>OZ019970.1:22896430-23509207 GCA_963970395.1 Ephialtes manifestator
CGTTTGTTTTTGTTGTCAAGTGTGATGATTAGTGGTGGAGGTAGTTGCTTGAATCAGGTTATGGTCATCGGCAGCGAGCATGCTCTGCGTGTTGCTGCGGCCTGACAACGATCACGTGGTACATGCGTAAAGAAGCGAGGTCCTCCCTGTGGTGAGAAGGAGAGACGATAGCTGCGGAAGAGCGGGCGAATCGGACCAACAGATTCTGCGTCGAGAAATCGGCAGTCAGGCCTTTCCCCACTTTCACCGGCTTCGAAAGAAGAAGAGAGAGAGAGAGAGAAAGCGAGAAGAGGCGTCTTTCTCTCACGGAGTGCTTCGTCGTAACGTAAACGGGACGGCTCTGGATTTCCGAGGACCACTCGTCCCGCGGGAAGTACGAGCCCCTTGACGTTACCTCGTCGAAATGCAAAAGGAGAAATGCGGCGAAATATTAGTGGTGGTAGTTGCGGTGATGACGCTTCGGAGTCAAACTGCACAGTGTGAAGCAGAGAGGCGCCCGCGACAACACCGACGAGACACGACGTCGTTGTCGACAAGAGAGCGAAAGAGAGAGACAGAGAGATACAATCTCGCGTGTCTCGCGGCCCTAACGCACCGCGCGCGTCGACCGAATACTACACACACGCACGGAGCACGCAGCACGCACCCACGGATATACACACACACACGCGCACTCGACACCCCCGCGTCCTCGGTGCACAGTGAACTCGCCCGCCAAAGGGTCAAAAGCACCGCGGCAAAATAATAACAAAAGCCCGAGTGGTGCTGCCGCGAACTCGGTGGTGCTCTCCGCGATCTCGTGCAATAAGCAGCGCTGCTCCTCCGTCTCGTATAATACGAGGAACGAAGCGAGATGGAGAAATAGCTCTCGATGTTATCGAAAGACGTACGTCGAAAATCGACGAAGGAAGAATAAGTCGTCCGCCACGAACGTCGGTACCACCTCCTCCTCCTCCTCCTCTTTTTCCTCCTCCTCCTCCTCCGCCTCCACCGCCGCCTCCTTCTGTTCTTCTTCTTCTTCTTCTTCTTCTTCCTCGTTCGCACTCCGATGATCTACGTAGGTAGATCCTCTGTATATCGCGAGGCGAAAAGTCTCTGCCCCGGACGCGCACTTTTCTTGCGCGTACCGCCGACGTGTTTGGCGGGTTTCCTTCGTCGGATCCACGCACACCACTCCGTCGTGCATTCACCTCGGTGTTAACGCGTCGCCGACACGGTCCGACGAACCTCACCGACGCACCAACCGACGTTGTCGTGTTGCTGCTGCTGCTACTGCTGCTGCTGCTGCTGCCGTCGTCGATCCTCCTCCTCTAGGAACACTCGCGCTTTATTATATTCTCGAGCACCGACGCCCACAGTCTTCGCGTTTCTATTTTGTTACTTGCACTCGAACTCGTACGCGTACAACCCTCGTGAGCTAACCGTACGGACGTTAAAATGCCGCGATGCCACACGAGACACGAGAACTGCACGCCCTAACCGCGGGCACACCGCATCGCTTTCACGGGCGAACATGGAGCTACATCCATGCCGTTTCGTTCCCGAGACGTCCGCTGCACTGATATTGGCGCTCGTCCAACACCCCATTCCCATCAATGATACCAACTGTGTGGCTCGCCGCTTGACGACAAGAAAACGCAACGAACGCCACCATCCCACGTTCTTTTAACACACTTTTTTCCCTTATTTTCTCACTGTTGCCACGATATTTCTTATCGTTTTGACAATAAAGCTGTGTGAAAGTCGGAAGAAGATTGTTTATCGATAAAATAACTTTGCGGAACGATTTCTCATTATCTTGTGCGAAATTTGAATTTTTTCTGTCGAACGCAGCATAGCCAACTGTTGTTTATCATCGATTCGCACGGCCTGAACTTAGCCGCTTATGAAAACGCGCGAAATTCAAATTCTATCGAGAAAATTGTTTATTCATATTTCAATAAGTTTTTGAGGATATTATGCAGATATTGAAACTGACCGCAGCGTGAAAGAGAAGCACGAAGAATATGTTTCCCTTGTAGTATCTTCAGTGGCCCGAAGGTTATTTATTGCTATTTAAATTATCAGCTTGGCATTAAAGAATAAATTTAAAAGGAAAACATAATTTTTGCAGATGAATATTTATATATCATGGAGCATATTACCATTTCAGTGCATACATCCCAAAAATTGATTAATCGAACCCTGAAAATTTTTATTTTTTAAGTAATTTAATAGCGTGCCAAAAAATTCAGTTTTTTCATAATTTATCAAATTCACCTAATTTAATTAGAGATTTTTGTGATTACACATGTCTCTTCAGTTAATAAATTACTTTATATTTGAATTATGCATGTATCAATATTTTTCTGCTCATGTCTAGAAAACTGAATGAACTGTGTACATTTTTAAAAAATAATTTACTAGTCTGTTAAAAAAAGGTTTAATTTAGATCATAATCTTTAATTTTATCTAATCCAATCCTCAATTTTTACGCAATTATCCGGTTCTCTTAAGACGATCAAAGATCATATGGAAAGATATTTTGGGAAGGGAAAGGATTAAAAAAATTCTCAACATCAATTCCACATCATGGCAACAATATATTTTTATTAAGCATTTATTTTCCAAGCAATTTATAGTCTTCGCGTGAAGTAAAGATAAAATCTTCAGTCATCTCTTCCATAGGCGAAAATCACTTTTAGATCATTGACTGGTTGAAAAACGAAGTAGCGACACTTAATAAAACGCATTCACCTTATCTGACTAGTGAATATAACAGTTTTTTCAATTTTTTTCTTTTCAATCGCGCTCGAAAAATTATTCGGGTAATACACTCGTTTACTTAGTGCGGGGGTGACGTACTTTATTAAGAAAATATAGGTAACAGCAGTGGATTTCATTCAATACAATGCAACATCCATGTTTTTTTAGTCATTTCAAAATAACGAAAGAAAAAAAAAGAAAAAAAAAACTAAAACTCTTATTTATGTGATAAATTTCACAATTCTACTCCTCTATCGAGTATTATATACACGTAGTTCTACATAAAACATCGATGCAGTAATTACGGCACATATAACAGCGTTAAAAAAGTGTCTATATATTCTTTTGATGTTCCTCGAAATCTGCAATCGAAAAACCATTTTTGTACACTAACTAAAACGTTCGATGCTCGTCGTGATTCACTTAAGGATTACCAACACCGAGTACTCTCGCAAATACTTGGGGTTTGTGCGAGTCGCTCCGATTTTTTTGTGTGTTGGTGTTTTAAAATAATATTGTGTCTGAGAACGAATCGTGCAAATAAATAACCGGCATAATTCTCTGTCATCAGCCACTGAACGTAATTTCTACGTTCTACGGCGACTGTTTTTCACGTCGTGCTAGAATTTCCCACGAAAACCGCCTCGGCCGCTGTAAGATCGACCAGGAGGTTTGCCTCTCACAGCGCGAAGTTTTTGCATTGCACCTGGAGGTCTGTAGGTTGATTTTCCTCGAGACCTCCAGTCGGATCCTCGAGGAAAATGTTCTTCACCGAGAATTTCGATCTCGTCGGGTGAATCTTCGAGTACCATTGGACTCTCACCACGACTGTGATCGCTTCTGTTCTCGCGAAAATCGTCGGTTCGATCGATGGAGCGTCGATAAGTTGGACTGTAACGATCACGAGAATAATGCTCGCGAGATGAGCTACGATGAAATCGATAATTGTCTTGACTTCTTGTTGAAGAGCCAACGTTTAAGCCTCTCGATCCGTGATCAGAAATCGAGAGTCTACTTGGGCTTAGCTCTCGTTCCTCTTCAATAACGCGAGGGGGCGATACCCCGCGATTCCAGGGCCTTTTCTGCGAGGAATTGCTCAAGCTCCATCTGAGATCGTCGGCCTCGCGAATTTTCGGCGCGAATTCGTAGGTTTCGCGAACGTTCCAGTCCAGGCGATCCATTATCGGTCGTTTCTCTTCTTTAGCCGCTTGCTGAATTTCGTAGCCGGAAACTTGCATTGAAAAATCGGCAGTCGCCGGCAGCAGCACAGCTTGGATTCCTCGAGACTCCGTTTCGGTTTCGTCCGTCTGACAAATTTTCTGATGCATCTCAACGGCTGGTTTTGATTCCGGGACGATTTGCAATTTTTCCGGTTCCTCCCAGTAGATTTTGTTTTTTCCTGTACGGAGAAGTATCGAATTTGAGGATTGATCCTCGGGCTCGTAATGAGGTTCCTCCTTGCAGGGGTCGAAAAAGAAACGACCCTTCATTTTCAAGCGAAGATCTTCCGCTGGGAGTTCGCGCAAAGCGATTTCGCAGTGTCGCAGAATTTCTGGCTTGAATCCTATACGTTCAGAAAGAAAAAGAAAATCATTCGGAGATTATTAAGGCACTTTTATTTTGGGCTTTCTATTTCAGTATTGGCACTTTTTCTTTTCTCTGTCATGCACGAAAAAACTTTCAACGCGCACTTTGACATCACGTTTTCGAAAGGTTCCCCCCCCCCTCCCATTTTTAAACCCTCGAAGCTTTGTTTATGCATATCCGAAGATATGAAAAATCGGTGGATATTTAGAGTGAAAATTCTCACCTGGATACAAGACTGGCGGACCAAGGGAATCTACAAGATGATTAAAAAAACAAAGAAAATGCAACTTATTAGTCAGATCGTAACTTCGTTAGTCTTAAAAAAAAAAAAACAAAAAAAACTTTTCCTACGGTTTAAGCCGATAAATGGTCGGCAGAATTGTAAATCTCCATTACTTCAAGAAATATTGTTTACAGTTACAATTCGTTTTGTAATTACAGTAAAAAATAATAGAGTGAAATTCAATTTTATTTTATAGAACTAATTGTTATTTGATAGAATATTTTGTTATTAATAAAATGACCGTCAAGCTTAATAAATTAATCGAATGTCGATATTTTCACAGCTATTCAAAAGTTAACAAATCACATTACAATCTCCACATGAAATTATTATAAAATCATAATTACAAATTGAATTTTACCAACGCCGGTAATTCGAAAAGTAAATAAGAAATTTGCAATACCGAACAAATCTGGTTAGTAAAAGCAGCCCACCTTTAGCAGAAACCGATGCTTCCAGGAGGCTGGACAAGCTCGTCTTTTCGAAAGGCTGTAACGTTCAATTAATCAGTACGACATTACTCACGTTATAATCCCAACCATAAAAAAATTTCTCCGCAAATAAAACACGTCTATTACTTGTGAATTTGAGATGATAGGCGGTTCAGGAGTTTTTAATCGTTCGGGTCGCTGCGAATGTGCGCCATTGTGGCTCGAGGACGCCGTAGATTTGCTCTTCCTCGGTGAATTCACACCAGGAGGCTTTCCATCCGCGTACGCTTGTTGCGACGGATTAGTAGGTATATTGACGATGCATCGATTCTGGCCGAAGTTCATCGACGTATGATCACTGGGAATCGGTGCGGGTACTGGTTGCGGTGATTGCATGGGTATGGAAAGGTTCGGCGTTGAATGTAACGGCGGTTGCATGGATCCCGGAGGATTTCCTTGGTTGTACATAATCGGTCCAGCTGCATAGTCCGTTTGATGAACCGGCATCATTGGTCCTCTTCCTGGTTCGAAGTTCATCGGTGGACGTGGTTCAAAATTAACAAAAGGTGGTCCTCCCTGTTGCATATGCATTTGCGAAGGTCCAGGTGGTCCAGGATGTCCAGGATGATGCATAAACGGCGGCATCGGCCCAGGATTAACCGGCGATGGTTGATCGTGAGGAAATCCCTGTCCCATTAAAGGTGGTATTCCTGGCAAAAAATTCGAAGGCCCTCCAGGTATCAGCCCTTCGTTCCTCAACGTTCGCGCAAGCTCGTTCAAAAAAGGCGAACGTTTCCTCGTGCGACGATCCGGTGAACGGGTACGACTTCGGCTGTGCCTCCTCGGACTCGAACGTCTTCCCATTGGCGATCGACTCCAGCGCTTCCTGTATCTGTCCAAACTTCGACTACGCTGACGCTCTCGCGATCTGCTTCTTCGGGATGCGAGTCTCAGTTCGCTGCGAAATTATTGCACGACTAATTGATATGACTCAGTTACGATACAGGATTTTATTACATTGAGTTGTGACATAACAGACATTATTTTGAGATATGAGTATTAAATAAGTAGCGATTTTTTATTGACTACGCAAGCGCAGTTTTGAGCAATTTATAGTTTGCATATTTCATATTGAATCTGTGGGTAATATATTATTTTGGGCTTCGTTCCAAAAAAGGGTTGTAAACCTTCATATTTTTTGATTAATAAAACGTATCGTAAAATTTATATTTTTCAAGCATATAAATAAAATTGAAAAATATAAAACACATGGAAATTTTATAGTCGATATGATTTCACTGCAAAGGTGTAATTCAGTTTTTAAAAATGTTACGAAAACAGCAAAGGACGATAAAATCACGTAAACTTTTTCTTACCGTTCCTCTCGTCGTCTGTGACGCTCAAGACTTCTTTCCCTGCTGGCACGACGTTCCCAACTTCTACGTATGTTTGGACTAGGTGCGTTTCTCCGACGTTCCTGGCTTATCCTGATTTGTCGCCTCTCGTCGCTTATTCGCCGATGGGGACTTAATCTAATCCTATCATTACTTCTTCGTCTTGCTGGGCTTCCTCTCTGACGATCTTGGCTTCTGCGGCGCTCTCGACTCCTTCGGGTCTTTGGCTGTTGTCCTTTCTCATTGTTCTGCTGCTTCTCCGTTATGTTCTGAATGACCTCCACTTCCGTTCCAGGTGGTACTACATTGTCCGAATCCAAAAGATGCTTGATCGCCTTTTCCTGCTCCGCAAGAATCTTGCTGTCTGTGTCCTTTTTAGTGCGAACCTTGTCCCGCTCGATGTCCTTGGAACTCTTGGATGGATCACGACGAGCATCTTCTCGCTTCCTCTCCTCTCGCTTTGGTCGATCTCGGCTGTGTGGACTTTTGCGATCCCTCCTTGGACGCTCCCTACAATTGGTCTTGCTATCACTTCTTTACTGTATATGCTCTGAATAGAATACAGAGTTTAAAATTCATAACAAAATCACATTTTTCTGCCTTCTCGCAGACAATTTATAAAACTAACAAAATAAAGGCAATGAAGCCAACGACAAAGAATACATTGAATTTTAAAGAAACAATTTACTTATCTTGCGTTATTTAATTAAATATAATGAGACTTAAGTAATTGGACACATTTTTTTGGAATACAACTTTGAGCTTAGAGAATGAACGAGCAGCTTTCGAGGGCTCCGCTACCTAGAACTCCTCCTGTTGTCTCGATCCTTGGTACGAGAGCCCTTGACATCCTTCTTAGCTTTGTCCTCTTCTCCCTCCCAGGCATCAACTACGTCGAGGTCCTTCATGAAGTCATCGTTGAGAAACTCTCGAAGCTCTTCATCAGGCATATCCTTAATGCCTTCGATAGCGCGTTGAACGTCATTGTTAGCAACTGGTGCCTGCTCACCAGGATCTTCTGCTGTTGTTTCATTGGTCGATTTTTCCTTATCCGACTCTTTGTCGCACGTCTGATTTTCCGATGATTCCGGATTTGCGCTTACCTCGCTCATCTTCGCAGCCCGAAAATTTTCGTGACACCACAGAAATGATATATACAAAACGATGAAGAAATCCCGTGTCTTACGGAGATTGTCGAATTTGGTTTTCAGGTGGAAAAAAAAAACGAAAACAAGTAATTTTTAGTGACCTACGAGTCGGTGCGCGCGTTAAAAGCACCGAAGTGCGATGACGTCTCTCCCTGCCTCACGACTGTCGTAAAAAAGCACGTATCTCGATTGTACAAGATGATGATTATGAGATTGATGTTTAAAATACTGTCGAATTCTCAATTTTTCGCAGTATAGCCGGTGTGAGAGCGAAATTGTGCGGCTTCAATCAAGTTGTCGCTTTTCGCTTCGCAGCCGCCATGTCACTTTCCTCGCTATGTTGGTAATAACTTAATTTACCAACCAAACAAGCTTTCGCTTTCAATAGGAAGAGGCGGAAGGAATGGGGGAGGGATGAAGTCCGTTAATTGCGTGTGGAGTGGTTTGAAAAAAAGATGGCTAGAGATGTTTTGTGAATTAGCAGTTAAAGTAGTAGTTAGCAGTTAAAGTCAGTATTTATCAATTTTTGAGCTGCATTCGCGTTTTCAAGTCGAATATTATACACCCAAAAACACACCTTTCAAATCTTTTTACGGCGAATTTGAAAACGTGACTTTTGTCAGTTGGATTCTAGAATTTCACAGATCCGACTTCCGGTCGGAAAATCAAACCTAAATTTTAAGATATCGAATTTTGGCCTTCACTATCGTTCTCGAGTCACATATTCTACCTCGGAAAGTACCGTTTACAAGCCTTTTTACGATGATTTTAAAAAAAGTGACTTTTGTCAGTTTCTGATTCTAGAATTCACAGATCCGACTTCCAGTCGGAAAAACAAACCCAAATTTTTGTCCCTTTAAGATATTGAATTTCGGCCTTCACTATCGTTCTCCAGTCGCTTATTCTACCTCGGAAAGTACCGTTTACAAGCCTTTTTACGATGATTTTTAAAAAAGTGACTTTTGTCAGTTTCTGATTCTAGAATTCACAGATCCGACTTCCGGTCGGAAAATCAAACCCAAATTTTTGCCCCTTTAAGGTATCGAATTGTGGCCTTCACTGTCGTTCTCCAGTCGCATATTCTACCTCGGAAAGTACTGTTTATAAGCCTTTTTACGATGTTTTTTAAAAAAGTGACTTGTCAGTTTCTGATTCTAGAATTCACAGATCCGACTTTCGGTCGGAAAAACAATCCCAAATTTTTGCCCCTTTAAGGTATCGAATTGTGGCCTTCGCTGTGGTTCTCAAGTCGCATCTTCTACCTCGGAAAGTACAGGTTACAAGACTTTTTACGATGATTTAAAAAAAAAGTGACTTTTGTCCGTTTCTGATTCTGAAATTCGCGGATCTGACGGAAAATCAAGCCCAAATTTTGTTTTCTTCAAGATATCGAATTTTGACCTTCACTATTGTTCTCAAGTCGCATTTCTACCTCGGAAAGTACCGGTAACAAGCCTTTTTTACAATGACTTTAAAAAAAAGTGACTTGTCCATTTCTGATTCTAAAATTCGCGGATCTGACTTCCGGTCGGAAAATCCCACCTAATTTTTTTTTCTTCAAGATATCGAATTGCGGCCTTCATTATCGTTCTCAAGTCGCATATTCTACCTCGAAAAGTACCGGTTACATTTTAAAAAAGTGACCTTTTTCCGTTTGATTTTAGAATTCACAGATCAGACTTCCGGTCGACAAAACTCCACATAGAAATTGATTTTGTAAGAGCTCGTTCCTATTACGTATATTAAATCTATAACACTTGTTTTACTTGAGTATCGCTTATGACAATCAATTTATAGAAATATTAATTTTTATATACAAATTTTGCCTTTCCTTCTGAAATACTACGGAAAGTAATGAAGTTTCACACATTTCTCATGACAAAGCAATCTTAAGAATCATGTATAAGTCACATCGTTTTATTATCCCTTATCACAGTTGCCTACGAAGATATTTTTCTTGCCATTAAATGCGTAAAAGTTTAAAGATATATTTTTAATTTCTTAAAAATCTAGTAAACAATCTAAAGAGTTGTTAATGTACACACGAGAACGGTACGAAATATAATAGAAATCTTAGCGTTTATTGTACTGCAGCATATGCATCAATTCCTTATCAATGATACTTGGCAACTTGGTGGTCAAGAACATAGCGAGTGGCCGAAATTGTTTTTTCGCACTGCTACGATCGTTTAATCGCAAAATCAACCGCACAGGATTTTTCTCTCTGATAATCGTGCACGTGAAGTCTATTTTCGTGGGTCTCACACCGTTTTCTTTTTGTTTTTTCAAAACTTCGTCCGATATGAGAGATTCTTTATCAATGTGACTGAGCGCCGGATCGATGCAAAAACCCTTTGATTTTCTCCCAACAATAACGGTATAACTTCCGACACATTCGAGCACATGTTTATCATTATCGTTCGAATGAACGTCGGACGTAGCTGCGACTTTTTGCTGCTTGGTTTCACGATCGTTTTTAATCTGATGTACTTCCAATTTGAAAACTCTTCTGAGCGTATCTTCAGCGAGCCTCTCCACAACCGTGTACCAATTTTCTTCGGTAAATTTTTCCTTATCCTCAATGTCCGTCCTAGTAAGAAAATCTTCGGGAAGTCCCGCTTGCAAAGTTCTTTTCGCTGATATTACAATATCGCGGAAATTCTGATTTTTCAGAGGAAGAGGAAGAGTCGTAAATAAATTTAACAAAAAGGGTTTGTCCTTATTTTGTAACGCAACTTCGCAAACTTCCGAGCCAACTACGCAGAAGCTGCAGAAAGTTTCAAGAAGCTTTGCCGAAACCCCCGCAGTTATGTTATTGTCGAGTTCGATAGGATCTTGTACGCAAACCGGTCTATCCAGTGACAAATAATCCGCGTCACCGCCTTTTTCCGCGCAAATCTTCGAGAATTCGGTCCTCAAATGTGCGCAGCCATCCAAAGGACTAATCAGGTTTTTTTCAAAGGGAAAAGCGCTGTAAAACTTGAAGAAACCATGAAGAAGTTCAGTAACAGTGCTGGTGTTGCTGGACGGAGGAAAAACAGCGTTTCTGTCGAAATTTACTTGCCAGTTCCAGCGATAAACTGGCTCACAGGTTTTCTGCAGTTGCAATATCGGCGGCAAAAGTTTCGTTTCCGGTTGTTGAAGATAGAATATAATCAGCATCACTACCGCGTAATTAGTGAATTTTCCGCAACCCGAAAGCTCAAAAGTTTTCGCCCAAAATTTGATTATTATCATTAGAGGCTTGAGTCGCACGTCGAGACATAGCAATTGTTTTATCAATTGACTGTTGATGACTCCTAAACCGTTTTTGAAGGAGAGATCGCAATTTGTGACTGTCGGTGCGTGACAAAATTTAATTATCGGGGTTTTCGCTTTTGGTATTGGAACTATCCTCTCGAAAACTGTTCTCTTCTTGTACATAAGGAATTTTACCTCCTTGAATACTGTCCTCGGGGTCCAACCCTGTTTTTTCTCCTCCTCTTCGTAGATCGGTTGTCCAATGTTTAAATATACATCGAAGTCGCTTCCCTTAAAACCAAGTCCAGTTACCGAAGAACCGAATCTGGATATTTCGCAATAAGGAAATGCAGGCTGCAACGTTTCGAGAAGGCAAGAGTGCAACAATTTCCAATTATTTTCTACTTCCTCGTCGTTTAATGAAATTGTCTCCAAAAATGTCGCAAGTTCGCTTTCGAATGTAGTTTCTGATTGGAGCTTCGTTTTTAAGTCCGCGAAGATTATTTCGGCGGGCGTTTTCTCTCCGTCTGGCAATTTGTTCGGATTCAAACCTTGAATTAAAAATGTGCGTCAATGTTTTCCATAATCTTTGCTAATAAATAGTTTCTAATAACACTTTTTTATTTCATAAAGTAATGAGGCAATATTGAATTTAAAAAAAAAAACCATTTTTTACTTACGGTTTTCCACTAATCTTCTTCTCTTTATTTCGAGTTTATGTCTGCCCATCCAAATCGGTCTGCTCAATAAAAAGTTTACTGGTTCTCTGCAAAAAAAAAATATTTGTTATTAAATACCTTTTTATCTGATACTATTTTCGGAGACATATATTTATTTACTTTTTCTTGAACTCGATGATAGCGAAGTTTGATTCAAGTTTGCATCTTTCGATTACGCCAAATTGCGTAAAGAAATTGACGATATCGGGCATCCCCAATCCCGGTGGCATTCGCGATACGAATATCGACTTTTCGATGAGCCCTTTCTTAAAATTCTCAGCTTCCAATTTTTTCAAATGTTTCTTTCCCAACAAGTGACTCTCAAAATCGTGCTTATCGAGCTCGATGTTGCATACATCGCAGCGTTGAGACATTTTTATTACAGAATGGACTACAAAATGTCACCTAAAAACATTTAAAGGGATTCCGGAAACAAAATATCGCCCTTTCTTGTCGTGACTTTCAAAAAGAATTTTGGCTCGATAAACCCTTGAGCATTTCCGGTGGAAAGAATAACTCCGTTTTCGGATTCCAAAAACTGCAAACCGCTTCTTGTAGCCTTTCCAAAATCAATAAAAATATATAATTCCGCGTTTTTTCTCAAGCCGCAAACAAAATTCAATCCCTTGGCAAAGTGTATGTGATTTCGTTTCATCCGAGACAATCCTTTGCTCTTGATTTTTGGCCAAAGCTTCAAGTAAGTGCCGTGAATAATCTCAAAGTCTGGATTTTCAATTGGCCTCAGATTTAACTGCGAAATATCGCTTATCGTATGTCCCTGATTTGCTCTTATCTCCGCGAATCCATTATTCACAATCAAAGCAAATCTTTGCTTATCATTATTCGCAACTACTCGTTCTATGTCTTCATAAGTGTAACCAATTAATTTTTTGCTTAGCAGCTCTTGTACACTGATAAAACCATCAGGTTTTATGCCAAGTCCTTCTTTCACAGCACCATGACGAAGCAGATACGAGAGCTTTTTGCTGAGCCTTATATCTCGCTCGTTATCCACCTAAAAGCAAATATATTAGAATTAGGACAAAATTAATAAAACAGAGAATCAGAGCTATTGTTTCATTCAAATACATACTTTTTGTTTATTTATCCTGTAATTTATTTATCAAATATTCAATAAATAAATAAATAAATAAATAAATAAATAAAAAACCTCAGATTCTACATTGAATAAAGAGCAAATTAAAGAGAATAATAATAATATCTGATAGAACATTTTTTTACTACCTAGCTCTAAACTTCACAAACGATATGTTGAAATATATCCGAAAGGAGGTCTAAAAGTAATTAAAATATGATAACCGGCACAATTGCAATAATAATTGCTCCTAATTACTAAAACTGAAAACTTTACATATTTACCTTCGAATCATGGAGTATATATCCACATATAAGCGTAAGTTCACTTATTATAGACAATAATTACAAAAATTAGTCATTGTATCTTTTAGTCATTTGAGATCAGTGAAAAAACATATGCAATGTATAGTCTCTTTACGTGTTAATTTTTAAATGAATTTGTACATCTATTCCTTTAATATTATCATCTTGTACATATATGAACATCCAAATGAATTATTATTATTGTTATTACTAATAAATGATGGAAGAACCAAATTGTGCGTATTTTCAAAACAGTGAATGTTGCTTATACAGATAAGACCCACTTTGTAATGTTTGAAAAGTTACCTTGGAATTCATAAAAAAAAATCGATCCTCGCAGAATTCGCGTGATAAACGATTGTTCGAGCGGTAAATAGCACCGAAATGTATTTTCGTATTATTAATACGACACAAAAATAACTACAGCTCTGAAGTTAGAAGGTCATGCAGGTTGTGATTCAAACGCGTGGTTGGTCTTGTTATTGTTTATTTTTTAACCGCATTCGTCACGACAAAGTAGCACAATGTGCGCGAAAGTAATCGTGTGCTTTTTGCGTATTTAGTCGGACCTAAGATTGACCGATTTTATTTCCATATAAATTGCAGTATTATTCTATTGTATTTAACCGGAAACGAACACACTATCGACTGTGGTGTTCGATAGCGTTGAATTACGCGTTCGATACGCCGCGAGCGCGTAAGTAACAAACATTGTAGTGAAAATATATCACTCGCGATTATTTGCGAGACGGCATAAATTTCGCAAAAGATAATGTCTCTAACATCGAAAGCGTTTTTAGTGACGTGCTGCACAGGGTCAGTCGGAATAATTGGATACGTGCATTATAAACAACAATACGACAGGTACGTGACCGAGAAATCGTCTTGTAAGGTTAGACAAGAAATATGTGCTTAAGCGTATTGTTTTTTTTTTTCTCAGGGAACAACTTCACATGGGGGTTATTCGAGATATCGAGAGGCAGCAACGACGCAAAGCGGAGAATTTGTTCCGGCTGCAGGAACAAATTGAAATCACAAAGGAATTTCAAAAAAATAATCCGAACAAACTTGAGAAAACATGAGACTTACCTCTTTAATCTACGAACTCGATAACTGTGTTTATGTTATTTTCTGCGATGCGATTAAGTAGAAATAAAGTTGATATTTAATTGTTGATACGTAGGGTGAAATTTTTGCTAATTTATTACACTAAGATATGTTGATAGTCCGGTACCATTAAGCAATGCGAGAATGATAAACGCAACGGGCGACGTATATTCTTTCGAACGCCAATCAAAGCCCGGGAAATTGAGCATTTATTTCCGCTGCGTTGATAGGCTGTGTCGGTGCGTACAACGCTATTGGATGTAGGAAATATCTTGGGGTGTTATTATTTTGGGTAACGGACAGGTGTCCGAAAAGCGAGCGATCTTACGATGAACTTCCGTACGCAAAATGTCTAGCACAATACGGCCCTGAAATCGTTAGAATATCACTGACGCGGTAATGACGACTGAATGAGATCTCTGTACAAAGTTCTCCAACAGGACTACCTATTACAGAAAAGAAACGAAAATATTCTAATGTCTGCCATCCATAATATATAAATGCCGGCCAATATAAGTTTCTTATGCTCTTCTTCGGAGCTCTCTATATGAAATGCTGACCATCCTCGAATGACTCTCGAATATCTAGGATTTACCACAAATCGTTTTCCAGCGTTTCACTCTCCGAATGGATATGGCGGATTACCGACGCAGCAACGTAATGCCACTCGCCGAGAGATGGTGCTCAATTACATGTGTACAGTAGAACCTCGTTTATCCGAGGTAATGTGGGGAGGACGTACCTCGGATAGCCGAGAACTCGGATAATACGGAAACCATACACAATGCATATGATGAGGAATAGCTTTATCCGTTTTATCCGAGTTTTTCCGTATTATCCGAGCGTACACCTCGGTTAACGCGGAGTGCTCGGAAAGTCCGGTGGCTCGGATAACGCAGAGCCTCGGATAATCGAAGGCCGGATAAACGAGGTTCTACTGTAATTGCAATGTAAATCAGCGCCATCTCTCGGCGAGTGGCATTACCTTGCGACGTCGGTAATGGGTCGCATCGGTTCAGGGAGAGTAACGCTTGAATACATTTTCAGTCAATTCTGATTTTTCGGGAGAGCTGGGCGGATGGTCAGCATTCGATGTAGAGAGCTTCGAAGAAGAGAGTATGGAACTTATATTTGTCGGCATCTATATTTTGTCGATGACAGACATTAAAATATTTCTGTTTTTTTCTCAAATAGGCATTCGTATTGGAGAACTTCGTTTAGCGATCTCACTAACTTTCGTCACTGAGTCTGCGATTTAAGGTAATCTGTTCACATTAGCTAGTCAAATCAGTGCTAAATTTTTAATCGCGTTTCTACACATTTTGGTAGTTTTGCCGACTGTTCTGCAGAGTGGCTTGCTCATCAGCATTAGTTCTTAATATATAAATCCATCCACAGACACGGTTTTTAATTAAAATACCCTGATACATACAAATGTCAGATGAGGTTGTTGTCATCCAGTTTTATATTAGAAAAAACCATAATTTTTGTCAGACTTTGACGAACGATAGCTCATTTTGTTTATTAAAAGATGCTTCATTGATTGACCGGAGACATTTTCTTATAGTATTCTTTGTAAGAAAATTGCAACCGTTTTTTATCTACTCTAACCTATCATCAGATTTACACATGCTTGTAACTTGTGAATAACTAATACTAATACAGAATTTGTCCGGTCAATCAATGAAGCATTTTTTAACAAACAACATAAGCTATTGCTCGTTATAACTAGATTAATATTGTGGTTTTTTCTAATATAAAACTGGATGACAACAACCTCATCCGAAATTTGTATGTATCAGGGTATTTTTATTTCAAACCGTGTCTGTGGGTGGATTTATATATTAAGAACTAATGCTGATGAGCAAGCGACTCTGCAGAACAGTCGGCAAAACTACCAAAATGTGTAGAAACGCGATTAAAAATTTAGCACTGATTTGACTAGCTAATGTGAACAGACTACCTTAATAACGATTTCAGAGCCGTAGTGTGCTAGAGACTTTGCGTAGGGAGAGTTTCGTCGTAAGAGAAGAGCGCTTTTCGGACACCTGTATGTTACCCGACATTTTCCGTATGGAGAAGTTCATCGTAAGAGGCGCTCGCTTTTCGGACACCTGTCCATTACCCTATTATTTTTAGCGGTATCTACAGTAACGTAAACGTAGAATTAAAGTATCGAAAAGCTCCACGTAGCTTTAAAGTAGAATTAAAGTAACGAAAAGTCCCGTGTAACTCACGGTTTTCCCGTTAGAGTCAAATTTCTTAACGTTACGAACCTCGCGTGACGTGAATTCTTCGTTACGTTAATTTTTTTTTTGAACGTACGAAAATAATTAAGAGTACCTACTGCATGTGGTAATCGACCTGGACGATCGTTATTTTCGCAGACTGCAAACGCAACAGTTACATGTAAATTCCCACGCGTAGTACGTACTCTTCATATTTTCGTTACTTTCGGGAAAAAATGAAAGTAACGAAGAATTCACCGAGAAACTAGCGTAACGTTAAGGAATTTGACCCTTTAACGGGAAAACTTTGAGCTACACAGGACTTTTCGTTTAATTCTGCCATTAAGGAGGTTCGGTGATGGCGGCAGGGTGGGGATAGGCACTGTTGTGCTGCGCGGTAAGGGGCTGACGCCGTGTGAGCGAGACACCATGCGAGCCGCGTTAAGCGTAGAGGCAAAAAATTAACGATTTCTCTGTCAATTTCGCGGTGACCTTCAAATTTCAAACTCGTGCCCTATTCAGAATACTTTTCCGGGCGTCTACATATTTTTTTTATTATTTTATCTTGGATTTAGCTCTTGCAAAGACGTAAAAAGTTCAATATTCGACTCACTTTTCTTTTCTTTACATGTAAATAGTCGCAACTTTGTTATTTAATATCTCGGAAACTACACGGTGAATCCCTTAAAAATTTTGCGTACGTGTCTGTTATCATTACAGCTGTTATACGATTTTTTTTTACAATTTTATCTTGGATTTGATTTTTTTTATGAACCTCCTTAAAGCAACGTGGAACTTTTCGTTACATTAATTCTACCATTAAAATAACGTTTACGTTACCGTAGACACCGCGTATTTTTAAACATATTTTTTCGAGCCTTATCATTTTTTTCATCGACTATTGAAGGAATTGTTTAATACAGACATTAATGCACGTCGCAGTAAATTTTCTGAGCCTTCGGACGAAAAATGTACGGCATATTTTATTTTTTCAATTGAACGTCATGCTAATGTCAATTGACCGATCAAAAAAATGTGTAAACCTGAATTTATGGTCATTTGACCGTCATTTTACGTTTACGAGAAATCATCATCAAGGCATATCTTCAATAGTGTTTGCGAGACGTTTAAGGGACCGATACGATTACTCCAATAATAAGCGTAAAGATCAAGAGCAAATAATAAATCACAGAGAAAGAATATAGGCCATTCGCTTATTCTGTAGTATCTGAAACCTCTGAAGCCAACGAGGGTAGTTACTACCTTGCTGCATTATTTGTTTTTAATTCAATAAGAAACATAAGAACGCGCGTAAACAAAATGGCGACAGACGAGTCTGAAACCGAGCAGAGCGGTAAGTATACAGATTAATAAGTTCGAAACGTGATTACAAGATTTTGAATCGTTTTAATGGCTGCACAATTAATAAATACGTCGCACATTCGATAATACGACTTTTTATTCAACGCTTGAGAGAAGCGATGAGGAGACAAAAATCAAACGCTTTGAAGGTTATGTTCGTTTGTATACAACGCTGGAAATTGATGAATAAACTATTTGTTGTAGATTTGACGTGCGTAGAGGAAAGTTTGATGAGCCTGGAAAAGCTGGACCGAGCATCGCCCGATTTATGGCCCGAAAAAAGTAAGCTTATCTTGAACGATGCTTTTTTTTGTATGTTCTCGAACAAAAATGTTATTTCATATCAGCAAATGATGAAGTTCCAGGTGTGAACGAGTATGTTGCGCAGAATTCACCGCAGACTGAACCTGCATCCTGGGTGAATAGTCTCACCTCCGAAGATATCAACCAACTGCATCGTAAGATTATTACAACTTTCAATTGAAAAATTGCCGTGTCTAGCATCAGACACAATCGTGATTTTTGTATCAATATTAAAGTCACACACTCCACGTGACTTTAAGTTTTTTTTGCTAAAATCACACAAAGTTTTTGTGACTTATAGTTATTTGCAAAAGTCACACAAAATTTATGTGACTCATAGTTATTCGTAAGAGTCACGCTGATTAATCTTAAAAAAAGTTAGTTTCTGTTAATGGTTATTGTCTGTTTCTCGTTGCAGAAATAAAAAAAAGACGAAACTTTTTTTTTTTTTAGGGAATAATTATTTACTGTGCATTTTAACTAAACAGCTTTATTTCAGTTTTTTATCTTCAAATTGCGACATATTCGCCAGTTTGGTGCTATTTGTTCGCCGAAACACAGCATTACATTTGTGGAGACATGAACTAGGCGAACTTTTATTAACGTTGATCAGCGTGACTTTTGCGAGTAACTATAAGTCACGAGAACTTTGTGCGATTTTAAGGAAAAAATAAAAGTTACATGGAGTGTGTGACTTTAATATTGATACAAAAGTCACGATTGTGTGTGACGAAAATTGATGTCATATTTTTATTGCTTCTCATTTATCGAGAATAGATTAAATAATGAAATACAGTTTCATTTTGTTCCCAAATTAATTTTCTAAGATATAAACTATGTGGATATAGATATAGTTATATAAGATTATAAATTGTATTTAATTTTAAACACAGTGGCAATTGGCATTTTTCTTCTTTTACAGAACTTGGAAATCTGACAATGACTGGGTTAATAGCAGAAGTAAAAAAACTCCATGATGTAGCCTATCAACTTGGCTTAGAAGAGGCGAAAGAAATGACGCGTGGAAAATACTTGAATATATTCAAGCACAAGTAAAGTTAATGCAAAAATAAGTGAACGTTACTATTTATAAATCTATCTGTAAGAGAAGGGAGTGAATACATATTTTTGTTACTATAAAAAAATGGTACTAAATTAATTCTGCGCAATCCAATCGGCGTATTTCTGAACGTCCACAAACGCCACCGGGTTATTTCGACCATCCTCGCAGGTAGAACCGTATGATAATAATCCGATCTGCAGCAATTGAAGAATCATTAATTTTATATTCGAGAGAAAAAGAGTCTCAAATTCTCAAACGGAAAAAAAGTATAAACGGATATATATATTAAATATATATTCCTTGTCAATTCAGCCACTTTTTTAAATTACATTTTTATAATTCATTAAAACACTTTTTATTTTACTCTTAATTTTATATAATCTACAATTGCATATACAGAGTCTATAGAAAAATTGGAAAACAGGTTAAAAAATATGTCGAGGGGCAAAAAAAGTATTGCGAATTACCCATATTAGAAATGTATTTTTTTGCTATATAATATACCAAATATAAATGTAATAATTAAAAAATAATTTATTTTCGTGAGATTTGAGATACTTTTTCTTATTGTAATAACTTACCACCGTGTATTTATTTCTATTCATTCTAATCAATGGACTTCCACTGAAACCGGAACAAGGTTCCTGTTCTCCAATAGCACATAATTCTACGCACATTCCACGATTTGCAAAGTCCGCGCATTCTTGTCTTGAAACAAGTCTCATATATAACGCTCGTAATTCTGTTGACGGATCTAAATCGTAGATTGTTTCGTAAAATACCGTAAAAATTAGTAAAGCACCTTAAAAAAAAGAAAAAAATCTATGCATACCTGTTTCGCTGGCCAATTTGCCCCAACCGAATAATCTTGCGTCATTTACCGCCAGTAGATTAAAATCTCGACCGGTGTACACGCATGCAGGCTGTACAGTTACTGCACATTAAAAAAAACGACGATGAACTAAACACTTTATTTAAATGTAAGGGCGCAATTTTAAGTCGCAAGTTCAATATTAAGTTCAAAACTTAAGATTGAATTTCATCAATGAAATTGATGTTATGTTTTTATTAAATTTAAGATCGAACTGACGACTGAAAATTCCAATATTATAATAAGAAATTTCCACTATTCGAATAAAAATGTATCGACAATTCTTTTCAGCTTATTTAATTATAGATAATTATTAATAAACGGCTATAATGCAATTTTAAAAAAATAATTATTCGATCTGATAAGGATTCTGAATACATTTTTAGAGTATTCCTAATTCGTAAAAAAAAACTTTACCCGTGAAATTCATTGGTTCTTGAAGACGTATGAGGGCAATATTATTCGCAAAATTATCTGGATTGAAGCCTGGATGTTTTACAACATAAGAAATTTTGTGGCAAGGTGGCCTGTGGCCACAAAACATATAGTTGCAGTCGGGATCCGTAGCTGTGTCATATTCTCCCACGAGTACGGATTGCCTGAGTCAAACAGTGTCATTTAAAAAAGTACTCGCCGTGCCGTATAATTATTTTCCATTGCATAATAATATTCACGCCATTTTCGAGACTCACAATTTATAATCGTTCGATTGCGCCAAAGCACAAGTTGCAGTAGTCAATATTGTTCTCGCATTGATAATCGTTCCGTGGCAAGGATACTTCATTTCTCCATTATTCACATCTGAAAGCGAGTACAGTTTTGCATCATTTATAGTCACATTTTAGTTTTAGAAAAATCTTGGACCCTTTAGTTGTTTTTTTTTTGTTCAAATTAATACACTGTAAAAAAAATTTACTTGAAATTTAATGCACAAGTAATGGAAGTTTTTATGCATAAATTGGTACACTAAATTTAACATACAAGTGCGATGTAAAATTAATGTATCGTATAGTAATTTCAATAATTCAGTTTAATTTAACGGTAAAAGTATATTAATTTTAATAATTTTCATTAAATTTGCTGTGAAATTACATTCATTTCATATCACAATTGGACATTGAATTTAATTGACAAGTTTATGCATAAAAACTTCCAACCTTTAACAGTATATTTAAGGTAAAAGTACGATATTGGCTTACACGGCAGTTGTAATCTTAAGTGTTTCGAATATCAAAATTTGAAGCGCAGACATTAGATTTGACCGAAAGTACAATAAATATATTGATATTTAAAAAGTTAAATTGAAAAGAAAAAATACATTATATTTCTATTTAGAAGAGTCACGAATTAATTTAGTATATATTTTTTCTGTATCACACAGTTTTTTTTAAATTTCCAGTCGAAATTATTCTTGACTCACTGACAAAGCCAATCCGCGCAAGAAATGGAAATGATCCTAATGTCACAGGAGCGACATTAAACGGCACGAAGGAACTTCCACATTCAGATCTCAATCCCGTTCGTCCATAAGTCCCACGCATTCCCGTTTGCGGTGAATACATATCCGGAGAAGGACTGCAGCAAACCTTAACAGCGGTTCCTTCGTAGCCACAAACAGCAAGACGAAATCTACGACGAGGTGTTAAATTAATTTCACTTTGGTCGATTGAAAGGCTCGTGTTTTCAGTCGTACGACCTTAAATTTGATGTTAATCTTAAAATCGAAAATGCAAGAAAAATTCGATCTGAAGTTTAATTTTGACATCGAAATTCGATTTTACACTTAATCTTAAAATCAAAATTACAGAAAAAATCCGATCTTAAGTTTAATTTTGACATTGAAATTCGATCTTACATTTAATCTTAAGATCGAAAATACGTTTGAAAATATGATTCTAAGAGTAGCGATCGTTATACCTGTGAACCGGAAGTGCATTTTGGTTCATGAGAGCCTCGACACCCGGACAATAATGCACGGCAATGCAAATCCTGTCGTACGGACACGCCAATTCATTATCAGACAAATTATTGTCATAACGCTCTATAATATCGCAGTAAACGAATTTAGCGAAGCACAAAAGAATCGGACAAAGAAAACGTTTCATTTTTGTGAGTAACGTCGTCGTCGAGTATCCGTAGCAAACTGTTGGTAATGGACATAGATATTTGGATCTTCGTATGTGCGTCATAGAAATTCGTGCGCCAAATGAATACGATAGTTATCCAGTATATGATCGTGTTTACCTTGACGATTCTGTTATATGCACTTCCGCCGGAAGAAAATACATGTCTGAGTTATTGGTGCTGCGTTATCAATCTGTAATTCTGTCCATGAATGAGGGTTTAATGAAGTTACACTTTCATTAAGTACCAACAGTCTTTTAATTACGAAAAAAAATGGATTTATGTACAGATTGCAGCTGCGGTTTGAGCTGAGAATTTATACAATTTTTTTTATTTATATAATGGCTCTAGCATACTAAGGGCCTTTTGTCATTCCATTCTAGGGCAGCCTCGATTATTCCTGAACCTTTTATGTAGTCCATCGACACGATATTCGCGGAGCATCTCCACTTGTTGTTATAGGATTGTGTGATGTTCATGTTAACCTCCTCAGCCATTTTTCGGATTCCTCCCAGCAGATCCAGAATCACGTCTAATGCTTCCGGAGTAAATTGGGCCATTACCGATGACGGTGCTCGTCTCGGTGAGCTATGAAATATCATCGATGCAAAAATAAGTAAATAATTCAGCAATTATTTTATTTTCATGATTAAACTATGATTAAATTTTAAACTTCACTCTCAAATGTTTTCGGAATATTCATGTACGTTTATCGATACTTTTGACGCATAAATTATGGTTGTATTAAGTTTTTATCTATAATTCAAATTGAAACCGATTTATTGGATGCACAAGTTCGTGAAAAATTTGAAAAAAAAAAGTTATTCTTACTTAGAGTTTTCGACTTTAGTTCTACCGCTCTCGTATGCGTCTATCTTTTTGTAGAGCTTATCCATTGTTTTTACATCGGGCCATCGGTGACTAATCGGTTCCCAAGTGATTTCGTGCTTCGGATATACATCTTTTTTATTATAACCGATTATCAATCGTTTTCCTGTCGCCCATATTTCGTTCAGAGTCATACTCCAGCCCTTGGATGTTTTAGGGAGAAAATAGCCAGCGAATTGCTCCTCCAGATAAGCGATAAACTCGTTATGCACTACTTCAGGTTGTATATCAAACCCTGAAATAATATTCAATTAATAATACATAAATTATATTTTATATAGTTCTATAAAAAGTCATATGATAATAATTATAATTAATAATTATATGTCTTTCCTTATTATTAATTTAACATTTAATTTTTTAAATAATTCATTGAATTTGATGTACTGACCGACTGCAAATCGGTGAATGTCGAATATAACTATTTCTTGTGTATTGTTGAGAAAAGATTTTACATCGTTTATAATAGTTTGCAGTGGATGTACGCTAATTACTCCATGATTAGCCCACCAGATAGTTCCAGGTCCGAAGTGACAAGCGACCCTGATATCCAAGTATCTCACACCGTATATCAATTGACTCAAGATGTCCTCGTCCTGCAGATCAATTGTAACGTAACTGATAAACCTGTCGTCACTTATGTATTATAGCTCGATGCTCCGATTGTAATTCTATATACTTTGGGTTACACGCTAGCTGATATACACCGATATAATGCGATTATATCGTGTTGAATATAATCACTACTTTATGACGCAGTCTTCAACAAGTTATCGAATCACGTAGATAACAAAAAAAAATTAGAGATATTTCTCTATAATTACACTGTAAAAAATCTTTCTTAAAATTAATATACTTGTATTGGAAGTACCATATGCATAAACTGTGCATTAAATTTCATAAACCTTTATATTGAATTTTCATATGAACTGTATTGAAAAAAATATAGCTTTCGATAACATTACAGCACAATTGTTTCTGGTTTTTCCATCGCTGCAAGATATTTTTCGATGAATATATTTGAAAATTCATAGACATTACTTTTGATATTTAATGACCTTGTATATTAAATTTCATAAACATTTATGTTGAATTTTCATATGAGCGGTATCTGAAAATTCAAATACATATGTGTTGGAAATTTAAAATGGACATAAAAACAATTAAAAAAGTATAAATATTATTCGGACATTATTTTTTTACACAAATTATGTCATCAGATATTGTTGGGAATTGGTTTTCGCCACAGAAAATTTTTCACTTAAACTGGGGTTTGAACCCACGACCTACCTATCTAAGTAACTAACAACGCACGCTTGCTACCGACTACGCTATCAATGACTTAGTAATTTTGGATATCTAAATGACATAAGAACTGTACAACTATTATTCACTCAAGCATACTCATAATTGACATAATAAAATGTTAATTGATTACAATTAGAGCGGAAAATGGGTTGGAAATATTTTCAAGTGAACATAATTTTTGGGATGAGCGGAATCTTTTTGAAAACCTCGAGTAACTTATCAGAATTCGATGCTAAGTGCACTGAGAGAAAATTATGGTATTTGTAACTATAAAGTGACAACTATTCATTTTTAGTTCATACAAGCAATTTTTTAATCAAATAGTTGCTATAACTACCAAATAGTTACCATAACTACCAAATAGTTACCATAACTATTGTCACAGTTATCGTAACTGTGAAAATAGTTGGATGGACTAAAACTTAATAGTTGTCACTTTATAGTTGATTGTACTACTACGATTTCTCTGAGTGTGGTAAGTGTCGGCGATCTAGTGTGGGTTTTTTTCGTTATTAGAAAATGTGTATTAAATTTCAAATCAGTCACTAAAATTCCAAAAATTCATGTTGATTTTGATTTACTAATTTAGTAATGATTGATTTAGTAACCATGTGTTGTAATTTTATATCACCGGTTTGGTAAAATCCATATACGCATACTAAATTTACTATGCAACTATATTAATGTTTATTTCCTACAGCGAGTTTTGTAAATTTCTCACACTTTTGTGTAAACAGCAAAAACGCAAACATTTTTCATAAAGTAATGTATCCATATAGACAAAATTGCAAATACTTTACTTGGTTTTTCAATGTCAGTAACTGTAATTTGAGTAACTTTGATCTTACATTTAATGGAACAATGTATATTAAATTTCAAATCGGGTACGAAAATTCCGAAAATATATATTGATTTTCATATACTAATTTAGTAAATGATGATTTAATAATCATGTGTTGTAATTTCCAATCACCGAATTATCAAAATTCATATATCTGTATTAAATTTACTATGCAAACATATTAATTCCGATTTCCTATACCAAGTTTTAGAAAATTCATACACGTTTGTATAGGAAAAACGCGAACATTTTTTACAGTGTAAGGAAGTATAGCATTTTTTTAATATATTTTTTTTCTGCGAAAAAATGCCAGTTTTCAACAAATTACCGAAACACGTAGAGAAAAATAATAAAATTAGAGATATTTCTCTACAATTAAGGAAATATAGCATTTTTTTATAATCTTTTTTTTTTGCAAAAAAATGTCCCTTATTATATGTGAAAATTTGCAAGGATTTAAAAATTTTAATGTCACTAAATTATTCCAAATTCATACCTGAGTAAGGACGTATTTGGTGACAATACTTTCTTGTTCTGCTTTCCTTTTTTTCTGGTACGATGAGGAGTCATGAGTACCAGGAATAAAAATCTCGTTTAATCGTTTTGTTCCCAAAGTTTTGTTCCTCTGGCTCATCCAATTCGGATGCGTAGCCAAACACTTTGTTTTCTGAATAGTATCATTTCTGTGCCATGCAACGTAGTACTCTGAATATAAATAATAATTTTGATAAATATTTTATTTCAGATTACCATCGTCTTCATTCTTACGACGCACTAACTCAGACATTGTTCTTGATATGTTAGTTCCGAGGTCGCCACGAATTCGCCGCTAAGTTTAGTCTTTTGAACGCCGCTGGATTCGTTCGGCTCGAAATTGTAAAGTGCTATACTGCCGTTCACTTCCGGTGGACCATCGTACAAAGTCAATTTATCATCGCCTCTCCGAAGATCTTCGATCTGCCAATAAATAGCGATTTCTCTGATCATCTTGGCGGTCAGTATCGGTGAAAGAATAATTCCTATTCGGGCGTCTTTCACATTGGCTAGCATTTGTGTTTCTAAAAATTTGAATTTTTAATAAATGTTGTAAATCACTTAAATATCCACAAGATATAACCAACTTCCGACTGCCGTAGTTTTGGAAAAAATAAGGATAAACGAACGTTTTTTATTTTTAATTCAAAAGGAGATTATCAAAAATACATTTGTAAAGACCAAATATCTCCTTTTCATATTTTGATGAAGAAAGAATTAGAAAATTGAAATTTTTCATGAAAATTCAGATTTGGGGGTCAATAACTTTGTGTTTGTTTTTAAATTCCATCAGTTTGTGATTTAATCGATTAATTACCATTTGTATTTGTAGAATTCTCTTGAGTTTGTGGCAATGGAGAACTTTGACCAAGGAGGAAAATCGTGGAACAAAATAACACAATTATTTGTACTCTTTGGTACATGATTGTTTGATTTTTTTACATGTATTTTAATCTATAAAAATTGATCGATCTTGCGGTAGTAAACAGCTAAAGAATGAATGATCCGCCGGATATAAATCGCGACGTGAACTGCCGCGAGGACCAACTCAGTCACGCAAGTCGTTAATTACTCGTGACGTAGATTTAAGTACACTCTCAGCAAATCGTAAATTGCGTAACAGTATTGAAGCTGTGTTAAGCAAGTTGTGGGTCGCGATTCGCACGACTGACCGCGCGTGATTTTATATGGGCGCCGCAGCGCTTGTTCTTTTTTTCAAAATTATCTGGAGGAATAAGAGGTGGTTGAAAATTAGAGATGCCTTTAACTTTATGTTACAAACAAGCTAGTAATTTAACGCGATAGCGTAACATAAAAAAAAGATTAAGAAGGTATGCAGGATTTATATGCACATTTGTTTGCGTATATAAATATATACATATATGTATACAAGCCATTCACCGTCAGTTCGACTAGAACTCCTTTTCAGATTTTTTTTTGTTATATCTACAAATATTTCTTGCCCACCCTGAATTTTTTCTATGACTTCTCAACATAACAGCGTGGGGGATATTAAATTAAGAAGAGAATATACAGATTCTGAATAAGTAAAAGAAAATTATTATAATAAAGGGGCTGAAAACTTTTTTTTTGCAGTTAAAAATATTTTTCGCTCGTCCTGACAATTTTTCTATAAATTCTATACATAATGCGGTTGGATATATAAAATTAAGTGCAAAATGAAAAAGAGTGAATAAGTGAAAAAATAGTAGTAACAAAAAATAGGGTCATTTGATAGCGAATGCCTTGCATACTTCAACGACTCGGGTCTTATCTGAAAATGTTTGGTAATGAGGTAATGCTAATTCAATGAAGGTTTCGAGCAATTAGATACTTTGATTGTATGCAGGTTGTAAACAATGCGGGCAACGGTCATTCCTTATTGCTTAAAGAATTTTCTTTTAAATCTTATCGCTCGTCAACTTAGAAAGAACGATTACGTGATCCAAGCTATCACTTAGATTTAACTTGAATCTGCTGGTTGGCAATGTCGCAGTATTTAATTTTCGTTATCGTTTTAATCGACCATTATCAAATTAATCGTGTATCTACACTGATTATCAGTGATTTGCACAATTTTTTTCATCAATAGTGGCTATACTACTTTGTTGCACGATAATTGTACTTTGAGTTTACTCAATAGAAGCTATATTTGTCTTGTTGAAATAAATATTGAACAATGATAAATTTTAAGATATTCCTATAAATAAACATCCTAAAAATATTGGTAGATTTTTTAATATTTTATATTTCACGCTTAAAGCACATTATATACACTTTAAAACTGAAAAATGAATCACATTCACCAGGAATAAAAATTTCCTTATCTGCATAAAAAGTCCTTATTCTACGCAGGGTAGAACCTAAACGATTTATTAAATTTAATCTTAGAACTAATGTATAACTAGGTATAATGTATAACTTATGAAATATTTCTTTTTATACATTAGACAGAACATGCCCTAAATTATATTTAGTATAAATAATAAAAAAATTATTTGATGTTTCCTGAATTTTTTATGATGAGAGTAATCAATGTTTAGATAAATTTTTATTATCTTATTTACCATATAATATGCATCTCGTTTGCATTTGATGAAAATCGAGTCATTTTCGAATTTATGGAGAATAAAAAATTCTTGAACCGCACGAAAAGTCTTAATTCTATGAAGGGTAGAGCCTCGTAATCGTAAACAATTTTTATTTGATCACAAATTAACAATATATTTTTGAAAACTTGACATAGGGTATAAATATAATAAAAAGAATGAATGTATCTTGAATTTTTTATAATTATTTACAACCTGAACGATCTTTAGTTTGCATTCCATAAAAATCGGGTCATTTTCAGTCCTTGAAAGATGACCTAACGTGATTGCTGATGTCGATAATAGTTCAATTCTTTATAAAGAACTTCCGCTGCGCACATTGGCTTTGCCTGAAGATGAAATCTATGAGTTACACGAGGCTGACCCCGTCCATAACTCGTGGGACATTCCACCAACACCAGAGGCATCCTTGGTGTATTTAAATCATATGTTTCCTCTTAAAACTGTTCATCTTAAAAAAGTCTTACGGAAAGGAAAGAAAAAAAATAAATTAACACATAGATTGGGGCTTTAATATCTTTATTACAAAACTGAAAAAAAAAAAAACGAAAAAACTTCTGTGAGAGTAACAAACTTTTGGCTTATGTGACTAGTTGTAATACTCAGCGGCAATACTAAATTAGTGTAATGTATACGTTGTGTGTAGATGTAGAAAAGATAAAAGAGAGTAAGATAATTTTTTTTTTCAAGAAAGAAAGAGTATAAAAGATAAATCAGGTTTTAGCGGCGAATTAAAAATCAGAGGGAGAGTCGAAAGTAGACTTAAGGTACAATATGCTGTGAGGACGGGCGGGTAACTTTTCCTAACGAGAGAAGTACACGTAACTTTAAGGGGGTAACATCGTAATAAAACTTTGTCCGATTGTGGCTTCTCTCTGTCTCTCTTTTCCAGTCCCACACAAGGTATTTAATAATTTAACTTACGGGTTAAAAGTACATAAATATTACACTAGTTTACAAGTAATCTTTCATAGTCTCTGTCTTGGAAGACACGGTATGGCAGGATTTTTGATTAGGAATAAAGTTTACTCTCGCGCAGGTCATAAACGTAAGCTCGAATAATAATTTCAGCATCTGTTCTACTTTACGTGAGGGATTGCCTGAAAATATTAAGGGAATATTGATTGTATTGCTGCCGAGACGAATGTACCTCCAACATCGCACTTGAGATGCACAAAACAATTATTAAATTAAGAGTGCGATGTGTGGAAAAAATGAAAAAAAAATGTTAACGATATTTATTTCCCTCTGATCAGCGAAGTGCAAACTTGTGCACGGCGTGAACCACGAGTAGACCTGTCGCTCGATTGCGGTTTATACGACTAAACCGTTTCCAGAATAGTTCATTGGGTAACGCACACTAATTGTCGCGCACGATTTTTCGGTGTTTATTATGTCAGCTAACTTACTGCTTATTGATCTATTTGTTCGAGAGGAGAGAAAACTGTATTTACACGAGGGAACTTGGAGTCTTAAGTGTCTCTTTAGATGCAAAATGTTTGTATGTTGGATTTTTAAACCCCCATTATTTAATAAAATAAATTTTATAATATATATATATATATATAGATTTCATAATTATTATTCCATAATAATAATCGGTAGTGGATATAATAAAATGTTTAATCTTTTGAATAATTAAATTTCATGGGAAAAGTAAAAATGAAAGGCCGCCCATTTATTTTTCAATGCATTATCTACTTATCTCTCATTTTATCAAGAAAAATTTCACAAGATTGAATGATGTTTCTTTTTTTCTCAGAAATTATTGAAAAAATTCAACGTTTTAAAATAAAAGCTGGAGATAATAGTTTCAAAATAATAATTATTAAATCAAATATTTATCAAACAAAATAATGGAGGTTTACAATCCATGTAGTATGTATGTGTGTATGTATTGTGTCTGTATGCATGTGTGTGTGTGTATGTATATCCTGTATACGCGAAATGAGAAGTGTTTTAACCGATTAATGAATTAATTATTACTATTCAATATCGACTAACGAATTCTATAGCGTTTTGCCCGAAGCATGCGCGCAAATAGTCAGTCGGTGATATGTTATGGCAGGTCGTCGAGGTGACCCGGAGAAAAAGGAGATGAAATGAAAAAGAAAAAAAAAGAAAATATAAAAGAAACAATTAAAGAAAATTCTACTATGCGGACGTATTTGAGAAAGGAAATTCAATTCCTCCTCCCAAAATGCCGATTAATTTTTCTCTAACTATTGCGGGGTGGGATTTTAGATATTAAAGTTACGCACGCGCAATTAAAGCTAGCATACTTTCAAGCTTCCATCGATTACATATCTCGCTTATCTTTCCATTTACGGTTCTTTCGCGGTTACCGTTTTGGGAAACGACAATTAAACCTCGCACCTATCAATAATACAACGAATACAGCGCATCATCTCTGGAAAATTCACTTCCAAATCATGATATACGGCATACGGTACGATAACGACCACGTAACTCGACGTTTAACAAATAATTTAAATATAGATTTTACGAGATAATTAATTACACCATTCGAATAATAATAATATTAATATTAATAATAATAATAGTAATAATAATAATGATAATAATAATAATCGCATCTCACGCTCCGTACGACTTTGCCCTGTAAACAATATTAAACTACAACCTCGAGACGTTGTTAAAGTTGAACAAAATTGTTGCTCGTTGAATCGCGCCGAATACTTCTTAAAAAAAAAAAGTAGACTGAAGATAATAAAAGTAGCTCGACTTCCTGCCTTAAGGCACTAAGCGGCCGCGTTTTAAATTCAAATTATATAAATGTACGTTTTAGTTCTAATCTTGACTACCACTACAATATATTATATTACTACAGTATCTAATGTAATATAAACTATGTGTACATACATATATATATATTTATATATATATATATTTTACAAGTGGTTTTTGGAGCTCTTTTTTCGTGCGATTGCCAGAAAACTGCCCCTTAATATTTCTTTTGTTATTCCCTCTTCGATTGGAAATATCGATTACCACACTTTTACTCTCCTCCCATATTTTCTTTACTGGTTGCAGTACACAAGTCATGCGGTGCGATCGACTTTTTGCGTTCGTCATTCGATAGTAAATGACTAGACGCTTGCTAAATGTAAATACGTTTTATGTTTAAGGGAACAGTTTTGAGATAGTGACGTTTACGTAACGTAGTAGTAGAGTTTATCCGTTCATTCGTATTATTAATTATTGTTTATACATTGTAAAGCGAACACTTGCGGAGCAATTAAATAGAAACCCGAGCTGTAAACCTCTATTACTTAATACAATAAAATGTATAGTTTAATTAATTTCATAATTATTATCACATAATAATAATCTGAGATGCTTATAAGATGTTTAATCTTTTGGATAATTACAACAACAACAAGAGTTTTGTTTAGATTGCAAGAAAAATTCCCCACAGTTTCATTAACTTTTACTTTTTGTAGAAATTATTTAAGAATTTAAACATTCAAAAATACAATCTGCAGATAATTGTTTAGAAATAATAATTATTGGGCGAAATATACGACAAATGTTTGTCAAACGAAATAACGGAGGTTTACAACCCCGATAGAAACGTAGTGCGTCAATCCTCGAGCGATTTTTCGTGCTTTTATCTCTGTACAGCGTAATTCTTCGCGGCGACTTGTAAAAATTCTTTTAAACGGCTGACGCTGCTACTCGTTTCAATCACTTTTTCTTTTTTTGTATACGGAAATGCGACACCGTTGGCCAGGAGAGCAGAAAAGCCTCGCAAACGAAAGATGAGAATATCGTCGAGACGGAACGTGTTACAAATGCTGAGTAAAATGCTGAGCGAATGACGTGTTTCCTTCGCTGGCATTTTTTAAACAGCAATATGTATAAAAATTCTGACTTAAGGATGTCTGGCACGGTGTTCAAGTGGTCAGTCCATTATCCTGGGTGGAATTTAGAAGAGCTGCATTTTTGCATATTGGTTTTCGGTTTTCTAGAACCTAATTTATAAATTTTACTCACGTAACTTTAGATAACATTTCGTGACTTTTGTTTTTGTAGAATATATAAGATATTGCCTCTATATTTTTCTCGCACTGTACAAAGTTCGCATGTGGATCATGATTCTCAGTAAACGATGCTGTGCGTCCATACAATGACGAGACAGATTAAAATTGATCTACATAATAATATCAATATTTTCGATCGGTCTACGTAAAACACAGACCAAGTTTTATTCGCGAAAGTAATTGGTGGAATAATTCCATTCTCTCTTGTTTTTAAGACGATGTGCTACGATCAATAACAAAAAAAAATGTAATAAAAAATTTTCTACTCATTACTCGCAGTGTAAAAAAAATTCATCATGAAAATTAATATACATTTATTGAAAGTTTTTATGCATAAATACGGTATATAAAATTTTATTTACAAGTATGTTGTAAAATTAATAAACGGTATATCAAACACGTTAAAAAAATCATGTTTAATATAAAGGTACAACAAAGTTACTATATAATTGTATATAAAATGTAATATACCGATTTATGCATAAAAAATACTGACAAAAGTATGTTAATTTCACGATAATTTTTTGCACTGGGGATAAATAACCGCAAAGGTAAACTTTGTCTCTCAATTTTTAAGTTTATAACTCTCGTTTTTTATTCGAGAAGTCAACGACAGTGATGAAAATTGTAACAGGAAAATTCTGCTGTGTTTGTGACACTTGAAGCAATTTTAGAGAGATAAACGACATGTAGACTTAGACATTGTCTTAAGACGGTATGAAAGTTCCACAGTCAAACGTATCCTCTGTATTTCTCCCCAAAGTTTACTCCATTATTTCTTTAAATAAACATTTGTCGTGTAATTAATTTTATAGTTCTTATTCGTCAACAATTATCTGCTGATACCTGCTGATTTTATAAAAAGATATTCAATTTTTTAAATAATTTTAATTTAAAAAATATATTTTTTAGATAATTTCTCGAAAAATGAATGGTTTGAATTTTCGTTACTTTTTTTCGTGAAATTTTATTCAAATTAATTTTTTTCAGCAGTATCTCGAAAATGTAAACCTTCGTTTTTTTACGCACTGCAGATTATTATTACGAAATAATAATGATAAAATTGATTGTATAACATATGTTTGTTTTATAAATTAATGGAGGCTCACAACTCTGTTTTTCTCTCTCTCTCTCTCTTCAGTGCGAGAGCTTTTAGTTCAAGTTCGCAACCTTAAAAATATTGACAAAGTCAATATTCAAAGTTTCACATCGTCTTAATCGTAAAATGAGTGACTGTATACGTAAACCTATGTATTGCATTGTTGAGTCTACATTTGCCAGTCGATGGCGTATGGATGATATTTTCATTAATGCTAAGAAGGTTTGTGGCCTTTACGCAAAGTCGTATCATGCCACGGTACGCAATAAACGTATAGGAAGGAACTTTGGTGCAACAAAACAAAAATATAATAGAACAGAGACGTTGAACAACGCTCTTCCTATCCCCCTCGACCTTGTACCATCGCGAAACAAACTTATGTTTGTTCTAAAAATGAAAACCCTGGGTGGTACCGCGGACAACAGGACAATAGATAAAGATTGGTCCTTTCCAGGAATGAAAAGTTCGTATAAACTCGTTTGTTTACGAAAGGACCTTCTTCCCGCCGTGGAAAGCTTTCCATTTATGGGATATTAGCAGAGTTGTAAGTGCCCATTTTTTTATAAAATAAAATTTACAGTATAATTGATTTAATAATTATCATTTCATAATAATAATCTGCAGTGCTTACAAGAAAATGTCTAACCTTTTGAATAATTACAAAGAATATGTATCTTCAATAAAATTTCACAAACATTCATTCATTTTTCTATGCTGCCATTATTTTTTAAAAAATTTCAAAAAATTTTGTCAAGTTTATTTTTTTGTAGAAATAATTTAAAGATCTGAACATTCAGTAATGAAATCTGCAGATAATTGTTTTTAAATAATAATTATTAAGCGAAATATACAACAAATGGTTATCAAATAAAATAACGGACGTTTACAACCTTGGATCATAGTAGACACAAAAACCGATGCGAGGTTGCGATTATTTTTCATTTACACGTAAATTTCATCGGCAGTGAGGAAAAAAAAAGAAAAAAAAAATCGAAAACAAAAGATAGTATTACCGTATGTTTAAACCACCTACTTAAACACCTAAACAATCGATGGTTCGGCTTTCCTACAAGACCCACGATATATATAGTATGCGTATACTTGAACACTGTATAAGTAATAGTAAAATATTAAAATATCCGTACGATAATGTTTCGCACAGTAGCTTAAAGTTGATTCGCAATGAGATTTTTGTTATTGGAACGAGTTTAGCTTGGTCCGACGATACAGTCGCTACGATAAGTCGCGCTCGAGTATGTAAACTCTATTTTCGTCGTTTCTCCTTTTTTTACCATTTCTTGTTGTTATTTTTTTTCGTCTTTAATAGTGTCCTTTCCCTTCGCACAACTACGTACTTTCAAGAGGTATCACTCTCGGTCATCTACGTTGCCCTGAGAACTATTTGTACATTCAATTCCCCGTGTCATCTTCGGCAAACACGTTTTTTTTTCCTTCGTTAAAGCGTATTTATTTTTCTTCGTGAACGCGAAGATACCGGGGATAAAGACCGCCCTCATCGATCCAATGGAACGTCTTCCATCGTCGCGAGATTACCGAAATGTTGAAAGCCGTTCTTGAAAATCCTACCTCTACTCGTGCCCGCTTTAGTTTGATCAAGAAGCGTGACATTGTCCTCAAATTCCCGAACCCATCTGGCAGTTTCATTTCCCCAATGAAAGCGAATCGGTGCCGCGTGATGATAAACCTTTTTCAATCCAAGATTACGTATTTCAATGCCTTCCTCCGAATGATAGAAAGATTTTTCGCAAAAGTCTTGACTGATAAAAGGCTCGAGTTCGGCAACAAGTTCCATAAAAGTCGGCCTATCGCTGGGCCGCCATTTGAAGCACTTTTCCATTATTTTGACAATCAACTCCGGACAATTTGGCGGTATATTAACGGTTCCTTTTCGCAGCACATAATTGAGTACCTCTTCGTTGGAAAAGCCTTGATAAGGAATTTCCGCGAGACTGAGAATCTCGTAGAGGACAATGCCGTAAGACCAGACGTCGGAATCAGAGGTGAAAACGCCGTCCGAAAGATTTTCCGGTGCCATCCATCTTATGGGCAGTAAACCCTTTTTTCCGATCTTGTAATAGTCAGTCTCGTAGATATCGCGCGCCATACCAAAGTCGCCGATTTTACAAACAAGATCTCGTGATACCATACAATTTCTCGCGGCGAGATCACGATGGACGAATTTTTTCGATTCGAGATAAGCCATTCCATCGGCAATTTCGCAGGCCATTCTGATGACCCTAGAAACATCAGGAACAAGATGACTATCGCGTATTTTTCTCAGGTATGTCTTGAGGTCGCCATTTTCCATGAGTTCCATAATAACATATGGCGGAGTTCCTTCGGAAACAACTCCGAGGAGCCTGATGATGTGAAACGTCGAAAAGTTCTTCATCACCGAAGCTTCGTTAAGAAATTCATTTTTCTCTCTCTCTCCTGAATTATCGGCGATAGTTTTCACCGCGACTTGCGTAGTTCCTTCGAGAATGCCACGATATACCATTCCGAAATTTCCCAAGCCTAATTCCTCGAGAAGTTCGATATTTTCGCGGGGCACTTCCCAATGATCAAGAACATACTTGACCTCAATGTAATCAGGATTTACGCTCGCTATGAGCCGCTCTTGCTGCTTCTTCTTCTGATGATTGCGAAAAACGAGATAAGCTATCACGAGACCAGTTAGAAGAAAGCCAAACATGAGTAAAATCACAATTAACACTGTATTGTCCTCCTTAAGACCAATGCTGAAGTTAACCGTCCGAGAAAAAGTTCCTTCGCCCGCTAGTGACGTGGAACGTACTCTAACGCTGTACTTTCCAGGACTCAAGTTTCTTATATAATGCACAACGCGTTTTTGTCGATGGGGCGAGGGATTCACGCACTCGGAGCTTTTCTTCGCGTCTTTAATTATAAGATTCGTGTACTCGATGGTGTAAGTGACCGTAAGGCCATTAGGATCCTTCGGGGCTTCCCAAGAAACGATAACTATTGTGTCGTTCGACACGTGAACGTGTACATTACGAATATCGTCGACGTTGGCGCGTTTTTTCGTTCGCGAATTCGTGTATTCGAAGGCTGAGCACATCTGTGTACCATTTTCTAGTTTCTGACCGCACGCAGCTACGGATATCGTGTAGAGCGAGAAATGACGTAGCTTATCCAAAAGATAAGAAGTGCTTTGTGCGCTGACGTTGAAGAAAAACGAATAGTAAGTCCCGTTCCACATTCGAGTCCTCGTGTCGTCAATAACCTCGGCACGTCCGTCGTTTATCGAAGAATCCTTTAATGGCGCTCTGGGATACGATAGATAATCCGTAAGACCGTAAAAATCCGGCTCTCCTGCGTTATATCTGTTGGAGTAACAATAGTTCTTTCTTCCTGTAGACAGAGAACTTATAGACATGTCTTCCAAGCAGAAAATCTCAAATTTTCTGGACGTAGTCGGTTTCGGTGTCGTAGCTTTCGAGCAACAGGATTGCTTTGTAGGTGGGGTTGTTTTAACGGGAGGTTCGGTTACTTCCTCGAACTCCGTCTCGCTTACAAGCCCGTGAACGCAATAGTCTCGAGCTGAGAGCAAATTTTCGTCCTCTAATCTCACAAAACCTGCGACTATGTAATAGCCAATAGGACCATTTGGATACTCGGGAGGTCCCCATTTGACCATTATTTCGCTGTCGCCTGTAGGAAAGGACGTGAGTTCCGTCGGTACCGAAGGAATGTCGCTTTCGGTGCGGAAAAAAATGATTTCCGACTGGCCGGTTTGGCTGTCGCGGGAACTTTTGTTGCGCACGTTTCGCGCCATGAAAGTCTTAACGTAAACTGCGTATTTTGTGTAGGGCTTGAGGTCCATTAGCCGCTGCGAAACCGTTGCTCCTGCCGCGTCGGATCTCGGGATTTCGACGTCGATTATCTGCCACGTACTATTGCCACATGAGTTGCCCTCGTAACTGACGTTTTCTTTCTCAGTCTCGATATAATTTAGCAAATAGCTGAGCAAACTTTGTCCCGGCTCTGGGAGATAAACGTCCCACACGAGATACGCGTAATTCGAGCCCTTCTCCTTAACGTTTATGTTTATATTTACGATATCGCAGGCGACTTTCTCGCCGTTCGAGTCCGGCTGCACCTCGAGATCCGAAATATTCGCTATTCCCGCAATCTCACCGAGACGTCGTATCTTTGACATGCACAACTTTGGATTGTAATGAAAGAAGAGACGCCCGTTTTGTATCTCGATCTGTTGATTGTCCGAAAAGAGAGTCGAGAGATTGGGATTGTCGAGAACCACTAAACTCGCGTTATTTATATCCAATTTTTCGCCTTTTATTGTACGAAGGCTCTTGAAAAAGCTTAATGATGTTATGGGAAAGGAATGCGTGACCTTTAGGTACTCGGTGATTTCCTCGATCATTCCAAAAGCTTCGGTCAATTCGGCGATTATGTTGGGATGACCGCTTCGGATTTGGAATTCTAGAGCGCCTTTCACGATTGTAGTGCCTCGATATCTCTGAGCGTCCGAAATGTAACGGATTATGGCGCCCAGGCCGATTTTCTGGCAACGACCTTTGCATAAACGACATGTTGTCATCTGAAAGATTTACAGGAAATTTAATCAATTAATTTCGAGTCAAAAACGAAGATTTTCTAATTGGAAGTGCAACAATTGATACTCACGTTATTCTCGTCTAGTGCGTCCTCATATCCACTCGGACAATGCGTTAAGCACTTGCCGTTGAAAGGCCTCCATATCTTTTCCTCGACGATCTTAAAAGCGACTCTCCGCAAGCTGTTCATCATCAGACATTGTTCTTTGGTGATGCAACGACGTGAGAGGTACGCATATCTGTGTAGAATTAAAAAAAAACGCCTTGCTTAGTTAATTCAGTATTTTATATACAAATTGTAAATTAATTGGTAAAAACAAAGTGAAGCAAACTTGTACCATAACTTTTAATTAAAGAAATACTCGAACGACAGTATAATTTATGAAGAGTTTTGCTTTCCAATGTAATCCACCATTGGGTTGTAACTTCAGGATATTGTAGTTGGAAAATGTTCAATTTTTTTCTCATTTTAAACCGTTTTTTTAAATTATTGTTTAACACTGCGAATCAATCGTAATCGAGTGTCAAAATTGAAACACATAGAGCAATCTCAGAATAATATACTGCGCCATATTCTAAAGCTAAAATCCATTCGAAGACCACATAAAGTCCACAAACGTGTCGATATTTTTAAAGAAACACCCATATATTCGATGTGTACTTGAGTGGCTTCAATCGAACACCCATATATTCTCGTAAAATCCCAAGACTTGCAACAAAATAGGCGAGATTGTTAGGCAAAACGAGAGGTTTCTAGGTCCGGTATTGCAAAGTCACGATTCTCGTAAACGAATAAAAGTACTCACAAGTTAGATGGACAACTTTCGACGCATCGACCCTCGTGTTGATAGTTCTTGCATACGAAGCATCCGGCATCGCTCGAACCGAAGCATTCACCGAGGCACTGTTGATGGCATCTCGGTGCCTCAATCTTCTGGCAATGTTTGGCGTTCCAGCAGTGTCCACCTGGGCACTGTGTACAAACTGCGAATATACGGAGAATGAGGCAATCTGTCGTAAAGTACTTCGGCAAACGAAGAGAAAATCGGGGTGGCTTATTACGTGGGTGGACACTGAATGCATTTTTTTTCTTCCCTGACTTTTGTTTTCACACCATTGCTTACACGAATACCCGACAGTTAACGGCACGTTATTGCTCCGAGCTACGAAGAAGTTGTACATATAACCGTGTAAACTTTGCAAGACTTCTTCTTGTTTCTACGACAAAACAGAACGACCTCGTATATTGCGGGTAGTAAAAAGTAATTGCGAAAAAGTTTTCGTGACTGACCTATTGTGCTGTTTTCACAGAATTTTTCTGTATACTTCTCGGATTTTATTCGGATTTTTTAATATATTTTGTAAATTCGACGAATTTATTAACACTTTTTATCTTAAATTGGAAGTGACATAAAAATTTGGTAGATTTTACACATTTTATGTGTTAAGACAGAAAATATATTGTGAAAAGAAATGAACACTTTTTCTGTAAAATTGACAGCAATTTACTTGTGGACATTTATGAACATAAAATTTCTGTTAAAAGTATACAAAGATCAATTTTTACTGTGCACTTTTCTGTATTTCTATCCTTGTTTATTTTTAACGAAGCCGATCGACACGACGGATAAGAAACTCAAAGTTCTCTTGCTCGCTCTCCCGTAATTCTCGAAGCTTTTACCCTCTTTCAACCAAGATTACAATTGTATATATCAATTTAAATGCAAATAAGCTTTAACGAAGCCGGTCTCGTATCGAGCTGGTATCGTGAGCTCGCGCCCATGAGTAGCCGGTCCTTATCCGGAATGGAGAAGAATTTTTATCACCGCGAGAAATTTCACCCGTTTGCCGAGTAGCGCGAACGCGCGGGGAGTCCGTGTGACGAGGACAATCCGATTCCCGACCGCCCGAGTCAGGTTCTCCGCTGAGGGTTTATCTACGCGAGGAATGATGTACGAGCAAACAACTTTCAGCCTCTGCACAGCATTTTTGGAACACACCAAGCCGGTTACTCCCGTTTTCGTCCTGGCCTCATTCGTGAAGTAATCACGCAAAATACCGGTCGATTAATTATACGAGTAACCGAAAGTAGTAATTGAACGTCTCATCGAAGCATTATATTAAACCGATGTGACACTTCTACTACTGAGCCTGTAAATTACCGACCCCTTATTTTCGAGGTGAAGTTTAATATTTCAACCAAACGGGAATTAAGGGGATTTCGCGCATTTCATACTGAAATATTTTTCTTTTTCGGCTTGAGATATTGTTTTTAAAAATCTTTGTTTCTTGACCCTTCAAAGAAAGAATATTTCGGTACGTGCAAAGACGATCTTGATTTTTATGGACACCCTAAAATAAATTAATGTATTTTTTATACTTATCGCACATTAAAAAAACGGGTCTGTATAAGATAATCTGGGTATATTTGAGAACTATTGGATTGTATCTCAAAAAAATGAATTACAAATTCACCCTTAAGCAATATTAAATGCCTCAGATACCGGACAAAATATTGGTAATTAATATAAAAACAGTATCTAAAATATTTCGAATTTTCTTAACTAAAAAAGAAACTTAATAAGCTCACTTTTAGCCCACCTCTTGCCTCAACCCTTATCCATAATCGTTCTTAGGTCTGTGAATTCTGATAAGAATTCGTAAAAAAAATCTTACCCGGACACGCGCTTTCTTTGCAGTTGTCCTTGATAAAGTTTTCGCCGGCAACGACAATAGCGCCCCAATCCAAAGTGGAAACGTAGCAGAGAGACGGATTTTTTTCGATTCTGACTGCTCCTCTTGATATCTTTGTCAACTTGTTCAGTCCTATCTGTGGAAAAAAAAACATTTCGAGTCGATCAGGCATTAAAGCAGTGGTTGCGGCTTATGACGGTGAGAGAGTCGGGTTATCTTCTTCAGCCTAATTCGGTTAACTGCTTGACGGTACTTGACCCGACGAGTTAACCGGTCTCGACCAACGAATTGGAAGGAAGCCTCGAAACGCGTTCATTTCGCGTGGGAATGTTGCGATGTAGTACTGGTCGTAGGTCGCGGCGTTTGCTCACACACACACACAATCTTTAAAGCCAGTCTACGTACAGATTGACACAACGTGACACGTGTTCCAATCGATTAATATCGTAACAAGCTGCCGACACGTACTCGCACGGCTTCCAATGTCAAAGTGCACTTTTGACTGGCTAATTTGTTCATCGGTAGCTCGAACGACGACTCGACGTCGATTGATTATCGCCGTCGTTATAATTGCTATTATTTTCTTTCTGCGGTTAAATAATAAAATAATAATTGCATATGTTCTCAGATGATTAAAATTTTCTTAAAAAATGCTCTACGAATTGAGCGATTAGATATTTGACAGTGTTGATCGTTTACTAATTGGAGTCTGCTATTTAACCAGAATCTTTTGCAATGGAAATGCTGCCGCTGTGTTGTTAGATTTTTTATTTCATTGTGCAATATATGTTTATGTTTAATATGCCATTTTTGTCAGTATTTACAAGGGACTTGTCCCGTTCACTGGAGAATAAATTAATAAATAAAATAAAAATACTGTCACGATCTTCCATTTATTTCGTTTTCTTATATGCATTTTTGCGATTAGATGCATATAAGAAAAATAATCCAATACGTTCCGGAGATTTCAACGATTAAAGTGATATTGTAAAGAAAGTCAGATTCTTTTAAACATACATTTTGGAGTTTGTGTCTGCGATTATAATAAGGAATAGTTGTTTACCTCCTGTAAATGTTGCATCTCGTAGACCATGAAGGAATAATCGGCGAGCAATGTATCGCCTCTGATGACTTCGAGATTGGGAAATATGTTGCTGAGAGACTTCAACTTATTAACGCGATACAGAAGAAAGTAACCGGTGATCTCGCGGAGAAGCGGAAAAGAAATGTTTTGAAAATCTTTCGCCGTATTGTTTTGCATCAGCGTGATCTGCAAGAAACCCTCGATAACACGACAGTCCTTCAGGAGATCAAAGTTATCCACGGTGTTTCGGATATCGATGCTCTGACAGATTCCCTCCCCCATTGTCATGTTTTTGTACTTTAGGTATCTTTCTCGCGAAGATTCGCTCGGTTTTCGGCTTTCCTTTGGTAGGTTCGAAGGTGTCGATTGTTGGCCACTTTTACCTGGAATTCCCTCGGAAGATCTGTTGAAAATGTAAGACAATCAATTTTTATTTTTTTGCTCTGGTAGTAATAATAACAATGTATAGTATAAAAAGGCAAAAAAAACATACAAAATCAAAGCTAGTGCATTTCCGGTTTTAATTAATTCTTCTATCGTCATTTGGACACTGTTAAATTGATATTTAAATTGGCAAAGTGAAGAGAATAAATTTGTCCGAGTAAAAAACGTTACAGAGGCTGAACTGCAAGAAAATTCTTCTTGTCCATACAAACATTTTTTTGGTTTACTTTTCTCGGCATTTTAAACGACCGTTAGTTAAAAATTTCTCACGAATAAGGAAGAAAAGGAAAAATCAAGTACCCAGGTGCATCAATGGCTCTGCTGTTTCTGTGTAGCAAGGATCTTCCTTCGTGGCGTGCCGAAAACGCGTATTCTTCTTCTCCGGACTCCTCATCGTTCTCTCTCTCGGCAAAGTCCGAGAGATATTTTTCCCTGACGTTTTTCTCGCGATATTTGGCGGCGAGTTTCGAACGTTCGTATTTTTCATGATGCCTTTCTCCCTGGCAGGGAAGGAAAAAATGTGCCATGCACAGGCAAAATACGATAAGCGGAACGAGGAGCTTCCGTGTCCTCATCTTCTCGCCTCATGGACACGTCGGTTTTCACTGATTAATCGTTCGCGCTCTGCCTAAGCTCTAGGCTCGAGAATCGCTCGCGTTTGTCCCTACTACGACGATATTCTCTGTATCTTCTTTTTTCGCGTTTCTACTCGAACAATTGGTACAACCGCTACGAGCAGCGAGAGCAGAATCACTGCATAAGAAGAGTAGCAACCGGCAGTAGCTCGTCGCTTCGTCTTCGTCGTCTCCTTCTTCGTCTGCCTCTTCGTCGTCTTCTTCTTCTCGCGCGTGCCTCCACCGTCGCCAGTTCGATTTCTGTATCGAACTCGAGATGCGCAATCGTCGCCAGGTCTTCACCTCGATGAGACCGCAACAACAATCCGGCAAACAACGCTCCCAACGATCACCACCGACTCTGTCCTTTCTTCTCTTCTTCTTCTTCTCCTCCTCCACCTCCTCTTCTTCCTCCCTCGCGACTTCCTGATCCCGCGAAAAATTAACTACTCGTAGCATCGGGAACACGTCCCGATGCAATTTATTTCTCAATCAAACTCACTCAGCCACGAAGCTTACCGCGAGTTTTCAAAAGCTTTTGCGATATTGTTTGCGTGGCTTCGACTCTGAGCGATATGTCGTTCGATTCGACGACTGATCCGCGACGAAAATTTTGATTTTTCCTGGCGAAACTTTAACCGTCGCATTGGGATGGAAAATGTGTGTATATTACTATATATGTATATTATATAAATATATAATATACTATATATGTATATTTGTATGTATTTATATATACACGTACATGGGTCGTTTAGCACAGAGTTTTTTCAGCTCCCTACGGCGCCAATGTCGTGCAGCTTCGTTGAGCGGTTTTCTTCTTTTTTTTGTCGCTTTCTTTCTCTTCTTCTTCTCTCCTATCGATAAGAATTTCGAATGACGAGACCACGCGCGTTGCCGGATGACTTCGCGCCTCGTCTTTCCACCTCGGAATCACCAAGACGAATTTTAACGCGTCTCTTCCTTCTATATTTTTCGCTAGAATTTCCTCGATTTACTCGTTGTGCTCTCCTGGCTGCAGCTGGGTTAAAGAAGCTTTTTGTTGAATATGAAGAATTTTTTCGTCTTCATGATCGGACGATTTCGTAGTTTCCACTGTCAGCGTTTCCACCTGTAACATTCCATTGAAAAATAAAACGTTATTAATATCAGTTCTTCATTTTTGTTTACCTTTTTTCTTTTTAAATAATTTCTCATGCTAGGAAATAAAATAGGCGATAAATCTGCGTATAGAAACAAAAATTTGTTGAATTTATTTGTTATTTTATTTAGTTTAATTAAAAACTGACAGAAAGTTTTTGGGAATTTTACGAATTTACTGATATTTTTTTCTGTATTATCAAAAGTAAATGAAAAAATATGTGGAATCGACACTTTTTTTTTTTTGCAGAAATGACAGACAATAACCAAAGCAAAGTAACATTTCTTATGTAAAAATAAGAACATTTGTTTAAAAAAATGAATATGGTTACACTCAATTACAGATTATTCTCCTGTTGTCACGAATTTTTTCCATAACAGCAAATACTTTCTAGTGTTCTTTACAATGATTCCTATTATTAAAAGCTACGAGTTTGGTGTACTCGGCGAGAATACGGAATATAATGTGTATATTTTTAATAGTCTACGTTAGTTAGTCCCAAGTGAATTATTATGAGCGAGAGCGATCGATGAGTCACGAGAGCGAAGACTGCCCTTTCTGGAACATTGAATCGTCATCCGATCGTCGTCATCAACCGTCCCTCTCGCCGTTCTTCGGCTCGCTCAACCTACATTACTGTTAGAAGTAAACAACCGAGTGATTCAAACACGCTTGACTGCATTCTCGACACTTGACGCTCGACATACGTGTACATATATGTGTAAATCGTATATACAAGTGTACACATAGATATGCACGACTTATTATACTATCTATGCAGAAGGATTATCAGAGAAGTTTGATTAAGATATCTCAGTGTATAGCGTGTGTTTCGTGTTCGTATATCGTATGTTTTAGCACGTCCTTCCTATGTTTCGATTGTGTATCACTGATTACTGGTATTAAGTCTCAGCAGTACGGAATAATTACATCCAAATAAAAAACAAACATATTTTCTACTACTCCTATTAAAAAAATATGCGAATTTCAATTTTGTTTTTACTTTGGATAAACTATCTTGCTAATCACCAATATGATAGCGAAAAATAGCGCAAATGCTATTTTCAGTATGAAAATAATTTTAAAAAACCATATTTGCCTAGAAGGTTCCAGTTAGCCACTAAAGAACCTAAAGTACCGATTTTTTTTTCACAATTATTTTTTGCTTTCCAGCTATTAATTATCCGGCGACAGTAATATTCTTTTGAAAATTTAGCGATAGATTCGAGGCACTATTCATAGAAAGTATCACCACAAGCTTAGTATTCTCTGACATATTACTCGAGAATTTTGAAATGGTCATTGCAACAAGAATAAGAAAGTTGCACTAAGTACAAGAAAATAGTAAAGATTCTATTCAACTACTAGTTACATCAACAATAACGTAATTAATTTAACGATTAAATCAGTTATAACAATAACAAATTGTTGCATGGCCTAAGAATTTAGAGTTATGGCTTAATAGTTGCCTGAACAATCACGATTTCTCTCACCCGACTAGAAATTCAGCTACGGGGACTATCAGGCCCTACATGGAGAAAAATAATTGGTTACCGCAGCATGAGATTAGCTACCGCAGCAAAAATCATTCGCAAATATAGTGAAAGCAAAAGTACTTGCTCTTACAGCGATATTTATTTGCTGTATCTGATTTGCTACAGTAGCAATAGCAATTTTCTATTGCAATAATAGCAGTTTGCTATTGCAGCCATTGTAGTTTGTTGGCAGCGCAAACAGTTTGCTCTTGCGGCCAATGCAGTTTGTTGGCAGCGCAAACAGTTTGCTGTTGCAGCCATTGTAGCTTGTTGGCAGCGCAAACAGTTTGCTGTTGCAGCACAAACAGTTTGCTGTTGCAGCAACAGTAGTTTGCTGGCAGCGCAAACAGTTTGCTGTTGCAGCAAAAATATTTTTCTGGTAGCACAAACAACTTGATGTTGGAGCAATAGGGATTTCCTAAGAGCACTCGTGAGAATGTATGAGGTTTAAGATTTCTGCATATTCAAAATAAAACTTTGGCAAGCTATATCTTTCAAATTACGATATCAAGAAAAAAACTAAAAAGTAGAAAATGTTCGTTTTCGTATTCTCTGGTGGACGATTTTTTTTATTTTTTTTAAGTCCAAAATTAAGGGATTTGTTCTTGATTAAGTACTTTGGCAAGTTATATCTTTCGAACTATAATATCGAGAAAAAAACTAAAAAGTAGAAAATGTTCGTTTTTGTACTCTCTGATGGACAATTTTTTTATTTCTTTTTAAGTCCAGAATTAAGGAAGTTGTTTTTGATTTAGTATTTTGGCAAGCTACAACTCTTAAAAGCTCCGCGGAAAAAACTGAATAGTAGTAAATGTTCGTTGTCGTATTCTCCAACAGACGATTAAATTTTTTTTTGTCCAAAATTAAGGGTGTTGTTGTGGTTTTTATGCTTTAGCAAGCTACAACTTTTAAGTTAAGGCTCCACGGAAGAAACTGAAAAAAATATGTTTGTTGTCGGATTCTCTGATGGACGATTTACAAAAAATTAAGTCCAAAATTAAGGGAGTTTTGTATCCGCGAAGTAAACTACTTCAAATGAAAAAATCGCCCACTAGAGAATACGAAAGCGAACATTTTCTACTTTTTACTTTTTTTCTCGATATCATAGTTCGAAAGATATAGCTTGCCAAAGTACTAAATCAAAAACAACTTCCATAATTCTGGACTTAAAAAGAAATAAAAAAATTGTCCATCAGAGAATACAAAAACGAACATTTTCTACGTTTCAGTTTTTTTCTCGATATCATAGCACGAAAGATATGGCTTGCCAAAGTACTAAATCAAGAACAACTCCCTTAATTTTATATTTAAAAAAAAAAAGAAAAAATCGTCCATCAGAGAATACGAAAACGAACATTTTCTACTTTTTAGATTTTTTCTTGATATCGTAATTCGAAAAATATGGCTTGCCAAAATTTTATTATGAATATGCAGAAATCTTAAACCTCATTGAGAATGTGATGTTTGGGCTTCAGGGTTGGACCACCTAATTTGACGTACAGTTCAAGATGCTCTTGTATTAGTACTCGCAACAAAGGACTAACATTTTTCGGCAATTGTTTAGTATAGGTGAGGTAATTACGTAATTACACGTAAATTTTCCAATACGGATTACTTTCCGAAACTAAATCCCCTATGATCACCCCGAATAGTTTTACGAAACACGTCGTTTCTGCAACTGTCATTTTGAGCTTCGAACTTTTTAAACAGTTTACACTTATAACTTCTTTGTATAACTTCTTCACTAATGCCCCACATTTTGAAGAAAGATCGCAAGGGTCCCGGCGGTTTTGGTACATCCATCGTCAAGACAGAATACGCTGACGATGCGAACTGGGCATGAACGAACTTCGCACTAACAAAGTAGTATTGAAAATAGTTCGCGACAGAACAATGGCGCTGCGCATAACATGTTAGGACGCCCGAGCCGCCTTTTTTGCAGCAGCTCATTTGCTGGCGGAACTTTCTTTGATTGGTTACGCTAGCAATTTAAACGAATTCGCTCGAGTGCCAAATTTTTTTTGTGCTAGTAGCAAATGTTTGTTTATATGCACAAATATTTCGATAAATGAAACGCCGTCGCTACAGCAAATATTCAGTTGCTAACGGTGCGAAGCCCTTTTTACTAATTTGTTTTTCCATCAAAATGTATAAGTTCCACCCAAAAAATTATTAGTTGGGTCCGCAAATAATCTGGGAGATGCATTTTTCGGTTCCGCAACTAACGCTTATTTGCTGAGACCAAATTAGCTGCTTTCATTTAGCATGAGCTAAAGGAAAGGCTATTGCGGCAGAGCCGAACTAGCAAACTAAGACTAGCTGCAACAACAAAATTATTTTTCTCCGTGTAGCGTGGTAGCCGGCCTGACAGGAAAGTAACGCGGCACACAATCAGGGCCAGATAAGGGCCGGATAGAGGCTGCCCTACTAAGCCCTTACTTATAAAAACGACAAATAAATTACAAAATAATTATCTGTGCTCATCGAATTCGATTTATCTTGCACTTTCTATTAGATATTCGAGCTTATTTAGTTTTCAGTACATATTAATTGCTGAAAAAAAAAACACATGTAAATTTATTTGCCGTTGGTGGGAATCGAACCTTGATCCTCTGGGTGATAGTAGTTCTGCGACTTAGCCCACTCGGCCATTGACATCTTAGAAAGTTTATATATTTATTATCTATTTCAAGTATACTTAAAATGAAAACACGTCAAGACTGTACATCCATTTATTGCGACTACGACCGAAATACATATTCAAAATTCCAACATGATGGGGCGGTCACCCATCCAGTTTCTGGCGTTTGACGATCAGTACCTGGATAGATTTCAACATGGTGGCCGTTTTTTTTTTTCGGAAAAAATTCCCTGACTTTTCCCTGACTAATTTATCAATTTTCTCTGACCGAAATTTTAAGGACATTACTAAAAAATTTATAACGCGAATAAAAAAAAAGTATTAGAAACAGATACGTGTTTTTGATAAGTTATTTATTTCTCGATCAACAACGAATAGTACTTCTGAAGATATATTTTCTCTTTCAAAACATAAACGTTCTTTGGAATAATAATGCTTTAAATCCGATTAAATACTGATGTGAAGTGTAATACTTATTTTAGTAATATATAACACTTTTTAAACTTTTTTGTTGAGTGCTTCGATTTGTTCGAATAGATTTATGTTGTAATGTTTATATCAATTTTTATTTGTTTTTTTTTTCTTTTCAAATATTTTTCGCTTGTTTTTTTTCCAAGTCTTGCTTTTATGGATTTTTATTCAGCTATTGAAACTTTGGCAACAATCTACTTTTTCCCTGACTTTTCCCTGATTCCCTGATCAATTTTTTATTTCCCTGACTTTTCCCGGTTTTCCCTGACCGCGGCCACCATGTTCAAAGTAATTCTAGTGGTACAGTCCCGTAAAACGTGAGTTTCAGCGAAAATTTCGAATACTTCTCGATGGGATAAAGATGTGAGAAAATCCAGCACACGCAAGGTGCTGAAAAGATTTATTTTGCATAAGAATAATTTTTTAATATTTTTAACGAATGCCGTATCTAGGCCTTACACGAACCTGATAATGTAAATTTACGGCATACAGTAGAACCTCGGTTATCCGAGGTAATGTGGGGAGGAGGTATCTCGGATAAGCGAAAACTCGGATAATACGGAAACACACACAACTCAAAATCTTTGCTCTCCCGTTGACTGTTCAGTCCCAACTGTTTTATTGTAGCTCGCAAGCGAGGGACACACCGAACTTGTAGCAACAATTTTATGCGCGTGTAAACAACAATGTAGCAAACGCGAACGACTCAGCGTAGTTGTAGCAGCTTCATCCGTTTGATCCGAGTTTCTCCGTATTATCCGAGCGTACACCTCGGTTAACGCGGAGTGCTCGGATGAGTCCGGTGCCTCGGATAACGCGGAGTCTCGGTTAATCGAGGGCCGGATAAGCGAGGTTTTACTGTATCTAAAAAAAACTATGTCATACGAAGACCGTATGCGGACCTGACCAGGGAAAGTAAAGGTAAATTATACAAAATCTTGGTCCGAATGCCACAGGAAGACTTTATGCGAAACGGATAAGGTCGAAGAATGGCATATCTATATGAGGTTACCGTATGTAAAGCCTGACCTGGGCCTGAACCGGTGGAAAGACGGCATTTTTAAGGTAGAATGCCATATCTCGGTCTTACATAGACCTGATCAGGTGAATTTACGAGGACCCCTAAATAAGATTACCCATATCTAGCCTGACATCGGCCTGATCCGATGGAAAGACGGCATTATTAAGTACGAATGCCATATCTCGGCTTTACATGGATCTGATCAGGTGAATTTACGGCGGCCCCAAATAAGGTTACCGTACACGGAGAAAAGGGTGTAGTTGTAGGAACTATGGAATTGACACGTGCCAACCAATAGGCATGGTAAAATATGGCATTAGCAAGTTATTGCGTGTCAGAACCAACCGATTGGTAATGCCAACTAACCGATTGATGTCAACCAACCGATTGGTGGCGCCAACTAACCGATTGGTAGTGCCAACCAAACTACATCTAACGTTCCAAGCATTTAAAGATTAGTTTTCTTAACTAACCCGTTTTCTCCGTGTACCTAAAACTGATCTGGACCTCGTGTGATAGCTGGCATGCCCGACGAAATTTCTACTCGGACAGTAGTAGTAAAGGAAAATTTACTGCACCAATATTTTCTTTTTATTTATTTTTTTCTTTTTCTAATTTCTATAATAATTTTTGGAACATCTCGTGATTTCGTCTTACGTCTCGTCGCTCGACCAAGTCTTACGAGATAAAATGTTCGAGCAGCGTCGTGGAAGCTTGTCTTTCCGGCGACGACGACGTCTCCCTATCAGAAACGAAACACCGCCCATTCATAATTTCTCGCGATAACCGGGAGAGCCGGGTGACGTGCACGAGCGCCGTGTTCCGGTCGTGGCTCAGGCTCCCTCGCTTAGTCTTTTTTTCTCTCGACTATCACTTATGTTGCCAGACGACGCTTTGTACTCTCTCTGATTTCACGCACATATATATATATACATAGAAGCGTCACTCTTGACATTCTCGCTGTTGAACTATATCCGCACAACGCTCAGTCAGGATAGTTATTCTTTCTCTCGTCTCTATCCTAAGCGCGTTCGGCGCCTCTACGTCTATAAAATACACGATTCAAGACCTCCAGACCAAAAGAAAATGTTTATTTTTGCTCCTTCGAAAACTTATTTTCCTTTCTCTCAATTTGTTACTTTAAAAATTATAGTTTTGTTGCTTGAAAAAAATCAAAAAAGTAGATTCACTTGTCACAACAGTAAAGTAGCGACCGTAAAATGATACTGAACTACGTTCGGTGAAACACAATGATTTTTTTTTTTGATCCTGGGAAAACCTAAGTATGCTTGGTCAATGTCATAGTGAGCTACGTTGTGGGAAACTACACTTTTTTGAGGGTATAAATAGAAGTGGTATTGATATACACTTGAAACTGTATTTATTGGAGACAAATACAGTTGCTAAAGTGGCAGATGAAAAATATTGAAATACTTCAAAATGTATTATATAAAAAGAAGTGTAAGTGCCACAGAAATAATTTTCTTCGATTTCTTTTCTAAGTGTTTCTTTCTATGATTATGAATGCCAAAGTTAGAGTTGAAAATTCATGATTTTGAAATGCGGTGACCATAAATGTTTTACAATACAAAATAAATTACACAAAAATAAGTACAAGAGGCAACAAATTAATTTCCTTTGATTTCTATTTCAAGTGTTTCTTTCTATGATTATAAATGCTAAAGTTAGAGTTGAAAATTCATGATTTTGAAACGCGGTGACCATAAATGTTCTACAATACAAAATAAATTACACAAAAATAAGTACAAGAGGCAACAAATTAATTTCCTTTGATTTCTATTTCAAGTGTTTCTTTCTATGATTATAAATGCTAAAGTTAGAGTTGAAAATTCATGATTTTGAAACGCGGTGACCACAAATGTTCTACAATACAAAATAAATTACACAAAAATAAGTACAAGAGGCAACAAATTAATTTCCTTTGACTTCTATTTCAAGTGTTTCTTTCTATGATTATAAATGCTAAAGTTAGAGTTGAAAAATTCATGACTTTGAAAGGCGGTGACCGAAAGTGTTTCTCGTAAACAACAAGCGGCGCTGGATGCTGTGGATGGGGAGGCGTGAGCTCACGAACGCGCGCGCGCGTACGACGGTGCATGCGCTAGTGCGTGCGTGCGGATGCATCGGGGCCATGGGAATCGGAGCGATTAGAATTAGACTCGCGCGTCGCGACGTCGCGGAATGCGTCGAGTCACCCGTGAACACACGGCGTCACGTCGCTTCCCGTGACGCGCGCCTACGGCGTTCGATATCGGAAACGCGTTTGCCGCTACCGCTACGGTGCTTTCGTGCTCGCAGCAAGGTAAAAAAGATAAAGAACACACAAGGAGACACACGAGTCCATGAATAAGAAACGAGGTGCAGCGGCGAGTCGAATATACATGAGTATATGAGACGTTCCCCGTTGGTTCATCCATAACTTTTGACAAACTTTTTTTATCCCTACAAATATTTGTTTATTCATCTTGACAATTTTTCCATTGATTCTGTACATATTACCTAAGGGCATATAAAATTAAGAACAAAATTGAACGATTTCGAATGAGTGAAAAAAATGTTTTTATTTAAAAGGTGGCGAGAGAACTTTTTTTTGCCCCCAAAATATTTTTTTCCAATGCAGACAATTTTTCTATCGTTTCTGTTACATACTTCTGTAGGTTGTATAAAATTGAGAGGAAAATAAAAAGTTTCCGAATTCCTGGAATTTTTTTTTTTTAAAGGTGACAAAAATTTTTATTTTTTCGACAAATTTTTTTTTTCAATGCGGACAATTTTTCTATAGATTCTGTCCATACTTCTGTAGGTTGTATAAAATTGAGAGGAAAATAAAAAGTTTCCGAATGCCTGAATTTTTTTTTTTTTTAAAGGTGACAACAATTTTTTGCTATCTCGACAAATTTCTTTTTCCAATGCGGACAATTTTTCTATAGATTCTGTCCATACTTCTGCAGGTTGTATAAAATTGAGAAGAAAATAAAAAGTTTCCGAATGCCTGAATTGTTTTTTTTTTTTTTTTTTGAAAAGGTGACAAAAATTTCTTTGTATCCCGACAAATATTTTTTTCCAATGGGGATAATTTTTCTATAGATTCTGTCCATACTTCTGTAGGTTGTATACAAATGAGAGAAAAATAAAAGGTTTTCGAGTCACTGAAAAAAATTTAATTAAAAAAGTGACCAAACTGACGGAAAATGTTTCATATAACTATCACTTCATGTATATATATACACGTATATAATCGTTGAAAAATAGGAAGAAGGAAGGAGAACGCGTTCGATAGCCACGCAAACAAAGCGAGTGTATTATAGATTTTCCCTCTCTCGCTCTTATCTAATGCAAGAGAAACGAGTACGACGAGAACGAGGACTGCGCGACAGCGTTCGACGAAATTGGATCGAGGCCTCGCGCGGTCCCGGTCACGTCGCAACGTACCGAGTACTATAACACACAGTCACACACAACGACAAACCGAGTTTAATTGTTTTCCTGGGCAGCACGCGGGCTTACACAATATTTACACGACTCAGTGGGAGCGCATTCTTCGATCCACCTTATACGACGTGCTTCAGCTTCCACATACACCAAAGACGTCGAGCGCGACAGTTATGAGGATATAAGGTTTATTAGAACATAAGAGTGAAACCGACAGCAATGGACGCGCGGTCGGTGTGTGGCTTCGGTGGTCCCCAGAGTTAAGCAGCATTATTTGCGGTCATAACTTGGATGGGTGACCGCTTAACCTTGCACTGGTTTGCGCGCCAACTGCTGAGCGGGAGGCAGTTTTTCTGAGTTTCTAATGTATTCTCATACAGTAGAAACTCAGTAAAAATAAAGCCGACTGTATCGGCCAGGTTTTCCGCAGTTTCCCTGTGCCCTCGTGCAAATGCGATACAGTAGTGCATTAGGATGAGTGGCTGCGGAAAACACTCTAGAGGGGTCTCTATGAAGGAACGGGGAAAAGGGGAGAGGGGAAACGTAAAAGCCTGAAGAAGGCATACGGAAGAAACCAATAATAAAATTAGAACATAAGAGTGTGTATATATATACATTGCAAATTTTTACGGTAGGCAAAAATCTGCCCGTGTGTAACCGCACAACGCATTTTGACGATCAACGCCTTTAAGAAAAAAAAAAAGTATAACATGATGATAATAATAATAATAAATATAAATATTCATAATGAAATTTTAAAAAGCAAGATAACATAATATATAATAATAATAATAAATTATAATATTCATGAATGACAACAATAGTTACGAGACGAATTCTATAATAAAAAATGAGATCAAAGATTACAATCTATGGGAAAAGTCCAATTTCTCTAAAAACTCTTTCAGCGTTTGCTTTAAGCCATTGAATAATTTTCGATATCGCTATAAGCAAAAAAAGCTATATCGAAAAAAAGTATAGCATGATGATGATAATGATAATAATAAAATAATAAATATAAAGATTCATAATGAAATTTTAAAAAGCAAGATAACATAATATATAATAAATAATTATAATATTCATAAATGACAACAATAATTACGAGATGAATTCTATAATAAAAAATGAGATCAAAGATTATAAACTATGGGAAAAGTTCAGTTTCTCTAAAAACTCTTTCAGCGTTTGCTTTAAGCCACTGAATAATTATCGATATAGCGTTTTTGCTTTAGTGTTACGAGTTTCCCATTGTATCGATTTCTGCTTTAATTCCAAGCGGTTATATTACTACATTTTAACAACAAACACCACAGCCGAAGGATAAGGGACGAAATAATAATATTTATCGCACGTACAACTTGTGTTTATGCGACAAGTATTTGCAAATTTCAGGCTATATATTTCGTCATACAAGAACCCGAGGAGAATTGAAGAAATGATTCTTTAAGAGCAATGTATTATTGTACATTATGATAATTAGTACACGACAATCGTATTATTACTTCGGTCCCGACCACATATTTACGTTTCTGGAAAATATGTTGATATCTAAAAATGTAATGTGAGAGATAGAAAATGTTACGTGCGAAAAATGCATTAATATTATCAGGAAGTGGAATGACAAGGAAATAACATCGTTGTTATCAAAAAACCCAAGGCCCAACACGTGCAATGTCGAGGCAATTCCAATATGTAATGTTTTAGCACGCAAACCGTATAAAAGCCGGAAATATTTCTCGGGTGATCAACGGACAAAAACTCGCTGCATAATGCATCGTAAATAATAGATGATTTTTTACTATTTTTATGTGTTATCTCGTAGTGTCAGTTTTTATGCTTACGACGCAAAGTCAACCGTGTGAGTTAATGTCACCGGATTAGTTGGAAAATATAACTTTTGTATTAGACCCATGGGAATGGACCAATTAGGGCTCTTGTTCCGAAAGCAATCTATAGCAACAGCCAATAAAACGTTCCTGCGCGGAAAACGGAAGTTTTTCTCAAACTTATCCATTGATAGGAACGTGAGTTTTTTGCACAATTAGCTCGGCTTGTGGGCATCAAAAGTTGTAATATCTATTGTCGTAGTTGAAAATTAGATCCAGATATTGTAGAAAAGCATTTTCCATCACTAAGTTTTTGCTTACTTCAGTCCCTTATTTCTAAATGATATTTTCTCACTCAATTGGGCACTTTTGATTCTACCCTTAATTTAATAAAACCTGCAGTGGTTATGTTTAGAACCTACAAAAAAAAAGTGAGAGTGAACACGACAATTATCTGAAAGGAAAAAAAAGTTTTCAATAATAAAGCTGACTGGAGTTTAGTCACTTATTGCTGAATTATATTTTCTCACTAATTTCGACCTTTTCAATTTTGCCCTTTATTTTATATATCCCGTAGTGATATCTCAAGAACCTATAGAAAAATTGTCAGCGTTATAAAAAAATATGTGAATTCGTAAAAAAAAGTTTTACAAAATTCGGCTGAAGAATGGAATTATACGGTTCGTGTTTGTCAAAACACTTCCAGTTACTAGAATCTTTGCCATTGTTGGTGTTGGGCCTTCGGCCACCTGATAGCTTCACGAAAACGTCAGTCGCTCGAAATACCTGACACACTATTCCGGCTTTTCAGTCGCGCACATCTTGTGTCATGTGAAAATACGAAAAAAAAAAAAAAATTAACGACAGCGAAAATCCGCGAAACGTCGTAGCACGCGCATATTTCGTTTTATCCCCGAGCACTAGTGGCGCGTTGCGTGACGCAGAAATTTCACTCCACGGATTGCGACATTATACGCAATACACACGCGCCTCTGTCGATCTCGTTTCTCTCTCACTCTTTTTCCGTATTCCCCATTCTCACGAATTCTCTTTCCTTCTTCTTCTCCTCTTCTTCTTCTTCCTCGTCTTCTTCTTCCCTCTCCCCTCTCTGCTCTCCATCGAAACGTAAACAACGCACGCAGGCCTTAATGGCGTTTGCGTGATTCGCGATACCGGTGGCGGCAACGCGATCATGCGCAGGAGACATTATTTTTCGAGCGTTTCGGTTTGTGCGACGCTCGAACGAGGACAACTGCAGCAACGTATGCGTATAACACAGAGGCACGAAGGAGAAGACGAAGAAGAAGACGAAGAAGATGGCGGGGCAAGAGGACACAACAGCGCGTCGCACGCACGTACGCACAGTGTTTTGTTATAGATGCAAGTGTTGGTATTGCAGAGAGGCCTGGTATGCGTATCCGAAAGAATGAGAAGTGGGGAGAGAGTGTAGAGTGATTCCTGAATCGGTAGAGAGCGAGAGACGGAAACAGTCTCGAGAAAAACATCACGCACACTAATACGCGATGGTACGTCCATGTGCACGAATATACTAGTACGTAGATACACGACACGTGTGTTCGAACCTATATATATATTTTACGTACACACATATGTATGTATGGGGCATTCCAGCTGAATTTTTCATGCTTTGACTCTGACTCCCTTCAATAATTTTAACAATTTTTTTATCAGAAAGTATTTTGAAAAAGAGAAGACACTTATTTTTTTGTTTGGCGCTACGACCGATATTTTCGACAGTACAATTTTTAAAAATTTTTTCGTTTTTCGGTATTTATATTTTTTTATTCGTTAATATCTTGAAAATTAACAGTCCTATCAAAAAATGTTTGGGATCAAATTTGTTCAGTTTATGAAGGGCTACATAATGTATATAAAAAATGTTATTTTAGTTTTTCTAACGTTTTGTTTTATGACGTTAAACAAGAAAATGTCGGTTTTCTAAAAACCGCCACTTTTTATCATTTTTATATACTCACGGAAAAATTCTGTTTGAAATTACGAAATTTTTTAGACCCTATGCAGAATGGCACGATTTTTTAATGAGAAATTCTACGTAATTGATGTTTTTTAACATCCTGAATTATTACGTAAAACTTGAATTACGTACTACTTTTCGAAAAAAATACTTGCTAGGGTCTCCAAAATTTTGTTATTTTACACAGAATTTTTATGTATGTATATAAAAATTACAAAAATGGGCGGTTTTTTGCAAAACGATATTTTGTTAACGTCATATAATAAAATTTTAGAAAAACTACAATAACATTTTTATATATAAGTTATGTAGCCCTTTGAAAACTGAACGAATTTCATCTTAGACATTTTTCGATAAGCCTGTTTATTTCCAAGATATTAACGATAAAAATAATATCAATACCGAAAAATTCAAACTTTTACAAAAATTCGTCAGCCGGAAATATTGGTCGTAGCGCTAAACAAAAAAAAAAAAAAATACGTATCTCTTCTTTTTCAAAATACATTTTGATAAATAATTGTCAAAATTATTGATGGAGGTCAGGGTCAGAGCCTGAAAAATTCCGCTGGAATGCCCCATATGTATATAAGAAAGAGAGACAGTTGCGAGAGAACGAACGATACTTTACTGCGTATGTCTTGTTGTCTTGTTCGGGTCACGCACTCTCACTCGTATAACGATACAATATCTATATATATACGTACTCTTCATCTTGTTGCGAATCTCCGTGTGTTTTGATCACGTCGCGCACTATCGTATCATCAAGATTTATTTTATTACTTTTATTGCGTCAGCTATTCCAATATAATACACGATCGATTAGCAAGGAAAATCGGTTAAACATTGTTACGAAAAAAAAAGGTTATTGCTTGTTTGTAGATGAATGTGCCAAACAAACGCTGCATACGCGATGTACAAGGTGTTTTGGTCGTAGTTGTAGAAAACCGATCGTCAAGCACGGACGTACCACCTCCGGTACGACTCGAAACGATCTCCTCTCTTCCACCGCAGTCCGCGTTCCTTCGTCGCACACTCTCTCAATGGCCAGTCTCCGAAGCCGTCCAAAGAATTCTGAATGGCCGGTAACGTTTCGTAGTAGTACGCTAAGCGGGAAGGAGACGAAGAGCGGGGCAGCTTCTTCTTCCTCTATTATATACACTAAACTGTTTCTCTACTACATTTATATTGCCACTACTACCGCGAGGCATCGCTACTGACGCTTGTTGCTACTGCTACAACTACACTACTAATACTGCTACATTGTACACAGTCATTTCCACGAGGTCGTGTAGTAACCGGCCTCCCGGATGTGGAGGCGATAACCGAGCAGCGAAGAGTTTACTATACATATACTCCATGCATCCTTGATGCTAATAAGTATTTTCAATTCCGAGCCGATTCGAAAACACCGTTTGATCAATGAAGGCCAATGTATTTACTCTTGTCATAATAATAATCGTAAGAAAGATCGGTTTATTTATTTATTTTACGTCGCTGTTAGACTTTGGAACATATCTGAGTTTGTGAAAATGATAATAAGTACGTTGTGATAAATATTAGAAATAATATAAGTAAATAATAATGATAGCGGTATTAAGGAGACTAATTTTTAAAAGCGAATTTAATTTTTTAAATTAGTGTTAATTTTTATGTAGCATTTCTACAATTTCGTGATGGGTAATAAAATTTAACTAGGGTGAAGCGTCGAAACCTTCTTAACGTATGAGAGAGAGAAGGAAATAATACAAAAACGAACTCATGTGTTTTTCTTCCGCACTTCACGTTACACACGCACATCAAAATTCCCCATATTTTCTATGGGTATTCGTCAACAACACGCTAAAACGTAAACACAATAGTTTTCGCGGGAGACACTGCAAGAAATACGGAACTTGCGAAGAGCTCGACTGTATATATAGCCATTAACGTAGCAGGTTGTTGTTGCGTTTGGGTTCTCTTCCTCGCAGCGCGTGCGCGGTTCGGTAGTTGCCGGATCCGCGCTGGAATTCGAATTATTTCGGACTAACGAGTGGTCCGGTTCGACCGGGAGCGGATCCCCGAGGTGCCTTCACCAGGAGAGGGGAGAAACACGGCTAAAGCCACGCGGGATATAAGAGAGAAAGAGAGAGAGAGAGTAAGAGTGGATGAGGATGAAGAACAGAAGGAGAAGATACTTGACTCTAGAAGGTAGCGCACAGTGTCGATACGAGCTGAAGTAGAGAGAGGAAAGAAGGTAGGACTGAGAAGAACGAGGATCGTCCAGAGGCAGATGTAGCGGAGCTATCCCTTACTCGGCATACCTATGCACAACTATGCAGACAGAAGTTGTGCAGTAAAATGGATATTAGAAAAATTAAGATTTTTCACAAGTTCAATTCCAATTTTCTGCAGGGACAAACAAGAATTTTCTACACAGGATGTATTAGGAGTGCTAGATATAAACTATTAAAAATGTTTACAAATTTTTATTACCAGAAATTTTATTCATCAAATGATATATTAAATATTATACACAAGTATACGAGAATAAAAAGACAGACACGAAATAATGTGCACGGAAATTTTTTTGGTAGTGAATTTTATGAAAAATGACAGAAATGCTCGAATTAAAAAAAAAAATATTTTTCTTTGAGTTGCAAAATCGGGCTGCACATTTCTTCCTCAATTTTCCGCGTTTTTTTTTAAATTTCCACTACGAGGAAGCCTAAATGTGCTCAACATAACAATGTGCATCGCTTTTTCATTTTCCACAGACATAGCAACTTTTTTTCTTCAATTTTATCAAGGAATAAAATAGTTTTTAAAATCCCACGAAATTGCTTGTTCCCAAGTATTTTCTAATTAAGTAAAAAAAAATGAAATCTTGATTCTACAAGATAGCGCATAGTGTCGATACGCTTGCAGTCTAAAGTAGAGAGAGGAAAAAAGGTAGAACTGAGAAGCACGAGGATCGTCCGGAGGCAGATGTAGCCGAGCTTATACCTTACATACCACGCACTCCGCATACCGTACTATACGCAACTATGTAGTATGTAGACAGAAGCATACTGTTGTGCAGCACAAAACGCATGCGACTATGCGAGCACGAACCGGGCCGATGCGTTGCGCGAGAGGTTCCTAACCTTTTGAGCGCGCAAAAGAGTAACATATCCAGCGGAGGGACGATAGATATAGAGACGACGAACACACGAAGAGAGGTAGAAGAGACGAAGACGTAGATGTGTCTGGGGACGAAGAGGCGGGACGGAGACACTGAAAAGGCGCGCGCGCGCAAACCTTGTCGTCTTTCCTGCGCTATGTGCCACCGCCGCTGCTGCGCTCTATCCTTCACGGAAAGAATATTGTGCGCTACTACTACGCTCTCTATGTCTCCGCATCAACTGCTTTCTCCGTCTTTCTCTCTCTCTCTCTTTCTCCGTCTATCCTTTGCGGTGTTACATCTGACTCTTTATTTGCTCTTGGGTCGATTCACGTCCGGCAGAAGCACTCGCCCGGCACTTCGAAGGCGGTAACGGCGTCGCGACCCATCCACGCACAAAGTGTGTGGTACACGAAGCTTGAAAAGGATCATCAACCTGTGTGTTGTTGATCGTGTGCTTCATACATGCGTTCTCGGCAAGTTCCGACGTAGAAATTTTGTATACGTACATTAGACTGATTAAAAAAATGAGCGATTTTCAGCGAGTGTGAGGTTTGCTGAACACTGGGTGAAAATCCGCTCCGCTCGTCTACGTTAAAATACCTTTTTCCGTCTACGTTTAAAAAATAGTACATTACGATACGAGTGCGAAAAAACTTTTTCTGACGAGTGTGAATTTGCAGCACGAGCTGAAGGAGAGTGTTGCAATCACACGTGTTAAGAAAACGTTTTTCGCATGAGTATCGTACAAAATTTTATTTCACGAGGTGTGTAAACGATGTTTGACGCACGCGATGCGTGCGTAAAACCGCGTTCTACGCACTGAGTGAAATAATAGAACATTACGTTACAAGGGAGGGAAGTGCAACTTTTCACCGAGTGAAGTTTGATGCCCGAGCGAAGTGAGGGCAGAAACTCACACGAGGTGAAAAGTCGCACCCCTCCCATGTAACGTACTATACTTTTTGTAACACGTGCATAAACAGCGGTGCTTTTCATGGCAGTTTTGCGGGCCGAAAGTGGCTAGTTTTATAGCAGTGTTGAAACGATAGGTTGGCGCATGCGCAGTTCGGGATTCCTTCACTTTCGACCCTAGGGTGGAAAGTTGATAACCTCACTTTTCACTGTTCGTCCCGCAAAACTACCATTCAAAGCACCACTATTCATGCACTTGTTACAAAAAATATGGTGTGCAACACGGGCCAAAATTGGCGTTTGCGACTCGTGTGATTGCAAACCTCATACTCGTCGCAATCGCCAACTTTCGGTCCTTGTTGCACAATATACTATTTCTCCCGATTTCGCTAAAAAATAACCACATTTCGTGTGTGCAACAAGGACGGAGAATAAGCTCATTTTTAACAAATGACGATACGCATGCGCTACTGCGCTTGCGCAAAGACCACAATTCCATGCTTACAACGGGGATGTAAAGTTGTCGATTCTTGTCCGGCTGGTAGAAAAGTGCGGGCATAAAAATGTGATTTTCTCCCGACTTCGCTAAAATAACCCCGTTTCGTGTCCGCAACGCGGGCGGGAAGTCGCTCATTTATTACAAATGACGTACACATGCGCAATCCGATGCGTAGTACGATGATTACCTCCCTCGGGAGGTAATGAAAGCGGACTGCGCATGCGTAGTACGATGATTATCTCCCTCGGAAGGTAATGAAAGCGGACTGCGCATGCGTAGTACGATGATTACCTCCCTCGGGAGGTAATGAAAGCGGAGTGCGCATGCGTAGTACGATGATTACCTCCCTCGGGAGGTAATGAAAGCGGACTGCGCATGCGTACGTCATTCGTAACGAATGAGCGACTTTCCGCCCGCGTTGCGGACTCAAAATGGGGTTATATTAGCGAAGTCGGGAGAAAACCATATTTTTATGACCGCACTTTTCTACCAGCCGGACAAGAATCAACAACTTTACACCCCCGTTGTAAGCATGGAATGTGGTCTTTTTAGCGTAATTAGGAATTTTTTCTTTTTCAGGGAATCTAACGTATATAAAAGGTTCTACGGAATATACAATCCGAATTAGTTGTAAGCGTCTCTACTAAGCAAGTTCCGATCGTAGAAGTTTTGTATAGGCACACGAAAGCTTCTACGAAAAATACTAAGCAATGCCGTGGAAAAATTCCGCCGGTTCCGGGTGACAGACGACGAATTTGTTTGGAGAAACACGCGCCGCTCGTTTAGAATATTATCGGTGATATTTACACAGTCGCTATTTGCTACCTGAGGTCTCGGGCACATCGGTAATGGGAAAAAAAGTAATGGGCCATTACTTTTTACATTAGACGTTGTTTTTATGGATTTTTTGAACGACTCAATACGGAAATACTTTTGTCGTCGCTAAAATAATGAATTATTATTTTTTTAAACTGTTTAGCTAATTAGTATTTTTCTCTGCATAGTTTTTCTCTATAATTTGAGTATTCTGACCTGAAGATCTAGAAGAAAAATCAAATGTTTATGGAAACAAAATTTCTTCTATGAGGAAGCAAAATAAAGGCAATAAATTACTCAATACGCGCGTTGAAAAAAAGTTGTAAATAGATCGATTAATCGTGTTGTGACAACTCGACAACTCTGATGAAACTACAGTGGAACCTCGATTATCCGAGTGGTGATTTGGTTTATCTGAACGCTTAATTATCCGAACGTTAGCTCTACATTAGCATTGCTGTATCGCTGCGGTGTTGCGAGAGTTGTGTACGATTTCAAGCATATTCAAGCAAGTTTTGCCGCTTCCAGTACCACTAATCCGCTTGCTACTGAATTTCGCGCGCAATTATCATTTATTCTAGGCAGCATGCATAGATAAAATAATATATTAATCGCAACTGTAAGACCCCATTACTTTCTGAAATAGAAATTTATGGTAGAATTACGATCATGATTATAACTTGCACTGCTTATTAAAATATATTTCAACTGTTTAATAATATCTTCAATAAATGTATTTCAATAAAAAAAACAAACAAAAATTATTTCAAGCAACAAAATACTGATAAAAAAAATCATCACGATCACAAATACCAACAATTCGAACTCGAGATTATCCGGACCCAGATTATTTTCTTATTATGTCGGATAACCGAAGTTTTACTGTATCAAAACAGAAATTCTCCCTAAAGGACGACGCAAAGCCAAAAGCTGATAAATGACGCAACCCGAATTGGTTGTAAGCACCGCTTTACTATTGTATAAACATTGTACAGAGGCACTTTCCTCGTAGTACTCTCGTCTATATCATTCTGTAATCTTTTTTATCTCTTCCCCCCTACCCGTCACCCTCACAACATATTTTCCTCTCTGTTTCACTCTACTAGAACTGGAGAATTCGAACAACCGCCATGATGCGGGGCCAACGACAGACACAACGCCAGCAGCGTCTCTCGTATTGCGTAGTAGTATGCGCTTGAATGGATTACGTCACGCGGGTGGCCGTGGGGTGGCCCCGCTTTCTCTCTCTTTCTCTCTCTCTTTCTTTCTCGATCCTCTACTCTTGGAGTTAACACAGCCCGGCAGCGGCGGCAGCAGCAGCGCGAGGGGATATACACACCGCACTGTTTACAACGCCAAACCAACGACGACAACGACGATGACGCTTTTTCGCTTCGTCTTGACCGATCGCGATGACGACAAAGTCTCTCATCTCTCACCAAAACATTATTCTTCAGTACAGTTAGCTTATTTGTCCGACAACAGACGATCGTAAGTCGCGACTAGCAATCGCGAGAATAACGCGAGAATGATCTTATGCAACAACAAGATTGTATTTCCCTCACGGCGAATATAATTTCAATACTCCGAGGATTTGTTTACACCCGATTGGGCCACTCCCGAGCGAAGAATCGAACGGATAAGAGGCAGACCTTAGACCTATTAATCCACATATTCGGACAATTCGAAAGATGCGTCAACATCTTTACTGTCTTTCCTCTTTGGGAGACAAAAAAAAATCATAAATCGGGAGTTTATACCAGAATCACAAATACACTCCACAAATAATAAGCTTATTCTATAGCGGCTCTCGATTATTGAATATTGTGCGTAGAACTCATGAGCAGAGGGAAGCAAACACTCAGAAATGAGAAAATATCACCTTTTTGACAATGTAGGATAGCCAATGTTTTCGCAATCACGTACACCAAACTTTGAACACGTTTTGTTTTTTTCTTTTTAATTATTATTATTAATCAACGTTGGGAGCAAAATTGTACACACAAGCAATGAGCAGCGTGCGTATTCTCGAAGTAACGGCGCACTACTCGCGTCCCCGTTTTTCGTGGTTTCGTCGTTTACTCTCGCGAAATACACAGACAGGCCAGTAGCGCGCGCACGCTCGATAGAATCGAGACGAATCGTGGTAGAGTGGAGTGAGTAAAAGCCATACTGCGAGCAAGAGCTAAATAGCTCTCGGTGGTGCTAACATACTAACGCCTCGGCGTTGCCGAGATAACTGAACGCACGGTCGATCGATCCGACCGGCGTGAGTCGTGGGTGGTTGCCATTTTTGCGCGCAATAATATATCTTCGCCCGCGAAATTTAACTCCGGGAACAGCGAAAACAACAAACCCCAGCAACAGTCAAAACTTATTCACAAACTGTCGAGGTATAAAATTGAACACCAGACTGTGATGCGTTGATAGTCTTTAACAACGTTAAAAATGTTATAAAATATATATATATGTAATTGAAACTGTAAAAAACAAGAATCTTTTACATATAAAAATGATCGAACATATTAGTTTAATATTTTTTATATAAAAATGGTAGTTTTCTGTGGAAATTTGTCAAAAGAAAATTGATGTTAAAAGTACAGAAATTTCGATCTATTTTATACTTTTATTTTCGTTTCTTATCCGTCTGAAATTTTTTATATTTATGATGATAACTCGTTTATACGATCCCAAATTAGTTGTGATGCATCTGCGACGCGCACAAAAACGGCTATGAAGACCGAAAGGGTAAGAGTTCAAAAGAATTGTAATAATTACGATGGAATTACGTGATTTGTAGGTAAGTTTGTCTGACCGGTTAATTATTCCGTGTCATAATATGTATCATTCGCAAACAACAACAACTACACAGTCCCGTCCAAAAACAGTTCCGGGGGAAATATAGAAGAACTAGTAATGCTTTTATTCGAATGTTTGAAGAGAGAGAAGCTCATGTACCCATGTACGGTTTCTGAACTCGGCGCAGTCGTGTAGCATCGCCACGACAAGCGGCCTCCGCTTTTCTCAGTAAATAGCGCGAGACATTTGCGCATATGCGCGAGTTCGCATTTCCGCTTCAGTCTCCCAAAAATCGCCAGTTCCAATTTTTTCCCTCTCTACAGATTGTAAATAGTACCGTGAAAAATCGTAAGTACTACGAAATATTGTAGCAAAGTTGACTGTTTCTGAGCTCGTCGCAGCAGTAGCATCGGTTTACTCGTTAAACAGCTCGAGACATTGGCGCATATGCGCGAGCTCGTATTTCAGCTTATGTCTCCGAAAACCCGACAATTCGGTGTGAATTATTTGCCCGCATAGGATAGTAAGTAGTACCGTGAAATATCGTAAGTAGTATGAAAAATTGTGGCGATGTTGTTACTGCCGTGCGTGTTTAATGTGCTTCGAATTGCTACGGACGCTCGGGCGTCCCCTCGGCGCACATCTTCCATCTCCCTTTCTCTCTCGTCTTGCCATCTCCTTGTATACTTAACCGTCTTTCTCTCTCTCTCTCGCACGTATTCGTTCCTTTTCTTATTTTATATCGTTCACTCACGTTTCCCTCTCTGTGTCCTGTCGACGCTGTCTCACTTCTTCTCATTTACTTTCTTAACCCTCTTCGTTCATTCTCCTACCCTCCGCCGGTTTCCTTTCTCACTTTTGGAGTGGCTCCCCCCTTTCCCGCCCTCTTCCCAAGCCTCTCTACACTCGTAGAAGCTCGAGGCTTCCCGACGCGTTGTGCTGCCGGGGATATCTGCCTGCCTGCTTGTCTGCCTGGCCGCTATATTGCTCGTTCGCTTGCCGGTTCGTACGTCGTTCCTTTCTCACGCCAAAAATCGGCAAGCAAGCGCTGCTATACGGCAGCTGCCCACGTGGCCATTCACGCACGCACACACGAAGAATAAGAAAGAGGAGGAGAATAAGAAGAAGCGAGACGGAACGGCGGAATAACGAAGGACACGAAAATAAAGAAAAACCTCGGTAGCATTATTTTTCTTCACCGTCGCATGCAATGTGGGTATAATAGTTAATATACCGTAGATAGATACACGATATACACTATATTTGGTGATATATCCGTTCGATGTTCACTTAGCACGCGATAAACTGGCACACAACTAAAACGTACGCGTCATTCGATGTTTTTTGTTTGTATTTTTTTTTTTTTTTCTCGTAACTATTATTTTCACCTCTCCGTTTATGTTGCGCTTACCGTTCTCGCGTTACGACGACAAGATCCGTACTCGGGCTCGAACTCCTCGTGACTAACGTGCGCGCGAACGAAACATGCAATAGCTCACAGCGCGCCATGCAAGCAAACACTAATGGTACAGCGATCGAGTCGCGCGCGAGCGACGAGGTAGCGAGTAGTCAGCTGGCAGTCGCCGTGCGCCGCGATGTTGACTCTCGTTCGGGGGCTCTTCTTCTTCTGTTTGTGATTGGCTCCGGTAGACTGACTCTCACGGAGGCTCACTCGCATTGGCGGTAAGCATTGGCGTAGCGTTAAGGGGGTTAGTGTGAAATTTTCATGGCATTTAGCGTCGCCAAAACACCGCTAGCGTTGGGATTGGATGAACGATCGGCCGACATATATAATATATATATATATAATTGCAGATTGCAAAGTAGAACCTTGCACATTGCTTCCTCATTTTTTCCTTCCACCGTTCACGAAGTCTGGTCTATGAGAAAGTACGTTCCCCAATTATGAGCTTCCTCATAAAAACAACTTTATGGCCGATGGACCATAAAAATGAGAATACAAGTGCAAGGTTCTACTGTCGAAACTTTTGTTTTTTTTTACACCAAGGTCTTATTGTGCTCGGCCCATAATCATTATCGAATCTTCGATGATTCTGTTTGTTTAACGAACAAAAAAAGGTCATTGAGTCGACGGGTGTTTATGGGATTTTCAAACAAAATCGATATATTTTATATTCTATAAAATTAGATGTCTATGGTGGACTATCGCTAAATAAGGTATGGAGCAACGACACATTTTATTTTAGTTTCTGCATTATTTTTAAATTATGAAAATTGAAATTTGTATACAATCTGGAGGACTTTATCAAATAGCTGAAAATGTGGTCGATTTTTAACGTTGACGGATATTTTTCAAAATTTTTAAAGGCTCTTAAAGTTTGATTGCTTCAAGCAATTATTATAAAGTTCATAACAAATAAAGATTGGTCTGTACTGTATATGGTACTAAAATTGTAACTGATTCGGTTCAGTTGTTCACGAGTTATTTTGGTTCGAATTTTATCTCCTCCATCTCCCACACACACACACAACATATATGGACACTTTTTCTAAACAGCTTTTCTCGAGGTTTTAAACCATTTTCAGTATGGAGACTTAAAAATCTCGTGAAAAAAATGGCTCATGAAAATAAAGCTTCCTCCATGAGGAAGCAATATAAATATATATATATATAAATACCAACACATCGACTAAGATCGTTAGTTTGCTGCCTCGTGAGTTCACAGGGTTGCACAGCACACGTTTTACACAACGATAAGCCGAACGAACACGCGCGCAAGTTCGTTTTCTTTGCACACCTATTATTCATCCGTGTTTTATATATTTTATTCGTTCTTTCGCCGACTCTCCCACGCGCGGCGATCCCCGCCGAGTCGGTGAATCTTTCTGACCACTCGACCGAGCGATTTGCAATGTTTTTCTTCAAATTCTCAACGACATTCCGGTAATGCCAGGTGTCTTTCTCGAATACAATGGATTTTTGGCTACCTATTGTCGCACTACTTGCACCTATTTGAAAACATTGGATTTATGCGTTGTGGCAGTCGTCTTACAATTTACACGTATTTGTAAACAGTTGGTAATTAATTAATCAGTTTATTTATTGATCGATGGAAGTTCTCGAAATACAAAATTATAAAGAGACAATAACATTTTTTATATACATTATGTAGCCCTTCATAAACCATTGGATTTATGCGTTGTGGCAGTCGTCTTACAATTTACACGTATTTGTAAACAGTTGGTAATTAATTAATGAGTTTATTTATTGATCGATGGAAGTTCTCGAAATACAAAATTATAAAGAGACAATAACATTTTTTATATACATTATGTAGCTCTTTATAAACTGAACAAATTTGATCTTAAACATTTTTTAATAGGACGGTTAATTTTCAAGATATTAACGAATAAAAAAATATATAAATACCGAAAAATTTATATTTTTATGAAAATTCGTCTGACGGAAATATCGCTCGTAGAGCCATACAAAAAAAATACGTGTTTTCTCTTTTTCAAAATACTTTCTCATAACAAAAATTGTTAAAATTATTGAAGAGGGTCAGGGTTAAAGCATGAAAAATTCAGCTGGAATGCCCCATATATATATACGCGTATGGGAATCGTCGAAATATGATTGTGAAATTTTCTGAACGCGTTTATTAGAGATGTTTTTGTACGCTGGTGGCCCCTTAAAGACCACACGAGGTTTCGGGCCGTTTTAGGCTTTTCCGTAACGAACCTATTTCCTGGCATTCTTCGAAACGCATCGTTCACGCCGGAGACACGACCCCGTTTGCCGACGCCGCAGGAATTTGTACGCGCGCGCGCACGAGCTCTTAAGGCGATGTGTGAGTGCAAGAGAGACAGAGTTTGTAGCGCTCAAAGCAGAGGGACAGAGAAATACTGAGAATATTTTTCCCATCGTCTTAACCACGGACATTCCACGAAGAGCATCGGCGTCGACGCCGTACGCAACAAACGACGAAGAGGCCAACGCACGTATTTACAAGGCGCTACTACCAGTTTCTCGCGCGCTTTGCTAGGAGAACGTCACGCCTGACTTGCCGACCCTCGCTTTTACTCATCCCTGGCTTATCGCTGTCTGTCAGCGTTGCCGACTGTTGGCTCCAGTGAAAGTTTTACTGTTCTATATAAAAGACCGCGAGGCGTCGCAGACACCGGAAGTGACGCATTCTGTAACGATATTGTTGGGAAAATTAGAAGAGAGTGGCACAAGTCCTCCTCGGGATGAGCCAATCATAGGCTTAAAACAAAAAAAAATTGTTAGGAAATTTCAGAATGAAATTGCTACGAAAAAAGGAAGAATACAATAGGTACTGTAAAGTCATATAATGTGCAATATTAGTAATTAAAATTCAATCAGGGTTGTTCAAAAAGTCAACAAATTGCTACATAGAAAATGAGATATTGTCATTTTCATATGAACATTTTATTCTCTTCGAAACATCAAATTTTTGCTTTTATTATCATTCCTAAGTTGTATATTCCACCACAGAAAACGTCCGTGTAGAATATTTTTACAGTAAATTTTTTTAAAAATCGTATATTTTTCACAATTCTGATATTTTAGATTTATATATTTTAATATAGATATTTTATCATTTGATATTTAGTTATTACAAAGCCGCCAAGCTCAGAAGGGTACAGCAATCGAACAAAGCGACTACTCGAGCCGGAAGTCATTGCAGCGATTGAATCTGTTGGAGCGTATTTAGGTATTTTCCTCATCAAAGCAAGAGAGTGAACGGACAGAATCACGCATTATGCTGGGACTGTATTCATTGAAGCGTATTAGGTATTTTCCTCATCGCGGCTAAAGAGCACGCGGATTGAATCGGGGGATCATGTCGATAGGGAACCACAAGCTGCTCCTACAGTTTGTGTACATCGGGTAACTCTCTTTAATACACGCATATATGACATTTTCAGCAGGTGAACTCACACACACATACACACACATATATGCATAAATTGACGATTCACTGCGCTATCGTCCTTTCGCGCGGATGTACACTTGATTACATTGAAAGGCTCGTGGTTCTCTTGCCCGCTGAGCGTCCCCCCTTATTCTCGTCCCTATCACACACTGAAAACGTCGCTATAAGCAAAATATACACACGAGAAAGATTGCGAGAGATTTTCGCGTTAATAAGATAGATTTGTTGCTACACGCTATAAACCGCATTTTTTTCTATATTAAATGCCTGGAGGTAACGAATGTGACATTTAACGCTGTTTTATCATTCGTCGTTCTACACGTACTTAAATTATACGAGGCATTCCATGTCAATTAAACATTTTTTAGATTTTTTTACATTGATTTTGCTCCTTCTTGAGAATATCATTTGTGGGTTAATTTCATATTTTTTAATCCACAAATTAACGGGATGCTCTTTTTTATTAGATGTTTATTTTTGTATGAGATGTAATTAAATTTGTTTAGATGAGAATTAAAGCAAAAATGTGACTACTATTGCATTTTAATTTTCTGAATATTAATAAACGTGGCTTATTTATGTTCTATTTTTCGAAATATTTATATTTGCTAATACGTACAGTAATGTAGAAGTAGTGAGTAAAATGTGACACTTTGTCACTCGCCCACACGCGCATTTTTTATTGCTCGTTATAATATTTTTAAACGTCACACCCGATGATTCATTAGATGATAAATTATGAACTACCGGCTATATATATCACATGGTATAGATCGATGTAACGACTGGTACATTTTCAAATATTCGTTATTAATAATCTCGCAACCGGCTCACGTTTTATTTATTTTTTTATTTATGCTGCGTTGGAGCAATCCTTTCGTAAACGTTCAGGGTTTTAATTGGTACGTGGTGCGTAAAGTTATACATTTTAAAAAAGTTCTACTTATTTTTTAGAGCTTCGTTACTTTTTTCCTAAAAATTCGATTTTCCGACCGGAAGTCGGATCTGTGATTTCTGAAACGGAAAAAAGTCACAATTTTCAAAACTATGGTAAAAAGACAAAGTTATAACAAAAATGATTCACTCCAAATATGATTTGCTCATCCTGTGAATTTTTTTATAGCTTCTGTATATGTCATTTTGCGTTACATAAAATTATGAAAAAAATAAGGAGTGTCCGAAACATTGAAAAAAATGTGAAAAAAAAAAACGAATAAATATTTATGCCAATAAAATTGATAATTATAAAAAATAATTCACGACACATTATTTATAAAATAATGAAACATAGTGGTTTTTCAAAATAATCAGTGGTTGAAAATCTAGTCTACGTACTTAAGGATGTTCGACTATTTCACACTAGTCAAATCAGTGCTAAATTTTTGTAATTATATCATTAAAGTTTAATGTATTAAATAAAAAAACTTTGCAAATTGCTTCCTCATTATTATTGGATTTTTACAAATCTACCTCTATGAGGAAGCATGTTAATCTATGTTGGCTTCCTCATAGAGGAAACTTTGTAAAAATCCAACAATAATGAGGAAGCAATTTGCAAAGTTCTACTTTGTAGCCTTGTTAAAAAAAAATTTAATTGGCATTACTTTGGGACCCCTCGACAGATTCTCGCCAGATTCGAACTGATGCTTAGTTTACCCACAGTCTACTTGTGGACCAAATTTGAGCCCGATATCTTATAAATTGCGGAAGTTAGAGCACGAACAAAAAATTCAAAATGCCATAAATTTAAAACCCCTTAACGGATTGACGTCAAATTCACTCCCGAACTTTATTTAATAACAGTCCACTTATGGACCAAATTTGAGCCCGATATCTTAAAAATTGCGAAAGTTAGGGCACGAACAAAAAATGTCAAAAAATGTAAAAATGCCGTAAATTGTGAACCCCTTAATGGATTGACACCAAATTTAATCCCAAACACTATTTGATAACAGTTTGAGCCGGAAATCATAAAAATTGCGGGTGTTAGAGCCCGAACTGACATTCTCAAAAAAATTCAAAATGCCATAAATTTTGAACACCTTGATGGATTAACTCCAAATTCAATCTCATACCTTGTTTAACGACAGTTTACTCGTGGTGCAAATTTGAGTCCGATATCTAAAAAATTGCGAAAGTTAGGGCACGAACAAAAAATGTCAAAAAATGTAAAAATGCCGTAAATTGTGAACCCCTTAACGGATTAACACCAAATTTAATCCCAAACACTATTTGATAACAGTTTGAGCCGGAAATCATAAAAATTGCGGGAGTTAGAGCCCGAACTGACATTCTCAAAAAAATTCAAAATGCCATAAATTTTGAACACCTTGATGGATTAACTCCAAATTTAATCCCATACCTTGTTTAACGACAGTTTACTCGTGGTTCAAATTTGAGCCCGATATCTTAAAAATTGCGAAAGTTAGGGCACGAACAAAAAATGTCAAAAAATTTAAAAATGCCGTAAATTGTGAACCCCTTAACGGATTGACACCAAATTTAATCCCAAACACTATTTGATAACAGTTTGAGCCGGAAATCATAAAAATTGCGGGTGTTAGATCCCGAACTGACATTCTCAAAAAAATTCAAAATGCCATAAATTTTGAACACCTTGATGGATTAACTCCAAATTCAATCCCATACCTTGTTTAACGACAATTTACTCGTGGTTCAAATTTGAGCCCGATATCTTAAAAATTGCGAAAGTTAGGGCACGAACAAAAAATGTCAAAAAATTTAAAAATGCCGTAAATTGTGAACCCCTTAACGGATTGACACCAAATTTAATCCCAAACACTATTTGATAACAGTTTGAGCCGGAAATCATAAAAATTGCGGGAGTTAGAGCCCGAACTGACATTCTCAAAAAAATTCAAAATGCCATCAATTTTGAACACCTTGATGGATTAACTCCAAATTCAATCTCATACCTTGTTTAATGACAGTTTACTCGTGGTTCAAATTTGGGCCCGATATCTTAAAAATTGCGCACACACACACACATACAAACATTTTTTCTAAACCACTTTTTTCGACGTTTTAGACCATTCTGAGTGTCCCGATATGAAAAACTCGAAAAAAAAATTTTTCACGAAAACAAAGCTTCCTCTATGAGGAAGCAATAGTAGAAAGTAGTTTGAATTGAAGCATGTACGCTTAACCCAAAGAAAGATTAATAGTGCCGGATTTACATACAGATTAACTAATTAACGTTACTTTCCAATGGCATACATTTTCGTTCACTTTTTTCCAAGAATAATCTATAAGTTCTTGCCAATTTTGATGAGTGATGGCTCATTCTCTTTCTTAAAAGATGCTCTACAAAGTGACCAGCTGGACATTTGATATCATTGATCGTTTAATAATTATAGCCTGTTGTTTAACAAAAATCAAAATATTTTCATAAACAAATAGCTATAATTATTAAACGATCAATAATATCAAATATCCAGCCGGTCAATTTGTAGATCATCTTTTAAGAAAGAGAATGAGCCATCATTCATCAAAATTGGCTAAAAATTGTAGATTATTCTTGGAAAAATCTGAACGAAAATATATCCCATCGGAAAGTAACGTTAATCAGTTAATATTTATGCAAATTCGTCACTATTTATTTTTATCTCGGTTAAGTGTACGTGCTTCAATATGAATCAACGCCCGACTACAGTTATTTAATGCGTTAAGGGGACCCAGTCACCTAAAAAAAGTCATAAGAAAAAAAATTGTGTAAATAATACACTTCTTTTAAAAAATCTTACATTAAAACCTCATTAAATACATAATGAGCATTATAATTCTGCAATTTTATAAAGACGTAGAGTGCACCAAAATGGTGTGAGGTAAAAAGTAAAATTTTTCTTTTATAGGGAAATATAGGAATTTTTATTTCAGCTCTTTATGACAAAGCTACGATTTTAAATGTGTAAATAAATCTCTCTCTATTAAAAACTCACTAAACAATTGGTTACAGTAAATCTAATTTTCACTGTATCCAAAATCGCTATATTCAATCCAGAATGCACTCTTCGACAGATAAAATAAGACATTCAACAATAAAATTTGTTCACCAGTTTGGTCTGAAAGCTACGACAAGTGAAAAGTTTTACTTTTGATCTCACACCTTTCTTGTGCACGGAATGTCTTTACAAAATTGCAGAATTACAATGCTTGTTATGTACCTAATGATGTTTAAATGTAAGATATTTTAAAAGACAGGTATCATTTACAGAATTTTTTTTCTTATGACTTTTTTTAGGTGACTTGGTCCCCTTAAACTTTAATGAAACAATTACAAAAATTTAGCACTGATTTGATTAGTGTGAAACAGTCGAACATCCTTAACACGATATGTATTGAGAAATCTGTTCTTCACCACTTTAACCCCAGATTTAGTACGTACTCATCACTGTGTGCCTTCCTGCTGTCGTCCCTTCTCTCAAACGCTTTAGTGGAACGAAGTAATCCCTGGCATTGAGAACGTCGTACACGAGTAGATTCCTGAGATTCTAATCCACGGGCGATCTATAAAACTGCACGAGTATTGCAATGGATCAGCAGTATTGGCAGAGTGTGCGACGTAGAGGACAAAACATAGGACAGAGGATTTACAGGATAGCGTCAGACGTCAGAGGAATTTCTGGGCTGTTCGTATGTGAAACATTTTCCGTCAATTCACACCCAGTTAAAAATCAGTTTCATGAGTTTATTTGAATCAAATACGGGATCTATTTAAAATTAATAACATTTTATTTCGATAAAATAAAACTTAGTGAAAAAAAACACAATGAAAAATTAAGATCAGAATGAAATGTACCCCTACATGTAAAAAAATATATATAATTAAGAATAAAGTCGCTGAACTATTGAAATCAGTAATTGTTACTTTTGAAAAACTTTTTCTTTTCCTTTAAATATTTTTTTGACCACGCTGAAAAATTTTCTGTGGGTTTTGAATAAATCGCCGTATCGAATATATAAGATTAAGGGAAAAATAAGAAATTCCTGAATGCGTAATTTTTTTAAAAAATGTAATTGAGAAATAATTTTTTTTTTTTTTTCATGTCCTATTTTTTTGCCTTTACTGTCGATTTTTCTGTAGGTTCTGTACATACTACTGTGTGTTATATTAAATTAAGAGCGAAATAAAAAAAAGTTAAAATGAGTGAAAAATATATAATTTAAAAAGTGGCTTAACTGACGGTAAATGCCCCATATATGGAAACTTCTACAGAGAGATTTTCTGTCTTTCATCCTGCTTTGACTTTCTGATTTTCTGTGTCTATCTCTCGGAAACCTTGGAAATCCCCACAGGCTTAATCGATATCGAAGTCCCCGATGCATGATGTGTGCTAATAAAATTTGAATTTAGAGTCGAAGTGCATTTGTACATTTGCGGTATGGTAGCAATATATAGGGCAATCCGTACCATTTCGATATTTCAATTTTTTAAATCGTCGACGATTTTTTAAAACTACAACATCGAAAAATGAAAATAAATTGGTGCTCTTGAGATATATTAAAAATTGCGAGTCCAATCAGAGAGGTTAAGGGTCAGTCTAGATTGAAATTATTTTTTGACAATTATTTATGAGGAAAACACTGAAACGCTCAAAATATTAGAACACATATATTTAACGGCAATTAATATTTTCAATATATTATTATTAGCATATATTATATATTTTATAATGGATTCTATTTAATGTTCTATTTGTTTTAGTCGACGATTTTCTTCTGCTTTACGACAGAAACTCTTTTTTTGATGATGTTCGGATGATTGACGTTTCGGATAATCGACATTCTACTGTATATGGGGCATTCCATACCGATTCGACCTGGGCGGACCCTCGACCTCTCGGATTCATTCGAAATTTTTTAATATGATTGGACCAACTCCAAAAAGTACTGGATAATTTTTTCAGAAGTTTTTCATTTATTTATTTTTTTTACGATTTTTTAAAGGTAACATATCGTTAGCCCAAATTTAAAAATCTGAAACAATTCTCAAAAATTCTGCATGAAATAAAAAAATTTTTGAGCCTAAAGCCAACGTGGGCCGGGTTTTGCTTCTATTTTTTTTCTATAACAAACTATTAAAGAATTTAGAAACGAAAGAGGAAAAGTTATCAAATTTTTCTAAAATATTGCTTTCTTCTGCAAGTGCTTTTCACAAAAAAAAAAAAAACCATTCATAGGAAATATGTTCACTGTTAAATCAGGCCGGAATCGCAAAACAGAGTTTCTCTCTGAGGAAGCCAAATAATAACGATATAATTTCTTGCGGAAGAATGTTTATGGAAAAAAAGAGGAAGTGCTGTGAAAATTTCAATTTTCATGTTTTTTTATTATTTGTAATACAGCAATTTCTAGAATTATATAACATTCTTATCGAATAGTTTTTCCTATTTCCAAAAAAATACTCATGAATCAGAATTGACAAGCCGCGCTAATCAAAGGATTCCATTGATAATATCAGATGTCAATGATGATAATTTAAAAAACGAACGCACCTTCGAATACAAAAAAAATTCAAGATCACCGAGTGCAGCTGAGATGAACAAACAATAAAATCAAATTAGATTCTACCGCACAACAAATCTAATTTTGTTATCTGACTCAACCCTGTACTCCACGAGGAATGTTTTTTTTTCGTAATTTTGTGCAACTCGCAGTTTAGCAAAATTTGACAACTTTTCCTCTTCCGTTTCTAAATTTTTGAATAGTTTTTTATAGAAAAAAAAATCCGGCCCACTTTGGCTTTAGGCTCAAAAATTTTGTTATTTCATGCAGAATTTTTGAGAATTTTTTCAGATTTTTAAATTTGGGCTAACGATATGTTACCTTTAAAAAGTCGTAAAAGAACAAAAAAATCTGAAAATATTCCAGTACTTTTTGGAGTTGGTCCAATCATATAAAAAATTTTCGACCAAATCTGAGAGGTCGAGGGTTCGACCCAGGTCGAATGGGTATGGAATGCCCCATATGAAAGTCCTAATACTGATGTTAATATCAACAATGCTTTGCAGTAATTCACGTTTTCATGTGCTGGGACGAATAGAACCGCATATGCATTATCCACCTCGAAAATCCATTAGGACTCGTTTCCCCAACGATGTGTAGAGAAACATATTACGCGAACTTGTCGTGCGTAACGCTGAAAGCTGCCGGATACAATTAAAATAGCTGACCATGTTTTAACGATTTTTTCCGAATGAGAAAATTCGCGCCGAATTATCACACCGTTGTTCATTTAATTTTTATTAAAGCCCGCAAGATTTAGCAATTTCGATAAAATAATTATTATTTTAATGGAAATTCAAAATTCAATTAAGGGTGACAAAATCACACTGTCATTACACAACATTGACGACCAATCAGAGCACAAATAGATCGTTAACAATGAATTTCGTATTTGTTATTTATGAACTTTTTACACTGTATAAAAAATGTGCAAGAAATTAATATACATTGTTCGGAAATTTTTATGCATAAACCGGTATGATAAATTTAATATACAATTAAATGTTAATATTACAGTATGCTTTATTAAACATGTCTTATTTAATGTATTTAATATACCTGTTTATGCATTAAAACTTGTGGTAAATGGATATTAATTTTAGAAGGATTTAAAAATATTATTATTAATATTACTTTTGCAGAAGGATTTTAAAAAAATTATAGATTTATGTAAATATAAATATAATAAATTCGAATCGATGAATTATTGATTATTAACTTACACTGGTAATGTGATGAATAATGCGACCTTTTACCATTAAATCGCTGTTAGTCAAGTAACGATACAGCATCTTGAAATGTAATGGGGTCTGGGATCCTTGATTTTCCGGTTTCGCCCTCGCGGATAAGTTCACACTCAATCATTGACGTTTTTTCTTTTTCAGTATTCCACAATTTTTATTACGATTGCTACCCATCGAAGGACGCTCGAAAAACAGAAATACGACTTGCAAATTCACTGTGAAATGCGTCGTGACGCCTTTCAATTTTCAAATTCAACAAAGACCGTGCTAAAAGTAGCTCCAATCGAATTAAGAGAAGAAACGTAGAACGAAACAAAAGCGGAGAGTTAATGAATTACTTGCAGCAGAATCCGATGCTTGTGCCACTAGCGTGTTCACTCGACGCTAGATGAGAACGCGATACATCTGCACTACGATCGTATTCACCCGATAACTGCGTAGAACCTGCTTCTTCTGATTCTTTGATTGGGGCTGGCAACTTTGTATCTTGTACTGTCGAGAAAACCTCGAATAAGTAGGTAGTAGCTCGGGGCATCGACTTCGCAATAATGTTGGCTTCGGGAATATAAATACCACAGTTTAAAAACATCACTTTTGTCCGTTGCTGATTTCGGAATTCACAGATCCGACTTTCGGTCGGAAAATCCAACCTAATCTTTTTTCCTTCAAGATATTGAATTTCGGTCTTCATTATCGTTCTTAAGTCGCATATTGTACCTCGGAAATTAACGTTTACAAGCCTTTTTACCATGATTTTGAAAAAAGTCACTTTTCCAAATTTCTAATTTCAGAATTCACAGATCACACTTTTGATCGGTAAATCCAACCCAAATTTTTGTTCTTCATGATATCGAATTGTGGCCTCCACTATCGTTCTCAAATTGAATATCCTATCCCAGAAAATACCGGTTACATGCCTTTTTACCATGATTTAAAAAATCGAGACTTTTTTCCGTTTCTGATTTCAGAATTCACAGATTCTACTTTCGGTCGGAAAATCCAAACCAAATTTTTGTTGTTCATGATATCGAATTTTGGCCTGCACTATTGTTCTCAAGTCGCATATTCTATCCCAGAAAATACCGGTTACATGCCTTTTTACCATGATTCAAAAAATCAAGACTTTTTTCCGTTTCTGATTTCAGAAATCACAGATGCGACTTTCGGTCGGCAAATCCAGCCGAATTTTTTATTCTTCGAGATATCGAAATTTGGCCTTCACTATCGTTCTCAAGTCGCATATTGTACCTCGAAAAGTGCCGATTACAAGCCTTTTTACCATGATTTTGAAAAAAGTCACTTTTGTTAGTTTCTAATTTCAGAATTCACAGATCCTTCACAGATTCTTCATGACATCGAATTTTGGCCTTCACTATCGTTCTCAAGTCGTATATTCTACCCCAGAAAATACCGGTTATGTGCCTTTTTATAATCTAAAAAACCGACACTTTTTCCGTTTCTGATTTTAGAATTCACAGATCCGGTCGGAAAATCCGACCGAATTTCTTTTTCTTTAAGTTATCGAAATTTGGCCTTCACTATCGTCTCAAGTCGCATATTGTAGCTCAGAAAGTACGGTTTACAAGTCTTTTTACATTACACTGTTACAAGACTTTAAAAAAAGTCACTTTTTTCTATTTTTGATTTCAGAATTCACAATCCGACTTTCGGTCGGAAAATACAACCTAATTTTTTGTTCATCAATATATCGAATTTTAGCTGTCACTATCATTCTCAAGTCGCATATTCTACCTCAGAAAGTACCGGTTACAAGCCTTTTTACCATGAATTTAAAAAAAGTCAATTATGTCCGTTTCTGAATCCAGAATTCACAGATCCGACATCCACTGAGGTTTTCTCTGTCAATACATATACTTTTTTTAAAAAGTTCCTTTTCTACATATTTTTTCGTCACGATAAAAAATTTCTACACATTACATAGTATTAAATGTTATATAATATTAAAAGCAATATTTAAAAAGTCGATATGAATTTTAAAAAAAGTATAACAAAAGAAGTAACCGACAATGCCTTATATAACTTGAATAAATTTAATAATTAAATTTAAACTCCAGAAACACAATATTTATTTTCGCATATTCTGTTTTCCATGGAATTTTTATGAATGACTTCTTGCTAGAGTGAAATAAAATCTACTATAGTACTAATTAAAGCTGAACATTTTTAATCAGTATCCAAAAAGTGAAGATTGGCGAAGCTGAGAGATAATATCTCTTAATTCCTCGATTCTGGCAATAATATTGATATATCTCAATATTAGCGGAAAATCCCGCATTAAATGTTGTGCAGTGGTGAGTGCAAATAATTCGCTGAGTAACAAGCCGCAGCAAAAGCAGTAGCGTGAGGGTACAGCGCACAGCGTGACAAGACTGAAAGTCACAAACCAGGCGTGAGATCGAGAATGCGGTTGCAAAGTTGTTTTCCTCGAATATCCTTTTTTTCGTCTCGCTTCTTTCTTCCTTTCATCTCGTCTTATTACTTCTTTCCTCCTCTTCTCATTCCTGTTGCTTTTGCGCCGGAATAAATTTAATTCTCTGTACTGAATCCGTTTCTCTCGACATTTTTTTTAAGACATTTCATTTCTCTTTGCATTTTTATTTGGGACAAAATTCGCTTCTCTGCATTTATTGGGTAAATATTCTTTTCTCTGTTTTCTTTAGGACAATATTCTCATCTCTGAATTTTTTTCAGACAAAATTCCCTATTCTTCTTTATTGTGGGACAAAATTAGCTTCTCCGCATTTATTGGGCCAATATTCTCTTTTCTGTATTTCTTTGCTTCCTCATAGAGGAAGCTTTGTTTTCATGAAAAAAATTGTTTTCTAGATTTTCATGCCAGTATGCTTAGAATTGTCCAAAACGTCGAGAAAAGTGGTTTAGAAAAAATGTCCGTATGTATGTGTGTGTGTGTGTGTGTGTCCTGGGCTCCGAAAATTCGATGAACTATCCTCAGTAACCGTTCGAGCGATATGTCTCAAATTTGGCACGCAAGTGGAGTAGTTGCCCCGCTTTGAATGGTGAGATTTAAAAAAAAAAATCAGCCATTTTTATTTTATGGTACTTTTAATTTTTTGAAAAAAGGGCGTGGTCGCTCTAACTTTCGTAAAAATTAGACGATTTTTCTAAATAGTTGTTTATAAATAAATATACGTTCAATGTTTTTTGGCATTGCATTTGGGCGAAATCGGTAAAGCGGTTCAGATTTTATAGATGTTTGAATTTTTCGAAAAACATCATTTTTTAAAATAAATCACGTCGAATTTCACCAATTTAACTGAAATGTTTTACAGACGAAAAGGAACATGCAGCTATGCCACGTACCAAATTTGACGATGATCGGTAAAGTGGTTCAGATTTTACGACATTTTGAAATTTACAAAAAAAAAACGATTTTCGTTCTAGCATCAGCAAAAGTTGATAATGAGAGACAAAAGTTTGTACTCAATGGAAATAAGAATGCAAAGTAGAACTTTACATATTGCTTCACATATAATTTTTATTTTTTTAAATTTATAATGACCACATGTCCCAAAATAGAATTGCTCATAACTCTCGAACGACGTGGCGAAACGAGATGAAAATTTACACAACAAGGATGCATTTTCGATTTTTACAAAGCTTCCTCTATGAGGAAGCCAAAATTGAATTACGTACTTCCTCATAGAGGTAGCTTTGTAAACAGCGAAAAATAATGAGGAAGCAATGTGCAAGGTTCCACTTTGCACCCTTTTAGGACAATATTCTCTTCTCTGTATTTTTTTGGCACAACATTCGCTTTTCTGAATTTATTGGGACAAAATTAGCTTCTCTGAATTTACTGGGACAAAATTTTCTCCCCTGCATTTTTTGGAACAAATTCCGTTTGTGGATTGTGATGGAAGGAAGAGCGTAGCTCTCCCCTTGAGCCTTTTTTCCATTTACAGCAAAAAAATCGTAAGTACTGCGTTTTTTGTTCTCTTCTTTTACCCATCAGCAAAGTTCGAGTGAAGTGGACCAACAGCAAACTGTAACTAAATAATGCATATACTCTAGTGCTTGTGGCCAAATGTACAGTTACTGGAATATTCGTGAGCCAAGCATACTCCAGTTCTTTTACCACTTTGTCAATGCTCCTTTCGCTCCCCCGTGTATCCCGTCCTATTTCTACCCAGAAGCTCCGCAGAAAAGATTAAATATTTAGAATCAGAAGAACGCAACTGCTGTATAGAAAACCGAGAAAAGGATAGCAATAGTAGAATAAAATTTTCTTCATAATTACAAGAAAATTCTAGAATTATTCTTTTTTTCACTAACAATATACGATTGGAAAAAAATGAATAAGAATTATTAACAATGATTTCTATCAAAAATGTATTTGAATAAGAATAAAAATAAATAAAATACATACAATAAAAATGCAATTAAAAAAAATTAAAACCCTTGAAAAAAATCACGAGACATTCTCTAAAATTTCAAAAAAATAAATAAAAATCGTAAAAGCACTGATATTATTGTGTACTCCGGACTTTTTCAAAAGGTTCAGAATTTAAGTTCTTGAAAAAGGTTCACATATTTACAAGCATATTTGAGAAATTATTTTACAAAAAATTTCCCGAAATGTAGAGAAATATTTTCATCATAATAAAAGGTAAGAATCCTGATGTAACAGTAGAAAAATGCGTGTATGAATAATCTATAATATCCTGCTTCCTCCTTCTCTGAGACACAACTCGCTATTCGTACAGTGCATATTTTCGCTTCTCTGAATCTTTTGTTGTCACGCAGAATAGCAACGGCATATCTTCGTAGGACGAATCAGAAATACAATATATTGTATTCGTAGAATAAACAAATAGGTATTTTTCTTTTTATTTGCTTTAGAAAACCGTTATTATTCTTCAATGTTATATAATATAAATGCACGAGAAACGTAGCAAACTTTTTCCTCTCCATCTACTGTTGACATTTCGTTTTTTTTTCTTTTTTCATTTAACTCAGCATCAAACCTGTTGAGAAAAAATCTTGCAAAGGATTTGATTATGAAACAGACTTAATTGTGGGGTTTGCTTTTTCTTTTTATTTAAATTATTTATCGATTGCAGTTGGTAAGTTTTATATGCGTTTATATTCTTTTTCGTTCCACTTTCGATCTCACTTGAATATCGCGTTTATGTCTTCGCGTGACTGATAAATCGAAAGGAACATGTGCACAAAATAGCAGGAAAACTGGTCGCGGTTGAGGCGAGAAAAAAAAACGAGTTTTAAATGTGGGCCATCGGCGTATTTGCCGATGGCCGAGGCATTTATCGGCGCCACGCGTCAAGAGGACTCGTCGAATACGAGGACGAGTAAATTTGGGGCAAGTACATTTACGTTTGTGTTCGCAATCCCGTGAGATAATGAGAAAGGGGTCGCAGATGTCTGTCCAAAACTCGACGAGTGAAATCGCATACAAATTAGCACGTGTGGACGTTCAGTGCCAGTGAATGTACGATAAGAGCTTAAGGACAACAAAGCTGCGTTGTTGGAGATAGAAAACTGAACATTTGTACAAGAATTGATAGCAAATCGTTTGTTGTAACAACACATTTTTTTTCTGTCACTACAAACGTTTAGCTGACACTTAAAAAAAATTTTGTCATCCCGGGATTTATTTTTCTATGTGTAAATTATTCATTCTTTAACTGCTGACGAACAGCAATTTTTAAAGAGCTTTTTGAATTCAACAAGAAATTTTTTTTTGTTAAATTGAAGAGTCAGTGGAATTTTATTAGGAATTCATCGTATTTTTTAATTTTCTCAAACAAACGCATTTTCTCGTTAAATATTAAAAAAAGAGAAATTTTCAACAATGCAATTTTCCATCATTTTACTATTCACAATCTCGTGAGATAATAAAGTTTATATTTATATGCGAGGGAAATCGCATATGAATTTTTTTTTTCCTCATTCACCAGATTCACTGAGCAATGTAATTACAAATGTGGGAAAATCGACCGATGTAGTTCTTCCGAACAACCAACGGAAGAGTTGTATCAATATTTTTTAATTAGCACAATTGGTTGTGCTAATGAAAAATATTTACCTCAAAGGTGAAAATATTCCGACAGCGGTAATTAATAATTAATAAGTCCTGACGTAATATTTATCATTTATTAATAAAAATACTCTCTAGCATATTTATACAGTCACTCGGAGTGCGAGATGAAATGTAAACTATTTGCATAACTGGAAATAAATTAGAAAAAAAAAAGAAAAACATAAAAATGTGTCCATCACTGGAGGCCATAGATGCTCGGTGCGCTTTTTCCCATCTCCTTTTTATTAAGGTAACAGTACCAATGCTCAAACACGTCCCAGTTTTCGGACACTTCTTTGTATATTCGAGTTTATTACAAATTAATTTTTTAGAATATTAAATTAGCATTTGAAATCGTATCCACAATTTTTAATTGATAATCAAGAAAAATATCTACAAATTTCTCTCGTAAATTATTATTTTATTTCTGAGTTTTGTTTTGAGACAGACGATTATAATGTCCAATGTTTGGACACGTCCCAGTTTTCGGACACTTCTTTGTATATTCGAGTTTATCACGAATTTATTTTTTAGAATATTAAATTAGCATTTGAAATCGTATCCACAATTTTTAATTGATAATCAAGAAAAATATCTACAAATTTCACGCGTAAATTATTATTTTATTTCTGAGTTTTGTTTTGAGACAGACGATTATAATGTCCAATGTTCGGACACGTCCCAGTTTTCGGAGACTTCTTTGTATATTCGAGTTTATCACGAATTTATTTTTTAGAATATTAAATTAGCATTTGAAATCGTATCCACAATTTTTAATTGAAAATCAAGAAAAATATCTACAAATTTCACGCGTAAATTATTATTTTATTTCTGAGTTTTGTTTTGAGACAGACGATTATAATGTCTAATGCTCAGACACGTCCCAGTTTTCGGACACTTCTTTGAATATTCGAGTTTATCACGAATTTATTTTTTAGAATATTAAATTAGCATTTGAAATCGTATCCACAATTTTTAATTGATAATCAAGAAAAATATCTACAAATTTCACGCGTAAATTATTATTTTATTTCTGAGTTTTGTTTTGAGACAGACGATTATAATGTTCAATGCTCGGACACGTCCCAATTTTCGGACACTTCATTGTATATTCGAGTTTATCACGAATTTATTTTTTAGAATATTAAGTTAGCATTTGAAATCGTATCCACAATTTTTAATTGAAAATCAAGAAAAATATCTACAAATTTCACGCGTAAATTATTATTTTATTTCTGACTTTTGTTTTGAGACAGATGATTATAATGTCCAATGCTCGGACACGTCCCAGTTTTCGGACACTTCTTTGAATATTCGAGTTTATCACGAATTAATTTTTTAGAATATTAAATTAGCATTTGAAATCGTATCCACAATTTTTAATTGATAATCAAGAAAAATATCTACAAATTTCACGCGTAAATTATTATTTTATTTCTGAGTTTTGTTTTGAGACAGACGATTATAATGTTCAATGCTCGGACACGTCCCAGTTTTCGGACACTTCTTTGTATATTCGAGTTTATCACGAATTTATTTTTTAGAATATTAAATTAGCATTTGAAATTGTATCCACAATTTTTAATTGATAATCAAGAAAAATATCTACAAATTTCACGTGTAAGTTATTATTTTATTTCTAAGTTTTGTTTTGAGACAGACGATTCTAATGTCCGGACACTGGTACATTTATCCTATTTCGTTATTTTATTAAATAATTAACAAATTATTGAATATTGAGACAATCGATAAGATTTGGAAAATAGCCGGTGTAAGGTTGACATCGGATTCAATCGTTTTGTTTTTTTGATCCGATTGACCGACTAATAAATTCTTGAATCTGAAGATTTTTTTAACCGTCTGAACAACAGTACTTTTACCTTAAATTATTCGCAGTCGACGGTCACCTTTAATGGAGCACTTTCAGATCTCATATCGAAACCAGAGCAAAATCCTTTGCTAATTAGCGGCTGCTGATTTTCAAGAACGAACTCTGCTCTTTTACATAAGCACTGGCTTATTAGATTAAACTTTATTTTCGCCCCGATATAAGAAGTGGTCAATTAAAAGTAAAACGTCCACAAAATTTACCTCGTAAATAGCGCAATAATTATTTTGTCCTTTGAGATCGCAAAATAATTCTCTTTACACAATTAGCACTGAACAAGAAAAAGAGTTTGTTTAAATTAACGAAATTCAACAGACACGAATTGTCAAAAAAAAATCATTAGTCTGCACAATAATATTTTTGCTCATCTGAAAATGTACATTGATCTACGACATCTAATAACTGTTGTATAAACTCAAAATTTCGTTGCTCTAACTAAATATTTATTCAACAACCGTGTCCGCCAGTTTGTGTGAATTTAAACAATTATTTTTTTCACCCTACGAGGCATGGAAAAAGCAACCGAAGCTTTTCATTTTTGGCGCATCTTTTGAATTAATTTAAATATATATAGATCAACGTGCCGGAAGTGATCAATCGACTTTTTTTTTCAGCATTGATCTCCTCGTGGTGACCCTTATAGGCCACTTTCCGAACAACCAGAGCAGAGCCGTGAATATGAAAATGTAGAAGGCTGCAACGTCTATAGAATAATATCGGAGTACACCCATGTTCCTAAATAAAACAGAAAAATAAAAATTCACTATAAAGTATCGATGGAAATAACGAAAGTTCATAATTTAAAAAATTGTAAAATTACTAAAATAAGAAAAATGGTATCATGAAAACTGCAAAATGAAAGAAGAAAAAAAAAAATTCAAACGAAATTAACAAAAAATTCTGCAAAAGTTAAGCTTTTTGCTGAAAGTGGACAATATCAATTCTTTTGCCTTTGTCGTATACAAGCAAAATACGTTAAAAAATATCTTTTGGCTGACTCAAAAAATACTATATATTCTCATATATTTTTCGCCGCCATTTTTTTTTGTCGTATACCCTTGTCACGATATAATAAATACCTTGCAGTATTTTTCAGATGTTCAGCGCCTCGATGCTTGGCAACGTGTTCAACCCACCAGATAGCCAATTCCCTAGGGCCGATCGGTTGTTCCCTAAGGAGGTTGCTTCGTCTTACAGCGGCCTCTCTATACGGATTTTCCCGACCGGAAGCCACTCTGAGAATACCCTCGCGGAGACCATTGACTGACATGCTCGACAAGTCCATCACCAGAGCGTATCCCAGTTTTTCTGTGTCACAAAAATAAATGAAAACCGATGTCGATAATAATAGAAAGGGAAAAAAAGAACCGAAGAAATAAGTGAGACGTTTATCAATAATCGAAGAAGAAATCTTACCTGCTTGTGCGGCGTTTCCATCGTGATCGCAAAAGACCGGAAGCACGAGTGTGGGCGATCCATGATAGGCAGCTTCGTGAAGCGACAACAAACCGCCATGGGACACGAAAGCTCGAAGATTAGGATGTCCAAGTAGTTCCTGTTGTGGCCACCAAGCTGCGATCCTCACGTTACTCGGAAGACCCTCGATTTTCCCGCCTTCCCATTTCCACACAATATTGTAAGGCAGTGTTGCAAATGCCGCGACAAACATCTCTCTCAACGCGTCTGGCATTCCCGACGCTCGCACCGAAGAGCCCATCGACACGTAAACGAAACCTTTAAACGAAAGCATCGAAAAATTGCTTTTATACTTGTTTATATTTACACAAGATATTATTCGATTAGTTACATCAATTTTCATGATCGATTATTACTATTATTAATAAAAGATATAATAATTATTATTCATATTTTTATTCTTGTTTAAAAGCATTATAAACAAATAAAGAATAAAAATTAAAAACAACAATATTCATAAATAACAATTTAAAAAAGGACGCAAAGTAGAACCTTGCACATTGCTTCCTCATTCTTTTTCACTTTTTACAAAGCCCCCTCTATGAGGAATTTTCTTTATTTTATTTTTGCTTCCTCATAGAGGAAGTTCAGAGTTGTAAATCCCCATTAATTCATGAGATATAGTTTACAGTACAATTTGTTTTGTAATTATGATTTCATAATAATAATATGTAGTGATTATAAAATAGAGTGTAAATATTTGATTAGCTGAAAAAATACTAATTTTCGCTTTAATATTGCAAGAAATAGTGGAAAAAATGGAAGAAATAAGTAATACATTACTTACTATTTTTTCAAAAGGATTACCGTGAATTTTTATTGAAGAATAATTATTTTTGCAGCCATTCCAAAGTTCAATCATCGTTTAACAATCGCTACGTGTTATTATTATAAAATCATAATTATAGAGCTGATCGTATCATCATCATTATTTCTATAAGTATTAGGCATTTACAACTCTGCTTTGGTGCCGTGAAATTTTTTTTCAAACCGCGAGATTTTCATGTCAAAACGTTTAAAATGGTCTGGAACGTCGAGAAAAGTGGTTTAGAAAAATTGTCCAGATGTATGTATGTATGTTAGGACTGTTAAAAAAAAACATAATTTCTTTATAATCGGTTGCTCCTGAAATGCTGTATTGATTATCACAAAAAAAATGTTTTCGCGAAAGCTGGGAGTTGTGCGATGATATTAAGTACTGCCGCATTAAGGCTAAAATTCATTAAAAACGGCGATTTTTAGAAATTTTTTTTTTACGTGGCGAAGCGCTAATGGAGATTGTGGTTGCTTTCGATAGACCATGAAATTGTGTAAAGAAACATGTTCGATAATGTTTAGTACTGCCGCATGGACATTGAAGTTACCAAGATCAAAAAATGAAATCCTTTAAAACATTGAAATATTCGTCTGCTCATCGACTATTTCGTGCGATTTCAAATGAAAAAATGGCTCTTGAAACGGGAGTCATGTATAATCATAATCATGATGATGATAAGCGATTTTCGAATTTTGGGAAACTGCGATATCAATGCGGCAGTACTAAATTTGATCATACAGGACTCCTATTTCATGAGCCATTTTGTCATTTGAAAACGCGCGAAATAGTCGATGAGCAGATGAATATTTCAATGTTTTAAAGGATTTCATTTTTTTTTGTTAACTTCAATGTCGATGCGGCAGTACTAAACATTATCGAACATGTTTCTGCCTTTACACAATTTCAGAGTTTATCGATAACAATCACAATCTCCATGAGCGCTTCACTAAGTAAAAAAAAAAAATTTCTAAACATCGCCGTTTTTAATGAATTTTGGCCTTGATGCGACAGTACTTAAGGGGAGGGAGTCAGGTAAAAAAAATTGATTTTGGAAATTCAATATCATCCAAATCCTATTGCATATAAAAATGCCCAATGCACTACATTGTTGGTACTCGATGAAAGGATTTTTTACTGTCGTCTGACTTGCATTTGTTTTTCAATATTATCTTCAGCAAAGTTCTTAGGTTTTCCATTCTGCGCATGATTGAGATCAAACTACCAGGCAGATTGGAATGGTTGACGTCTCATTTTCTTCTTCATGAAAAGATACACCGGCTAAATGGAGCAAATGTTAATAAAAGCTAATATTTTTTAAGTGACACAATTATTAATAAATAAATTTTATGCTATTTTCTAAATCAGTGATTAACTTTGCTTTCAGAATGAAAAAAAATAGTTTGCTCCATTTAGCCGGTGTATCTTTTCGTGAAGAAGAAAATGAGATGTCAACCATTCCAATCTGCCCAGTAGTTTGATCTGAATTATGCGCAGAATGGAAAACCTAAGAAGTTTGCTTAAGATAATATTGAAAAGCATATGCAAGTCAGATGACAGTAAAAAATTCTTTCATCGAGCACCAACAATATAGTGCATTGGGCATTTTTATATGCAATAGGATTTGGATGATATTGAATTTCCAAAATCAATTTTTTTTTACCTGACTCCCTCCCCTTAATATCATCGCACAACTCCCAGCTTTCGCGAAACCACTTTTTTTTTGTGATAATCAATACAACATTTCAGGAACAACCGATTATAAAGAAATTATGTTTTTTTGAACAGCCCTAATGTATGTGTTTGTGTGTGTGTATGATGAAAAGCGAAAAATTCATATAACTGTAACTTATAAAGTATTCGACCGAATCAGCTAAAATTTAAACAACATGTACAGTACCGGCTAACTTCAATTGGTATAAATTTTACAAATATCGCTTAACGCATTTCATTTTTATAAGAATTTTGACATTTTGAAAAAAGTACGTAAATGCTCTACCTCGAACGAATTTTTAGCTATCGGGCTGAAACTTCGTATTAAAATTGAACAAAGTGATACGACCTTTGGTATTAAATTTGGGCCAAATCGGTAAAGCGGTTCGGTTTTTACGTGATTTTGAATTTTTTAAAAATTTATTGGTGTCGTAGTATTAGTCTTAGTATGTTATAGGCGCGACCGAATGTTGTAATTATTAATTATTTTATCGACTTTTGGCGGTCTATTTTTTCTGATGGAATTTTGCGAAGCACTTCTCGGGTCTGAGACCGTGATCGCTAGATTCAAAGCGCGCGAAACTGAAGCCTAATTCAAATTTCACTAATCCGAATCTCTTACAAATATCGACTGTAGCTGCTTAATGAATTAAATTAATTCATCAAGCAGCCACAATCGACGAAATTTATCTTAAACAAATTGTGAAAAAATTTATTGGTGTCGCTCTGAATTTCGTAAAACGTCGGAAATCATCAACTGCGTCAATAATTTTCATCTTTCGCAAAGCTTCCTCTATGAAGAAGCCAAAAATAAAATAAAGAAACTTCCTCATAGAGGCGGCTTTGTAAAAAGTGAAAAAGAATGAAGAAACAATGTGCAAGGTTCTACTTCGCGTCCTGTTTTAAATTGTTATTTATGAGTATTGTTGTTTTTAATTTTTATTCTTGATTTGTTTATAATGCTTTTAAATAAAAATAAAAATATGAATAACAATTATTTATTCATTAGCTATTTTAATTGTATATAATAGCACAGAAAATAGGAACGCATTGAGACGTCAACGAAACATTGAAACGGAACGACCGAAAAATTAATTTTACGCTTGTTCAACGACTTGAATTGTCATGATCGATTATTGCGTATTGCATATATGCATTGTATATTTTGGAATGTAAAGAATTAAGTCACGCACAATGTTATGTCGACCACTCGAGAATATACGTCATGAAAAATTCATGACATTCTTTCATCTCTCCAATGTACTGAAGAGACACGTTCTCTTCAAAGGAATTATGAGATAACGAGAAATATTTATGAGAATGATAAATTTTTCAAAACATTACGTGCTCGAAATGTCTTTCGAACCTGCTCCGAAAAAGTCGCTGGCCTTTCAATTTTTAACTACAGGAGACACGAGACTAATGGTCCTACGCGTAGGAAGAGAATTTTTTTTGTACATAAATTAATACACGTAAAAATGAAAGGATCTTGGATTTATGGAATTTGTGGTTGAGAGTTACAAACGGAAAATTTGGCACCTTGAAAGAAATATCTTGTTGTTTAATGGTGAATTGAATTGTTTCGTTATGTAATTTGGCAATTATTCAGTTCAGCAAAATAAACATTTCGTTGCCTACACGTAATCGCTAATTCAGTGGATTACATTTTTTTTACCGAAATGTAACTGTGTATACGTAGACAATTTTATAGTTCACTTAAATAATTATGGGGGTTCGAATTAAGTAGCTTTTTACATATTTTTATAGCTACATTAATTATATAATTATAATTGTAGCTGACGATAATTCGTTGACACTAACTTTTAGAATCTCTATTTTTATCACTATTCTTATGAAACGTTTCTACAAAAATACTAAGAATCCATTATTTTTCAATAATTTCTTTAAATAAATAAAGAAATCCATATCGTTAATAGATTCTCGACAAAAATATAATATTTTTGCATAAAATAGCGAATTCATTTTACAAATATCAACAATATTCAGCTACAAAATTATGAAACAATTTTAAAAAATTATTAATTCTGAAAGGGCTCAAATTTTTCTACGCCCATATTAAAGTATCTAAATTTGTTACTTTGACTAATTTGGTTAATTACATAAAGAACAATAGTAAAAAAAATAATTTTCCTTCAAATCGCCATAAGGAATCGTCATATTTGTTTATGTACATTTATTTTACAGTGCATTAAATAATTGTGCCGGAAGTGGAGAAAACTGCAAGTGTAATGCAAGGATTGGCAGAGGAAAGGGTTACTTTGTAAGAGGAATAAAGGTGTTGCGAAATGGTATATCTCCAGCGACACTCACCACGACGAAGAAACGATTCTAAATCAGGACTGAGCTGCATTGCGGTGCGACAGTGAAGGCATGCGACGTTCACGACGTTTGACAGATACGGGACCGAGTCAGCTACGGCGTAGTGACTGTTTTGTAACGTCAATGGTACCTCCGAAATCAGCTCTCTCACGTCCGGCACGCTATCGCCTGTCGAAGAAAAACCGAAAATAAAGTAAATTTGCACTGTTAGAAAAGACCGGAAATTTTAATGCAAAAATTCGTCAATTAATCTTAATGTACAATTGTGACAGAAAATGAATGTAATTTTGCGATTGCATTACAGCAATTTATTAAAATTCAAGTACGTTTACTATAAAATTTATGTAAATTACTGAATTAGTTATATCGTACATTAATTTTATATCGCAATTGTATGTTAAATTTAATATAACAGTTTGTGGTGAATGATTGTCTTTCCACCATTTTTTTGATTGCCCAATTTATTTACTACATTAATTTTTTTCAGTCGGGGGTTTTTTAATTTGTATAAATTGTATTCCAGTGTAAAAAAAAATCGAAATTTTCTTTTTGTCTTATCCATTAGTATATACGGTCAAAAACATACTCTCAAATTTTTAAAGCGAAATTCGAACTACTTCGCTGGCATATTTTATGGACCTGGCATCGCCGATTAGTCGTAAGTACACAATTTAGGTATATGAAATTTCTATACTCGAAACTTTAAACGCGTTTTTGTCGAAACGACATTTTTCAAAACTGTGGACATTCTCCAGGGAACCGTTTTCAAGCGATCGTTTTCAAATTTTAGGAGAACATTCTTCACGCTACTCTCTATCGTGCTATGGAAGCTTTTTTTTAATCTTCCCATTTTTTTAAAAGAAACAAAAACTGTCGAAAATAGCGGCTAAATTCGGTACTTTTTGTTCAAGCCGCCGCCATTTTGTCAAATTTGATAAAAAAAAGCCTCCACAGCGCGATAGCCAATCGCATACTAATTAATAATCCTTTGGGTTTTTTTTTCAGATGAAATTTGCGACCCCTAGGGTGTCCACCATGAGGCTATCTTTTTTATCAACATTATTTTCAACAATTAAAAAAATATATTTAAACAATAAAAATCGTCTTATAAAAAATCATCTTCTGTCATTCATGATTACCTTAATATGTCATAAAAATTTCAGATTGATCGACGTATAGTAACAGTCCGAAAAAAATCGTGAAAATAGGCTATTTTTCGGGCCGTCACACTAGAAAGATCCCTTAAGCAGTAAAAATACTTTACCCAAGTGTTTTCGTAACGTGGGTTGAATATATCCGGTAGTCATGACCCAATGCATGACCTCCAAAGTCGCGAGGCATGCGGCATTTATAATTCTCTGGGGAAAGCTCATGTCCTGCGTTAGACCCTTTCCGAAGTAGGGCGTAATGGACCACAACGAGGGATTACCCTGACGAGCTATAGAACCGGTGTACATCGCTACCTAGTTCGAAAAATAAACAACAAAAAATTAAATAGCTCACCTTTCCATTTTTATCTAAAGCTAATAAAATATTTAGCGCATGCTCATATGTATAAAATTATTAAGTATACAAATTTTATGGTATTAGGAAAAAAAGTACCTTGGGAAAAAAAATCCAGAAAGAAAGTACTCGGAAAAAAATACCCTGAAAAAAAGTCCCTCAGAAAAAAGGTCCAGGGAAAAAAAGTATCAGGAAAAAAAGTCCTTCGGAAAAAAAATCCCTCGGAAAAAAGTACCCAGAAAAAAGGATCCTTGGAAAAAAAGACCCTCGGAAAAAAAGTCCTCGGAACAAAAGTCCCTCAGAAAAAAAGTCCCCGGGAAAAAAGTCCCCGGAAAAAAGCCCCCGGAAAAAAAGTTTCCGGAAAAAAGTCCCCGGAATTTAAAAATCACCTATAACTCAAGAACAGTTCGACGGATCGAACTAAAATTTAGTACACAAATGGAGCAGCCGCCCGTCTTTAGTTACTGCAATTTTCAACAAAATATACCCTAAAATTTCGTTTTGATAGCCTTTTTAATTTTTTTAAGTGTATGAATATTCCTCCGTAAATGTTAGAATACTCGAGATGATTAATCTGAAGACTGACTTTATACATCCCAATTTCTAATAAAATCCGACTTTGCCCCCACACCGATCAGTTGCTAAATTTGGAGACCGACTTTATACACCCCAATTTAAGCTTGATAGTTCATATTTTGCTAAAGTTAATACAATAACGTAAATTTTAAAAAATTTCAAAATTCCATAAAATCGGAATCGATTTTCTGATTTCAGCCAACTTTAATACCAAACAGCAATGTACCCGCACTTATCGAGAACTATTGAGCAAGATATGCTAACATTTACGAAAGAGCATTCAAGCTCTTTTTTTTATTTAAAAAGCTATAAGACTTGAATTTAAGGATACATTTTGTCAAAACTTGCGACAATCAAAGCCGGGCTTTACCACACTTGTGTACCAAATTTCAGCTCAATCGGTCGACCGGTTCGTGACTTATAGGTAATTTTTAAATTCCGGGGCCTTTTTTTCCTGGGACTTTTTTCCGGAGTACTTTTTTTCCAAGGATTTTTTTCCGGGCCTTTTTTTTCGGAGACTTTTTTCCGAGGGACTTTTTTTCCGGAGGCCTTTTTGTCCGGGGACTTTTTTTCCTGGGGATTTTTTTCCTGGGACTTTTTTCCGAGGATTTTTTTTCCGGGGACTTTTTTTCCGGGGTACTTTTTTTCCGGGGAACTTTTTATCCGGGATTCAAATTTTATATCTTAATATTATTAAAAATTATTATTTCTTTCTTTTTTGTAAATTCGACAAATTCACAATTCTTTTCCACTATAAATATTTTATTTGTTATAATTTTTATTATAATTATAATTATTTATTATAATTTGATATAAAATTTAAAAAAAATCCGAATTATAAGTGAAAAAAAATTGTTGATTATTTCGGAATGTAAAAAAAATGTTTAAAGAAAAAAATCAGAAATTTCTGCAAAATAAGTTTATTAGTTACCAAAACTGGCATTTTTAACTTATTTATTATGGTGGACCATAATAAATAAGTTAATTTGCATCCTGAATATTTCTAAGTGGCTTGGTAAACAAATTATTTCGAAACAATTCCCATAGCGCCTTAAGCCGTTAAGACAAAAAAGTTACGCGGCGAAGCGCTCGGCGTATTCTGCGAAATCAGTCGCATCAGAGTAGTGGAAAGTCTTTCCCTCCATCGAGAAAGAAATAGAGACGCGATCGAGAGTTACGCGAGTTGCGTCATTCGGGCTGGCAAATTGCACGCTCTCAGCTTTACTACCGGCGTCGCATTCTCCGATGCCTGTTATTACAGACTGTAATACAGGCCTACTACAAATTTTTATCAATGTGTATATATATATTTACAATGAACAAAATATGGGGCATTCCATGACATCACGATCAATGTCTGATGCTGAAGTCTCAGATTTGACCCATATTTTTTTAAATAAAAGTATTTATTGGACAACACATACCAAATTTATTAAAAAAATTGTTATTTCGTTTCTGAGATATAGTAAAAAAAATTTATAAATACCATTTTTTTTTATCTGAAGAATTCCGAAAAATCTTAATTTACACATTTTTTTCTTGTTGTTTTAAAAAAAGTGTTAAAAAATCGAAGAAAAATTTGGTACGTGTTTTTCAAAAATTACTTTTATATAAAAAATTATGCGGAGAAAATCTGAATCATCATGGCCAGAATGGCGATCGTGATAGCGTGGAATGCCCCATATATATATTACAGTAACGGTAAATCCGTGAGGGTTTTTCCGTACTTGCAATATAATTTCATCTTTCCACACAAAAACATTGGTAAATATAGTAGACAGTGCATGCGAGGCATTCCATCCGGTTTCGTACGTTCAAAAAATTCATCGTTATACATTTTTTAGACAATTCAAATGTGAAATACCGTTTGAAGAAATTTTTGAAAAAAAAATCTAAACCCGTAACTTTTATGTCTTAACAATTTTTCTCTATATTAATCTTATACATTCGAAATAAAAAAGTTCATCGAAAAAATTTCAAATTTGGAAAAACTAAAAAAATAGCGTTAAAACAATTCTGAAAAAATGTATATACTTATCCTTTCAATATAATTATGTAATCTGGTAAAATTTCAAATTTTTTAAATCTTTATTTTGGGTCTGGTCATTTTTTGACGTTTTGAAACGGGTGAAATGCCTCATATAGATATATGGGCATATCTCACAAACCTTTGACTTTCGTGTAATTCGACTGCGGAATGCTATAGTAATTTACACAGAATCCCGTGCAGAAACATAGTTGGGGCTCTAACTTGGCCCTTTCTAGTATGCCCCAGTTCTATTAGGGGCCCTACTAGGCTAGTCCCGTTTCTTTCCGTGTACCTTTGTAGGCAACGAATAGGCTCAATATGGACGACCTTAGTGAGGGTTCCACATTTAAGCCTGATTAGGCCCCGAAGTTTGTCGTGGCCGCCTTTGTTCAGCCTAGTAGGGTTCTAGAGTAGATTCCCTATTGTGGATGCCACGTTTATACCTAAAAAGGCCCCTTATTTATTCGTGGCTGCCCGAATTAATTTCTGCACGGGTTGCACGGAAAAAAAGTTTGATTGTGGCAACTACGTTTTTGAATTGCTGTACACAATGTCTAAAAAATTAGTTGCCTCAACCATATCGAATAGTAACCTCAACTATTCACGATTAGTTCTCGATTGGATTAGTTAGGTTAACTAATCCAATCGTTGGGACTACCACTCGAATAGTTGGGACTACCATTCGAATCGTCGGTATTATCATTCGAATCGTTGGTATTACCATTTGAGTTGCTAGGGAAATAGAATAATTGATTGGTTGTGTCAACTCATTTCTTGGTTATGGCAACTAATCTTTTTTTCTCCGTGTGAATTACGCGGGTATCAAACTTTTACTAAGATGTACGAAGCATAATCTATCTGAAAAAAAATAATTTAATTTTATAATGCAGCAATAGACTGTTTTATCCTGGTTCAAATGCTGAAATTAACAACGTTTTCGCTTGTAACTCTGATTTTCTCGTCACTTCGTACGGGTGTAGCATTGATATGCACCTTCAGAAAAATAAGAAAAAATCATGAAATTCTGGTAAGGTGCAATGAACATAATGTACCTAATTGTAATCGCCAAACATGTCAGAAAATCAAGCGGTTACCCTGTGAACGTCTGTCACTCGGTTTCGATGGTGAACCTGACATCCACAAGATAATTGAGCCAAATGAATTGGATTCACATAAAGGTAGGATCATCACGGATTGAATGAAGTGAAATTTATGTCGGAGTGTCAATTATTTTGCTCGCAACGTTTTGCGACATGGACACATATTGCTGCGTGGAAAATAAATGTCAGGTTTTTCGCATCGTTATCCGGCCAAACTAGTCAAGTAAGATAATTAAATTTCATCTGAGTACGTTATTCTTATCACGAATTAGATGTGCGCAGATGTGCCCGACCTCTCGACGAGAAACAATTTTTTTCTGGGTCAAAATGTATTCAATCGTCAGGTTCGAGAATGTCAGGTTTATAAATTCGCATAATAAATTCAAACTATTATCGTTCCTAAATTATCTAAATTATATTTTGAGTTAGTAGAGTCATTACCAGTCATACTTTTCATTTTCTGCATACGAATTGAGTAAAATTGAATCAGAAAAATGACCTATTGGAAGGGATGAAACTATGCCTTCAATGGGTCATTTAAAAAAAACGTTAAATGGAAAGTAAGTTAAACACTTGTAAAACACAATAACACATAGTTCCTACAATGAATTAGCACCAAATAAATGATTTTTAGTTAAAATGATAATATGATTTTTTATGCGAGCACCCTGTATATGATGCTTTGTCCATGAACGAATATTGCTTTCTAAACGTCTTAAGATGAGTACAAAAAATTGGCGATCCTGTGCTCCTTAAGTAGATTTTTATTCTTTGAGGCCGTGAAAGTCAAAGGTTTGTGAGATACGCCCATATATATTCTGGGAAATATATGCGAACAAGTACTCACCGTGTTAAGCATCATCGTAGGCACGTTCTCACCGTGAAGTATCCCGAGAAGACACTCAGGATAAGCACCATCAAGAACCGCAACATCCCACCGAGCACGTGGATTACCGTAAGGCCGCTTTATACCGGAAACTGAGGTTTCGTCACGAAGCAACGCCTCACAAGCTTCCCAACCGTACCTCATGGCATCCCATGGTGAAAGGGGTAGTTCGTTACGAAACCTCGACCCCACGAGGTCCCATTCAGACGTATAATTTCCCACGTACGCCTGTGAATTTTTTTTTTCATTTCGTTCGTGTCGATGAATAAATTAGTCACACTCGAAAAAATTGTGATCCGTGCTCGGCACTTTTAAAGTGATAGCTATTAATTATTGGTAATCGATATGAGTAATATATTATGGTAACTAATTATTAGTTACAAGTACTAAAAGAGTTAGGTGAGTTGAAAATAAATTAATTGTAATTACAATAATTGTATATTGTGGTAAAAATACAAATATTTCTACGTTTTTCATTGTTTTCAGTCATTCGTGCCGATAAATAAATTGAAGCTTTTTGTCAGACGGCGAAAAAAAATTGTTGTCAGTGTTTCGGACATTTTAAGTGATAGCTATTAATTACCTGCAGTAGATATTACTGTTATTTTTATTTTATTTTATTATAGTAACAAAAAAAGGAGCAAGCGGAAAAAATACGGAAAAAATTTCACAAGAATAAAGCAAAATAAATAAAATAAAGTAAACAGAAAAAATCCTAACTACGAACGCAGGTTAATTTGTCTGTAGCAGAGTCAGCTTTGAGAAAGGTAAAAAATGGGGAAACAGTGTGCAAGGCCCGACTTTGCAATCTTGTTTTTAAATATTTTTAGCGTATCCTTCATTAATTAACTTCGCATTATACTTTCATATTAAATTCCAAGCAACTTTTTTTATAGTCTCCATTAGCGACGATTATTTCGGTCCACTATAAAATTGCTTCCGTACAAAAAAAAAAGTGGTAATCAAAACAAGCCTCTACCTCAAGAATCGACGGTACCAGTTCTTGAAGATCGTAATTACATTCATAAAAAAAAAGAATTTACAGCGAAAGTACAAAGGGATTATTTTTTCTCTTTAAATAGCAATATAGCAAATTGAATGAAGAAAAAGTCCAAAAGACACATTTGATGAATTTTCTTTTTTAAATTTTTTAGATATACATGCTTAAATTAATTAATGTTTTTTTTTTTATAGCGAAAGTAGAGACCGATTTGTATTAATTTTTAAAAATGTTTAAATTGTAATTTAATGAATTAAACTTTGCCCATTATACTTTCGTATTAAATCTTAAGTAATATTTTTTACCATCTCCATTATCGACGGTTATTTCGGTCCACTATAAAATTGCTTCCGTACAAAAAAAAAAGTGGTATTAGAAAAAAAAGTCTCTACCTCAAGAATCGACGGTACCAGTTCCTGAAGATCGTTATTAGCCGCAGGTCCCGAAAATGCGCTAACCAACGTTACGTTGTGACCTCTTGACCTCAAGGCCGTGCCAAGAGCAACAAACGGCACTGTGTGAGATTTAGTTCCGCCCATCGTAGCCAAAAGTACGTTGTAAGCCATACAAACACTAATAAAGTGGTTGATAAACATTAAAACAAACGTTACACTCGTTTTTCTCGCCATTTTTGCACTTTGTCACGATATATCTTCTGGCCAAAAAATTCAAAATAAATAAAAACTCTCTCAATGTGACTTTTATTTTTTTGTTTGGTCAGTTTTTATTTTTCAGCAGTTCTTCGTTATTTTGCGAAAGAAAAAATCCAAGACACTCGAATCCGTGAGGATGTCTTCGGTTTGGCTTCTCGCGTGAAACTAACAAACCGAACGAGGAGAGCAATCGATGGTCCACAGGTAATTGCTCACTTTTTTATCCTTCCACGAGAGGTATTAAGACAAAGCTCAAGGGCATTTGGGGAAAAGGTAATGGTAATTTTTCCACCTCCATAAACACTCGTTTTTTTTGCTTGACGTTTATTGCCACGACGTACCTTAATTGTCATTTAAATTGAGGCTCTATGTGCTCGCACAACTCGAAGGGTCGTTAGGCGAACTTCTGACGAATATATTTTCTAAGTCTTCCACGAGTGACCGCAGCTCAAGTGATTTATCGTTATGTTTATGTGCTCCTTATAGTACTTAGGCTGTAATAGCTTCGTCGCACGGTAATTCCATTTATCAATTTTGTCCTGCCACGTGGAAATTCCAACTATCTTCAACCACTTCCGTTTAGCGATTTATTTGAATTTAAACTATTTTCACAATTATCATTGCAACGTAAAAAAATTAAATTGCAGTTATTATCATTATTTTTTCTGTATTTCTGTTGCAATTATTTTCGTAATTTGTTATTATTTTTATTGCAGTTGTTGTCGATATTATTACTTTACTTTTTGCGTCTGGTGGAATTTTTTTTTAACTATGTTTTTATTGTATTTATTTTATTGTTATTGTAATAAGTGGTTTTTCTTTGGCCGGAGCTGTGGAGGAATTGAGAACGACGAATGGTATTGCTTTATGACAATTGGAAGCATTGCCTTATTATGATTCTCGGTTTCGTGCTATCCGCCACTGCTGCACGCCTTCGTACCTTTATCTTCGCCGTGAACTTTCACCAATAACATCTCACCGCGACCCGCTCTCGATTGCGAGCGAGCGGCAAGTACAGTTGCTCGGAGATCGATATAGTTCAGTTTTCACCGTGAGATCTATGATTTCACAACAAATCGTGAATCAACCAATTTTTTCAAAACTTATTTTTATCCCTTCGTCACTTTCTATACAAAACTTCTTTTACTATTAAAAATATTCTTCACACAAAACAGTACGATTTTTTTTTCGTGTCAACCGGAAGTTTATTTCTTCACATGTATTTATTTTTTACTTTTGCACAATTGTTATATATATATTCTTAAGAAAATGTAATCTGCACTGTTAGGATATTTATCCCTGAGTAAGTAATAATTTTCTTATTATTATTATTACAATTTTAGGAATTGCGAGTGTCGGAAGATTTTGCCGTTGGTGAGGAATTTCACAATTATTTTCGATCCACAAAAACTCTCTCTTTTCGTGATTCCGCACAGCGTCATAAATTTTTCAAAATATTATTATTATTATCTCCAGTGAAATTTATTTATTCATGCTGAATTCAAATTTAACGATAACATTTTTTAGTTTTCTGGCTCAACAATTTTTCTCCATATTAATCATATACATACGAAATAAAAACGGTCATAAAAACAAATTTAATTTGAAATAACTGAAAAAATAGCGTTTAAAAAATTCTGAAAAAAATCACCAACCTCCTCGATATAATTATGTAATGTGACAAAATTACGATTTTTTTTTCTTGTTTTAGCGCAATTTATTTATTTATGTTGAATTCAACTTTAACGATAATTTTTGTTTTTTTTTTCACTTGAAGAATTTTTGTTTTCTGGGGTTTTCGAATTTGGATAAAGGTAATTTTCGATTTTTGGTTAAAATGTCCCTGTGAGCTGAGAAATTGGCAATTCGTGCCTATCTCTCGCTCTCGCGCCGCCGTCTCTTTGCCCGCGCGCGCACACCCGACACTACTTCGAATATCGCGGAGGAGCGTGAAAGTTTGACTGACCAGTGCTGGATTTAATGATCAGCTGAGAACCAAGAGAGAGAGTTTACTCCCACTTGACGTTCTCTTCCTCTCGTCCACGCGTTGTGTTGTTGCGATGGTAGTTGTATGGTGTACAACTGTAGGTACTGTACGGTACAAGGATTTCTTGCACCGCGGAACGTTTTGCTGTTGGTGCTTTTGCTCGTCTACCGGCATATCGTGATCCGAGTCGTGCGCTCGATCTTTTGTCGTGCAGAGCGACTCTCTCGCCTCTTTAAAAATAAACGAATATAAAAATGGAAAGTAACGGAAAAGCATTTGCACCATTTACGTTTTTATTTCAACCGTTAAACGGAACTCCTCGAACGTACAATTCGATTATCATTGGTATTCTAAGAAACTAGTAAAATAAGAGAGAAAAGTAAAATAGGAGATAAAAACGAGGCTTGAATTCTTCCAATACACGTACATTTATTTTTTTATTATTTTTTTACAGCAAAAGTACAGAGGAAATATTTTTTTAATTTAAATAGCAATATAACAAATTAAAAAACCAAAGTTGGGAGAGAGAAAAAGTTCAAAAGTGATATCTGATGGATCTTCCTTTTTAAATTCTTGAAATATACGTACTTTAATTTATCTATTTTTTATAGCGATTTGTTATAATTTTTTTTTATGTTTAAATAGTAATTTAATAAATTAAACGAAGAAGATTAAGAGAGAAAAAAAATCCAAGGGTGTAAAAATCTTATTAAAAAAAAACAATACTATATTGAAAAAAATTATATTAATAATAGTTACGTCTTAAGTATAATCGTCCTGTGAAGGATTTTCGAAATAAATATTCAATTTATTTATAAGTATATTTTATTCATTTTATTTATTGAAATTCTGCGTTCACTAAATTACTTTTTATTTTTACATACCCTTAACGATAATTCTTGCGTATCGTTTTTTTTTTTACTCTGATGTTAATCCTTATGAGTTACCACATACTTTCATTTATGCACTTCCGGAAAGTCATGAAATAATAAATGTTTCGTAAATTAATTTTTCACTAAATAATAATAATAATTCTTTTTATTTAAACAACAGAGATGTAAATGCGAGTTGCTTTCGTAACATTGTAAATTTAGGTGCGCCTTAAAAAAAATGTTTGCATTATAAAGAAATCCTACGATATAACAGCGCGAGCAAAGCGCCAGGCGATTATTGCTCTTCACGTAAACCGCGAGAATGGCAATTACAGTGTTTAATTGGACGATGAGATGAAAGCCACAGTTAAATTCCGGAGTGTACGTCACGAATCCACAGAGTTTACAGTAGCGTATCTTCGCAATATACTTATATGTATACTTACAGCTGTATTATCAACGATAATTGCGAGATTGTGAGATATTACTAACTCACTTTCGATCTTCCTCGCGTACAGTACTTCCGCTTTTCCTTATCACACACAGACACAGTGAAGTCGAGATTTTTCACGTTTAAGGACAACACCTGCTTATTGCCTCTGCTGGAAATAATAACTGGCTTATGATCAACATGTGTAACTATTTTTATTACAAGTGCATATAGACTTGTAACGTTCTGTACACTGACCAGCCACATTAAGGTACATAAAATTCTCAACGACAAACGACGCTTCAGTTAAAGCACATTAAGCGTTTAGTCTGCTTCAGATTGGCATCGCTACTACATAATGATGGAAGGAAAAAGAAAGAATTCTGTAGGATAAAGAAAACGAAATTAAGATTCTACATTTTTTTGCTTCCTCATAGAGGAACCTTTGTTTTCATGAAAAAATTTTTTCGAGATTTTCATGTCAGTATGCTTAGAAATGTCCAAAACGTCGTGAAAAGTGGTTTAGAAAAAATGTCCGTATGTATGTGTGTGTGTGTCCTGGGCTCCAAAAATTTGATGAACTATTACTCAGTAACCGTTCGAGCGATATGGCTCAAATTTGGCACGCAAATGGAGTAGTTGTCCTGCTTTGAATGTTGAGATTTTTGAAAAAAAAATCAGCCATTTTGATATTATGGTACTTTTAATTTTTTGAAAAAAGGGCGTGGTCGCTCTAACTTTCGTAAAAATTAGTCGATTTTGCTAAATAGATGTTTATAAATAAATATACGTTCAATGTTGTTTGGCATTGCATTTGGACGAAATCGGTACAGCGGTTCAGATTTTATAGATGTTTGAATTTTTAGAAAAAAAATCATGTTTTTTATAAATCACGTCGAATTTCACCAATTTAACCGAAATGTTTTACAGACGAAAAGGAACATGCAGCTATGTCACGTACCAAATTTGACGGTGATCGGTAAAGTGGTTCAGATTTTACGACATTTTGAAATTTACAAAAAAAAAACGATTTTCGGTCTAGCATCAGCAAAAGTTGATAATGCGAGACGAAAGTTTGTACTCGATGAAAAAAGAATGCAAAGTAGAACTTTACACATTGCTTCATATATAATTTCTATTTTTTTTTAATTTATAATGACCGCTTGTCCCAAAATAGAATTGCTCATAACTCTCGAACGGCGTGACGAATCGAGATGAAAATTTACACAAAAGAGGAGGATAAACTCCGTTTTCGTTATTTCGATTAAGGTAGTCCTTGCGCATTAAGCTGAGGTCAAATAAGTTTTCGAAAAATGGGAGGGAATTGCAAACACTTTTCGCCAATATAAACAAGGCTGCAAAGTCGAACTTTGCAGATCGCTTCCTCATTATTGTTGGATTTTTACAAAATTTCCTCTATGAGGAAGCCAAAATAGATTAACACGCTTCCTCATAGAGGTAGATTTGTAAAAATCCAACAATAATGAGGAAGCAATTTGCAAAGTTCTACTTTGCAGCCTTTTTTAATTACTATTTGACTTGTCAATTCTGATTTAAAAAAAATTAAACCCATATGTTTTTATGAAATAAAAAAAAACAAGCATGAAAAATTGGACTTTGCTAATTGCTTCTGAGTTATTGTTGTAAGGAAAAAAAATTGTTATTATTATTATTATATATAGTTTTCGAAAAATGGGAGGGAATTGCAAACTACTTCTGCTTGAAGTAGAACTTTGCAAATTGCTTCCTCATTATTGTTGGATTTTTACAAAACTTCCTCTATGAGGAAGCCAAAATAGATTAACATGCTTCCTCATAGAAGTAGATTTGTAAAAATCCAACAATAATGACTAAGCAATTTGCAAAGTTCTACTTTGCAGCCTTTTTTAATTACTATTTGGCTTGTCAATTCTGATTTAAAAAAAATTAAACTCATATATTTTTATGAAATAAAAAAAAAACAATCATGAAAAATTGGACTTTGCTAATTGCTTCTGAATTATTGTTGTAAGGAAAAAAATTGTTATTATTATTATTATTAAAAGATCTCGAGTTATAAATTTTTTATTTTGTCTTGTTTTTTATTATTATTATCTTATTCTTACTCTTATAGTTCGATATTAGATTGAAAGTATAATTTTTAAATGCCCCAAAGTTGTTGAAGCAAAAATTTATGGCAAAAAAATGATAGAATAATTTATATTGTCCTGTTTTTATGAATGACAGCCCCGATACTTTGATGTTTTTGTACTGCGACAGGTCATTCCACTTGATCGAATATTCTCAAACGATTTCGACAATATCAACAATACAATCTAAGTATTTTCAGGAAAAATCTGTCAAGTCAACCGAAATGAACGTTTGGATTTCTTCACGACCTGATATCGCGTTATTCCACACTTTGCTTCATCGATTATGTGGCCCGTCCACCAAACCTCAATTTCGGATGATATTCTTAAATTTGTTTGCGTTGAATTAAAATCTGTTGGTTCTTCGAATAAGATTCGTGTTATTATGTTAAATCGTGTCAGAAAAAAAATCAATTTGCGACAAATTCAATATTTTCATAAAGATCATATTTGAACTACTTTATTTATGTTTGAATAAGATAAATAATTTTGTTGAATTAAGTGTATTAGGATAGGATATTTCAAAATGGTAATTAATTCTTATTTTCACTAAAACGACGGAAAAATGAATTTGCATTGATGGTACACGTGATTTTGCTGCAGTTTCGTTTTTCCTCAATTAACTCCCAAGTCGAGTGGACGTTTTTTCGCGGTTAGCGCCAACAATCTCACCATTAGTCCACCTTGTTATTTGTGTGTACCTTAGAAATTACGGAGAATTACCATATATCCACAGTTGGTTAACCGTTCGCGGATTTAGCGGCGAGACGAGAGCGCGGCAAAGTGCTCGTAGCTTACTTATATATCAGCGTGGAAACTTGTCGGTTTCGCAAGCTATTCCAAGTTTCGTCAACTTTGGTACTCGTGTGTGCTTTCATGTACCTACTTCGGAATCTGCAGCGCCATAGTTGCAGTTGCACAGAAAGAGAGAGAGAGATTAACGCGGGTAATAAACTTTGTTGAAGACGTTGCAAATTGTGGCTCGCGGGTTTGTGACATATGGCAATATCTCAATGGTGTGGCGATATTCAAAATTAACATCTCTCGATTTCCGGAATAGTTGAAAACAAAGCGTTTTTATCCTTTCTAAATTTTTTTCATTTTGTACATCGTTTTTATTGGTTGTAAAAAAAACCAAATAAATGATAGAAAATTTTATGATTGAATAATATTTAATTAGCATTAAAATTTCTTTAATTCTAAAATCGTGAGAAGTTTCGGAATTTAACGATAATCAAAAAGAGTTATTGAATTACCGAATTATTGGCAGCGGAAATAACAAGGAAGTTAATTTTTTTTTTCGATTGAAAAGTCTTCTCGTATTTCTCTTTTATTATCTTCGGATAGAAATTGGAGTAATTTGGGGAAAAATAGTAAACGTAGACAGTTGGTCCTTGGAAGTCGTCTCGGATTTCTCGAGGTTTTCTTCTTCTTCTTCTTGTTAACCCTGACAAAAATACGTCTCGCGGTGGTACCCGTTATTTTTCGCTCCAGCGAATACAGATCAGGTATTTCTTCGCGAGAGGAGAGTAGCATCTGGTGGTGGCTGTCGCGGTGGCACGTTTTCGTAGTACCACGGGAATGGTACAACCGACCGATCGAGCTCCTGACCTTTCAGTTCATTTCTCCTAACAACCCTGAGATTTACTCTGGTTAAATCGAGATATATACCTATTGCCTAAAGCGTTTTATTTTAAATTGTAAATGTCACAATACGATTTGGGCTTCGCGGATCGCAAAGTGATTTAAATTTTTGTAGAACTATTACAGGCACGTGAATAATTAATGACCACGGCGCTATTGATAACATGTTTCTCAACGCGTCAGAAAGTCGCCACCTGCGATAATCAACATCATGATCAAAGATGTTGCGTCAACCAAATGCTCAGTTACATCAAGCAGTTGAATGGCCGTGTTGTCCAACTAGTTAGTGGTATAATCGTGCTCGCTGTTAAATTGTGACAACCAACTGACTGAACGTTTCGGCCAATTGGCAAATGTTTGTGTTATCAAACTCGTTGATAAGTTGTGACAATATGCTGAATAATTGTGTCGGCCTAAGGGGAAGTTGTGGCGACCAACTGACAGATCTTATCGGCCAACTGGAAAGTCGTGACAACCAATTGATTGGCTTGCCGGAAAATTGTTAAGTTCTAATAACCAATTGCCTGACTTGCCGGGAAACTGGCAAGTTGAGAAAAACAACTGATCAACAGCATCAACCAACTGATCAACTGAAAACTGGTAAGTTGTGACAACCAGTTGACTGACTTGCCGGAAAACTGGTAAGTTGTGACAACCAATTGACTGACTTGCCGGAACACTGGTAAGTTGTGACAACCAATTGATTGACTTTCCTGGAAACTGGCAAGTTGTGACAACCAACTGATCAACAGCATCAACCAACTGATCAACTGAAAACTGGCAAGTTGTGACAACCAACTGATCAACAGGACCAACCAACTGATCAACTGAAAACTGGCAAGTTGTGACAACCAACTGATCGACAGCATCAACCAACTGACCAACAGCATCAACCAACTGATCAACAGCATCAACCAACTGATCAACAGCATCAACTGACTGATCAACAGCATCAACCAACTGATCAACTGAAAATTGGTAAGTTTTGACAACCAATTGACTGACTTGCGGGGAAACTGGCAAGTTGTGACAACCAACTGATCGACAGCATCAACCAACTGACCAACAGCATCAACCAACTGATCAACAGCATCAACCAACTGATCAATAGCATCAACTGACTGATCAACAGCATCAACCAACTGATCAACTGAAAATTGGTAAGTTTTGACAACCAATTGACTGACTTGCGGGGAAACTGGCAAGTTGTGACAACCAACTGATCGACAGCATCAACCAACTGACCAACAGCATCAACCAACTGATCAACAGCATCAACCAACTGATCAACATCATCAACTGACTGATCAACAGCATCAACAAACTGATCAACTGAAAATTGGTAAGTTTTGACAACCAATTGACTGACTTGCGGGGAAACTGGCAAGTTGTGACAACCAACTGATCAACAGTGCCAACCAACTAATCAACAGCGCCAATCAACTGATCAACGTCGACAACCAAATGATGAACATCGACATTCAACTGATCAAGAGTGTCAACCAACCGATCAACATCGACATTCAACTGATCAAGAGTGTCAACCAACCGATCAACATCTAAAATCAACTGATCGACAGCGTTAACCAATTGATCAACATCGACAATCGACTGACCAACATCGACTATCAACTGATCAACATCAACGACCAACCGATCAACACCGTCACCCTCTGGTTGTTTGAACATACTTAGTTACGTATTAGTATATATGAATGTTAGTAACTAACATAACCAAGTGATTTATATTAGTTACATCAGTAAAAATATTCAATCGCGCAACAAACGTTTTAACCAATAAACTTCGCTCGACGAATTGAGCGTGTTGATAAACATAATTCGACGCCAGATCGATTGACAAATCATCGAAAGTTGTTGCTGACGCTGTTTTCGGCAGAGTAAGAGAAAGCGCGTGGTCGCCGGACACGCGATCATCATCGGTCGGGTGGTCTACCGGCGACAGTGCGAAAATATATTATAAGCTCCTGTAGATGTAGCACATGTAACGTCGTAGCCGAAAAAAATTTGTATTCTTACGACGCGCTTGCAATTTCGCGCGATCACGACGTTACCAATATTACGATCACCACTGTAAACGACCCACGACGCAAAAATCCAAGGCTACGAGCTCCAACGATCGCACACGATGGCTAGATTCGAATTTGGAACGCCCATAATACCGAACGTGGCTTCGTCGTCGTCGTCGGCGTCGTGTGTCTCTTTCAAGAATCATCGAGGCGAGCCTTATACGCGATCGTGAATTAGAATTTAGAAACTGCGCGTGACGATGCGCGGAGAGACTAAGCAGCGGCATTGTTGAGACGTAACTTTGGTTTGGCTTTATAGACACTCGCTTAAGGAGGTTAACGCTCTTTACACCAGTCAAAATGGCAATTGTAAAAATTATTTTCGTAATAAAATAATTATAAATGCACGAAATTTCTGAATGAGAAAAAAATCGACATTTCTTCTTATGTATAATTCAGCCATTTTTAGAAATTTTTTTGCTTACACTGAGAAAAAAATATAGTTGAATGGACTAATTTAGCGTACACCGTCATTCAAATGAATTTTTCGTTAGGACAACCAAATGTTTGGCTTCTTTAATAATCGTTAGATTCAATTGTCTAAAATTTATTTGCGGTAATCAAAATATTTATTATACCAACAAAAAATTCATTTGAACGAGTCCATTAAACTATATTTTCTTTCTCAGTGTACCGGTTATTCCAAGAAAATGTGAAGAAGATAAAAACCCATAAATTTCTAGTAGTTCATTTGCAATAATTACACTGAGAAAAAAACCAATCAAATGTGCGGTTGCGGGTGGCGAAAGAAATATTTTGTTCCGTGAACGAAATAATAGTTATTGTGAATTAAGGAAAGTTGATTCAACTATGCGTTGGTTCGTTCAACCAAATATACATGTCCAATTAACCAAATGTTTATTTTGCCACCCGCAACCTCACATTCGGTTTGTCTTACCAATTTTTTTCTCGGTGTAGATGTTTTTGCTATAGAGAAAAAAAAATCGTTGTTTTGGGTTCAAAGAAATATATATATTTTTTTTAATGCACCGAGAGAAAAGATTTCATTGACGCCAAAGAAATGGGTGGATTGATTTTTTTTCATTGATTTCAACGAAATATTTCTTTGATTTCAATGAAATAGTGCATTTGAATTTCAAAGAGAACATTTCATTGCCTGTAAATAAAGATTTACTTAGTGAGCATATAATAAAGAAACAGTTTTATTGTTTTAAAGAGACGTTTTCATTGGTTCAAAGATACGTTTTCATTGATCTCTCTCTCGCACCTAACCTCACTTTTTTGTTTTCCGGTTCTCCCGAACGAACGGCATCGATTTTCGAGGAGTCAGAAGCTTAGCCTATTTTTGCCGTACTTCCTTACATACTCACAAAATTTAAGATTTATCTGCCGCGTACTTCGGGAAAAAATAGGTTTCGAAATTTTGAGCTGGTAAGAAGAAGGTTTCATTGAATCAGAGACGATATCTTTGAAATCAATGAAAAAGGTTCATTGGTTTAAAGAAATGTTTCTTCGAAACAATGTCACTACTTTTCATTGAGTTGGAGATCATTTAAAGAAAAGATAGTATTGAAATTCAAGTATTTCATTTCATTGGCAAAGATTTCCGGGAATTAATGAAACTTTTTCTCTCGGTGACATCGGTAGATAAACATTTGAGATATCTGTCAATGAATATCAACAATTTGGATCCAACTTCGTCCCCTTAAGACTTTTTTAGTCAACTAACGGTGCCACGAATTACCTGTCTCGGCGTTTCTTATCCGCATAACTTATTCTCCGAAATTTATCTGCATGAGAGTTACTGTCAGAGATCCTGCTTAGGGGAAGGGGAATGGAGAGGTGAGGAGGGGGCGGGGGTCGATGACGTCAGCTGTTTGGTACAGGGAAGCCCCAAGAGACCCATAAATTTCTCGCGCGATTTCACTTTCGCCATTGCACTAGCTGTGACAACTAAACGACAAAATACTATACTACACGCACACACTTTTGCGTGAGTATCGTAATTCTCGACATAACGTGACAGTTAGCATGTTACGAATCGAGGATACCTTTGCAGTCGTGCATACAATCAGATATGGCATATGAGGCATTCCATATCACGTGATATGTAAAGTGCTTCAGTCGTTCAAAAAAAAAAATTGAAATTGTAAAATACCCTATTAAAAGAATTTTCTTTAATTCGTATTTTTTTCACTTTCGTGTATTTGTTGGGATTATATAACCTGATTTTTATAAATTATTTGAGACATTTGTTTTAGCGGCTATAATGAAATAGAATGCCCCATATACTGTATGTACTATGCTCGTGCGTGCACATGCATTAATTATGTAACGAGGATGAGAGAGGATTAGAGATAAAAGGGATAAAAGGAATAAAAGGTCGCATAAGCGATATGACATAATTTTTGTTTTTTTTTTAAATAAATTCTGATCACCATTTGAATGAAAAGCGATTTTTTCACGAATGATTATACACATAAAGTATTACAGAGCGCATTTATTGACATAATACATCAAATACATATAAATTTTTGTCTTATAAGAATATTTTACAAAGGATTTATATTTCGAATGAGCCATCGGTGAACTCCTTTAGCCAGAAAATATTATGATTAATAGTAAAAGAATATTTACTCTTATATTCATGATAATCGTAAAGATATTTTTATTTTCGCACAACAATTATTCATACACAGTAAAAAATTAATGAATATTGTTGTACTATTATAAAGAAAAAGTTTTGTCCATAAATATCCACATATCTTTTCGTTAAATATAGAAAAAAATGTCTCAAAAATCAACAAAAAGTTTATATTGAAAATTTGTTGTTAAAAGTACAAAAATTTCAATTAAATTTTTGCTGTGTAATGATATTATTTCAAAGTATTTATCATACATTTCTGTTTTAATGACTCCCATATCTACATCCGAAATCACAGTTCAACAATGTTTTTTTTTTTTTCTAGTCGAACAAATTTTTGGTCACTTTGAAGACGTCTAATTTGTTATTTAATTTGTAGCCGGTTTGACATTTTTTTGTCTTTTCTGATATGTCAGAAATAGTTTCATGTTAGAATTTCGTGTTTACTGGCGTAAAGTGAATTTTCGCTTTTTCTACTTTTATTATTGTTGTGAGGAACCGAAAGTTGCATGAGCCATGTGCGTCACATTAATAGAATAGAGTGGGGATCTCCCACGCGAAAGACGGACATGAACTCTCGACCGTGACTTTGTGCTTGCACTGCATCGCAAGAGGGTGTCTCGTATTTATTCATAGTATGGAAGCAGCTTTTATGTCTATATATATATATGTGGTATCTTCATGCAGGCTTCAAACTAAGAGCGGCTTATCTTCACTTCCGCTTTTATTGTTGGGACCTCGATCAGCTGCCTACTCGACTACATTTTTCCCTTATGAATCATTACCACAACAAAAAAAAAATTCTTCTCTCTTTTACCTTCTACATGAAGAGACTACGTGATGAGTTATGTATTTTAGCTGTTAAAAATATCGTCTTCCTTTGAAGTGTTATTATCAACTTATGTGTAAACACTGTTTGTATTTTTCTATTGATAATAAATTCAATTTTTCCATTGGCCTACATTTACATTATTTATTTTGTTAACATCTTTCGTTGTATGCTCAATTAATTATTTTTTGTATTATGAATTAATAATAATAATATAAATGAAAAAATCAATGGGATATATAAAATGTAAACAAATTATAGAAATAGAATGAATGTCGAATGTCGAAAAATATATGGAAATTATTTTGGAATAGCAATTATATTTATACGTAGCAAATAAGGGACAGGATGTATGTTATTGCATTCTTAAGCCCGATATAGCAAAAAATTGCTGAATAATTGAACTACCCATAAAATGTGAGCACTACGCTTCGCTTTATGTTGGCGATTAAGAATATGGTAAAGATGCTATTAAGAATTAAAACGTAGTAGACTAATAAAAATTTCTTGAATTGGATAGCCAAGATGTAAAATGATAATTCGAAATGAATTTGTATTTTTAAATTCCGACAATGTTAACGATCAGGGATGGCCATTCAATCAATAGAAAAATGATTGATGTACCTATTTGGAATATTTTAATATATAAATTACTATGATTAATTACTGTGCAAAACTTAACTTTTTTTACATTTCTGCAATAATTATGAATTATTTGGATGAATTGTTCTTTTCCAATTAATTCTGATATTTAATAGACGTAATAATACATAGTCATTAAACCATTTCAAATATATTTTCATTGTATGAACCCTCATTCCTGTTAATAATTTAAAAATATTTTTCTCTAGCAGGTAATTATAATCTTTACAAACTTTATGAATTGGAACTTACAGAACTCTTGATCACCTTCTAAGTTTCTCGGAATCTCAACATTTCTGCTGATTGCCGGGAATTTACCAAGTTGCCTCCCTTGCTAGTTAATCTTCGTAAGTTGTTGAATGAGATTAAACGCAGGTTTGATTGTGGAAAATAGCGGCCTTTCATTATGAAAATTGACATTGCAGATGCTGTATGAATTAAAAAAGCGACGAACAACTTTTTTTCTGGACAATTAAGACACGAGTACGACGAAGATGATTTAAATATAGAGTCAAAGTGGACTAGGAAAATATCAAGACTTCGTTCCCGTTACGTAAGTTAAAAAATCAGCTCTAGAACATATTATTTGTACGAGATAAAAATACATTTTTTACCTATTATTATTTTATCTATTAAAGAAATTTTTATCTGTTATTATTATTTTTATATATTATTAATCTGTACACACATGCACCGATTCCACTCGGAAAATTCGCATTCAAACCATTCTGTATAAGGAGATAGTAGCAAGCCGGTCATAAATGAGCCTGCAAAAAGCCGGTCTTGCTTAAGTTAACGTTACCAGATGTTAGAGACTATCCCACAAATACGCAACAAAAATACCGAAGGTATTCTGTGCGGACCTGAGGAATTGCCAGAGATTCCGGCACTACCCACAGGTCCTTAACAGGCCTTTCGTACTTTTAGTGAAAATAGCTCACGCAAATAGTTCGGTTTATCCTATGGGTTTACCTGTAGTACCTGTAATACAATACTTCGAAAAGCATGCACAGCATCAGTTATTCAGAGAGATGTTTATTTTCCGCTCTAGGACAAAAAAACTTGGACTCTAAGCTACAACAAATAGATAGATAAAGAGAACGTTCGTTTGAAACGAATGAAATGTAGAATGAGTCGGCAAAGCTTGGTCCGTGCCATTCACCAATCTTTCCATTCCGTTATGCGCGCACTTCAGATCGTTCGTTGTGCGTGAATTTCAGATTGTTCGTTATGCGCGCACTTCAAATCGTTAATTATGCGCACTTCCGATCTTTAATTATGCGCGCACTTTAGATCTTTAATTAGGCGTGCACTTCTGATCGTTCATTATGCGCGCACTTCAGATCGTTAATTATGCGCGAACTTCAGACCATTCATTGTGTGTATACTTCAGAACGTTCGTGAACTTAGCCGTCAAACTTACACGCATGGAGCCTAGAGGTAAGGAGTACGAACTCAGGCTGAAAAAACGTTCGCGAAACTGTGTAAAATTTTAGTGGACTGAGCACCACTGAATATCAACGGGAACCGAGATGAAGTTAGCTCCCGATAAAAATAAAGCGAACGCATCCCAAAGTGACGCCATATTGGCGATGATATGAATGGCGCAAATTAACAAAAAATGACGCACGACGCAATTACAACAATCTCTGATACAGGTTACTCGCAAAATGGGCGTTATTGAGCGGGAACAACGCGTCGTCGTCAAAAACCGCAGGGCTGCGTTCAACAACATGACCGCTTCACTTCGGTCTCCGCCAACTTGTCACTTACTTCACTTCGGTTCCCACCAATTTGTCGCTCACTTCACTTCGGTTCCCGCCAAAAGAATTTTCCACGGTTTGGCGAACGATTCTCAACCGCGATTTCCATACGAGTTCGTACTCCTTACCTCTAGGCTCCATGCTTACACGGAAAAAAAAATCAGTTGCCATAACCAAGAAATGAGTTGACACAACCAATCGATTATTCTATTTATCTTACAACTCAAATGGTAATACCGACGATTCGAATGATAATACCGACGATTCGAATGGTAGTCCCAACTATTCGAGTGGTAGTCCCAACGATTGGTTTAGTTAAACTAACTTAATTTCGCGAGAATTAAAGGATTTACTAAAATGTTTGTCGGATAACAATAATTCCAAATTATCAAAAATAAAAATGTATGTTAATTTAACCGATTTTTTTTTTGTTTTTTTTTTTTCGTTTTTCAGCAATTTCAAGTTGGCGAATCGACGCGGAACCGACGGCGCAATAAAAAAAAAGGAATGTGTACAAAAATAGTGCAATAATAACATAAACATGTCAAGCATGCGTGTTTGGTTCCAGTTACAAAGAATAAAGCAGCGTTTGTAAGGAGTTAAAGGGTTGAGTGAATTCTGAACAACTGAAGTGATTGGTCGATGTGTGAGATACTTAACCTATTGCGTGTCCGTACGAAATAAACGATTTCCCTTTTACTTTTAATCTTACATATATCTGTATTATTACACACACGTATATCTCCTCCTATACACGATATTATGCTCATCAAAATCTTTGTTGGCTATGAAACTTTTTAAGTTCAATAATCACGTCAACTTTGACACGTCATTTTCGTAACATTGTTCATCGACCGTCAAGGCCAAAGTCCCTCGTGTTTTTTCTGGTTTGTTTATTCCCGACATCGCAGTCGTGTGACTATCCCCTCCCCTTATTTCAGTCGTCTCACGGATTCCAAGAAGCTTCTTCAACGAGCGTGAAAATTGGTTGTTTAGACCAGCATATATCACTGGATTATAGCAAATCGATGTTTTGGCGAGAAGACTCGGCATCACTGCGATCGTTGCTGGTGGTTTTACCTGAAAATATTCATTCTAATAAATTGGATTATTGGAAAATTTTAAAAACGTCGGCGTCAGAAATCATATCCGCAAAGTTTGGTGGACAAATTCAGAGTTACAAAGAACCGTAGTTCCTATGCTCGTCGCAAGGGCAAACAAACTTCGGCATCCAGCCAAACTATCTGCATTAGCCCAGTTTGTGAAACCTCGCGGGAAGCACAGGAACTTGCATTGAAGAGAAACTTGCATTGCAGCGTTATTTACTTCAATACAAGTTTTCCCTCGTTTACGATATTTAAAACGGTTATCATCTTTTCAAATAAACATTGTATACATTATTGAATCATTAATTTGCATAAATAATTTGAAGTTTTTATAGTTTGGTGAGCAGTCTACACCTACACCGATTTTTTAACCTCTATCAAAGGATCTTCCAGTGTAAAATTTTTATTTAGTTGAAGTTCGAAGTTTCTTGTAGTTACATTTTATACTATTGTTACGTCTCGTTTCTTCTCGAACCTTCTTCAGCTACATACTTCTACTTAAGTTAAGTCCATGGCCAGTATAGCTACTACAGAGTAGCGACCGGAGCCAGCCCCAACTAAATAACTAACTAACTACTTAAATTAATATCTTTTCTGCTCAATATTCTTTAGTTTTGCCAAAAAAATGCCAGTTTCTGTTGACTAATACGCGCTCGCGCTGCGCCGCATTCGCGAACTGCTACTATCACTTCATGCGAATGTGGCAATTCCATCCAAAGGACTCACAAGTCTACTGCCATCTTTCGAACAATTAACTGTAACGCGAAATACCTTTAGATTATATTGAGTCTTCTATTTCATTAATTCTACTGTAAAACCTATATATTTATAATCTATTAATACACGTAGTTCACGTCATCGTTTGTATTTTCTTTATAGTCAATCCGTCTTTGATCATATCTGCGATCAGTCAGACTCCGAATCTGAATTTCAATTCTTAATTGGGAAACGAACCACAATTCATTTTTGTATCTGTTTTGAGAAACTTGTCGAAGTTTCTCGTTTTACATCTGAGTCGCCGGGCACGCGTCGAAATTATGAATAGACCTCTGAGACGTAACGACTGTAAATAAATAAATAAATAAATAAATAAATAAATAAATAAATAAATAAATAAATAAATAAATAAATAAATAAATAAATAAATAAATAAATAAATAAATAAATAAATAAATAAATAAATAAATAAATAAATAAATAAATAAATAAATAAATAAATAAATAAATAAATAAATAAATAAATAAATAAATAAATAAATAAATAAATAAATAAATAAATAAATAAATAAATAAATAAATAAATAAATAAATAAATAAATAAATAAATAAATAAATAAATAAATAAATAAATAAATAAATAAATAAATAAATAAATAAATAAATAAATAAATAAATAAATAAATAAATAAATAAATAAATAAATAAATAAATAAATAAATAAATAAATAAATAAATAAATAAATAAATAAATAAATAAATAAATAAATAAATAAATAAATAAATAAATAAATAAATAAATAAATAAATAAATAAATAAATAAATAAATAAATAAATAAATAAATAAATAAATAAATAAATAAATAAATAAATAAATAAATAAATAAATAAATAAATAAATAAATAAATAAATAAATAAATAAATAAATAAATAAATAAATAAATAAATAAATAAATAAATAAATAAATAAATAAATAAATAAATAAATAAATAAATAAATAAATAAATAAATAAATAAATAAATAAATAAATAAATAAATAAATAAATAAATAAATAAATAAATAAATAAATAAATAAATAAATAAATAAATAAATAAATAAATAAATAAATAAATAAATAAATAAATAAATAAATAAATAAATAAATAAATAAATAAATAAATAAATAAATAAATAAATAAATAAATAAATAAATAAATAAATAAATAAATAAATAAATAAATAAATAAATAAATAAATAAATAAATAAATAAATAAATAAATAAATAAATAAATAAATAAATAAATAAATAAATAAATAAATAAATAAATAAATAAATAAATAAATAAATAAATAAATAAATAAATAAATAAATAAATAAATAAATAAATAAATAAATAAATAAATAAATAAATAAATAAATAAATAAATAAATAAATAAATAAATAAATAAATAAATAAATAAATAAATAAATAAATAAATAAATAAATAAATAAATAAATAAATAAATAAATAAATAAATAAATAAATAAATAAATAAATAAATAAATAAATAAATAAATAAATAAATAAATAAATAAATAAATAAATAAATAAATAAATAAATAAATAAATAAATAAATAAAAAAGCGTAAACATAATTGATTACAAAATAATTATAATATTTCAAAAATGCCATTTTTCCACTAGCCTGTTTAAAAAATCCCATTGATCCCATTTAGACTCATAAAGTCCTATTGAAGCCGTATCGGTTTTTATCGGTATGAATGGTGTTTTTTTGTCCATCCTACTGGTCCAAATAGGATTTTCTAAGCAGGATATTTTAATTTAGGAAAGGGTCCGCAGTTTTTGAAAATCTCTATTTGGCAGATGAATAATAAATTGTCAAGTACAATAAATTCCGTTAGGGTCGATGAAACTTGTGTTAGATATATAGTAGAGTCTCCATGCCATTGGGGTATTTAGGTCGTATACTGTGAGCCGTAATATAGGTAATCGGAGCGTAAAGGGTTCTTGGGATCGTTGTCAATCAATCGCTGTTCGTGTTTGTGTCGCCCTCGCTTAATTAGGCTCTTTCGGACGCGGAGGGAATTTCATGTAGTGTTTAACTAGGTGGGTGTGCCATTAGTATATCCAGAGTATTGGTAACGAGGGGATGTGATTGAGATTGTTGTTAAACACGTATATACCACATACGATGAACTTTCGCTCGTGTTGGTAGTATCGATTTTCTTCCCCAAGAACCGTCATCCCTATTCAACGATCGTTTCTATTTGTTTACCTTAAATTGGAGAATTTAGGACAATAAGTCGACCCAATCATAACAAACAATTAGGTGCTGTATCAATATTTACACTGTACGTTGTATTCAGTAGGGTGTAAATAAAACCAATTAATTATTCGCATATCGGCCGTAAAAGTCCAGCACAAAAATTGTGAAAAAAATGTACATTTGAAAAATTGTATTTTTAATTAATAAAATCTAATTTTAATTATTTAAAAAAATAATCAGAACTCTGGGTTTAATTATAAACTTAAATAAACCCAGAGTTATAAATCTTTTATTCAACTGAAAAAAAAAAGAATTCTAAAATGTGTGTAATAGATAGTATTGCGAAAACGGCAACAGTTACAAAAAAAAAATTAGCAACATGGAATTCCACCTCCATTGATAGTTGCTTTTGTTTATAATATAATGATCTTGTCTTCATGGAATATAATTATGCTATATACTATGCTATATATATTAGGATATTGTCCTAATTGAATGTCTTGTTTCAAACCCTGAAATGAATAGAATTCGTGAAACTGAGCTATAGAATGTGATGTATAGAAATGTTATCCCTTCAACCAAGTCTAATTCCTCGAATTCTCTATTCATTTTCCAATATAGCAGACAAATGGTGTATAGGATCATTTGCAAATACCGCGTATGAAATTAAATTTGATACACAAGTTTGATGCAAAACTGAAGTAAATTAAAATACGACTTTTATAACTCGCTTTCGTGGAAATACATTTCATTCGTTTTCCTCATATTTTTTTTTACAACTATTAGAATTATTGTTTCTTTAAATAAATTGGCCACTTACTACTGTGCGATTAACATAATGTTTTGGTCAAGGATATCTTGCATCCATAATAAAACCAAATTAACAAATTAATGAATTAATGAATTAATGAATTAATGAATTAATGAATTAATGAATTAATGAATTAATGAATTAATGAATTAATGAATTAATGAATTAATGAATTAATGAATTAATGAATTAATGAATTAATGAATTAATGAATTAATGAATTAACGAATTAACGAATTAACGAATTAACGAATTAACGAATTAACGAATTAACGAATTAACGAATTAACGAATTAACGAATTAACGAATTAACGAATTAACGAATTAACGAATTAACGAATTAACGAATTAACGAATTAATGAATTAACGAATTAACGAATTAATGAATTAACGAATTAACGAATTAATGAATTAATGAATTAATGAATTAATGAATTAACGAATTAACGAATTAATGAATTAATGAATTAATGAATTAATGAATTAATGAATTAATGAATTAATGAATTAATGAATTAATGAATTAATGAATTAATGAATTAATGAATTAATGAATTAATGAATTAATGAATTAATGAATTAATGAATTAATGAATTAATGAATTAATGAATTAATGAATTAATGAATTAATGAATTAATGAATTAATGAATTAATGAATTAATGAATTAATGAATTAATGAATTAATGAATTAATGAATTAATGAATTAATGAATTAATGAATTAATGAATTAATGAATTAATGAATTAATGAATTAATGAATTAATGAATTAATGAATTAATGAATTAATGAATTAATGAATTAATGAATTAATGAATTAATGAATTAATGAATTAATGAATTAATGAATTAATGAATTAATGAATTAATAAATTAATGAATCAATGAATTAATGAATTAATGAATTAATGAATTAATGAATTAATGAATTAATGAATTAATGAATTAATGAATTAATGAATTAATGAATTAATGAATTAATGAATTAATGAATTAATGAATTAATGAATTAATGAATTAATGAATTAATGAATTAATGAATTAATGAATTAATGAATTAATGAATTAATGAATTAATAAATTAATAAATTACTCGAAATAAAAAAAATATTGTCTTACATTGAAATATTGGGCTGCAATAGCGAGACCAGCGTAGGGCGTCCAGGCAACAAGAAAAGCGACGATCATCACAGCAACCATTTTCGTTACTCTGGCTTCGCGTCGTCCTCTGACACCTGAAACCACGTATTTCACTTCATTCTCTCTCTTCCCTTTCATTTTATTTTTATTTTTTGAATTATTTCTTTGATCACGTGTAGTTTAGCAGCGCTAAGAGTGCGTCGATGTAAATGCAGCTACGCAAGAAGCTAACGAAATTGCAAAATCTGTAGATCGTCGATCGACGCTCGCGCAATAACTTGCTCTTGCGTTCGACGGGCCCGACTTGCGTTCGGCTGTGTGAATTAAGCGTGTGTAATCACACGTGCATGCTGCGTTATTTCGTCTCGTTGAAATTCTAGCTCTGTCCTACTAAAACCCGTCGCACGTTGTAACGCCGATTGAAAATATGAATTAGCGAATTGGTGAATGTTACGAAGCGTGGCATACGCCCATTTGGCTTGCACCAGCGATAACAACACACACGTTCTCCTCGAAATATGCACCGGCAACGCGTATGCAGCGCCGGAGGACGTTTCGTCTGGCAGAAATAATTTGTGCCAGTCTGCAGCGAGTCATTTATGGTTCAGTTGACTACGTCGTTATATTTCAACGACTTCATCGAGAAAAACGATTTTATTGTTTTTAACAAACGAGAGTATTAAATAAATGAACAAATTAACACAAATATATTCCATGGTAAATTACAGTTATTTACATTTAATTTTAATTATGTGTTGCATTGAACTGTTTTAAATAAAAACATTTCTTCAATGACATAATAATTACTTGATAAACCAAATTATTTGGTACTAAATAAATTATAATATTTGGGTTAAATATATTTCTTTATTGACGATTTAAAAAACCCTCAAAGACTGAGATTACAATGTGAATGAATTTAATAAATTTACTTTGAAATGAAAATTTTTTCTCGCTACAATGCCTTTTTTCCTGAGAACGTAAATAATCGTATGGCGTGATTGTGCAAGAATTCCTCGAACTATTAACACGTTATGTACATCCTGTTAATTTTTCGAGTAAACTTTATTTTATGATTTTTCCAAATATGTGTATGAAAATTAGTATTGATATTGAAAGACTAAAAATAACAGTGTTGTTTTGTCTATAAGACATTTTGTAAGATCTCGTTTTTTTTACGAGATTATTTTTTATTCTTGTATTTATATATGGGCATATCTCAGAAACCTTTGACTTTCGTGTAACTCGACTGCGGAATACGATAGTAATTTACACAGAATGAATTACGCGGGTATCAAACTTTTACTAAGATCTACGAAGCATAATCTATCTGAAAAAAAATAATTTAATTTTATAATGTACCAATAGACTGTTTTATCCTGGTTTAAATGCGGAAATTAACAACGTTTTCGCTTGTAACTCTGATTTTCGCGTCACTTCGTACGGGTGTAGCATTGATATGCACCTTCAGAAAAATAAGAAAAAAATCATGAAATTCTGGTAAGGTGCAATGAACATAATGTATCTAATTGTAATCGCCAAACATGTCAGAAAATTAAGCGGTTATCCTATGAACGTCTGTCACTCGGTTTCGATGGTGAACCTGACATCCACCGTTATATGGTGCAGGAATATCAGCACAAGATAATTGAGCCAAATGAATTGGATTTGCATAAAGGTAGGATCATCACGGATTGCATGAAGTGAAATTTATGTCGGAGAATCAATTATTTTGCTCGCAACGTTCTGCGACATGGACTCATATTGCTGCGTGGAGAATAAATGTCAGGTTCTTCGCATCGTTATCCGGCCAAACTAGTCAAGTAAGATAATTAAATTCCATCTTAGTACGTTATTCTTATCATGAATTAGATGTGCGCAGATGTGCCCCACCTCTCGACGAGAAACAATTTTTTGCTGGGTCAAAATGTATTCAATTCTCAGGTTCGAGAATGTCAGGTTTATAAATTCGCATAATAAATTCAAACTATTATCAGTCCTAAATTATCTAAATTATATTTTGAGTTAGTAGAGTCATTACCAGTCATACTTTTCATTTTCTGCATACGAATTGAGTAAAATTGAATTAGAAAAATGAACTATTGGAAGGGACAAAACTATGGCTTCAATGGGTCATTAAAAAAAAAAGTTAAATTGAAAGTTAAACACTTGTAAAACACAATAACACATAGTTCCTACAATGAATTAGCACCAAATAAATGATTTTTAGTCAAAATGATAATATGATTTTTTATGCGAGCACACTGTATATAATGCTTTGTCCATAAACGAATATTGCTTTCTAAAGATCTTAAGATGAGTACAAAAAATTGGCGATCTTGTGCTCCTTAACTAGATTTTTTTTCTTTGAGGCCGTGAAAGTCAAAAGTTTGTGAGATACGCCCATATATATATAAATACAAAAATCAAATATAAAATCAAAAATATACAGTTAAGGGGAAGCTGGAGTTGAGTGTAGAAGCATGTTTTTTCCGACCGAAGTCGGTAAAAACAGGCTTTTTCGTAGTTTTGATTATTCTTCGTTAATACGCTACAGATATGCTTCAAATTATACACGATTGTAATATCAACATAAACAAGTGGACGTACATTCGAATATTGGGTGAATACGTACAATAAATGAAAATATTCGTATATTACTAAGCCTTGATCATCGCGGGGATCGCAAACAGACTACGTGATCGTAGTTTCCGTTTTGCGTAGATTCCTTTTGTGTAATTGACTTTCCGACGCTAGTGGAATATTCAGAGACCACTAAAGAATGGACGTACATTTCGTTTTTACGTATGTGAATTCCACAATCATTTATATCACACCAAACAGGTGGTGTTGTCAAACATTGACGGCCATTTTGATTTTGGCAGGCTTAGTAATATACGAATATTTTCATTCATTGTACGTATTCACCCAATATTCGAATGTACGTCCACTTGTTTATGTTGATACTACAATCGTGTATAATTTGAAGCATATCTGTAGCGTATTAACGAAGAATAATCAAAACTACGAAAAAGCCTGTTTTTACCGACTTCGGTCGGAAAAAACATGCTTCTACACTCGACTCCAGCTTCCCCTTAAAATATTTGATATACGTGCTCTGTGAGATAAAATTCTTTTTCTCTAACGAATGCAACGAATAAAATAAATATTTTCATTAGAATTGAAGATCAAAAGCTGTGGAATATGATGAGTATTGCGAAGTATTTTCAGAAGAGTTACGAGGATTATTAAATTACCCCCTGCTCTCCTCTTGACCTGCTTGACAGTGAATATGATGGCGTAGTAACTCGCTCCGATTAAAATCACCGGAAGTACGAGGCCAAAAGCAAAGAGGAAAGTTATGTAACTGCCGCTCATAGTTTCAGCATCATGAACTTCCCAGGATACACTGCATGAAACGTTTCCAGCTTCGGGACCATAGCTGCCCCATCCAAAAAGTGGCGGAAGGGAGAGACACAGAGCGTATATCCACACGCAGCCAGCCATCAAAACTGCCGATCTAAAAATAAAAACTTCTACGTCGATTTCATGCCGTTGTGGAGTAATATAACATTTTTTAAAAGTGATCACAGTTTATGCTCTCCATGCATTTCCAGGACTTATCGTTTGTATTTATGTTTTCCTCTGTATTTAATGAAAAGGCTTTTTTTTAATACACCGAGTACTCAGCAATATTTTCATAAAAACATTCTTTTTATCGACCTACTCGTTAGTAATATTTTCATTTAAAAATACTTTTTGCTTCCTCATAGAAGAAATTATTTTTTCATAAACATTTTTTTCTCGAGATTTTCATGTCAGAACACTCAGAGTGGTTCAAAACGTCGAGAAAAGTGGTCTAAAAAATAATTCTGTTAGTGTCCATTTGTATTCAACTATTTCTGTATTCAACTTTGAAAATTAAATCGCCTATAACTAAAAAATAGTTTTATTTTTTAAGCATATATAAATTAATATTTAACTTAATATTTAACTAACTTATTAAGCATATATAAATTCGGCATATATTTATATGCCAAATTTCAGTTAGATAGCTAAAACCATTTTTAGTTATAGGCGATTTATAGGCGAAGCAACATCTCATCTTTGATTTTTGCAGTTTTCTATAAATTGTGTACACAAATTTGGATTTTATGCCTTTCTGAATTTTCAGCAAAATTTTGATAAGAAACACATTCTTTAAAATTGCATGTGTCGACAGCAATAGTTTCGGAAATATTTATATATATTTTTTGTATACCTGTTGTGTCATAAAATAAAAACTTTATAGTCGAGTTATTGCCAACACGTGCGTACATACGTAGCAATTATTTGCAGTTATGGAATAAACCAGTGAAGCAGAAGGCCGTACTTGTTAAAGTGATTTTTGTGAAGTTACTGCAACGGACTTTTAAACTCTGACTTACCTATTAAACTATATATATGTGCTCAGAAGTGATTATCGATTAATGCGCATTTGAGAATGGCGTCGAAATAAACATATGTTTCAACTAGCTCAGATTAACCGGCGTTGCCCGAGCTTTTGATATTCGGATTTTTATATATTACTCTTATTAAATTAGAATTAACAGAAATACAATTTCTTAAATTCACAAATGTTTTTTTGTAAAATTAAAAGGGACAAAAAAATGATTTCTTAAATTTACAAATGCGGTTTGGAAAAATGTTAAGTGACAAAAAAATGATATCTTAAATTTACAAATTTTGTTTAAAAAAATGTTAAGCGATAGAACAACAATTTCGTAAATTTACAAATGTTGTTTGTTAAAATTAAAAGTGACAGAAAAATAATTTCTTAAATTTACAAATGTTGTTTGAAAAAATGTTAAGTGACAGAACAACAATTTCATAAATTTACAAATGTTATTTGTTGAAATTAAAAGTGACAGAAAAATAATTTCTTAAATTTACAAATGTTGTTTGTTAAAATTAAAAGTGCCAGAAAAATAATTTCTTAAATTTACAAATGTTGTTTGTTAAAATTAAAAGTGACAGAAAAATAATTTCTTAAATTTAAAAATGTTTGTTAAAATTTAAAGTGACAAAAAAATAATTTCTTAAATATACAAATGTTGTTTGTTAAAATTAAAAGTCTCAGAACAACAATTTCCAAAATCCACAAATATTGTTTGTTAAAATTAGAAATGATAGAAAAACAATTTCTCAAATTCATGAAATGTCGATTGGTAAAATGAAAAGAATCGTTATGAATGTCCTCGATGGTCGAGTAGAAGTTAACTACATCTGAAGTAGGAAATTGGAGAAGTAGAAGTAGGAGAGTATATCACATTGGCTAGATTGCAAACGTGCTGGCAAACTCCTCTGGGATCATGAGTATAACAGAAACCGAGGGATGGCGATGTGAGGCGAGGGAGTGAAAGTAGTTGAATGTCTACGTTGAAGGATGTCTGACTAGTAGTGGGAAAAGTCAGGAAAAAAGTTGTAGAGGGTGCTCGAAATGGCCGATGGTCAGGTGACCGAATATCCGTAGTTGGTTTTGCCGCTACAAACCACGAAAAAGAAGAAAGAACTACGTTGAGAGGACGATAAAAATGGCGACCGAGAATCACGTCGCGAATATTGAGAAGCCTTTTGAGAACTTTCGGAGCTTTCCCGGGTAACTTAACGGAACAAACTTGGAACAGAGTCGATGAACCATTGTTCGCTAATCTATATCTCAAAAGGCAATGTAATATGGATTTGAAATGCCAAAACTTACAAATTTTTAAATAAAATAGAAAATCTCGAAACTTTCATTTGACCCAAAAAAAAATTCGGGTCAAAATGAAATAATTTCATTCTGCACTGAAGATCAAGACTTTATATTTGTATGTCTTGGAAATATATATAATATACATTATATTATTCTATATTTTTTGGAAAGTGATTTCAGAAAAAGTGTGTAAGATTTTTAAAATTTTTGATACTTTGGTTTAACCAGTTTTTGAGGTATTGGTGGTAAATTTTGAATTATTTTGTAATTTATGTAATTTGATGTATTTAGAAGATAATAAGAATTTACAAAGTGTTATAAATTGTATGAGTAAATGAATGGCTTTTTGAGAGCTAATGGAGCTTGGCTACAGTTTGTTAAGGGTTTAATTATGCTAGAGTAAATAAACGCGCGTTGAAAAGACTGAGCCACAATATTTCTTTCGTGTAAATGAGAAACAAGATGGGTTTTGGCCTTTAAGGAAAATTAGAGCAGGGGATTGAATAGAATATGCGGTTACTCTGTGTTTTTTTTTGTTCGTCATTACTGCGGACTCGATAATGAGGCTCATTCCTATCTCGTTAGTTTGTGCACCTCGACTCGTCCCAAAGTCCTAACGATCAACTAATTACTATAGTCTGGTTAAATTATTTTATAGCGAATTTCTCGAGAAATTAGTTAATAAAGACACACGAAAAAAATCTAATCATAATTACGTCGATTTTATATATATAGATATAGAATTAATCGTTTTAAATTAATAATAAGAAATGTTTTAAAAAAATAATAATTAAGTTTATTGTTATAACACATTCGTTTTAAAATAATTGGCGTATAATATTTTCGTAATTTAAATAATAGCAACAAATGAATAATAAAAAAAATAAATTAATAATTGTGTTTGTTATTACGAATTAGTTCTAAGACAATTGTTTTTTATATTTTTGTACCTAAGAGACTAATAAGAAAAATTGAATATTACATAATTGAAATGACTTAAATAACTGGTTATTTCGAGAATAAAAATACGTGGAGACTTTATGTTTTTATCCACGAAGGCAGGAAAACCCGAGGGGTAGTTTTTGTTACACGAGAAATGTATCTTGACACTGCCCTGGAGTTATGAGGGAAAGGATTGAATTACTTTTCCTCCAAGCCACGAAAAACTATAAGTAGGTTTGTGGCTAACAATGTAGGAATCAGGTCGGCGAGGAAATTTTAGCACTTTGTTTTAATACTCGGAAGGGAAACAATTATACGATCAATATTGCGTAATTATTAAGGTACATCGAATCGTGCAATATACGAAAATAAAATCTATTTTATTTTCCAACACTTTTGTTATTAATAGTATTTATTTATTTTTATAACTAATTTAAAAAATTGCAACGTCTGAAAAATGAAACTAAATTACGTAGCTGCTGAAATAAAAAATATTTTCAATAAAATCTTCTACAAAGTATGCGCTTTTGTCTTTTAATGATGTACAACAAAGTCACTGCAAAAGGAGTTTTAAGAAGATAAAAGACCTTGTTATTAATTACACCCTATAAGATACTCCACAATCCAGGCTTGTAAAGAGCGAGTCTTCATTATATGAACAAAGAATCGAAGCACTGAAGCATGGTACGTAATCTGAGACCATTATGAGAAAATAGTACCTAATACTCGAAATTATTTTCCCGGATTTTTTTCGCAGTTAATTAAAAGTTTAAAAAAATCGATAGAAATTTGAAGAAAAATTATTTACATTAAAAGTAAAATTTATTAAATTTCCATGATTAACATCTTTTTTATCAACCGAAAGATCTGGCAACTATTGAATGGTAATGCAAAACCGACGCTGACATATTCAGAATTTTCACTAGAAATTTAATTAGATGCTAGATTCGTTTTTTTTCTATCGTATCGTTACTATTAAATTAGCTCGTGCTGGAAAATTCTTTCTCCATGATTTAATATAACAGGAATTTGAATCATTTTCCCCTTATTTCCTACTTTAACCCACATTTTTGTAGAACTCTGATGGTATTCCAATGCATTCCAGAACGAAACATATAGAGGCTGGCCCATTTTCCCTCAATTTACAACTACTCCTTTCAATCACTTCTCCATATCGACAAATTTATCGACAGAAGCTATTTCCCTACACGGTAAAAAAAGAACTGAGCAAGAATCAAATGTCATATTTTTTAAAAATAGTTTCTTGAAATACGTAACATTTTCACATGTCTCTAAAATGTAGTGATTGCTGGATTGAAAATTCATTCAAAATTAATAATTACGATTAATTCCTGCGCGGAAATAAAAATATTAATTTTTTATGTCGCAAACAACTTGGAGTAACTATTCTTAAACAATAAATAATAATATATCGTAGACGTATTAATCGATAATCATTCAATATAATTATATCATATTTCTTTATAAATTTTCAAACATATTAAAAATATGTTCAGTGTAATAATTGATTTGTATAGGTGAGAATTTCTATGAGTTTCAAAATTATCAATTTCCCATATAGTAGAGGCTATAATAACATTATAAACATATACAAATATTATTGTCTGGCAATTAATTTTGGCGAATATTGCTTTCTATTTTTTAAATATATATTTCACCGATAAATTATATATAACTTGCATAAGTATTGATTTCCATGCATGAGAATTTCTGTGGTTTCCGAAATAATTAATTTGCGAGAGGTGAGAAACTCTATTACATCATAATAGCCTTATATAAATACTGCTAATTTTTTTAAGCACTTACCTTATGGAGAACGCTTGTGTCGGTCGTGAAACAAGAAACCATCTCTCCACAGCCAGAACCGTGAGGTTTCCGATGCTCGCCAAACCAAGGGTAGACATCAACCAGGCGTACCTTCAATTTCCAATCAATTTCAATTACTCGCTCGTTATCGGTTACATGGTAAATGGCACTAATGAAGAACCTACCAGTTACATTCAACTTTTGACCTTTCATAATATTCCTCAAATTTAATTAAATGAAAAATGTACTAAAAAAAGTGTAAATCTGTGCACGCTTTATTGGAAAATGGAATACTTCATTATAATACGACAGTTTGCAGAGTGATCGCTGATTCTCGATTTAGAAAAAAAAGCAAATATATTCTTGAACGAGTAAAGGACAAGCGAGCGATTTTTTTTTTAGGAATTACATTTTTGTTAAAATAAAAACAAGGATGCAAAGTAGAACCTTGCACATTGCTTCCTTAATATTTTTCGCTTCTTACAAAGCTACCTCTATGAGGAAGTATGTTATTCGATTTTTGGCTTCCTCATAGAGAAAGCTTTGTAAAACGCGAAAAATAATGAGGAAGTAATGTGTAAGGTTCTACTTTGCATCCTTGTTTTAATTATATAAATAAACATGTTGTGAATTCCCTTTTTCTATTTCGTTATTCCGTTATTTCGTTATTATTAGAGCGTTTCCGAAAGTGAATGTGATAATGTATATTTTAAAAAATAATTCAACATTCCATAAAATCAAAAATTTCATACCGTTCGTCACTAAATTGTACAAATATATAGGCTGAATATTGTTTCATTTATATACAAAATTTGAGCTCGCTATCTTAAATTTTGCAAAAGTTACAATAGAGCGATGTCAATTTTTTGAAAAATTCAAAACATCATAAAATTTTAAAGGTTCAACCGATCTTAACCAAACTCAATAGCGATCACCGGCGTATGAAAGCTCACATTCCTACCAATTTTAAGATTAATATCTCGAAAATTGAAAGAGTTATCGCGGAAACAGACATTTTTCAAAAAATTAAAAAACGCGTAATAAATTAACGATGAAGTGGATTTTAACAAAAATCTGTATGAACCACCCGAGTAGAAATTTCATCAGGCATGCCTGTTGTCACACGAGGTCCAGATCAATTTTAGGTACGGTAACCTTTTTTGGGGCTGCCGTAAATTCACCTACTCAGGTCCATGTAAGGCTGAGATATGGCATTCGTACTTAATAATGCCGTCTTTCCACCGGATCAGGCTGATGTCAGGCTAGATATGGTAACCTTATTTAGGGGCCGTCGTAAGTTCACCTGATCAGGTCCATGTAAGGCCGAGATATGGCATTCTACCTTCGAAATGCCGTCTTTCCACCGGATCAGGCCCACGTCAGGCTTTAAATACGGTGACCTCATATAGATATGCCATTCACCGACCTTATCCGTTTCGCATAAGGTCTTCCTGTGGCATTTCTACCAAGATTTTGTCCAATTTACCTTTACTTTCCCTGGTCAGATCCGTGTACGGTCTTCGTATGACATAGTTTTTTTTTTAAATATGCCGTAAATTTACATTATCAGGTTCGTGTAAGGGCTAGATACGGCATTCGTTATAAACATTAAAAAATTATTGTTATGCAAAATCAATCTTTTCAGCACCTTACGTGTGCTGGATTTTTTCACATCTTTATCCCATCGAGAAGTATTCGAAATTTTTGCTGAAACTCACGTTTTACGGGACTGTACCGCTAGAATTACTTTGAAATCAATCCAGGCACTGACCGTCAAACGCCAGTACCTGGATGGGTGACCGCCCCGTTATGCTTGAATTTTGAATATTTCGGTCGTAGTCACAATAAATGGATGTACAGTCTTGACGTGTTTTCATTTTAAGTATACTTCAAATAGACAATAAATATATAAACTTTCTAAGATGTCAATGGCCGAGTGGGCTAAGGCACAGAACTGTCATCCAGAGGATCAAGGTTCGATTCCCACCAACGGCAAATAAATTTTCATGTGTTTTTTTCAGCAATTAATATGTACTGAAAACTAAATGAGCTCGAATATCCAATAAAAAGTGCAAAATAAATCGAATTCGATGAGCGCAGATAATTATTTTGTAATTTATTTGCCGTTTTTATAAGTAGGGGCTTAGTAGGGCAGCCTCTATCCGGCCCTTATCTGGAAAACTTAATCTGGCCCTGATCATGCGCTGCGTTACTTTCCTGCAAGGCCCGTATAAGGTTGCCAAGCAGGGGCCTTCGTTTTAAATCCGGCTACCACGCTAGGGCCTGATATTCCCCGTAGCTGAATTTCTACTCGGGCATGAGGCTTGATCCCTCTATCTATGGTCCAAATTTCAGCTTGATATCTCAAGGCATTCCCGAGTTATAAAGGTTTACATTTTTCGATCGTGTAACACCCAACACACACACACACACACATACAGACATTTTTTCTGAATCACTTTTCTCGACGTTTTGTCCGATTCTGAGTGTACTGACATGAAAATCTCGAAAAAAAAAATTTTCATGAATACAAAGCTTCCTCTATGAGGAAGCAAAAGAAAGCAATGTGAAAGGTTCTGGTTTCCCGAGTCAAAATTTTGATCCTCGGTTAGCCCTCCGGGAATGCCACATCCTTTGACGAGGCAAAAGACGATGCCGGTTTCACCCTCCGTACAGCCGACAGTGACCCTGCTGAGGTTCTACCGTTATTTGCCACCATCCGTAGAGTCTTCCTCACTCCGTGTAGAGCCTCCGAAGGCCTACTCGTCCTATCCTTAGACCCTCCTACGACCTACTCACCCTAAATGAGGTATAGAACCCCCGTTGAACCTATGTAACCTATTGAAATCCAGATAACCCTACTTAAGCTACTTAAAAACTCACGAAGAGTTCAACATCTTATTGGTGTGAATAATACATTTTGAGGAATGCAAGCTAATTCACTCGTTACGATAAATCCAGAAAAAGTTTCTTACTCATTATCGTACTTTCTTCACATGTAATTGTACTGTGATTGTACTGGCAAAGCTATATCTTTCTTGACGCTTCGAGCGAATAATCTTTTTTTATTTATATTTTTTCTTTATTTTTTTCCGTACTTTCTTAGACGATTCATATTTCAGACAAAAATCGATCAGATTGACATGCAAGAAGATATAGATGTATCTGAATCTAATTTGATTTTGTCTTTAATTTTTCAGAAGCAATATTAATAATTTGTAACAAAATAGGAAACAATTTTTGTACTTCGTTGGTATCTCACATCACTTTCAAATGTTATATGTTTTAAATAGAGATTGTTCCTTTTATCGAAAAAAAAAATTATATTTAAATTTGTTGATATTAAATAAGAATATATTATATCTATGGCATTATAAAAAGTTTAATATACGCTTTTGTCTTTCTGAATTTGTTTCTTATATTCATAATATAAATAATTATACTTCCATTGAAGTTTGGGTTAACGGAGGGTGTAATAGTGTATGTTGAAGGTACTTTTTCAGGGTCAACAAAGGGTATGGGGATTTCTGTGGTAGGCTCAGAGGATGGTCTGGGAGATCCAGCGATAGGCTCAACGGAGGGCCTACACTGAGAGAAGAAGTTTCATTGATTCACGGAAATCGTTGCCAATGAAATGAAATACTTGAATTTCAATACTATCTTTTCTTTGAATGATCTCAAACTCAATAAAAAGTAGTGACATTGATTCGAAGAAACATTTCTTTAAACCAATGAACCATTTTCATTGATTTCAAAGATATCGTCTGTGATTTAATGAAACCTTCTTCTTACAAGCTCAAAATTTCGAAACCTATTTTTTCCTGAAGTACGCGGCAGATAAAGCTCATATTTTGTGAGTATGTAAGGAAGTACGGCAGAAATAGGCTAAGCTTCCGGCTCCTCGAAACTCGAAGCCGTTCGTTCGGGAGAACCGGAAAACAAAAAAATGAGGTTAGGTGCGAGAGAGGGATCAATGAAGACGCTTCTTTGAACCAATGAAAACGTCTCCTTAAAACAATGAAACTGTTTCTTTATTATATGCTCAGTAAGTAAATATTTATTTACAGGCAATGAAATGTACTCTTTGAAATTCAAATGCACTATTTCATTGAAATCAAAGAAATATTTCGTCGAAATCAACGAAAAAAAAAATCAATTCACCCATTTCATTGGCGTCAATGAAATCTTTTCTCTCGGTGTAGGAGATTCTGCGGTAGCCTCAACGGGGGGTCTGGGAGGTTCTATGGTAGGTTCTATGAAGGTTTTTTAGGGTCTGCTTCACCCTTCGTGACCCTCCGTTAAGTCGAGATGTCTACTTTCTGCCATTTGGGGAGTCTGGTAGGGAGAAATTCAAATGTTAATCTATACACGATACCCTCCTTTCACCCTGCAGAGTGCCTTCTTTCACCCTCCAGACTACGGCAGTAGATCTCAGTCATTTGTTAGGTTAAAAGGAGGGTAAAAATTTCGACTCGGGTTGCATCATTGTTTTAAATAGATAAATAAAGATGTGAATTTGTTTTTGTTATTTCGCTATTATTAGCGCGTTCCCGATTTAAATGTGATAACGTACATTTTTTAATAATTCAAAATTCCATAAAATCAAAAGTTTTATACCGTTCATCATTTAATTATATATATATATATATATGTAATTGTTTCGTTTACATACAAAATTTGAGCTCGCTATCTGAAATTTTGGAGTAATACAAAATAGTAATATGCTATTAAATACTAGTATTAATGTTGTGTAGCATTACAAAACGATTTAGCTTTTCTTAAAAAATTTTATTTTTTTGCAAAGAAAAATATCTGGGTGTATTATTAAGACTCGAGCCGAAGAAAGTGATTGATGATGATTGGTAAAGGACTAATATTGGTCGATGTGAATATTTCAACGTGTTGTCTGTGTCCGGAAACATGAAGTAGCCAAATGAGCGGAATCTCGGTTACCCTGAGAGTAACTGCATTCTCCAGGGAAATCATGTTATACATACAGTCTGTTCACTCTGTTCATGTACGGAGGTATAGAAAAATGATCAATTCCAAGAAATAATTTTCCGTTTTTATTTTCTACGTTTTTTTTAAAGTCTGACGACATGATTCCTATTGTTAGGAGATGAAGACTATAGCGATTGATTACGAAAGTGGTGAACATTGATTTGTTGAAATAAGTGACAATTTCACTAAAATTGTCATGGTAATAAAAAAAGAATGTAATCGTTGCTAGATCATGTAATAAAAATGTTTATATGTGAAATCATCAAAAATTGACAATATAACAATATAGTAAAATAAATGCTGTATTTTTAAAAAACTTCAAAACAAAATAATTATTTTATTTATTTATTTATTTATTTATTATGACTAATTCTTGTGCAGAAATAAAAATATTATTTTTTCCTCTTACAAATAACTTAGAGTAACTATTCTTAAACAATAAATAATAATATATCGTTGACGTATTAATCGATAATCATAAAATTATCAATTCCAAGCAATAATTTTTCTTTTTTTCCTACGTTTTTTTTAGCTATGGTGGAAACTGACACCTGTTAAGTCTGATGACATGATTTCTATTGTTAGGAGACAAAGACTATAGTGACTGATTACGACGATGGTGAACATTGGCGTTATATATCAAGACTTCAGCTTACGGAAGGAAAGAAAACGAGCGTCGTAAATTCTCGGTTTGTCGGGAAAATCTCGGCCAAGTAACATCGACGTGGATTATGGGGGTCCCGAAAAAGGAAGTCGAGGCTGATGATTCTCGGTTGTACAATATTTCTATCCTAAGCTTTGTGGGAAAAAACGCTTTTTCAAGTAACGCTAAAGATAAATCAAAAATAAAGTCGCGCTTTCGTAACAGAGCTATAATAAATTTAAAATATTTTAAGCTTTTTTGCTACCTTAAGAGTAACGTTATAATAAAAATTTACTGCAACAGGAAATATGGTCCGAGAAAATGATGCTTTTTAATTTTTTTGTTTGAATTACAAGACAAAAAAATATTATATCGTTTCAGGGGTATTAAAGTCAACGGTGTTCATTATTCACGAATATTTGAATCTGTTTTTAAAAATTTGTACCATTGATGTATTCTTTTGTGAATAACGCACAAAAACATCTGACTATTGTATGTTCCATACTGCAAAAGTTTCAATACAATACCTACGTTTTTTTGTTATTCATTTTTATACTCTGTACATTCTGATTTAAAAACTGAGTGGCTAAATAATACGCATTATTTTTTTTATTGTGGATAATTTATTCAAGTATCTCTCTATATTATAAAAAGATCTCGCCGCCGCCGCCGTGTCAAGAATCGAGGGACTTAGAATAATTCGAGCTAGAAGCGGTCACCCATCCAAGTACAGACCCCAAATCCTTTGGAGCCTGTAGGGCCTATTTTTGAAAAATTTAGTCCGTTTTTGAAAAAATTTGGCTTTTTTTTTTAATCTGCCTGTTTTTGAAAAAATTTGCCTATTTTTGACAAATTTAGGTCTATTTTTGACAAGTTTAGACTTATTTAAAATTTTTTTTTAAATTTGCCTATTTATGAAAAATTTTGGCCTATGTTTGAAAAATGTTGGCCTATTTTTGAAAAATTTAGTCATATTTTTTAAAAAATTAGACCGATTTTTTTTTAAATGTGGTGTATTGTGACGGCCCTGCATTGCATACAATTTATTTATAAAAATCTGTATTCGAGTCTATCCTTCTTAATTTTGTCTCCATTTCAAACGGATGCACCAATTTCGTAATATTTTCTGATTTTTGTCTTCACTTTAAGAAACTACAATAAACAAAATAAATTTTTTCAATAAAACTGACATTTCCTATTAGTTTTTTCTTTTCCTGACGATCCAAAAATTATACAGCCAGCTAAAATACATGTATTTTGGGTTGAAGATTCATATTCGGTCGGTTATATTATCTGAAGGTTACTCTAATATCCAAAGGGTGATAAATTGCGAAAACCTTAAGGTACCATACCAGCGGTGCCTTATACTATCCTTGGGCCAACTTCCGTTACCCGCACGTGTTACCAAAACGAACAAAACATTTATTGTATATTTCCTGTGCTACCTCACATAATTTCCACAGTTCATTTGGTGGCGAATTTCATAAATGGAAACTCAATTTTCACAGACGATTGCAAATGAGCAGCTGCTGTTTAATTCTAGCCATTGGAACGAAACGAATCGCACCGGCCAACTTGGCTTCGTCATTCCGTCTCGTTTTCATATCAAACAAACAATTCAAATTACGTGGACGTGGTTTGAATAATCAATCTGATATCACGACTGTTCAGACAATGTAACATATATGCTTACCAAACCGTATTATTTCAAGCTCTTGGAATAATAATACTTTAATTAATGTGTTAAAGATATATGAGAAATTCTACGTCAGTTCAGCCGCTATAACTTTTGAAAAATATTTTTTTACCCATCCACATATATTTTGAACATCACGGTATTGTTTTCTCTAAGTTCTCTCCATATTATAGTTGGTTATACAAAATTAATAGCAATAAAAATATTAATAAAAAAAAATGTTTGCCCTCCAAATATAATTTTTCCAGCCTGCTATTTTTTTCTATAGATTCTCTTCATTTTATAGAAGGTTATATAAAAAAAAATAGCAAAATAAAAAATGTTTGAATGAATATAGAAAAAAATAATTGAAAGAAGTTATAATTTCTGAAACATTTTTTTTGTCCTCCAAATATAATTTTCCCAGCCTGCCATTTTTTCTATAGATTCCCTTCATATTATAGAAGGTTATATAAAATAAATAGCAAAATAAAAAAATGTTTGAATAAATATTTAAAAAAAATAATTGAAAGAAGTTATAATTTCTGAAACATTTTTTCCTGCCCTCCAAATATAATTTGCCCCGCTTGCCTTTTTTAAAATAGGTTCTCTTCATATTATTGTAGGTTCTATAAAATTAATAACAAAATAGAAAACGTCCGAATGAATATATTAAAAAAATAATTGAAAGAACTAATAATTTTTGAAAATTTTTTTTTTGCCCTCCAAATATAATTTGCCCAGCTTGCCTTTTTTAAAATAGATTTTCTTCATATTATTGTAGGTTCTATAAAATGAATAGCGAAATAGAAAATATTCGAATGAATTTTTAAAAAACCGCAAAAAAATACAATCCAAGTACATAAATGCAAGCTTATGTCAAAATGTTGATGATGAAATTGTGCTTGAGATAAATGTTTGTTTTACCAAATGCACACTTCGTGATTCCAGTACCATCCCTCGTTGATAGCTGAAGCAAAGGAGATTGGATTCCCAAGAGCCGCAACCAGTAAGTCGCCAATCTGTGGATCAGCAACATTTGTGTATAATTGATGGTATGGTGTAGATTGCAATTACAAACTGAAACTTTGTTTATGAAACTTCTCAAACTCTGTGCTCCGATTGATATGGAAAGCCAACTTGATTACAGCTCATCAGAAATCACCGATGAGAGATTAATTATCCCCTCGAAGATAAAGACCAACCAAACGTTTCTTTTTTACTTCTTTTTCCTACTTCTCTGATGAAGTATTAAACATGTTAAACTGTTGGCTAATTGGTAATTATCGACAATTTTATTCTTCAGCTGATATATTTACACGAGTATAATAAAGTCTTACAAATAGTTATATTAAATTTACCTAAACGTCTGAGAATTTAATAAAAAGTACGGTAATTTTTCTCATCATCTCAATTGCAAATGGAATTTAATATTCCAGACTTTGTTTTTCAAAGTGAATACAAAATATATACTAACTTTTTAGTTTTATTTCTCTGATGAAGTATTAAACATGTCAAACTGTTATAAATGTTTGTTAATTGGAAATTACAGGCAATATCAAATTACAAATTTTGATATTAAATTTACCTAACCTTCTGAGAATTTAGTAGAAAGTACTGTCATTTTTCATCTCAATTGCAAATGAAATTTAATATTCGAGATTTTTTTTTCAAATTGAATACAAAATATATACTAACTTTTAATTTTTATTTCTCTGATGAAGTATTAAACATGTTAAACTGTTATAATTGTTTGCTTATTGGAAATTACAGGCAATTTCCAATTACAAATTTTTATATCAACTTTACATGATCTTCTGAAAATTTAGTAGAAAGTACAATCATTTTTCATCTCAAGTGCAAATGGAATTTAATATTCCAGATTTTTTTTTCCAAATTAAATATAAACATATACAAAATTTATATTTTTATTTCTCTGTTAAAGGATTATACGTGTATATATATATATATATATATATATTATGATAATATATATATGTATATATTAGAGTAGTCCTTCTTTGACGAAACTTCGATTTTTGTATCTCTCACCCCCCAGATTTCTTTCATTTGACAAAAAAAAAATCTGTGTAAATTATTAGCCCGATAAAATAATATTAACCCGTGTCCTAAAGAGGTTGAAGTTATTAATTCATTTTAAACGGGAAAAAACAGTTTTTACATGTTAACAAGCAAAAAAAAATGAAATTAAAATTTACAGGAATTACAACAAGATTCAAACCTTTCGAATCAAACGCCCCACCCCTTTAGGCAAAAATATTTGTCGAATCTTAGGTCTAGATACATAAATAGATTTATACTAATTTTGAAATGAATTAATTTATATTAATTACGGAAAATAAGTAATCAAATTGGACATATTAATTTTTCGTATTATATTTCAATCATGAAACAGCTATTAACACTACTGGTTACACACTGTTAAAAATATTTTGAAAATTAATATATGTATTGGAAGTTCTTCTGCAGATACGGTGTATTAAATTTCATTTAATATACAGACATGTTGTGAAATTACAATAACTATGTTATAAACACAATTTTGATGAAGTGTTTAGTATGCTTTATATTAGTTTTACAACAATTTTTTGTATATTAATTAATATTTGTATATTAAATTTAATATACGCGTATCCGCAAAAAAACTTCCAAAGCTTTATATTAATTTTCATACAAAAATTCATAACAGTGCAATTGTTTTGACATTGTCGATCTTTTACAATCCGGAAATTTTCTGCGATAGTTAAGGTAAACGTATCAATGGCAGGACGTTTAAGGCGGTTTCTGTTTTATATGTCAATTTTCGCATGCATATATTAATTATTTTAGCAAAAGGTGGTAACGAATTATAAGGTTAGACTTTCTAGTTTCCAAAAACTATATAATAAAAATATGTCTGATTATTTGATAAATAGTTATTGATTAAAACGCTGAAAAGTGCGGATGTACCAGTGCCAGGACGGGTATTTTTGTGACATCTACATCTACAAATTTTAATGCATCTGCTTGAAAAGAAATGCCAAAAAATGTGCGATACACATATTTACACCTATAATGCAATAAATCAAACGTATATGTTTATAAAATATATATATATTTGAATAAATTAACAATGAAGTTCTTGCTACCGCATAACCTAGCATCCGCGTTAAAGTTTTAATCGTGCGATTGTGTCCCGGCTCTGGGTCGCAGCGAGATTGCTTACTACTTGTCCCAGTCGCGGAACACACGTTGGACACTGGTTCCAACGTATATTCGGTCAGCTCCAATAACAGGACACAAAAATTACGAGTTTTAAGATATTGTACGTAATATTTGACAGTGTAATCTTAAATCTTAAGAATTTCTGAATTTGAAATACCTATGGAAAGTCTTGAACGAACTCTAATCTCCGGGGTATCATATTAATGATTATTCGGCTCTCCTTAGCTAATTGGTTTAGGGGTTTGCTGAAAAAGCTCAAACACCATAGGTCCGCTAATATACTTATAATTTAAATGTTCAATTTACGATGAAAATCATGAAATTTTTTCGCGTATGTTAATTATATATAACAGATACAATTGGAAGAGTTATTTTTTAATATTTTATCCATTAAACTCTTAGTATCTACAAATATCCCTTTAGTATCCCTGAATTGGGACCTGTCCCATCATTGGTACGTTTACCTTATGAACAACTTGTACAAGATTTTGTGTCTGCCCTTTAGAGTGGTCAAATAAGGACAACTCTAACGGAAATTTAAATACCATAATATATATAACTTCAAAGGTAATAAAAAAACGTGGAAACAAAAAAAGGTGTAAAATCGTATAAAAATGGAAAATCCGTTGAAAAAAATTCTTGTTATTTGCCAATAAAAAAGCAATCGGCGCATCGAGAACAGATTTCTCATTCATTCCTTCTTTCCCATTCTCTCGTGCACCGTCTGTCCGTCGTGTTGTCTCGCGCGCTTCGGATCACCGAGCAAAGCTCTAGCATTCGAGGTCGAGCAACGGCCAGAGATAGATCCTGGGGATATCTCGACGTCGTGATAAATCCTGACATAATTTATAGATGGACCAACGCAGAACCTTAATAAAAGGCTTTGCACATTTACGACAAGAATTCCCTATTAAACAAAAAAAAAATACAGCACAGCACGAGTGAAATAACCACATGGTGGGCAAAAAAACCGGATATCGAAGGTTACGCGTGGTTTTACGGATTATAAAAAAAGACCCTTCTGCGTGAGTGCGTCGATATAACAAGAATCCCTTTGATTAAACGAAAATTGAATTTTACCAGAGGTCCACCATCGTAAAAACCAGAAGTGAATGGATTCGCCCTCGGAAAAGTGATAAAATTAAAAGTGAAGGGTTGATATTAAATCCAGAAGCAAAATCTTTATTCCTTTGTAATTCGTAAAGCACAAGAAAAATGAAACTTTTGAAATACCCAAGAATGCGATGGTAGGTTTTCGATAAAAAAAATGTCGGCAGACGTCGTAAAAATTGGAGTAGGAATTTTTCCATCAACGTGTCATTTAACTTTCCAGTCACGAACATAAAAAAAAATTCCACTTATATTTTGATCCTCCGCCGGGACGTACGCTTATAATTTTCGTGATATTTGAAAAACGCGGTAGAGTCACGTACTTAAAAATTGTATCGTACGCAATTTTATTTCACAAGGTGTGAAAATGGGGATTTATGCGAAGCGTGCGTAAAATTCATATGCATTGCATTTCAGATTTTTCTTTTTTTGTCTCCACTATTGTAGAATATACAATCATTTTGCACTTGAATCGATTTTTTTTTATTAAGTTACTTGTATTTTGTTATTAATATCCGAAATTGTATCTTCCCAAATTTTTTTCACGATTATAAAATGTCATTTATGATTGTTATTAATTGTTATAATTTCATTTTTGCTCTTGTAAAATTTACAATTATTTTACACTTAAATTAATTTTACGAGATTTTTATTTAAATGTTGAATATTTTGGTTAAATTTGCTAATGGTCATTATTTATTGCTTTCTTTTAGCATTAATTTCGAATTTTATAATATTTGTTGACTAAATAAAAACATTACAATTTCGTGTGTTTTTTTTTTAATTCAATCGCCACATGCGAATGTTTATACGCGGTGAAACCTACCACAAGATTGAGGAGTATCACGTTAACCGGCGTCCACAATGTTTGAGCATCTGATATGATGATCACTATAACGAGAAGATTCATAAAGAACCCAAAGACTCCAATAGAGCCAAGAGTAACAGCTATCCCAAGATAGCTGTATTTGCCCATCGGTTCATCCACAGATAAAAAAAAATCCGCCATTTTCGTTTTTTAAGTAAATTTTTAAAAATGGCACTTTTCGACAGAAAAAACTTTCGAAGCACTTTTACATGTTAGAATTAAAAGTAAAATAAAAAAAAAAACGTCTTTGGTTTAAATAAATGGTGTAATCGAGTGACACGTGAAAGTAACAGTGTTTTGTGTCTTAAGTGAATTTTTTTCGACTCCGTAACGCCAACGATTTCGCGAATCGACACTTTTTCGAAAAGCAGCAAATCTGGCGCGTCGTAATTCGCCGAAACTAGTGGAGAAGGATTCATACTGACTTGCCTTATATATAACCGTTCGGAGAACCACCCCACTAAGCGAACCCTCTCAAAAGGCAGCATGCGCGCCGATCCCGCTGGAGAATTGCCGCAGGGGTGGTTCGCCCATGTCCTCCCCCAGCCGATCGCCTTTTTGGAGCTATGCGCCTCGTCAAGGTCATGTGCATATGCCTCCCCCACTTCAAGTAGGGTAGGTGTACCGATTGTCGCCAATTTAAGCATGTTCTCATGTTCAAACTCTCATTGTTTTCGACTGAAATTAGTAAAACGAGTTTAAAATAATGTTTAAAAAATAAAAATCTTAATATAGGTCGAGAGAAAACAGAACAATGATATTTTTTACAAAAATTTACCTATGAGCCAAAAAAATTTGAAACAATCGCCAGAATTTTTTTTAAAATCCGAACTACAATAAATCAAAGTTTGACGTTATCGTTTTTTTTACGTTTTCAATTGAAATTAAAATTAAAAGAAAAATTAAAAAGAAAAAACTGCGTAACAAAAAAATTTGAAAAAAAAGACAAGATAATATTTTTTTAAACTTCAACTACAAAAAATCAGAGTTTGACGACGTTACCTTTTTTTTGACGGTTTCAATGAAAAACAGCGTTAGTATATAGTTTTATCGGAGATTTTGTTTTTTGGAGCTCCACGCTGAGCCAAATTCGCGTGCATTTGCCACCCTCATTATTAAACTAGGGTAGGTACAATAGTTCTGGCCACTTTAGGAATTTGTTTGCATTTAAACGCTCGTAATTGGTAACAAAATTCGCGAAATAGTTTTTAAAAAAAATTCCGTATTCAAGAAGGACATAATGTTTAAATTGTAGCATTCAAATTTTAATACGGACCGAAATAAAAGCTGCAAAAAAATAAGTACTGTTTCACTAGTACTGACCACACAATGTATTTCTCAAGAGATCCTCAGAATATGCTTAACTTAAAAAATATTGAAGTCGAGTTTAATCATTACAAATAGTATTTTTGTGGAATCAATGATTTTATTGATATGAAAGTTAATTTATTTTCTTAGAAAATAAATGCCATGGAAATTTAGTATATTAATTTGTATACACTACACTAATTTATTCTGTATATTCAAACAATAATTTTTTCTATATATTCGTTCTCTTTGTTTTGCGTTTCGTAACCTTCTCGCAGCAGTTTTTCCTTTATCGTGGATGTTTTCCAACCAACGTCTTTTTCTGAACACTTCCGTTTCCTTACGGGTGCTTTTTTTCTCGAAAGTAGATTCTGGCGTAGCGTAACGGAGGAAATTCCCAGCACCAAGTATTCACCATTGTTATTTCCTTTCTTCTTTACTCTGCATATTTTCAGCTTTGTCCGTGTATTTACAGCTTGTTCCTATTTGTGAATCCAATAGTTGCATTGAAATAGCTACATCATCATCAGCATCAGTTTTAGACATTTTTATCTTATGAATTATTTATTATTTATTATTTATTATTTATTATTTATTATTTATTATTTATTATTTATTATTTATTATTTATTATTTATTATTTATTATTTATTATTTATTATTTATTATTTATTATTTATTATTTATTATTTATTATTTATTATTTATTATTTATTATTTATTATTTATTATTTATTATTTATTATTTATTATTATTATTTATTATTTATTATTTATTATTTATTATTTATTATTTATTATTTATTATTTATTATTTATTATTTATTATTTATTATTTATTATTTATTATTTATTATTTATTATTTATTATTTATTATTTATTATTTATTATTTATTATTTATTATTTATTATTTATTATTTATTATTTATTATTTATTATTTATTATTTATTATTTATTATTTATTATTTATTATTTATTATTTATTATTTATTATTTATTATTTATTATTTATTATTTATTATTTATTATTTATTATTTATTATTTATTATTTATTATTTATTATTTATTATTTATTATTTATTATTTATTATTTATTATTTATTATTTATTATTTATTATTTATTATTTATTATTTATTATTTATTATTTATTATTTATTATTTATTATTTATTATTTATTATTTATTATTTATTATTTATTATTTATTATTTATTATTTATTATTTATTATTTATTATTTATTATTTATTATTTATTATTTATTATTTATTATTTATTATTTATTATTTATTATTTATTATTTATTATTTATTATTTATTATTTATTATTTATTATTTATTATTTATTATTTATTATTTATTATTTATTATTTATTATTTATTATTTATTATTTATTATTTATTATTTATTATTTATTATTTATTATTTATTATTTATTATTTATTATTTATTATTTATTATTTATTATTTATTATTTATTATTTATTATTTATTATTTATTATTTATTATTTATTATTTATTATTTATTATTTATTATTTATTATTTATTATTTATTATTTATTATTTATTATTTATTATTTATTATTTATTATTTATTATTTATTATTTATTATTTATTATTTATTATTTATTATTTATTATTTATTATTTATTATTTATTATTTATTATTTATTATTTATTATTTATTATTTATTATTTATTATTTATTGCCACGGAAAACATACTAAAGTACAGGAAGTAGCAAAAAATGGTACGTCTAGGGTTTGTACAATTACAGCAGTTTCGTAAACAAATACTACGAAATTAATTCGAGTCACCTTTATGACATTAATTACGTCTGTTACGAGGAATTTGTCTGTATTGGAATATTTTCACCTCGAAATTCTCACACTCGGTTACCCCCGAATGTTCAAATATCTCGAATGGCTGAACATAGCATGGACTCGTACCACTCGCTTTTCCACATTCTCAGGAACTCTGCAGCTGCGATTCACTTTAACATATTTGTTAGTGCATTGCATGCCATGCATTTAGTATCTACCCTTTAGACTCTGTTACTAGTTTATTTGTATCTAAAATGATTTTATTAGACAGAATTACCAATTAATCATTAATTTCTTACACAGATTTTTTTGTGCAACTTTCAACTTTGACTCTAATCTGATCAGTGAATTATTCAGCAGATTTGAAATCTACTCACCAAATTGCATATAAAATTCTAAGGACCAAATTTTCAGTCGTAAGTTCGACCAGTGAATGTAACCAATTCGAGAAATTCGAGAAAAGCCCTGCGAATTCTTGTAGAAAAAATGTACAATACGAGAATTGGTTTCAGTCTGACGTTGACATGGATGTTCAACATATTTTCATTGAGATTCGCGTGTAAAGGGGGCGAAGTGACAGAAAAAAGAGGGGAAGCCCCAAGATCAGATCTAAACGAAGGGAAAAACATTCAATGGGTTGGCGATTCGATGTCGCGTATTAATAAAATCTACAATTATTAAATCCTCTTCAAGCCGTCACACCCACAGATTATTCTTATTAAATTCCAGAAGCGCCAGCTTACAGGATAACAATGCAAAAGGGAAAGACGCATTTACAGAATCCCGGAATTCTGGATTTGAAAAAGGTCCAAGTGCGACTGACAGGCTCATTTGTCGACTTCAGATAGCGCCCCTCGATGCCTTCATAGGACAAAAAGGTTCCGGGTACAACACGCTGACTCTCGGTGCGGCTGCGCGCGACAAAACCGCTCGTCTCATCTCGATAAAAGTGAAACTCTCCTTCTCCGCTTATTATACTATTTTCTGTAAGATGTTTTGCGTAGAAATCTGCGTCCGGGTTGCTCGGCGCCCGCTGAATCGCTACCCGGAACGCTTATGACTTAACAACTGTTTTTTTTGGTCTATTTTGCTTCCTATCGACACACAGCAAAAACTTCATTGAAGTTTCCGTATTCTGAATAGAATTTTTTGGTTAAAAAAAATTGTCAATTACAGTAAAAAAATAATTGTAAATTTGACAAAGTTTTTAAATCTTTCTCAGTAATCAAATTGAACATAGAATCCAAAATGAAAAGGTCTATTATTTGAGAAAAGTTTTACGCAATTATTTTTAACCGTGTCTCGTTTTCAGTGTTTCAATGTTTCTTCAATCGTGGCTGAGAAAGTGACAATGTTTTTTTCCGGTTTTTCTTTATCAATATTTCGTGATTCGCTTTATTTTATTTTTGTCTTGTTCAACACATAAATCCGAACTGATGGCCAGCTGTAATGCTAGCCATGATCAGCTCTGATGAAAAGCTTTGTTGATCGCAAAGAAAATCCGTTGTTAGCCCAACTATTGCGATGGTCTCATTATTTTATAATCCTGCTGTGGCTTTGCAGGATTATAAAATATCCCTATCTAGATTTGTACGCTTGAAAGCTGAGGATAAAAAATAGATTGTACTCGTTAACGGTGGATTGTCGATGAAAAATTCAAGATCAAACTCTATTCTCGAAATTTAACGTGGCTTCAATTTTTAACGAGAATGACAAGAGTTTTTCGGATACTTTCGATTTGTTTGAGAGTTTATGAAACTCTCAAACAAATGGGATTATATTGGACGAAGGATAGTCGTGTCGACAGAAAAAAACGGTAATCTTTAATTTCTTTTTTTTAATATCTTATCCGTGATAAAAAGTCACGTGTACGCGACGAATAAACTTACACAGTAATATCGTATCAAATGAATAATCACACTCCAGTGTTTCACATATCTTCCGTGTCGCTGTCCGAATCTTCTGCCATCGCTTGGCGTGCTTTTGACTCTGCTTCTGTTTTTACTTCTTGCGGTACTCGCTCGTGTCTTCCCTGCGTGTGAGCGCCGACCCAACTCATTTCCAGCTCGAATTGTTTGTCCTTTAATTCGTCGTGCACCAAATAGATAATTCGCGCGGCTTCCTTTACCAATTCCTTGCACGTCATGTCTGCAAGCTTGAGTTTCTCGATCTCAGTCTTTGCCGATTGTTTGGCCTTGCCTGACAACAAAATCAAAGATGTATATTGAATTTTATTGACAAACTGTGAATTGGTTTCGTTGATTTTTAAATACGTCCTTTTCCTTTCTTTAAAGTCTTTAATAACGATAGTAATTTTATGTATTCACGCACGAGTAGGTTTAAATAGCTTATGTAAACAATCTATTCTTGTTGAGTGCAAAATGAAATGAACGCGCTTGCTCTTTAGATATTTCTATAAATATGAATCCCAATAAATGAGTCTGTTCTTGCGATTATGCAATATATTTCATGGTATTATTTTTTTTACATCACTGTGACCGTTAACGAATAGCGCAAAATGTCATGATCATTATTTTCATTAATTTTATTTGTATCTTTGATGCTATAATTCCCCGTTAAATGCTGACCATTTCGTTGGAGGCTTGTGTGCAATTGAGAAAAGCCGCACATAATGAGCTCGACACATGAAGGCCAGATATTAATGAATTTCAATTTTAAACATGACAAAAGAAAAATTGTCTCTCTATGCAAATTATTCGTTTTTTAAATTGATTATGTTGTTTGAATCAATAGTCAAAAAATAAAAATGATGTACTAAGTACTGATTGCCCCTAACTTTCATAACAACAAATTCTAAATATCAACAAATTTTTATTGAAAATCCATATCCTATGCATATAAAAACAAAAAATTTATTAATATTTACTAGTTGCTGTTTTGCAAAATATAAGTACCATGATTGATTTATATTTAGTGAAGGTTAGTATTAATTCAATTCAAAATTTATGCTTGATGTATTTACATAATATTCTTCCGCTCTTTTGTTTATCTATTTATTTATTTATTTATTTATGACAGAAATAGTAGTTATAAGCTAAACTAAACATTTATAAATTTATTTATTATTCTTTTTGTAAAACTATTTCAGTCATTGCAGATGAGTGAAATATATATTTCTGAAGAGGACTTTGATGTGAGTCAAAACATTAGAAAATATTGTTTACCCTACGACTCAACGTTGCCGCAAAACAAATCTACAATGCACCTCATTTTAAGTTCATACAAGTTTAAAAATGTCTTACCTATAGCACATCCATAGTAGCCGTAAGATACTCCAGAAGGATCGATCATGTACATCGCTGGTCCCTGAAGTTCGTCGTAAGCTCCAAGAATAACGGAGCAACCATAAGGCCTCACAGCAGAATAAAGTGTGTAAGCGTGCATGTACATGGCAACGCGATCGTTCAAATATTTGACAGGAATGCCGATGCCATACTGAGTACGATAACTGGCAGCCTCGGACCTGGCAGTTTCCGTAATCTGTCTAGAATCTGAGATGAGACCGGAGACGGCCATGCCGACATGCTGATCCACATTAAATATGCGTTTATTCGCACCGGGCTCATAAAGTTTGGAAGTTATGAGCTTCTCAACAGCAAAAACTACACCGTCTTTGCCTCGCAGACCAATGACGGTTCTATAAAATTTAATAGCTCGTACAATTGCGACAATAAATCGAAAATGTAAATTACTCAAGGCGAAAGACTTACCCGCTGTTCTCGACGGCTTTTTGTGCATATTCCACCTGAAAAACACGTCCGTCCGGCGAAAATTGCGATGCCGAAAGATCGTACTGAAAAACAGAAGAGGTTAGTTGTCTTTAATCGCGATCCGGTAAATTTATTTTGTGACATTTAGTGATATTATCGTTGAATTCTCTTACCCCAGTTCCGATTGAACTCATCTTAGACGGATTTGTTTATTAACTGCTTTCACTGCAGTGGAGAAAAAATAATTGTTTATACGCTTTTGCGGCGTGAATAGGCGAAAATCAAAATCCAATTGTCACAGAGACGATGAACAGACGAATCGCGATTTCGGTGCAACAGCAGCGCCATCTGACGAGGGGCCGGGAAAATTTGTTATGCTCTGTCGATAAAACAGATCGCGGCAATTTTCGAGACAAATTATTCGAATTGAATTGTAATCGGAATTTTCAGAGACTTTATTGCAATTATTTAACACGACATCGCATATTAATGCCATGAATCTTTTCTCCCGTTTTATTGTTAAATGAAAAATTATTTTTTTGCTGCGTCGGTAAAACAGATCGCGGCAATTTTTGAGACAAATTATTCGAATTGAATTGTAATCGGAATTTTCAGAGACTTTATTGCAATTATTTAACACGACATCGTATATTAATGCCATGAATCTTTTCTCCCGTTTTATTGTTAAATGAAAAATTATTTTTTTGCTGCGTCGGTAAAACAGATCGCGGCAATTTTCGAGACAAATTATTCGAATTGAATTGTCATCACAATTCTCAAAGACTTTATTGCAATTATCTAACGCGATGACGCATATTTAGGCAATTAATTTTTCCTCCTGTTTTATTGTTAAATGAATTTTTTTTTACTGCGTCGATAAAACAGACTGCTGTCTTTCGCGGGGCGAATTATTCAAATAATTTGAATTCCTTTATAAATCCTGAGAATTATTTCTTTGCTGTTAGGGAATTATTCAAAGATAGATGCATTTAATCGTAATCGTAAGTTTAACCAATGAATTCCTCCTTCTCAACGTTATTGTTAATGTTTTATTGTTAAATAAACCACAAAAATGTACAATAATAGTATTATATAGCATTCCCGTTGTGGGAACGGTCGATTCTCGCGTTAACACATTCAATAGTATGCTACAAGTATCATATCAACTATGTGTGATCATCATGTAAAACTAAAAACTTTGAAAAAAAAAGTAAGACGAAAGAAAGAAAGAAAGAAAAGAAAGTCTCAAAAATAAAACTGAAACGAACAGCAGCATATTTATAATTATTTATATTTATAGAATGACAGTAATCATAATCATCGTCAGAATTGATAATCATCGTAATGATAATAAGAAGTAATTGTAATAATAATTCATTTATCAATTAATAATAATAATAATAGTTGCTACAATTATCGTATAGTGCAGTTGCTTAATTATACATACATATACATATCCATATACATGCGCATAGTGTATACGTATATTACATACATATATATGTATGTATACGCATTAGGTTTTCCATTTCCACTAATTATAAGAAGAGACTCCTTTCCGTTTATATTTATTATTTCTCTTTCTCTCTCTCCCTTTCTCACCTCCAACCGCTCGTTTTTTTTTATGCACTCATGCATACATTCACTCTGTCGATTTTTTTTCCCCTCATATCCTCATCCTTTTTGTTAACGCCCTTGTCGTAATTTCAGGCATAGGCTTTTTTTTCCCGTGTGGTTATTTATAGCCAAAACCTCTTTTTCCGCCTTATTACCCTCCTTGTTTTGTTTTCTGCATTAGGTTTTTTTTCGCCTCACTATATGCTTTGAACAATTTTCCTAGTATCACACTCATCGCTAAATGGATTACTTCGAGTCCACGTCCACCGATATAATCCTCGTGTTCTTCGCTTTGCTTTTACTTTTGTTTTTTTTTTTTTGTTATTATTTTCTCTCTTTTCGTCGAGCCTAAACGACGTATAACTTCTTAAATCTCAAACTTATCTCTCGCTCTTCACCTCTACATTATGATATATGTATAATATATAGGTGTGACGTCGAAGGTTCGCTTAGCGTGTATTTATTTTATATTTTGTTTTTTTGTGTTTTCTCATTTTAAATAATGATAAGATCAAGGAAAAGCGGCGTGTCGAAGCCCACAAGCTCGATCGCGCAGCAGCAGCAGCAGCTCGTCGCTTCCGTCAGCTCTTTTCTCACGTTTTTATCTTTTCAATTTACTTCTCTTTCGATCTTTCTGTCGTCGCAATTGCCGTTGATGAATAAGCTCGGAGGTCGTTGTCCTTCTGGAGAACCGCGAGGCTCCAGGAAAAGGTCTTGGGCACTCGCAGTTGTCCGAATTAAAATATGTCTCCGTTGCTTTTATCTGCCATTTACTTTATCAATCCAGTATTCAATATATGGGTGATTTTTTTAAAAATAGACACACTCGATATTCAAATGGATTGTAATTTCAGAATATACTAGTCTGTAATATTCTGAGACTGTCTAATTTTTTTTAGTTTAAAAAAAAAACGATTTTTTTTTTAATTTAGGACACTGCAAAACTTGTACTTATTATTTACTTGTGATTTTGAGAAAAAAATGCTTTTTACAAGGAAAAAAGAAAAATAATTTTTTTCCTAGGGAAAAAAGTCTCAGGTTTTCTAGAAACGTATACCTAAAAAAAATACTTTTTTGAGATTGTCGGAATAACTTTTTTTTCTGAAGTGAAATTATTTCGACACTACGTTTTTTGAAAATCTGAGACATTTTTACGAAAAAAGATGTTTTTCCTTCTAAGGAGCATTTTTTTTTTCTCAAAATAATACGTAAATAAGTTTCAAGCTTCGCAAAGTTCTACATTTTTTAATAAATGAAAAACAGTGTTTTAAAATTTGAATAAAAAAATTAAGTAGTCCCAGAATGCGATGCAATTCCATATCCTGGAGTTAAAATTAGTTTGAAGATCACAAGATCTTCAAAGTGTTGGTTTTTTAAAAAGAATCACCCATATGTATATTACGTGTGTTATATTTCTTCGATTTTTAATTTTGTGATCGTCGCTTGTATATGAGAGAAAAAGTATAAGACGTTGGAACAAACGATCATTTTTTATCAGTGATTTTTTTTTCTTCTTGGTGGATAATATGCATTATAATTCTCAAAAGCGAATGTATTTCAGTGAATAAAAATCAGTAGGATTGCTGACTATGAGTGTCGCTTCTTTTTTTTTAGGCGCGTGATATTCGGATGAAAGCGAAATTGACGTTTGGTAAAAACATTCTTCGCTGTCGACACAATTACTCGGCGAGAAGATCTCGGTTGAGATTCTTCTCGTTGATCCAGAAACTTAGACTAGTCGTCATTTGATAGTGGGTGAAAAACATTTTCCGGATCCTTAACGCGTAATAGATTTTTGTTTCTTTGTCCCATTTATTCTTAGCGGTAGAGCGATAGTCAGCTTTCTTTTTTTTTGTTTATATATATATATATACCTACTGGTTGTTATCGATATTAACTTTGTAACATTTTACTAGAGTACAGTGTCGTCCTCTCGTCTCATCGTAGTAATCAGCCCACACTCCTTAGTCGCTCACTATACTTGGCTACAATAGTGTGTGTTCATTAGTTATCATTAGGTAGGTTGCATTTATGTATCTAAGATTTTGTACAATTGTTTTTTTTTCTTTTTCTCAAGCAGTTGCACTGCAATCTTCGGTAATTTTCAGCGTCGCGCGAGTGTCAAGATTTTCCGATATCATCACCTTATTTCAGGGATTATTACAAAGCGCAGCGCAGATGCCACTAGTTGACAAATAAGTGAAAATACACATTGCTTTTCTGCACTCGTTGGATGAACTTAAGCGACTGCGAGAAAACTCTCGAGTACTACACGACATCACGAGTTTGTTAATTCATTATCGTGAGATATAATGCGTCCCGTGGCACTAAACACCTTAGTTATCTAATTCTCGTTCTCTTCTTTCATTCACACTCACACAGACACATACTCACAAATGATAAACAAAGCCTATTTAAATATATAATAAATCCCGTTACAGTGTCGATTCTGTGTCGCTCGGAATGACAAAACTTGTTCTGCCAGCTCAAACGAAATTCTGTGAAAATCAGAAAAAGTTTGGGCCTTGGTCCGGCGATGAATCGTTTCGTTTGCTACGTAGAATATAGTTAACATAGTGTTTGCGAAAAGGTTTAAAGAAACGCAGGACGCGCGCGGCACACAGAGGAAGCACCCTCAAAGTATCTAAACATTCCTGAGCGTTTAAACTCTCTTTCAACGAATGAAATATTCATTCACCAGCTTCACTATAATTCTTAATGTCGTGCGATATTGCGAATAATCTGAAAAAGTCTCGATTCGCAAAGTTTTTCCCTGTTGCTTCACTTCGTAGGTTGATTTATATACATATGCACACACATATAGATATCTATATTTATACATATATATTTATATATAGGTGTATATATGTATATATGCATATATAGTAATTTATTATATTTTATAAACAATCATTACATTTAGGTTGTTTGTCCTAGGTGTGTGTGTGTGTTTTATTTGTTTGCTTAAGAGATTAGGATGCGAATGACGCGAGGCAGGCAAGGGAGAGTTGGTAATTCGTGACATTGATGATGAAAATGCCAAGCAAGAGGTATTACAGTATTCGAGAGTGAATTTTTTTTATCTAATCACTTGGTTATTTCTTCATCATTTTTTTTTTCATTTTAATCCTTATGTTTCTTTACACAACAGCATCAATGTTATTGTTAATCACTATTCTTAGAATGAGTTTGCACACATACACGTATATGTACATATATATGTATATATATGTCAATCATATGAGCTGATATCGAGATATATTCATATATATATAAATGTACGTAAATTATAAATTTATATAAGTATTTATATATGGACTTTCAGTATTTTACATGGGAGAAAATTCCCACACTGGCTTTCCGTATGTATATGCGTTCGCGGTCGGCATTCAAGCTTATAATGTTTTTTTTTCATTAGAGATTTCAAACAGGTGCGTCGGTCCTTTTTTAAGAGGGTTGGAATACTTTACATTAGTCAGATCGGTGCTAAATATGAAAAAAAAAATGTTTCTACCATTTCTGGTAGTTTAATTATATGTTACAAAAAGTTACTCACGTCGAAATATTAGTTTTTATAAATTCATTCACAGCGGTAGTTGAAAAAAACAATCGACTCGTATATGCAAATATTTAACGTCATGTTTTTTTCATTTTCCTCCAATAAACTAAACGAGCTATTGCCCGTCATATTTGGACTTATATTATGGTTTATCCTCAACAAAAAAATTGGACAAAAAAACATAACGGAAATTTTCATATACCAGTAGATTTTCTTTTCAAATCGTGGCTTTGAATATATTTATTGCCGTCGAGTCGCTACCGCGATTCTCATTATATTAAAAACTAATGCTTCAACCTCACTAATCCCTCGGAACACTCGATTGAAGCGCCAGAAATTGTTGAAACATTTTAATGAATTTAGCACCGATTTTACTAATGTGAAGCGTTCCAAACTCCTTAATTATTATAATTTTTAAAAAATCGGTAGTATACATCTTCGTTAGTCCGGTTCGCAAGCAGTCGCAACAAGAGGTTCGTACATGACGAAGATATTCCTCCGAAGCTCTCCAATAAACGGCATTTGACGACTCAAAATGGTTTTCCACTTGGCTGTCGATTTAACTCGGATTTTACGTTGATGCTCTTGTCTTCGCTGCACTCTGCGTTCGAAATAAACAGTGCGTACGATAACGAAGCGTGCGCCGTTGATTCCGCAGCTCGCGAAACGAATGATGAGCACTTTTCGCAGACCGCCCGGTGACAAAATATATCAAATATTTGGCCTGACAGAACGAAACAGTAGGTTCGGTGACAACGAGACAAAAGATATACATTAAACCAAGCTAAATCAATGATTTCATTTATTTTAATAATAATTACGATAAATAACCAACAATCTATATTCAAGGCGTGCGATTCAAACTTCGTGTGTATTTTTTTTTATGTACTTATAGAATTGTTTGTTTGTTATTTTGTTTCACAGCTATATTCGGGACCTCTTCTCTGACTCTGAATTTAGTCTTTTTCTCGTCCTGAAATCCGAAAGAACTAATATGTAACAGAATATTTGCAGTATTCTAGGACGACCATGTTTCCTAAAAATAGTTATGCTTTTTTGTTTTTTTTTGTTGCCTGACGCTGTGGCGAAGAGGATGGAGTGCCGAGAAGCTAACTTCGTCGGTGGCACTGCTTTGTCTCTCTCGTCTCTTGGTCTCTCTAAATTGCAAACGATCAATCACTCAATGCCGGTGATTCTTATCGATTGGAAGGAGAGGACGTGACGTAGCCACCGGCGTTTTCAGCTCGCCACGAACTCCGCGCATATACGTTTATATTTCGCCAAAGGAAAGAAAAATCATCCTAAAATAAATAACTTATGTACGTAAGGTAATAAAAATGTGGCAAAAGCGCTTTGTCCTTTCGTTCGTTGGGGTAACGTGACGATACCGCAAGAGGTAAGAAATTGTTTCGTGTTTTTTGTTTTTCTCTTATACCCTCAGAATTGTAACAACGTACGTGCAAAATGCACATGAATTTGAAAATTAGAGGTTTTTTTTCATGGATTTTTGTTCTCGATTCAGCCCAGAAAAGGCGTATTTCCATAAGTAATTTATTGTTACAATCATAAAAATTGTATTATCAACAACGATAAAACTCTGAATCTCGTTCTAAGGTCTTTCGTTTTTTTTTGTTTGTTTTCTTTTTCACCTCTCTCACCACTATCCATATCGTTCACAGTTACCCCCTGTCATAGTCGCCGTTTCACCCTGTTAAAAGGCTACTGACTTTGTTTAAACTTTTGTTTCCGGCAGCCATCGCCCTTTCCCTCGCGACGCGTTGATATGTAGGTGTAAGTATCCAAATAGAAGTTTTATACACCCCCAATACTTAATGTAATAAAAACGGTATATTTTCTTTCATAATTATTATTTCATTAAAATAATCTGCAGTGCTTACAAATAAATGTTAAAACTTTTTAACAACCGCAATAAAATTTCAAGAAAATATCGAGATGTTTCCATTTTCGAAAATTACCACGGAATTCTCGAAAATTAATTACTTTTTAGAAATTAATAAAAAGGTACTTTTAAAAATAAAATCTGCAGGTAATTCTTTTGAAATAGCAATTATTAAGCCTTTTATACGATACATTTCTATTAAATTAAATAATGGAGGTTTATAATCCTGCCAAGTAATTATGTGGGTTGTGAGTCTGAGCGTGGCATGTCCGTAAGATCCAGGTACACAGGGCTCCCAATAAACGACGCAAACAAAAAAAAAATTGACCCGTCGTTCACCCGCGCATCTCGTCTCTCGATAACTCTTAAAAAAAAAACAAAAGACCTTACTCTAGCTTCGAGAAATAAAGAACAAAAACCTGTCGTCTATGTACAAGATACGGAATACAACGAAACTACACGATTGTCATGAGCCCTGCATCGTCTGGCTTATTCGGATATATATATTTGACGCGCAAAATGCGCGGACGTAAAACTTTGCAAATTCATTCTTCGCACGCGAATTCGCGCGTCATATTGAACAACTATGTCGAATGACTGTGTGTCGCCGTCCGTTTAAAAAAAAAAGAAAAATAATAATAATCACTTTGTTAATAAAACCAAGTTCGTCGGTGAGGGTAAAGAATTTTGCGACCCGTGTCTTAAAAAAAAGGAAAAAAAATGTTTCAAGAATTAGATAAGAGTAGTTAATAGAAATAGTAGTAGTATCGGTAGTTGTAGTAGTAGTAGTAGTAGCAATAGTAGTAAATAGTATTTGTAGTAACAGTAAAATAGTTTGAAAAGTAGTAGAAAGAGAGTGCAGCGATTCGTACCGTCGTGGCTTGACTGGTGGGTGCGAATCTGCCTCGCATTAACGTACAAATATATATATTACTTCGTTCGACAACGAAACGACGATTGTGTGGACGCACACATTCCATCCCCTTCGCACTTGACATTTCGCAATGCGACTCGCCAATCGCTCGTTACATTCGTATTTTATAAACCGTCGTATCGGTGTAGTTTCTCAGAGATTTTGAACAACGCAGTGATAGAAATAAAAATAATAATGAAATGTGTCTAAACGATGTGAGTACAATGATTCTCATAGCCAGAAATGGACATTAATTCAATGATAATGTAAATACTTAATCAAACAAATAACTATGATTGTTAAACTTGAAATTTTCACATTTCTGCTAAAAAGGTTTTAGGTGAATTATTCTTTAAAAATTATTCCTAATATTCAATATACGCATTAATTCATAATCATCCAGTTCGTCAAGTATTTCAAAGATATTTTCATTGAAGTAATGTCTCTGCTCGTAGCTTATGCCTGTTTATAATTAATACGCAAACGGTGATGTTGTTATCTGAACGCAAAGAGGAGCGAGTACCCGATTTATGTTTATGATGGGCGAAGAGAAATATATTTATATATTTATGCGAGTATATATATATAAATATATATATATCTTTAGAGAGATAAAGAGAGAGAGAGAGAGTGAAACCGTCTTGCGAAACGTATACGTGACGATGATGCTCCTTAAACATTGACCGGCACCCTTTCAAGCTAGACTCGATAAAAAGACGACGCAAGCGACGTAACGCGCTACTAAACATTAGATTACACATTTTTTTCGTTATTTTTTTTTTCTTCTTTTAACTAGTGTCGCTCTTAGCATATGTTTGTTTTGTTTTTACGTTTTTTTCTTTTTTCATCATTTTTTGTAACCTCCGAAGAGGCTTTCAAAACCAAGTTCCTATATATACACTGAATTCAACTCGACGACAGAGCTGACGTTGAGTCTTTGGAGGCGCAAAAGGAGGAGAAAGGGGTGGCCGCGGGCTTTAGGGGAGAAACGGAGAGTTACAAGTTCACCCGACTCGAGAATTATAATATAACCATTCGAGTGGCTCGAGGCTAACGCAAAGCTCTCAATATCAGCTGCGTCGGACGCTGAATTGAGTTCAATTTACAACGGGACAATCCTCATATCAGTTAAAGAGTCTACACGAGTGTTCTTGTTGCCTCGGCGCTCCGCGGGGGCGCTTTTTTTATTTTACTTTTCGCTTTTTTTGTTTTCTTTATCTTTCCTAACGTCAAATCTCGGTTTATTTAATTTTTTGCTGTTACTTCTCATTGTGTTTTTTTTTTTTGTTTGTTTGTTTTCTTATGTTTTTGCAACGTTGAAAATATATAAAGCGGCCTCCTTAAGCCATGGTCGACTGATTCGGGTCTGCATTCTTTATGGTGGAGGGTGTGGTGGTGCTGACACTACTATCACTAGAATTACCGCTAGGCCCCGCGGTTGCGCTCGTCGCTTCCGTTTGCTGCTGCTCTTCGGTGGTGCTCTCCGCTGTTTGCATGTATTTGGGAATTAAAACGGCGTTTAATGACGGCGTGATCCGCAATTCTTGCTCGGTGAAGTTGAAAAGTGGCGGTAACGCGCGACCGTTCGGCAACATTGTGCCCGGTTGTCGGAGGTCGTTGAAGAAGGGATGCGCACATGCGGCTAAGGGCGTTATTCGCAAAGGTGGCGTATATTCCAAAAGTCGGGCGACCAGTTCCATTGCTTCGGGTGGCGTGCGCGCCCTGAATACCTGAATAGTATGTAAAATACAAATGTCATTGAAGATTATCGTCAATTTTAATTAAATCATCACTCGGCGTTTCGAGGAGTAAACAGTGTAAACACACTCCGGGGTTCACATCGGTATTCTCGTGACAATGAGAAGAAAAACAAATGTTTAAAGAATATTTTGTTAATTGCGTTTTACACATTTGGATAATTGTGCTGTTTGCAATTACGTGGTGACAATTAGTTGCTATTATTTATAAACGATAAATGACGCAGAAGTTAGTCGACGTTGCTGCTAATCGTTTGGAGTAACTTACATTTTTTTGTGCAGACAACTTAGGACGCACTTTTTTTCTTTTTTTTGTTATAACAGCTGTGAGACAAATTATAGTCATGTGAAAACAAATATTATATTTATTTGCAAAAAATGCCAACGTAAATTTGAAAAATTGCAGTAATCGCAAAAAAGATGATTCCTTAGCGAATAGCGATTATTGTAACCTTTCAAATTTTCGATAGAACTTTTTGCAAACAGATATAATACATGCGTGATTAACTTTTTGACATTATAGCTGGCAATGTCAGCTGTAATTAATTTAATTGCAGAAACGTCGCTTATTTTCATGCCATAACGATAATGGGTGACTGATGGTAGTGAAACGATGATGAGTAACGAGAACGGTCAGGGCGTGGGTGATAAAAACGGATTTTGTGAAAAATGTGTGATGTCTTTAGAAAAAATAAAATTCGTAAGATTGCGAGAAAAGCGTAGATGATGTACGATTTAAAAAGATGGTAACGATTACGAACACACCTCGATTTCGGCTGTGTGGCGTTATATGTGTTTCTCATATCGCTTGTCGAGCAATCGGAGCGGTTTTTAATTGAAAAATTCTTGACTAGCGATTAGAGTAAGTGATTCGTATTTTTTTTTTTTTTCATCATAATATTTAGGTGTTCGTTTTATCAAGCAAAATTGCACATTGGAACGTCCGTTAGTACTGTTAGCTGTCCCAAGAAAGAAAATAAAGTGATAAAAGGTTGTTGGTCCTGTTGGGCTTTGGAAACAAAAACGTGACTTTCTTTTCTCGCAGCAAGTGGCAAATCTGGTGACGTTGGAATTTACGTTATCACCGTATCAGCGTATATATTGGTGGTTAGGCGGATTGGGCGAAACGTCAAATAATGAAAAATAAAGTTTATATATTTTAATAATAATAATAATAATAATAATAATAATATTCGTGACAGCCATACTCAACACGTTCCAAGTGAAATCACTTACTCTAATCTTTTGGTGCTTTGTCGTACACTTTGGCGCGCTCATTCGTTGGAGCATATACTGTAACCACGAGTACACAGGGACGTTGATGAATTGTGTAAATCACGAAGGAAATGAGGGAGAGGATTTGGGCGCGATGAAAAAAAAAGGTTTCTCAATTATCGTGAGAGGCACATTTAAAGCAGAGTTGCAATTCCCCATAGTGGTTAAAATTCAATTTGATAAACATTTATCGCATAGTTGGCGCTATAATTATTATTTTGTGAAAAATAATCCGTAACTCTTATTTTTTAATATTCAGATTTTTCAATGATTGCAAAGAAAGAAAAAAAGGTACGAAATTTTGTGAGTAATGCATTGACAAATAAACAGACGCCGTTACATATCTATTTTCGTTAAAAGTTTCGTAAAATATCATTGGAAATAAATTCGTTTGCAGTTATCATTCAAAAATATTACGTTGGGATTTTATTGAAAATTTGTATTTTTGTATTTTTTTGTAGGTCATCATAATTATACAGTGAAATGTACCATCAACTTTTTTTCTGAATATATTAAGGATATTACAACTCTGGAAGAAAGCTGCGGTAGAGGTCAACGATGCGAGAGAATTGCACGCGTTGGTTAATCGTTTTTTTTTTTTTCAACAACAAAAGATAAGATCTCGCGTACATAAAGATGCAATGAAACGCGCGAAGAATGAGAGTGCTTTCGTGCTACGAACGATCCGATACGCGTTGTGATTTCGCCCCCCGGCCTCTCGCAGCAACAACACATCGTTACACTACTCTTTGGAATCCCACGTATGCTACATCATCCATGAAATCGTAGATTAAAGAGTTTTCTGCACTTCACACTAGTCAAATCAATGCTAAATTTTCAAAAATCATTTTTACAATTTTTAGTGATTAAATGAATAGCTCTTAGGGTTTACTCCCGTAGAAGAATCAATTCTTAATATATAAGTACATTCACAGCTGTAATCTGAATAGAAAATCGACTGATATATGCACATGACCAATGTCAAGTTTTTTCGTGCAATTTTTGAAAAGAAAAAACTATAACATTAGTCCAATTATGACGAGCAATAGCTCATTTATCTCTCGAATCGTCTAGGAACATTTTATTAAACCACCAGATATTGTAGAAATGATTTTAAAAATGTAGCACTCATTTGACTAGGACAAAGCGCAAAAGCCTTCTTAAGGTAGATTTTGCATAAGATCAGGAATAATTCAAACTCCGCAAATGTAAACGTAACTAGATTGATTACCTTTTGCCAGGGATGTGACTTTATCTGCGGGAATTTGAATTCGGTGTAGTTGGGATTCATTTCCCGAATCTGGTCGCGCGAAGGCGTCCCAAGAACCTTTATTATCTCGACCAGTTGATCAACGCCACTGTCGCCGGGGAATATTGGCTGGCCGAGCAGAAGCTCCGCCAAAACGCAACCTGCGCTCCATACATCTGTGAATATGAAGGAAAAAAACTGTTAGCATTGCAAAAAAACAAAATTTAAGAGGTCACGGACGCTAGAGAGCCTGTAAAAAAAATTTTTTTTTGCACAGAGTTTTATTGTCACGAGATTCAATATTATGGCATAAACCGGAATTTTCATACGTGTATAGTAAAAAAAATTGTTTTTTGCTTCCTCATAGAGGAAGCTTTGTTTTCATGAAAAAAAAAGATTTTTCGAGATTTTCATGCCAGTGTGCTTAGAATTGTCCAAAACGTCGAGAAAAGTGGTTTAGAAAAAATGTCCGTATGTATGTGTGTGTGTGTGTGTGTGTCCTGGGCTCCGAAAATTCGTTGAACTATTACTCAGTAACCGTTCGAGCGATATGGCTCAAATTTGGCACGCAAGTGGAGTAGTTGCCCCGCTTTGAATGTTGAGATTTAAAAATAAAAAAAAATCAGCCGTTTTGATTTTATGATACTTTTAATTTTTTGAAAAAAGGGCGTGGTCGCTCTAACTTTCGTAAAAATTAGACGATTTTGCTAAATAGTTGTTTATAAATAAATATACGTTCAATGTTGTTTGGCATTGCATTTGGGCGAAATCGGTAAAGCGGTTCACATTTTATAGATGTTAGAATTTTTCGAAAAAAATAATTTTTTTTAATAAATCACGTCGAATTTCACCAATTTAACCGAAATGTTTTACAGACGAAAAGGAAAATGCAGCTATGCCACGTACCAAATTTGACGATGATCGGTAAAGTGGTTCAGATTTTACGACATTTTGAAATTTACAAAAAAAAAAACGATTTTCGATCTAGCATCAGCAAAAGTTGATAATGCGAGACGAAAGTTTGTACTCAATGGAAATAAGAATGCAAAGTAGAACTTTACACATTGCTTCATATATAATTTTTATTTTTTTAAAATTTATAATGACCGCTTGTACTAAAATAGAATTGCTCATAACTCTCGAACGGCGTGACGAATCGAGATGAAAATTTACACAAAAGAGGAGGATAAACTCCGTTTTCGTTATTTCGATTAAGGTAGTCCTTGCGCATTAAGCTGAGGTTAAATAAGTTTTCGAAAAATGGGAGGGAATTGCAAACACTTTTCGCCAATATAAACAAGGCTGCAAAGTAGAACTTTGCAAATTGCTTCCCCATTATTGTTGAATTTTTACAAAGCTTCCTCTATGAGGAAGCCAAAATAGATTAACATGCTTCCTCATAAAGGTAGATTTGTAAAAATCCAACAAGAATGAGGAAGCAATTTGCAAAGTTCTACTTTGCAGCCTTGTTTAGACAGTCTAATGGATGCAGTTCGTGCGTATCAAGATTTCCAAAATTATTTGTAGACGTTTCCAACGAGAATTGGTGTAAAAAAAAAGATGAATCTGAATTAAAAAGATCTTACCGATTTTTGTAGTGTAGTCGATAGCACCGAAAATGAGTTCGGGTGCGCGGTAATAGCGACTACATATGTAAGACACGTTAGGCTCTCCTCTGACCAGATGCTTCGCTGAACCAAAGTCACAGAGCTTCAGAACACCCGTCTCTGGATCGAGAAGCAGATTCTGTGGTTTTATGTCCCTGTGGCAAATTCCTAATGAGTGGATGTACGCCAACGAACGGAACAGCTGGTACATGTACAGCTGTAAATGGAAAAAAAATTGTTTACTTGATATTATTGAGAATTATATTGTAGAGCAAATCTGCACTTGATTGTTCTTATTGGTAACATCAGTTTCCACATTATCGCGTTATAATCTAATCGCTATTAGCGGAAAATCGGTGACTAAAATAGACGTACGAAGATAAAAGGCGATAAAATCGGACTTTAAAGCGGAAACTCAAATTTTTACGTCCTTGGTCTTACCTTGATGAAATGTATCGGTATCGTCTGCTTGCTCTTGCTGTACTGTCGAGCGACTTTGTACACGGTTTCAGGTATGTATTCCAGCACTAGATTGAGGTAAACCTCCTCCTTCTGAAAAATATTTCCCACATGGGAGAATTTAAGAGATTCGCTTTTTTTTTCTCGAGCATATAGCGTAAAAATCTGCCGCGGCAATGGCGCGAGAAAAAAAGCAAAAAATGCAAAAATGGCTCGGGGCAAACGTAGCAGCAATTAAGAACACACCGATTATTGGTTGTTTTTCAATTAAACTGCCAATTCGTTTCTACCCTTTATAATCCTACGGGCGTAAAAAATTCACGCGGTTACGCATACTAAAACAAAAATAATTCCGTTTTAATCAAAATTTTGCTGCGTACCCTACAGGCAATAAAGCTTTTTTTTTAATCGTCACCGATTCTTTGAGTTTTTTTTCAATCATTAGTGCTTCTCAATTTGAAACACACACTTTTCTCGTTATAAAACCATTCTCTATGTCTAGCGAAGCTGCATTAGGCTTCTAATCTTATCGATGAAATTATATATATTCAGATTGTCCGACTGACAGTGATGGCGTGATTTTGTGTGTTTTGTGCTCGTGAATTGATGAAATGGGGATTTATCTCAAAGCTAAGTTGACTCCTTTATCTATTACAGAAGCGTGACTGCCTATGACTCGTAAAAGGAATAATTCTCGAACTACTGGGTACGCTCCAACTTACGTCCACATGAAAAACTGGATTAGTCGCGTTTAAGATGTTCTACAAAATAACATAACAACGATGCATGCATTGTACTAAAAAACAGACATTTTTCTTGTTTTTGTTGTTTTTAAAAATTCTAAACGTGAGTACGCGAGAGGACGAAATACTGAAATTTATAATATTTTTAAGAGAGGAATTTTATCGCGCAAGTGCCGACGTCATATAAGACTTTTAGAACTTAACGTATCACAGAGCAATAGTACATATTTCCGTAGTTCATCATCTACGTTTTCATCGTTTTGTCTAATAAACATTATAAATCGATTTTTTTAAATTATTATTTAAGAGGATAAATTACCTTGTCGCCACTAGAGTAAAAGAAATATTTAAGTTGGACGATGTTGCAGTGCTCAAGGCGCCGCATAATTTGTAGTTCTCTGTTCTGTAATAGAGAAAAAAAAATACAGATTAATTTTACATTTTCAAAGATTTTAATAGTAGGAAACATATTATTACTGTTAGAAAAAATAGGATATTGTCCATGGATAAATGATGATAAATTAAATTTTATGTAGAATTGTGTTTAAAAATTTATCTACTTTCACAGTAAAATTATTATAAGTTATTAAAATTGATATAATTTAGAAATTTTACTGCAGTTATATTAAATTTAGTTTACCAGTTCTTATGTATAAAAATTTCTAGTGCTGTGCTTTAAATTAGAAGTACATTGTTTTTTAAACAAGAAGCGAGAATTTAATTTCAAATGTAGATATTGTTAAATATTTGTAAATTATAGAAAAAAAATTAAGAATGATTCTAGATGAGTCTGAAAATCTGTAAATCCTCTGATTAAAACTTGTAAAGCTCACCTTAAATCGTTTATCCTGAAGAACCTTCTTGATGGCGACCATGACGCCGGTGTCGCAGAGTTTTGCCTGGTAAACGACGCCAAAGCTGCCATTTCCGATGACTTTTGTGTCGGTGTAAGAGACTTCTTGTGGGTGATCGGGTCCAGCACCGGGGGTTGCGACGACGATCGTCACTTTGCTGCCATCCTTGCCTGCATTGTACATTGCACCACCCATAGAAACAATCGGAAACCACAATGCTACAGTACAGCGAAAGTAAAAGAAGAAAGGAGCGAAAAATATGTCTAATAGATGAAGAATAAAATAAAATAAAATAAATATAAAAAGCTCGTGCAAAAAACTACACTACTAAAAATAATTAAAAAATGCTATTATACGATAGGAATAATAATAAATTGATAAATATCGTCAGCGTCAAGATTACAGTCATCGATTGAGTGCAAAATGTTGTTAGCTTCGATAAACATCTAATTAATGATTTATAAGCTCATAAACATCGATGACTGAATAGTTTTCCTTAAGATAGAACGATTTATGTTTTTCCCAAGTACTCGACGAGGTGAATATTGAGGGGACAACGGGAATTAAGAGGAAGACAATGAATCATAACATGGAAAAGATGAGCCCACGCGAATCAATTCGAGGAAGTTTCCTGGTGCTGAAAATTCTCGCGAATAACGTCGTGTTACATTTAGTACGAAGAGGGAGAGAGAAGAGACGTGAGGGTCGTCGAAATAGACTTAGCTATTTTTGCGTACCGCTTCGCTCGGAAAGCGCACATGCGAGAACTCGCAAATAGAACTCATGCACAGACACGCGACTCTCTCACTTCTCGTATCATTTGTTTTTACAAGTAATAGAGGCACGATTCTATCGACGGTGTTACACACCACGACGTCATCGGTTTCAAGAAAGACATTAACTCAGTATTGGCAGAAGGAAGTTGCTGAAAATTTGCAATCGACACATCGTTTATGCTCGTGTTAAACAAGATTTCCTCTTCGACATTTAGTCGTTTACTCGAAGGCTTTATATAGTATATTTCTGTATTTCTATCGACAGCCATTGAGTGAAGAAAATCTTACACCAAAGCACATATGTTTGAAATTACATCAACACAGCGGTAACCAAGGTTGTAATTATTTTTTGAAAATTTTTCAAATTTGAAAAGAAATTTTAGATCAAAGACAATAGGAATCTTTAAAATGGTATTTGATTTTTTATCGGTCATTTTTAAAAAATGTTTATGTAAAAATACATTTTTTTGTCGTCTGGATTTCTATAATTTGACCAGAATAAAATTATTTTTATAATGCTAAATATTTTTCTGCCCCCGCTGCGACCTTTTTTTTATTTTTTTTATAGTCTGTGCATAACTCTGTAGGTTATATGAAACTCAGTCAAAAATAAAAACTATCCATGAGTAAAAAAAAAAATTTGGAATGTATAATTTCTAAAAAAAAATTTCACGCCTCCAAATATTTTCTGCCAACGCTGCCAATTTTTCTATAGATTCTGCACTGTAACGATCCAAAAGATCGTCAAAATAAATGTTCCAACTTGTAAAGCACTAAATGCGTATATTTGATGAAGGGCCGAAGTAAGGAGTCGAGGTTTGTCCGTTACAATGTCTCGGGGTGAAGTAAGTACTACAGAAGATGCGCTACGTCCCATCAAAGATCCTTGCGCCAACGATAAGACGGCCGTCGCGCGCTTGAATGTGTATTAACCCTTTGATGCACAGCGGGATGTTTAACATCCCACCTAGATTATTATCATTTTTTAAACATTTCAACGTTTTCTTTCTCGATTTTAAATAAAAGTAACTTTTTAAAAATAAAAATGTGTGCATCAAAGGGTTAAGGGGCCGTTACAGCACATACCCCATACCCCTTTAGGTTATATAAAATTAAGAGCAAAATAAAACGTGTTCGAATGACTGAAAAAGATACAATAAAAAAATGTATAAATTGACGTAGAATGCCTCATATATAGATTCTATCGATAATAATTGCGAAAATCTCGGATCAAAGGACTCTGACACAGATATTTGAAATTGTATCAAGCAAGGATAAAGAGACAGAGAGACATTGCGTGAGAAATCCAAGGTCGATTCACAAGTAAATGTCTTTTTCATGTGTAGTTTACCTCGTGTCTACTCTAGACTCTCGTTTACTCAAGAGACTCGACAGTGAGTACGCGAGAAATTACATCTGTTAATGTTCTCTCGTATATACAACGTTTGCCAAATATTCTTGTGTTTAAAACCGTCGCAACGACCTCGGTATAAAAGTCTTTGGCTTCTGTGTAAAAAAAAAATCTCTCAAGGCGTTAGAGACATAATTCATCTTAAGAGTAAACCGGAGGTTGTGTCCGGTCGTCAAATTAATTTTCACGGAAAACTTGTACCGTTGTGGTTGGAGATACTTCGGCTGCTGCGTGTTCCGTGTGCCGTGCTCTTCATCTGTCGCTTCAGACAATTTTTTTTTCTTTCCTTTAATTCCTTCGCTCAGACTACCGGCCAAAATTCACCGGAAGTCCTCGCAATATTTTCTTCCTATCACGTATTTTAATGATTTTCTGGGGTTATCTTTTTAACAGTGCCTTGAAGAGAAACGTACGTCTGTCACTTTGACAGTTGAACTTTTTCTAGCAAGGCTCAGAACGAGTAAAAAAAAAAGAAATACGAATATCGAGGAAATCAGGGACGAAAGTAAACACCTGTTGGTTCAACTGATTTTGATGGAAAATTTTTTACGAAGATCATAGAGCCTTTGATATAATTTGGATTTTGATAGAAAAATAAAAAAGCTTATAGAGCCTTTGATAAAGTTTGGATTTTGATGGAAAAATAAAAAAAGCCCGTAGATTCTTTGATAAATTTGTATTTTGATGGAAAAATAAAAAAAGATCATAGAATCATTGATAAAATTTGGATTTTGATAGAAAAATAAAAAAGCTTATAGAATCTTTGATAAAGTTTGGATTTTGATGGAAAAATAAAAAAAGCCCGTAGATTCTTTGATAAAATTTGTATTTTGATGGAAAAATAAAAAACGATCATAGGATCATTAATAAAATTTGGATTTTGATAGAAAAATAAAAAAGCTTATAGAGTCTTTGATAAAGTTTGGATTTAGATGGAAAAAATAAAAAAGCCCGTAGATTCTTTGATAAAATTTGGATTTTGATGGAAAAATAAAAAACGATCATAGGATCATTAATAAAATTTGGATTTTGATAGAAAAATAAAAAAAGCTTATAGAGTCTTTGATAAAGTTTGGATTTAGATGGAAAAAATAAAAAAGCCCGTAGATTCTTTGATAAAATTTGGATTTTGATGGAAAAATAAAAAAAGATCATAGGATCATTGATAAAATTTGAATTTTGATAGAAAAATAAAAAAGCTTATAGAGTCTTTGATAAAGTTTGGATTTTGATGGAAAAATAAAAAAGCTCATAGATTCTTTGATAAAATGTGTATTTTGATGGAAAAATAAAAAAGATCATAGGATCATTGATAAAATTTGGATTTTGATAGAAAAATAAAAAAGCTTATAGAGTCTTTGATAAAGTTTGGATTTTGATGGAAAAATAAAGAAGCTCATAGGGTCTTTGATAAAATTTGGCTTGACTGGCCAGAAGATTGTATATCGTTCCCAATAAAGCCTCACTGAGATTAAGTAGCCACGTGCAAGGTGCGCCACAACCAAGTCTGACGTCGTACTCTCGGTGATTGTTTACATGTTCGGTTCAAATTTCCAGGAACTATTTCTAGCAAAATCACGCAAAGTGACTCTCGGCAAAGCTCATGCTCTTAAATCGCGAGTGTCCACAAACCAAGATCGTGAGCAAAAATATTATCGAACAAATTTAATATTTATCTTAATTTTAGATTAAATTAATCATACAAATTTTGTCATATTCGACAAAATCAGTAAAAATAAAAATAAAAAAATTCCTGCCGATTGTATATATATGTGTGTATAATTTGCGAGAAACTCACGTTTCTTAGATCCTAATCGGCGCAAAAATTTACAAATCCTTTTGTAAGTGCTGTCCGTCTCATTGGCGCTGACGTCTATAGCACTTTTCGATTTCGATTGCACCGAAACTTTTTGCTGCTGTCCGCTTGGACAGAATTTAGCATATCGCCAGTACTGGCAGGGCTCTGACCAGTCCAAAGCACTTGTGGGTGCCATTGTCGTTTTTATTTATAAATAATTTTACTCTTTTTTAAAATTCCGAACAAGTCTCTTTCTCTCCAGTCTCAAAATAATACTTTTTGGCACCAACTTTAACACCAAATTCCTTTCTCCTCACTCATACATTTTCACAATCTAAACAGTAAAAACAAAATTGAAATTTTCGACAAAATATCTTTCTCCCCAAACATCCACATAAACTTAAAAATAATTTCTCCTATTTTTTCTACATTTCTAATCCCCCCCCCCCCCCCCCCCCAAAAAAAGAAAAACGATTAAACTATAAATTAACAAACTTTTTTTAAATCTTTGGATTTAGCAAAAATTTCAATTTTTATTTTTACTAGATAGAAAAAATATTTTTTCAACACTTGGACGAACTCGTACGTTTTTTTCCGAACTGCTATCATAAATTCTATGTATGGCAACTGCAGATATTTCGATGATATCGATCTTGATCACTCGAAAGAACAACAAAAGTAATCCACGATTAAGTGCTGGGCATTTATATATAGACTTGACTCGTAGACACTGTATAGTTTCCTCCTCGTAGGCTTCTCAATATCTTTCTCTCAGTCCATCAGATGTGTTTCTCTCTCTCTTTCTCTCTTGTTCGTTCACTTCGTGCGATAATCCGTGGGGCCTCACGGCATTAACGGGAAACGGGATCGTCCCGTAACGGCAGCTCTTCGCTTTGCTCGCGTGTTGGCGCGTCCGTGAACTTTGCTCGGTCACGAACCGATTTGAATTTCACGAGTTTCGTGTCGAACGCTGTTTTACGTTTGTAACTAGAGCTTTCGATAACTTCGATAAAATTCGAGTTAAAAAAGGAGATAAAAAATTATTTTTTTTAAGTTTGAAAGAAAACAAAAGATTTTGCTTCCTCCTTAAGATTCCCGTCTATTTGCAATTATGGAAGACGTCAAGGAAATTCAGTACGACATTTAGCATCTTTTTAAATCATCTTCTCCTCTTCACTTTGAATCCTTGTTCCGGTTTTTTCAAGGATAAATGTCGTTGAAATTGCACAATTGGCAGGAATTTGTAGCATTTCATATATATTTATATTTTTTTTGGGTATTATTTTTATTGGCAACTTTGCCGATTTTTTTAAGGCACAAATTGTAGTGAATTTTGTAAAAAAAATTTGAAGGACAACTTTAAGATGATTGTGACGTATTTTGTGTCGTTTTGCTTTCAACTTTTTTTGTCTGTTCTGACCTGGACAAAAAAAATTTGCTCGTTCACGAACCGGTTTGAATTTCACAAGTTAAAAAATGTAATAAGAATTTTATTTTTTATTTTTAAGAGGAAAAAGCAAACGTTTTTGCTTCCTCCTTAAGATCCACGTCTATTTGCAGTACCAATGCCAGCGATTATGAGAGACGTCAAGGACCTTCCGGGTGACATTTAGCACCTTTTTAAATCATCTTCATCTCGATCGCGACATCTCATCACTTTGAAATCCTTCTTCCGGTTTCTTTCAAGGATAAAAGACGTTGAAATTGCAGAATTGGCAAGTATTTTATCACAAACACTTTGAGATGATTGTGACTTATTTGTAGCATTACATTTTTTCTATATTTTTTTTCCTGTACCACAAAACTTGACGATTTTTTAGGTAACAATCGTGGTGAATTTTTTTTTTTTAAGTGGTAAAAAATCGTTGAAATCAAGTTTCTAAACTTTGCATTTCACTTTCAACTTTTAACTTTTTTAATTTTCGCCTGAACTAAAAATATGTGGAATTTCTATCAAATTGTAGGAGATTTTTAGAATCTTTTTGTTTTAATGTTGAGAAGTTTTTGGTGAGGAAATAGAGTAGAATTATCGGAAAGCGAGACCCTGAAGAGTTACCGGCTCGAGGCGGTTTGGAGTCTCGGTTTGTACTGCCGCACGGCGACTGGCAAATGCGTGTGCGTAATTTGTGACGCTTTTGGAGAGTCGTAGAGCAGAGTAGTAGTTGTTGAGTCTCTAGTCTCGCACCTGGGAGAGAGACTGACGGTGTCTCGATCGAGAAATAGCAAATGTGTCACGCCTAGAGTATCTCACTCGAACTCCCAGAAGTTTCGGGCTGCTACGTTGCTGCGAAAACACGATTCGAGCAAACTACTACCAACTAGTAGAAGCGAACGAAGAGACGAAGAGCGAAGAGGATGAAAACCGGTACCAGTCGAAGAATTCTCTTCAGGTTGTATCAAAACACTGCGTAGATGATTCTCCAAAGATTCCCCGAAGATTCTGAGAAGAATTTTTCTCCTCTATTTATAAATAAGTCCGTTAATTAATTCACAATTAAATCGTTTTAATTCGTCCTCAAATGGTGTAATAATTAATTTTGACGTTTATTAAGGCTCGTAAGCCTTTGTTTTTTTATTTAATTACAATCAAAGCTAAGGAAGCGACAAAAGTACCGGAAAAATTTCGAGGACGCAAAATACGATCTTAAGGTGCGTAAACGCGTACTTAAAGTCGACAGATATTTACAGATCAGTTCGGAATTAATTGTCAATACAAGTAATCGATTACTGATCGATTATACTTTGTGTCTTAATAAATCATTAAGGTGGCTACCGTGGCACAATAATTTATTTCGATGACTCTCAGCACTTTGATTCTTGATTATCAAAGCTGCGAAAGCAATAAATGCACCGGAAAATATGTCGAGGACACAAAATATTTCCACATCAGTTCAGTATTAATGAACAGTGCATTAAGGTGATTCAAGTGGCACAATTATTTATTTTAACGACTCTTAAGCCTCTCAACACTTTAATTTTTGATTATCAAAGCACCGGAAAAAAACGTCGAGGGCACAAAATATTTGCACATTAGTTAAAAATTAATTAACAATGCATTAAGGTAGTTCCAGTGGCACAATTATTTATTTCAACGCCTCTTAAGCCAACACTTTGATTTTTGATTACCAAAGCTATGGAAGCATTAAATGCACCGAAAAAAACGTCGAGGACACAACATATTTTCACATCAGTTTAGAATTTATTAACTATTCATTAAGGTGGCTCCAGTGGATCAAGTATTTATTTTGGCGACTTTTAAGACTCTCAGCACAGATTGTCTTGATTATTGAAGCTACAGAAGCAATAATAGCACCGGAAAAAAAACAGTTGGGGACACAAAATGCGATTTTAAGGTGCGTTTACGCGCTCTCAAAGTGGAGAGTTCTTGATACGCGGCGGGCCGGCACGCGACTAATACACGAGGCACGGCATTACCTCACGCGGCCATCATACACACCCGCCACCGCCGTTACCACCGGCTCTCCTCTCGACAGCGCTCACAGCGTTTCAGAATCTCTGCTGCGGTACGCAGGAAGGGATAGATACACCGAGAAACTGAGAGAGAGAAAAACAAGAACGAGAGAGAGAGAAACAAGAACGAGGGAGACACAATTTGCTCAGCAACTACCGTGAAATATTCTCGGAGAGAGAGAGAGAGAGAATTTTTCGTCTCGCTTTGACTCTGTTGTTGATCGACTCTTGGCAGTTCCGCACTTTGTGTGTCTGCTAAGACAACAGACAGAATGACTGCTAGTGTCGTTTGAATTTCAATGAGACGAGATATATCGCTCGTTGGAATTATTTTTACACGTCATTAACACAGATAGAATTAATAATCGTTGCAAGGAGTTGAATTATGAGGACGCAAAATATTTCCACATCAATTCAGAATTTATTAATAATTTCTTGATTATCGAAGCTATGAAGAAACGTTGACGCGCTCACAGCATTTCGGATTTATTGATACACAGAGAAACTGAGTGAGAGAGAAAATGTTTCGTCTTCATGGGTTTATTTAAATCAAATATGATATCTATTTCAAATAAATCAAATTTTATTTGTGTCAAAGAAATTTTATTAAAAATTAATACGATTTATTTGTATGGAATAAATTTTATTTGATCGAAATAAAATCCTATTAGGCAAGCCATTAAATAAATATTATTTTATTATATTAAATAATAATATTATTTTCATCAAATAGAATTTATTTCATTCGAATAATCGTATTTTATTATCATATTTTAATAAATTGAATTTTATTTATTTAAAATAGATCCCGTATTGGATTCAAATAAAAGCATCAAATCGATTTCTCTGTACTCTTCACAATTCCGCATTATGTGTGTCTGCTAAGACAACAGACAGAATAACATTTGAATTTCAATGAGGCGATATATCGCGCTTTGGAATTATTTTTACACGTCATTAGCAAAGATAGGATTAATAATCGTTGCAAGGAGTTGAATTATAAATAGATATTGAGACGATCTAAAGGTCGCAGATGACGAGAAATAAAAATAATCTTTTTCGCCTTTCTCGTTTCGCTTCTCGGAATAACATGTACGCATCACTGCCAGAATTGTATTTGCTCACTCTGTCACGCTTCACTTTAGAATAATATCATTGTTATGATCGAGGGGTCATGAAAAATGATCGTTTCGCTGACTGCGATCGTTATTTCTAATATACGAGACACTTTCAGTTTAGAAACCATAATTTATGAAATTTAAAAAAAAAAAGTACTCTTCGAAATATATTTTGTTCATACTGTCAATTTTTTCTATAAATTCTATACATATCATTGTATGTTAAATAAAATTAAGAATAAATTAAAAAGAGTTCATAACAGTGAAAATTAAATAATTACTTTTAATTATTTAAATAATTAAATAAAATTAAATATTTTTTGCTCACCCTGTTAATTGTTATATATGTTCTGTGTCAACGTATAAACAAAGCTTCCTCTATCAGAAAGTAAAACTCTACTTCAAATTTTATGTGCAAACACTGGAAGTGTAAATGCATGTAAACTGATATATTTAATTTAATATGCTATAAAAAATGAATATATGGGATAATAAAAAAGTTAAAAGCTCTTTTGAATAATTTTCCTTCGTTTCACTGTAAATGCACACATTTTACATCACAATTGTGCGTTAAATTTAATTTACGACTTAAAACACCCAAACATTTTTTTACTGCAGGTTCAATAAAATTACGAGCAAAATAAAATCTGTCCCAATGACTGAAAAAATAAATAAATAAATTTAACAAGTGGGTGAAAAGTGGAAGAATTTCTCGTGCATTGACAATAATTAATTTTTTACTGCAGGTTCAATGAAATTACGAGCAAAATAAAATCTGTCCCAATGACTGAAAAAATAAATAAATAAATTTAACAAGTGGGTGAAAAGTGGAAGAATTTCTCGTGCATAGACAATAATTAATTTTTTACTGCAGGTTCAATGAAATTACGAGCAAAATAAAATCTGTCCCAATGACTGAAAAAATAAATAAATTCTATATTAAATAAATTTAAAAAATGGGTGAAAAGTGGAAGAATTTTTTGTACATTGATTTTATTACCAAATATTTTTACTGCAGGTTCAATAAAATTACGAGCAAAATAAAAACTGTCCGAATGGTTGAATAAAATAAAAAAAATGAAAATAGTGGGTGTAAAGTGGAAGAATTTCTTTTGTATTGATAATAATATATGGTGAGCTACCATCTCTGCATATTATACAGTATCAGTATCTCGCTCGGTTCGAACGTTGCATTTGCTGTGCCCGCTATATTTAGTATTTTATAAGGAGATAACACGACCACGGCTGCAGAGCATAGCTCGTCCATCCATGCGCGATCCTCCCGGCTATAAAATGCTTTTACTGTGTATCGAGACGCTCGATGAAACTCGAGACCGTCCCATCGTGTTTTCCGACCTTTCTTTATTTTTTTCATTTCGAAGTTTTTTCTTTTTATTTTTTTTATGCACTTAATTAACGGTACGAGTAGCAGTTGTGCAGCCGGATTGAAATGAGAGGCTAATACACGACCACGCAAATAATATTCTCGTTCATCTTTGTCGTGAGATATTTCTGATTCTATATGCGGATCAGTCGTCCTCGAAAAGTTGTGAATTATTTGCAATCGCTTTTGTCGTCATCCTGCTCGTAGCCACAGAGATAAAAATCGATTTTTCTGTCTGTTGAAACACCTAAAATACAGCTTTGAAATATTTACTCCATTTATTTGATTTTGAGAAATATTTCGGCTTTATTAATAATATTGAGAAAAAAAAAATGATTAGCGTGAAATGAAGACATTTCATATTTCTACAAGAATTCATAATGTAGGGAAATGAAGGGAATCCCATTGATAACAATTTAAAAAACCATATTAATTTTTTTTCTCATTTCGTATGTAAAAAAAAATTATGAGCTTTTTCTTTTGCTCATTATCAGAATTCAGTAATAAATAATAAATAGTATCGCAATTATCGAGAAGATTCATTTCAGTATTTTTTGCAATTCCTTAAGTACTGAAAATAATACGAAATATATTAATGTGTATATTTTTTATTTTGTGAAGCTATTTGACAATTTTCCAACAATTCTTTGGGTAATTCTGTTTTATTGTATTTTTTCCCGTGAAAAGTATCAGAGTGATCGATTGGTCCATTAAAACAGGATTTGCGATAACGTGCGAAGAAGCTGTAAGGCTCTTAGACCACAAAATGGTTTCGAACGGCTAAGCGCAAAGAGCTTTAGGCGATCAGGGCAGATTCACAGTGTAAATACCGCTATAAAGTGAAAGTAAATCGAGCTGAGAGTACTTCTCGACAGTAGAAAAAAAAAAAAAATTAGACGTAAGAGATACGAGAGTCAAACAATTGTCAAGACAAATTGAATTATCTGAGCGCGTGCGAGACCTAGAAATCAACCATGACGCAATGATGTTCATTTTTGTTGTCTCTGCGATATGATATTGACCTGGCGGGGGGAAGCCTTATCGAACATTGCCCCCCTCCCCCCTTCGCCACTTTATTCTGGGTATATCTAAATTTGAGTAAATATTAAAAAAGCCCCGACATGTCTATCTCTGAACTTTCCTGCGATAACTAATACTAGACTCGAGTGCAATAAATTCTTCACCGTTATGCACAATTTTTTACTTGACTTCCTCTCGGTCTGTGCTCTTTAAAAATTTAATAATCCAACCACTTGGATTTCTCTTAATCCTCTATTTTCTTTCAATTTTTTCCGTCCATTCATACAACTTTAGATCTTTTAAAAATAATCTCCAAGATATCAGAATGAAGTTAAGATATTGAAAGATTTTTGCTTCCACATAGAGGAAGCTTTGTTTTCATGAAAAATTTTTTTTTCGAGATTTTTATGTCAGGACACTTAGAATTGTCCAAAACGTCCAGAAAAGTGATCTAGAAAAAATGTCCGTATGTATGTATGTGTGTGTGTATATATACAACTCCGAAAATTCGAACGCCGATAACTCAAGAACGGTTTTGTATATCGCGCTCAAATTTGGCACATTAGTGTAGCAGCGAACCCTCTTCAACTGTACCAATTTTCGACAAAATCGGGGCGAAAATTTCGATTTTATGCCGTTTTGAATTTTTTGAAAAAAGGACGTGGTCGCTCTAACTTTCGTAAAATTTAGTCTATTTTGCTAAATAGTTGGTTATAAGAGTAGGTGCACTCAATGCTGTTTGGTATTGAATTTGGTTCGAATCGGTAAAGTGGTTCAGATTTTATGGAATTTTGAATTTTTCAAAAAATTGACATTATCGCTCTGTTGTAAATTTTGCAAAACTTGAAATAGCTAGCTCAAGTTTTGTATATAAATGAAACAATATTCAGCCATTATATATGTATAATTTAGTGACAAACGGTATGAAATTTGTGATTTTATGGAATGTTGAATTATTTTTAATAATATACGTTATCACATTTACTTTCGAAAACGCTCTAATAATAACGAAATAACGGAATAACGAAATAGAAAAAGCGAATTCACAACATGTTTATTTATCTAATTTAAAAAAGGATGCAAAGTAGAACCTTGCACATTGCTTCCTCATTATTTTTCGCTTTTTACAAAGCTTCCTCTATGAGAAAGCCAAAATTGAATAACATACTGCTTCCTCATAGAGGGAGCTTTGTAAAAAGCGAAAAATAATGAGGAGGCAATGTACAAGGTTCTACTTCGCATCGTTTTTTTTATAAAATATCGTAGAATTTAAAGGACATGTTGACAGTGGAAAGATTTTTTTTTTTTGTGACAAGGAATAAAATAATAAAAAATTACTATCATTATAGTTTAGTAATATTTATATCCAACAATAAGTTCCTCACCGTTATACACAATTTCCACGTGACTTCCTGTTAGACAGAGCTCTTTAAAAATTCTATAATCCAACTCTTGGAGTTCTCGTGTCCCTTTATTTTCCTTGACTTTTCTCCGTCCATCCATCCAGCTTAGATGTTACAAACGTGTTTCATTATTATTATTCAGCGTCCGTCCGCTCCTCGAAGGTACGTCGTAACTTATTATACCCGTTGGATGCAGGAAAGAGGTTCTCCTACGCTCGGTTTAGGAAAACCGTTAGAATTTCGAGGTCAATAACAGAGAGTCGGAGTTTTGAGGATCTGGGTCTTATAAAACAAAATTTATTATTTTCCATAACCTTCGAAATCACTCTAATTATTTATCCGACAAATAATTCATGAAAAAATGTATATAAATTAAATTAAAAAATGTAATTATACACATTTCTTAGAAGATACATTTTAACAACCTCCTGTAATATTTTTCATTGCCAAGAAATAACAATTTTTAAAATAGAGAAAATATGATCTACATAATATTTTCAGTGCTATAAAAAAAGGAAAAAAAAATTGGAGAAATTATGGTCAATTATTTTCTTTTTTAGTAAACGTTCACGTTTTATAAAACGTGAAAACAGAAATGAAAATTTGATGAAACATTTATTAATTGCATTTCGGTATTGTAAAAAAAATGTAAATATCAAACTAGTTATAGAATAAATAAACAGAGTGAATTAAAAAATAATGTGAAGGTTAACAATTCAGTAGTGGCAGAAATTTCTTTATTTAGATCAGATTTGCAAATTCAACGAGACGCAGAAATGAAACTTGACGTAAAACAAAGAACGAGGAAATACTTTCAAGTATTTCATCGATGGAACGAGAGAGAAAGAAGGAGAAAGAGAGAATAAAAATATGCCGATAGCAAGAGGTGCCCCTTCGCTCATTCGCTCGCGCAACCGATTGAATTATGAGCTACTCCAGCAACAGCTGATCGAGGATAAAAATAGAATGGCGCGTTGTATGCGCAGCGGTGTTGCTCCGCGTGTTGCCGGGCTTTTATTCTCGTTACGTCGTCACCTCCGAGCACCGACAAGTGACGAAGAAAAAGATGCTTGCCTGATATAACACTAAATACATATTATTTCATGATGATATGCATAGCACAGCGATAAGCGAGTTAGAGCGATTTTTCTTCTCTTCACTGTGCTTAAACCTGCGTTAAAACTTGTTATTCAAGTCGGCGACACTCGTTCGCTGAATATTTCACAAGAATAACTCATTTGCACATCAGACGTGAACGCCAAACGACACTAAAGTATTTTTATATTGACGCGTAATATTATGAAGATAGTGCCATTTTTTTGGGGCTTTCAAATGACGACAGATGCTTTTACCACAATATGTGTAGTGCTATCACAATGTCACGAGAGAAATTGTGATAAGAATGGGAATCCCAAAAGAGAAAGTTCCGCGCATTTTATCAAAGATTTTATTTCATTTTTGTCATTGTCGCTACTAATTGGTATTTTTTTCCTTTTAGATTCCAAATGTTGAACATTTTTGATACTTTGAAATAGCCTTTCGTTGATTATTGTTTTTTTGATAAGAATAATTTTAAAGAAATATTATTAAAATTATATGACTAGGAAATTTATTGATTTTTTCAATTCTGATCGAATGCATACAAAATATTTGTTTCCCCAAACAGTCGCAGTAACGTTTTGATAAATTTTACATGACACTTTTGCAGAGTTGTAAATGCCTAATACTTATATACAGAAATAATGATGATGATACGATCAGCTCTATAATTATGATTCTATAATAATAACATGTAACGATTGTAATACGATGATTAAACTTTGGAATGGCTGCAAAACTTATTATTTTTCAATAAAAATTCACGGTAATCCTTTTGAAAAAATGGAAAAAAATAAGTAATGCATTAAGATAGTAATGCATTACTTATTTCTTCCATTTTTTCCACTATTTCTTGCAATATTAAAGCGAAAATTAGTATCTTTTTCAGCTATTCAAATGTTTACACGCTATTTTATAATCACTACATATTATTATTGTGAAATCATAATTACAAAACAAATTGTACTGTAAACTATATCTCATGAATTAATGACGATTTACAACTCTGCACTTTTGTAACAATTACTAATTTAAAAAAAAAATAAACATACATTTAAAAAAGTGGCACAGAAAACTAGGAAGGCAACATATTGAAAAATTGCCCTTAATATTTGAACGCTGCTAAAAATAATATTACTTTTTTATTATCCTCAAAGATCAGACCCTGAGACAGAATAATTATTTTCAGCATCATACCTTGAAGAGGCGGAAATAAATGTGTACAAATTTTTAAACAAGTTACTCTTTTTGTTCTTTAAAAAAAGAACCAACAACCGGAGTTCGTTCACACTATTCTAGATTCGGGATTCGACGTCATGAGTTCACGGAAAGCTTCTCTCGAGAAAAGTACGTGTAGCTTCTTGGTTCGTTCGTCCATCCGTCTGTCTGTCGGTCCTCTCAGAGTTTACTGGCTTTCGTCCAGGTCCCTTGAAGCTCTAAGCTTTTCTCTGCTAAGTGTGCTAGTAAAGTCTTGCCATCTCGTTTTATTTTTCTGCAAAAGAGTGAGATACTGAGAGGATTGAACTGGCGCAGTAATCCACCGCGGGTTAATTAATCAACTCGTCGAATCAGGCTACTCCAAAATTAACGAGATACGATGAATAGCAAAACTTGAAATAGGAGGCAGCAATCCAACCAACTACTCCATCAGAGCGAATTTAACTTTGCACAAGTGGCCGAATACTTGAATCTCATCTCAAGTCTGGAAGTTCACTTTTTCCTCTCCTTTCCAGTATATTTAAGTACATAGTACAGGATATTCGTACATTATTTAAACCGCAAGTCGAAATTACTGAAACACACACCCAGAAAAAAGATCTTGTTAACGGGACTAGAACCTACGCATCGGAAATAAAATTTCTTATTTGGATGCCGACCTGCTAGACTTCCATTCACCTCAAAATTTATTTTTAATTTCTAATTAATATACTTATTGAATAGTAAATATATTCAAATCTAGGAAATATTTATTTGGATTGGCAGTCATATAATTGTTGATTAAAAAAACATTTTTTTTAATTGGTATATTCCTTACTATTCCTTAGAAGCTCACACCGAGAGAAAAAGATTCATTGATTCACGGAAATCTTTGCCAATGAAATAAAATACTTAAATTTCAAAATTATCTTTTCTTTGAATGATCTCAAACTCAATAAAAAGTAGTGACATTGATTCGAAGAAACATTTCTTTAAACCAATGAACCTTTTTCATTGATTTCAAAGATATCGTCTCTGATTCAATGAAACCTTCTTCTTACCATCTCAAAATTTCGAAACCTATTTTTTCCTGAAGTCCGCGGCAGATAAAGCTCTAATTTTGTGAGTATGTAAGGAAGTACGGCAGAAATAGGCTGAGCTTCTGGCTCCTCGAAATTCGAAGCCGTTCGATCGGGAGAACCGGAAAACAAAAAAGTGAGGTTAGGTGCGAGAAAGATCAATGAAAACGTTTCGTTGAACCAATGAAAACGTCTCATTAAAACAATAAAACTGTTTCTTTATTATATAGTCACTAAGTCAATCTTTAATTACAGGCAATGAAATGTGCTCTTTGAAATTCAAATGCACTATTTCATTAAAATCAAAGAAATATTTCGTTGAAATCAATGAAAAAAAAATCAATCCACCCATTTCTTTGGCGTCAATGAAATCTTTTCTCTCGGTGCAGAAACTGCCTCCCGCTCAGCAGTTGCCACGCAAACCAGTGCGCGGCTAAGCGGTCACCCATCCAAGTTATGACCGCAAATAATGCTGCTTAACTCTGGAGACCGTCGGAGTCACGCACCGACCGCGCGCCCACTGCTACTGATTTAAAGAATATATAATTTTTATATAAATATACAACAAGAATGAAATTAAATCGATAAATGTTGCATGTTGATAATAACAAACTCCAATGATGAAAGGAAATAAATATATATTGGATTATAAAATAGTTCTAATTGATTTTATTTAAAAATATCTAATACATGTATTTGGTCGTTTTAACTAGATTCTTTTTCCGGATTAAGAAAGTACTTAGTAGCAACAAATAAAATATTTTTTTAGTGTCCGCTGCACAATCAAAGTTGATTCAAATAAATAAATATGTTGGAAATAAAAAAACTGAAAAATTGAATGAAATACGTATTTGTTGGTGGGAAAGTAAATTTTCGTTGATTGAAATAATTAAATGTTGAATAGATAATTTTATTTAATATTACCAAATCTTTTTTCTGGGTGCACAGCAAAATATGATTTTATGAAATTAAAGTACCAATTCTGTTTTGTTACATTAATAAAGAAGTAACAAAATTATTTTTTTAAAATTTAAATCCAAAAATTATTGACAATTTAGGTTTTTCTAATAGGAACAAAAAGTTTCTAAAAAAAATATGGACATTTATTTTTTAACGTGCAGTGAAATAAAACTATTTTGAATATCTGGTTTAAAAACGATTTTCTCTTTGTCGCGACGTTACGTCGTTTATTATCCAAACATTTTTTTGTTTATTATCTACAAAATTCCTGAGAACGTATTGACAAAAATCGAATCTGAAATAATTTACAAACATTTCGGAGAAATGTGGAAAAATGTTGACGTAAGTTTCTCCAGATCTAGCGACTGATTCCAGAACTGCTGAGCATAGTTCAAGATTGTATACGTTTGCGGTGCACCTGTTACTCTCCCACAAATAGTCCGTTATCCAGACTGCCTAGAATCTACTTCTTGCATTATAGCCGCAACAGCAACTAGCAAGTCAGTGCGTACCCGCAAGTGTTTGTAATTTTGCACGCTCGTAAATTTGCCACTTTTAACTCGGTCAACTTCATTCAACGTCATATATGCGTCGCTGTTGATTCTACTTGTCATATTTCTGTGCGACGAATTCTCGCAGGGATATAACGTTAATTTAACTAACTGACGTTAATTCATCCGTGTTCGTTAATTTAATTGTTTATTTATTTAGTGCATTACTCATTTTTTGCTATGTTTAGTGTTTATTTGTTCAAGTACAAAAAAATGACATTACATCGAAATGTTAAATAAATGAGATTCGGCTTTTTTTATTTTTCTATTATCGATTCTATATTGGGATCAATTTGTGAAGCACAGAGAGAATTTTTCAAATTTGCTGAAATAATAATTGCATGGACTAAAAATCAATAGTTTGCTTCATTAATTTTTAATCCATGCAACTATTTCGCAGTTAGCATACAACGAAACATAAATTAATATTCTTCCTTTTTTAATTATGATTCAAGTAATTTTCACAATGTTTATATTTAAATAAATATAATTTAAAAAAACGTGAATTTTTATTTACTACCTTTTACATTTATTGAAGTAACACTATAATTTAAGTTATTTAATAGCAACGATTACATAATATAATAATAATTTATATAATAATCAATTCATTTCAATGTGTATAAAATAAGAAATTTGCATTAAAACCCTTTTTTATTTATTTGTGTCGTTTTAGGAAAATATGATAAGCATAATTCGTTCTCTGTATTTGAAATACTTTTATCACTAATTAATTAAGGCTTATTAAATATTAGAAATCGTTGTAAACGAATAATTCGTCTAAATTATTTATAATTATTGCAGAATAGTGTAAAATTTTTGTTTTGCATAATAATCAATTATTGGATACAAAAAGTATTTTGAATTCTTTTTCATTGAATTAATGCCCATAATGCTGCACTAGATGAGTAAAGCTTTCTGCGCGCGCATAACTCGATTTTGCATGTGTTATATATAGCTTCGGAGAGCTAGCAACATATGAAGAAGAACACTTGTGCCTCCCTCTTGTCCTGGTGAGTTGAACGCTCAATTATTTATACTGTATAGGCCATTAAGCGCCTCTGTGCGTAACGAGGTTTCATCGCGAAATCGCTAATTAATGTCCTAGGCTCTCGGGGTCAACCGGAGGGTACCGTTACTATACGTCCTTCTTGCTTGAAAGAATTGCTGTTGTGATGTTGCTTTGCAATAAAAAATCACAAAGGAAAACAAGTAAAAAAATTTAAAAAAGCATGCAAAGTAGAACTTTGCACATTGCTTCCTCATTCATTTTTATCTTTTGCAACGCCGCCTCTATGAGGAAATTTCTTTATATTATTTTTGGCTTCCTCATAGAGGGAGCTTTGCGAAAATGAAAATTATTGACGAAGCAATGTGCAAAGTTCTACTTTGCATCCTTATTTTAAATACAAATTAAAGAAGTACGAAAACAACAATTTTCATAAATTCAAAATTCTATAAAATCTAAACCGCTTTATGTATTTCGCTTAAATTCAGTACCGATCATCATTTTTCATTGCTCTATTCGTCCAAATATGTTTAAGCTCATTATCTAAAAAATGGTGGCAGCTACAGAACATACAGAGATTTTTTGAAAAATTCAATGTCTTATAAAATCTGAACCACTTTACCAATCGTCACCAAATTGGATATCTACTACAACTGGATGTTAATTTTACCTTGCAAAGGATTTGAGCAGGTTTGGTCGAACTTAACTTGAATAAGAACGAAAACAAAATTTTTTCGAAAATTCAAAATTTTATAAAATCTGAACCGCTTTATATTATACATAGGAAGGGGCGTTGCTCCTCTATCAGCGTACCAAATTTCAACTTGATTGTTAAAGCCGTTTTCAAGACACAGCGGTTTGAATTTTGATTTTGAAGTTTGAAAATTGACCATTCTGAGTGTCCTGACATGAAAATCCCGAAGTCTTTTTTTTACGAAAACAAAGCTTCCTTTATGAGGAAGCAAAAACGTTGCAAAGCAGAATCTTGCACTTTATCTCCTCATTATTAAATGTCAAAAATAATTTTTTTTTACAACATCAAAGTTTCCTCTACGAGGTGTCAAAAAAACTTGCACACGGAGAAAAAGGCTTGGTTAAACTTACTGATATATTGGTTAGAAATTTTACGAAATTTTTATTTTTAACAAAAACAGTTTTTGGTTTGGTGTACTAAATACTCGATTGTCTTTCAGAATCCTTGGTTATGTTAACCACTAATTTTCTTGGTACCTTTTTTACCCAATTTTTTGGCAGTTCCAACAAAGTGTCAAGTTTTTTTCGAAAGTGTAAAGTAGAATCTTGCAAATTGCTACCACATTATTTTACAAGGCAATCCACAGACAAATAATTTTTTTAAATCACTTTTCTCGACATTTTGGGCTATTGTGCATGAAAATATCGAAAAAAAATGTTTACGAATGAAAACTTTCCTCCATGAGGATGCAAAAGAGTAAAGAAGTCTTTTGGCTTGTCTGCGTTATGTTCATCGCTTTGCGCAAGACTTTTTCGAGTCAAGCAACATATGAATATACATATCCCCATACGAGAATTTTTTTTTATTGTCTTCACCGCTGAGAAAAGAATTTTGCGATGTAAACAGAGAATGTTTTAGCGGGGCGTGACGTGATGCAAGGTCATACGTTCCACCGCTTCACTCCCAAGTATCTTGCAATAATTATATATTCATTAATCGTGTGAGTACGTATGTTTGTGTGTGTAATTTTCAGACAAAGCAATTTTGATGATTAATTTACGATATCGAAAATTCTCGTTATAGTGTCTCGCTCACTCGACTCTGGACTATCTCCGTCATTCGCCCAACTATTTTTAGAATTAGTGGCGCCTCTCGGATATTCGATCAAACAAATATTTTCAAGAAGGCTGCAGCCAAACGCTTACAGGAAAAAGGTTAACCTCTGCCTCACTTTTATATATCGATCGCGCTTCCGAAAAAGCAGCTGGCGCATTTCCCACTCAGACCACGAAGAAAAGTGGATTTATCACGAAATGATGTTTTCAATGTATTTATATTGTGTAGAAAATTCCTGGAAAAATGAAATTCCAGGAATTTATTTTTCTTATTTTACGAATATCAATTATTTTGGAATTTATTTTCCTTATTTTAGGAAAATCTATAAATAATATCAATTTTTAATAATTATAATATCAATTATTAAAAGTTGATATTATAATTATTAAAAATTCATGGTGAAAAATTGTATTGTGCTCATATTCTGATAGAAGAAAAAAATTCTGCGGGACGCAAATTAAGATATCCCGTTTTTTTACCAAAATTATTTATTACTTTAATTTCGAATTCATTCAAGACTTATGATGCCTTATGATTTTGGGATCTCGATAATAAAATCGGTAACAAAAAGGAAAAAAGTCAACACAATTCTAAAAAAATAATTTTGTTAACATTTCTGTCGTTAATTTATATACATTTTGCAATAATTAACGACAATTTAATATAAACTTCAGATTGTATTAAAATACATATTTTTTAATTCAACTTTTCTACTGTCAGAAAAATACATTTTTTTTTCTTTCAATTAATGAAGTTTTTGTATCTAAAAGAACATAAAATAATTGGAATTCTCTTTATCTATAGAGATAATAATAAATTACGGAGGAAGAACAGGATAAGCTTGAAAACTATAATCCCTCGGTTTCATTCGCTAATGTGAAGATTGGTGCGTTGGATGTGAAAATTTCTCGATAATCGTACAGTGCAGCCTGTGATTGTCCCGAGCTTTGTCGCAACGCACGTGTCCTGCCCACGTATTACGAGAGAATAATAATACCCTCTACTAAATAGGTAAGTAGCTATATAGCGCGAGTGCAGTGTGTTGTCTCGTTGTTCCCAGCCGAGCGTTTGTACTCGGCACGCAGATTGAATTTACGAGAGAGGCCGCGAGACGATGCTTGCAAAATCATTGTGAAGACAACGTGAGAGAGACACAAACAAGAGTGATACACCGACTAACAGCAAGTCAGCCAATTCTTCTTCTCGAAATGTCTTCACGTGGAATTCCGTCACGTATGTGATCGTTAGTCATTGGCTGCGCTTTTGCTTACGCCGTATGATCTCGAGACGTCATCGATAACGTCACATAGCGAGCAAACGAGCAAATCTTGGTGAGAATTAAATTTTTTTTTTTTTAATGGGAGAAATTTGGATATTATAAATTTGTGTCTGTTCATTTTTATGAGAATTTTTAAAAATAATTACCGTAACTATGAAAAATTAACGTAAAAAATTTAGAAATTTCGTTTCCACTATTTTATTGTTGTAAGTATATAAAAATATAGTTTGGACATTTTTGTACTTTAATCTTTAATCTTAATTTATGACAGCAAATAATTGAGACTATAATTTTATTGTTATGACAACTATTTTATAATTATGGTAAGTATTTTTTTTAAATTCACATGCAGTTGACATGAATAGAGATTTTATAATTGATAATACTAAATTTCTTCTACTATTCACGTGAAAACTATTTTGCAAATTTTTACTTTCTACAAATATATAAAATAATTACGAAGACTAACATCAAAGATTCTTATTTGATAATAATGCAGACCAGAATTACCTATATTGGTTTTTTTCGCTTTAACGTGTGACACTCATTGTGTTTCTTTGTAAACCAACGCGAGGCTATAATAGCACCATAATTGGATCACTCTTCAGCACAACCTATGCGTGTTTCCCCCCGGCTGCTCTTTTTATACATACGTCTCGTTCCTTTTTCTTTATTTTTACTTTTTATTTATTTTCCCAACGTAGCAATGTCGGGGTCAAGACGAAGTAAAACGGTAATTGGATCTACGGATTTAAATGCCTGTAGTGTAATACCCTGACTGTTTTCTGACAAGTTCGAACATAGAATTGAAGGCGTATTTTTTTTTTCTTCATCAGCTCAGTTATTTTTTTCATATTATATTTTTTTCAGTTATTTGGATATTTTTTATTTTGCTCTTAATTTGATATAAGCTATAGTATTATTTACAGAACCTAAAAAAAAATTAGTAAAGTGGGGAAAAAATATTTGAAGGAGAAGAATTTTAAAAAAATATATTCAAATGTTATTATTGATTCTGTAAAAAATTGGCAGTGTGACGTCCTCGGATGTTCCGAAGTTCCGAAATTAAAAAATAAAATTCAAGTATGGTATAATTTTTTTCAGACCACTTAAGGGGAGAGAGGCGGGTCAAAAAAATTGATTTTGGAAATTCGATATCATCCAAATCCTATTGTATATAAAAATGTCCAATGCACTATATTGTTGGTACTCGAGTAAAGGATTTTTATTACTGTTGTCTGACTTGCATATGCTTTTAAATATTATCTTAAGCAAAGATCTTAGGATTTCCATTCTGCGCATGATTCAGATCAAACTACTAGACAGATTGGAATGGTTAACCTCTTATTTTATTCTTCATGAACAGATACACCGGCTAAATGGAGCAAATGTTAATAAAATGTAATATTTTTTAAGTAACATAATTATTAATAAATAAATTTTATGCTATTTTCTAAATCAGTGATTAACTTTGCTTTCAGAATGAAAAAAAATAGTTTGCTCCATTTTGCCGTTGTATCTTTTCATGAAGAAGAAAATGAGACGTCAATGATTCCAATCTGCCTTGTAGTTTGATCTGAATCATGCGCAGAATGGAAAACCTAAGAACTTTGCTTAAGATAATATTGAAAAGCATATGCAAGTCAGACGACAGTAAAAAATTCTTTCATCGAGCACCAACAATATAGTGCATTGAGCATTTTTATATGTAATAGGATTTGGATGATATTGAATTTCCAAAATCAATTTTTTTGTCTTGACTCCCTCCCCTTAATTGCTCTATAAAATTTACAGAATATCCATACGTTAATTTTTATCCTTTTTTAAAAAACCCTTCAAAATAGCACCGTTCGATTTTCCAAAATAAAAAAAAAACAAAATTCAGCAATGTTATGCTTCATAAGTAAATTGCAGAGTTGAGGAATTCGTGGCCTTAGAGTGAGGCACTAAAATTGATGGTGTTGGTATAATTTAGGTGGAATTCTAAACATAGAGGAACGGCGTTAAGAGGAGTTGAATTTTGGCATCAACGACTATCGCAAATACTTTGTGGGAGAGTGACAGAGAAGGAAGAGGGGGGAGGGGGGGGGGGGGGCAGAATGGAACTCTGGTGCGATGACACGCACAAAGAGATGCACCGCGCTGTGTATTTAAGCAAAAAGCGACACAGCGAGCGCCAATATTATTTATAAAAGAGCGTCGAAGAGCGACAAGAAGACGAGGAGGCGTATGACGTCATAGTGAATGTTGTAAATGTCAGTGCAACAAGCGGGCGGCTTTGACACATGAAAAGGGAATGCACAATTATGTTCCGTGTAGATGGAAAAGCGAAAATAAAGTAGAAAAATTGGTGGGGGCCGATTTCAATCGATTGAACTTATGCAGGTACTATTGAAGTACCATTTTCAATGGATACCATGAGCGAGATACGCTCAGGAAAAATGCTGGCAACTATAAATTGTAACTGTTCATTTTAGTTCGTTTGGCAATTTTTTAAAATAATTACAGTAACTATTAAATAGTTGTAAAATTTTTTAAAATTGATTTCCTCTTTTTTCTAGTTGTAAGTTGTAGTTGTAAATTTCACCTAGGCTTAAAATAAATAGCGATTATTTTATAGTGGAAATACCAAATTTTTCATTCAATGCGTCAACAATTTTGGTGAAAACTAATAATTATCCTAATTACGGATAATTAAATTAAAAAATTTATTTATACAAAATAAATATAAAAAAAATTATTTAATGAAAAATGTATGATACAAATGTGCTAAATAGTCACAAGGACTTTTAATGATTTTTATTTAATAATATTACGGACCACAATAATATTTGAGTTTACCAGAAAATTTTCTGCGTGTATTTACAAGTATTAAATTTGTGAAAAGATTTTACGCTTCCATTTCAATATTATTTTGCTTTTGTTCTAGCATAGAGACTTAGTTAAAGAATACATTTCTCCGGGTATATCCTGTCAAGCCACAAGATAGAAGGACAGTGAGAAAGATAGAAAGATAGAAAGATTCAATAGAATGTAATAGTCGGAGAACACATGATCGACACGAGAAAAGGGCGTTTGCGTTAAGCGACTTTCACACGTAAGCACATTCACTCTCGCGCTTGCTCAATCCCGTCGAACGCGCAACGTCCCTCTGACAATCGATTCATGGAACCTAATATAGACCATATAGGTACACAGCGATAGGTACTACCTATAACACCCAACATACAGGTATAATAAAACCGTTTGTATTACTGGTTGTGGATTTCGTTTTTCCATCTCATGTACTGGCCATTCTCAGTCAGTTCCGTTATTTTTATTACAATATTTTTTTCAGTAATTTTACGTCAAACTCTAATGAATCGATTACGAAAATTTAGCAGTAATTTAACTAGTGTGAAATAGTCAAACTTCCTCATAAATCTATAGTTTTCAAACTGACAAGGAATGCCCTATACCTTCAACTATTGTTATTTAATGCCGTAAACATGGATGAATTGATTGCGAACATTTAGCACTAATTTTACTAGCATGAAACAGTTTGAACCTCCTCAAAAACTTATAGTTTCCGAACTGACAGGGAATGCCCTATACCTTCAACTATTGTTATTTAATGCAGTAAACATTGATGAATTGATTACGAAAATTTAGCACTAATTTTACTAGCATGAAACAGTCTGAACCTCCTCAAAAACTTATAGTTTCCGAACTGACAGGGAATGCCCTATACCTTCCACTATTTTTATTTAATGTATCAAAATTTAATAAACCGATTACAAAAATTTAGGACTAAGTTGACTAGTATGAAAGTCTGAATCTCCTCAAAAACTTATAGCTTTCGAACTAACAGAGAATGCCCTATACCTTCAACTATTGTTATTTAATGCAGTAAACATTGATGAATTGATTACGAAAATTTAGCACTGATTTTACTAGCATGAAACAGTCTGAACCTCCTCAAAAACTTATAGTTTCCGAACTGACAGGGAATGCCCTATACCTCCCACTATTTTTATTTAATGCATCAAACTTTAATAAACCGATTACAAAAATTTAGGACTAAGTTGACTAGTATGAAAGTCTGAATCTCCTCAAAAACTTATAGTTTTCGAACTAACAGAGAATGCCCTATACCTTCAACTATTGTTATTTAATGCAGTAAACATTGATGAATTGATTACGAAAATTTAGCACTAATTTTACTAGCATGAAACAGTCTGAACCTCCTCAAAAACTTATAGTTTCCGAATTGACAGGGAATGCCCTATACCTTCCACTATTGTTATTAAAATGCATTAAATGCATTAAACTCCAATAAATCGATTACAAAAATTTACCACCAATTCGACTAGGGCGAAACAGTCTGAACCTTCTTGTATAAAAAAATCTTATAGTCTCCAAACTGACAAGGAATGTCCTATACTGTGCACAGTGTTTATGCATAATCCGACTATTCGATGTTACAGATACATCGGGTGACTCTGTGTAACTGACTTTTGGTAAAGTGCCGGTTGATCGGTGCGGGTTCAATGTACCCCTCGCGGTTTCCCCTCTCGCTCTTTGTCACTGTCGTGCAAGCCGGGAGACAATTTCTCGGTTCTCTAGACTCCACGTGGCTCTGGCAAGAGTTCCCTTGGCTCGATGCTTTTACTACCGCTAGTCTGACTGACTAGCGCGTCCCGTGTCGTATTCCTCTCTCGTTTTCCCCGCTTCCAATCCTCTCTCCCTCTATAAAACGATGTAAGACAGTGTAGAGTGTGTATGTGTGTGTTATATTGTACAAGAAGAGCCGCATTGTCTTCTCTTCGTCGGTAGCCGAAAGGAGAATTCTTGGTACGAGAATTCGCCTTGACAAAACCGACGATACTTCTCCTGACGTCTCGTCGTTGTCGACGTCTTTCGGTGGCCTAGGTCCGGAACGATACGCGTAGTCACATCGTGACGAGTCATCGAGTGTCTTTCGTCGGTTAGTTAGTTCGACGTACGACGAATAAATTCGAGCGGGAAGCGTTTGTTCGATATATACGTGACGTGCTTGCCGCAAATAAAGCGTGCCGCGACGATTTTAATGCTAGCCTATTTTCTATATGCGTAGGAGAACATTGGCTAACCGTCGATCATACGACGTGGGAGGTCGAACGTTCTCGTTGAATTTTCAGAAATTTCTATTCCCGCCTCTTGTTTTATTTATTCTTATTTTTATTTTCAGCTTACGACTTGTGGGTCATATTTTGTTGCGTTCTCTACGCAGTTGGTTGGTGCGTCGAGTCATCGTGAAAGAACGGTGATGTCTATATACTTGGAGAATTTCCTTATCGCGACTATTTAGTGGCAACTATTGAAAATAGTTGATGCAACTATTTTTTGTAGTTACATCAAATTTTGTCATTTAGGAAATTTTTGTAGTTACTGCGACTTTGTGGTGATATTCGTTTTTAGTTTATGTAATTATTTTTTATAGTTGTGACAACTATTAATAGTAGTTGATGGAATTATTTTTATAGTAACAACAACTTTTGGTATCATTCGAATTATTCAATATTTTCGAACTATAAGTATTATTGGATATTTTCGAAATATTCAATATGTTCGAATCGTATATAATTTTGATTACAGTTTTTGTTAGATGCTGCTGGAGGTTTAGTTTTTAAAAAAAGTGTGAGGCAACTAGAGTACTGAGAGTTTCGTGACTAATCTAGCGGCGCGTGGAGTTTCGTGACCGTAACGCACGGATTTTATACGGTAAAGAGGAAAAAAAAAGAGAGCACGTGGAGAGCGAGAGAATGCTCATACTCGAGGACCCCCGATTGTATATCGGAGCTGCTGTCTAGACGTCTCGAGACTAGCTACTCGTGTTCTCCTTTGAACAGTGATACTCGATAAACGATATGATTAATGACCTTATGATGACCAGACGTTCGGGGCGATGGTAACATTTATGTAATGCTTACGATCGTTAAAACAACTTCGGTTAAATAGAATCTGCAATTTTTATTTTTATTTTTTTTTAAATTAACGATGAAATTATGGCTAGACTATTCGGACAATAAATAATGCATTGAAAAATAAATAGATGACCGTACATTTTTTTCTCACGATTTCTCGTGAAATTTTAGTCAACATTAATTTTTTTTTGCAGTTATTTAAAAGGTTAGACATTTTTTTATAAACAGTGCTAAAGCTCTGTTATAAAATTAATTATAATTTGATATTGATATTGAAATTATAAAATGATAACATTAATTATAATGTATAGTTTTATTTCATAAATAAATGGAGGCTACAATTTTGTCATGGACGAATAATGTCGGTAGTTGTCGTGTTTTTTTACCATACCTATTTCAAATAGAAGAATAACTTTTCCAGGGGTTGTGTCGGTAGAAGACCATCCTTCATTTTTACTATCATCATCATTATTATTATCCATTAATATCATTCACCGATCGCTAAAACCTTGTTAATTAGCACAAGGAAAAAAGCTTGTGTGATCGTGATATTTTTTTTGTATAAAATATAAAATATATGTATATTATATTAGGGGCTGTACGGCAAGTTCTGTTATCTGGAAAAGTAAAATAATTTCATCGAGACTGATAGCGTAACAAAATAAGAAAAGTATCGTAGAAACGATTTCGCCGTTTATTATAAATGTTGAAATGTAAATTACAAAAATATTCATTTGCGTCAATGAAAATATGTATTAAGGGGAGAAACACCTTTAGACGCGCGAAAATTGGTCATTTTGTACGAATTTTTTTAAAGGTGATGAAATAATCTTATCATTCCGAAACTTTAACCTTATTTTATTAGATCTTTCAACATTTGAAAAACATTTTTATTTTTTTTTTACAACACAAAATGGAGACGTTATGAATTCTTCTTTCTGCCTGCTTTTCGGCGGCATCGAAAACTGCTGCATTTACAGTATTTTTTCGAGTGATCTGAATCAGAAAAATTTTTTTTTTTTCCTTTACTAACAATTGTAGGGGAAGGATAAATCTATAAAATTATTTAAAAAGTATAAAATTAAATATCAAAGAGACTTTTGAATGAAAAGCTCCAATTTTCGGCTATTTTTTTCGACAATTGTCACCTCAAAAAATAATTTATTGAAGCGATATCCTTAAAGCTGTAGGTATATCCTTCCGTTAATGGTATAGACAGAAAACTCCCAAAATTTCAGCTAGATCGGTCGATAACTTTTTAAGCCGCAGCACGAGCAGTTTTTGAAAATGTAGTTTCGGGATAATCGCGGAATAACGCCACCATTTTGTGTTGTAAAAAAAAGAAAAATGTTTTTCAAATGTTAAAACATCTAATAAAATAAGGTTAAAGTTTCAGAAGCATAAGATTATTTTAACACATTTAAAAAAATTCGTACAAAATGACTAATTTTCGGGCGTCCAAAGAGTTTTCTCCCCTTAAGGAAATTTTTATTACCTTGAAATAAATAAATAAATGTTTACTAAATTTAAAGAAAAATTGCATTGATTCAATGTCATTACATTTTATTAATTCTGAGAGCATTTAATTAAATGCTAAGATCAAGTTAAATATATTTTTTCATTCAATCAAAGAAACATCTCGCAGGTCGAGATTTCAATTCTATTTATTTAAATGAATCGAATACGTGAGAAAATCGAGTGTTATTTCGGAATCCAATTGTAACGGCCAAGGAGAGACGTTTATCGAACGGTTAGCGCTGTTACTGTCGCTGGTTGCACAAAATAAACCACCTCACCCACTGCGCAATTAAATTTCAATGTGTAAAACCGAAGGGAGTTTAAAAATTTATTTTTATTCGATAGCCATTCACCCAATTTCGATACTGTAAATATTGTAGTGTATTTGTAAACGGTTGTTTATTATTAGAGACTAAAAGTCTGCTGACCTATAAACAAAAAATTGTACCTATGGTACCAAAAACACTGAAAACAGTAAACACAATTTTCCAAACACTGTGAAAACAATCGCTTTGTAACACAGGAATTTTTATTAGTAATATAACGTTCGTTAAATTTTAATAAATTAAACATAAATAAAATTTTACAGCTTCATTATTTGATTATTATGGATTATAATCTTATTTTGTCATTTTGTGAAATGTAAATTAGACTGTAAATTAAAAATGTCTAATGTCATCTTCAAATATTTGAAAATAATAATTAAAAAAATTTTATTTAAAAATAAACTGACCCAATTGGAAAAAAATTAATCGACAATTATTTTTTTATTAATTATTTTACAACAATTCATGGAAACTGTTGTGAAATTGTAGCAGATACGTTGACATGTAATGTGTAGCATTCTGTGTGTGTGTTGGGTTGAGAAGTACAGACGTTATACAGAGTTAAGGGGGTTTAACCGGCTGTTATGTCAAGAGGAGGCAACATGTAAGGATTCAAAGGATTACGAAGGGCGAGGGAAGGGGCAAAACGCAGTATAAAGGTCGCAACGACACCTTCACCCCGTCCGCAGACTCTACGACCGTCATTGCGACGCTACAATGTCGCAGAGGTTCAATGGTCCACCGTTCGGGACGATGCGTATGCGCCGAAAGCGTTTCGTCGCTTTTGTAGGGTGACTTTAAGTTAGGGTTTTGCAATATTCAAATATATTCCATTCAAAATACTCTTTAGTTCAAATAGCTAATTTATTTTTGACTTATGAAAGGTAATTATTAATCTAAAATTAATTTATTTTCCCTTCAAGGAGAAATTAATAGTTATATTATTTTATAAATTTACTTACAATTATTCAAAAGGAAAAAAAGATTTTTATTCTATTTGTTTATTTATATCATAAATTATTCAATTCTTTTTAAATATAATATCCTATGGAATCGATTAGGAAATTTAATGAAAAATGTATTCACAATAAAACGATGGTGTCTTTTTAGGCAAATTTTATTCAAACTTGTCACAAAAATCTAAAACTAAAACTGTTCAAGTTAGTTCAGAAAATTGTTATGAATAAAACACCATCCCCAAAACTTGGTGTTTACTATATTGAAACCCTCGAAGCGTCTACGGTAACATGTGCTCGACATCTGGATTCTCTCGTACTCTAACAAAATCCAAATACTCGCGTGACTTCTGTCAAATTTAGATTTTTTCGTCTTTTTATATTCTGTTTCCATGTGGACAAATCCAAAAATAGGGAGTGCCAAAGCATTTATGGGACAGTCCATACCAAGTGGGCCACCTCAATTTTGCGTGGTCTCAAAAAGTCTTCATACATTTTTTTATTGTTTAAAACGAAGTTAAATCAAAACAAAAAAAAATCGGTATGAAATTTTGGGCAAACCATGTATGTAAAAATTCTGAAATAATTTGAGAATGTTCGTGATACTATGAACGAAAAAAATTATTAACAGATTTTGAGATCACGCAAAATTAAGGTGGATTTCTTGGTAAGGAATGTATCTTATATATGTGCACGAGTCGAGAGAAAAAAAAGATAGCATTTATTTCAAATGACTATGAAATTTATGGGGAATTCCATACCAAATGGACCACCTCAGTTTTACGTGATTTTAAAAAGTCTTTATACTTCTTTTATTGTTTAAAGCCAAGTAAAATAAAAACAGAAAAAATCGTTATGAAATTTTGGGCAAACCATGTATGTTAAAATTCTGAAATAATTTGAGAATGTTCGTGATACTATGAACGAAAAAAATTATTAACAGATTTTGAGATCACGCAAAATTAAGGTTTATCTCTTGGTATGCAATGTATCTTATATATGTGCACGAGTCGAGAGAAAAAGGAGATAGTATTTATTTCAAATGAGTATGAAATTTATGGGGAATTCCATATCAAATGGGCCACCTCAGTTTTACGTGATTTTAAAAAGTCTTCATACTTCTTTTATTGTTTAAACCCAAGTAAAATAAAAACCGGAAAAATCGTTATGAAATTCTGGGCAAACCATGTATGTTAAAATTCTGAAATAATTTGAGAATGTTCGTGATACTATGAACGAAAAAAATTATTAACAGATTTTGAGATCACGCAAAATTAAGGTGGATTTCTTGGTAAGGAATGTATCTTATATTTGTGCACGAGTCGAGAGAAAAAGGAGATAGCATTTATTTCAAATGAGTATGAAATTTATGGGGAATTCCATACCAAATGGACCACCTCAGTTTTACGTGATTTTAAAAACTGTTTATACTTTTTTTATTGTTTAAAGCCAAGTAAAATAAAAACAGAAAAAATCGTTATGAAATTTTGAGCAAAACATGTATGTTAAAATTCTGAAATAATTTGAGAATGTTCGTGATACTATGAACGAAAAAAATTATTAACAGATTTTGAGATCACGCAAAATTAAGGTTTATCTCTTGGTATGCAATGTATCTTATATATGTGCACGAGTCGAGAGAAAAAGGAGATAGTATTTATTTCAAATGAGTATGAAATTTATGGGGAATTCCATATCAAATGGGCCACCTCAGTTTTACGTGATTTTAAAAAGTCTTCATACTTCTTTTATTGTTTAAAGCCAAGTAAAATAAAAACAGAAAAAATCGTTATGAAATTTTGGGCAAACCATGTATGTTAAAATTCTGAAATAATTTGAGAATGTTCGTGATACTATGAACGAAAAAAATTATTAACAGATTTTGAGATCACGCAAAATTAAGGTGGATCTCTTGGTATGGAATGTATCTTATATATGTGCACGAGTCGAGAGAAAAAGGAGATAGCATTTATTTCAAATGAGTATGAAATTTATGGGGAATTTCATACCAAATGGACCACCTCAGTTTTACGTGATTTTAAAAAGTCTTTATACTTTTTTTTATTGTTTAAAGCCAAGTAAAATAAAAACAGAAAAAATCGTTATGAAATTTTAGGCAAACCATGTATGTTAGAATTCTGAAATAATTTGAGAATGTTCGTGATACTATGAACGAAAAAAATGATTAGCAGATTTTGAGATCACGCAAAATTAAGGTGGATTTCTTGGTATGGAATGTATATAATATTTGTGCACGAGTCGAGAGAAAAAGGAGATAGCATTTATTTCAAATGAGTATGAAATTTATGGGGAATTCCATACCAAATGGACCACCTCAGTTTTACGTAATTTTAAAAAGTCTTCATACTTCTTTTATTGTTTAAAGCCAAGTAAAATAAAAACAGAAAAAATCGTTATGAAATTTTGAGCAAACCATGTATGTTAAAATTCTAAAATAATTTGAGAATGTTCGTGATATTATGAACGAAAAAAATTATTAGCAGATTTTGAGATCACGCAAAATTAAGGTGGATTTCTTGGTATGGAATGTATATAATATTTGTGCACGAGTCGAGAGAAAAAGGAGATAGCATTTATTTCAAATGAGTATGAAATTTATGGGGAATTCCATACCAAATGGACCACCTCAGTTTTACGTGATTTTAAAAAGTCTTCATACTTTTTTTATTGTTTAAAGCCAAGTAAAATAAAAACAGAAAAAATCGTTATGAAATTTTGAGCAAACCATGTATGTTAAAATTCTAAAATAATTTGAGAATGTTCGTGATATTATGAACGAAAAAAATTATCAACAGATTTTGAGATCACGCAAAATTAAGGTGGATCTCTTGGTATGGAATGTATATTATATTTGTGCACGAGTCGAGAGAAAAAGGAGATAGCATTTATTTCAAATGAGTATCAAATTTATGGGGAATTTCATACCAAATGGACCACCTCAGTTTTGCGTGGTTTTAAAAAGTCTTCATACTTTTTTTTATTGTTTAAAGCCAAGTAAAATAAAAATCGAAAATATCGTTATGAAATTTTGGGCAAACCATGAATGTTAAAATTCTGAAATAATTTGAGAATGTTCGTGATACTATGAACGAAAAAAATTATTAACAGAGTTTGAGATCACGCAAAATTAAGGTGGATTTCTTGGTATGGAATGTATCTTATATATGTGCACGAGTCGAGAGAAAAAGGAGATAGCATTTATTTCAAATGAGTATGAAATTTATGGGGAATTCCATACCAAATGGACCACCTCAGTTTTACGTGATCTTAAAAAGTCTTCATACTTTTTTTTTATTTTTTAAAGCCAAGTAAAATAAAAATCGAAAAAATCGTTATGAAATTTTGGGCTAACCATGTATGTTAAAATTCTGAAATAATTTGAGAATGTTCGTGATACTTCAAACAACGAAAAAAAAATTATGAACAGATTTTTAGACCGCGCAAAATTAAGGTGGATCACTTGGTATGGAATGTCCCTTATATCTGTACATGAGTCGTCAGGAAACGGAGATAGCAAAAGAGAGAGAGAGAGAGAGAAAAGGATACGTTCGATACTCGTCTGCTTTACCGTCCGATAAATCGCTGATCCGTTTCGCTAGTGGCGGAGCCACTCGCTGCACGACGCCATCTTTATATCCGCGGCACAGACAGCAGAACGAGGAAAGGCGCCTCAGTAGGCAGAGAAGGAGAAAAATAAAGAGAGAGAAAGAGAGAGATAACGAATCGAGAAAGGAGAGGGGGCGGTGAGCCATTGAACGCGTAAAAAAGTAAGAAGCACGAATCTGGAACAACGTGCGAAGCTGTTTTACAACATCGATTTTCTTGACCCAAAAAAGAAAGACATGTTTTTTTGAAAAAGAACAGGAAGCTCGCCGAGTGCCGGGAGCTTCGTAGTTGTGTTGTAAAAAAAACTTCGAGAACCGCGATGAAACTTCCATTATTCTGTTCAATAAACATTTGTCGTTTATTTTCCTTGGTAATTATTATTTTGAAACTATTGTACGATTATTCATCTTTAGTTTTTTGTTTAATTTCATACATAATTATATTACCTTGTGATTATTTGAAAGATTAATAATTGTCTTGTAAACACTGCAGATCATTATTTTATAATAATTATAATATTAATTGAAAATTACAAAAAAATATTGAAAAAAATTTATTAATATTAATAAATTAATTATAATATAAATTTTTATTTTATGCAATAAGTGTTCAAAACTCGGTATTGATGAAACAAAAATACTATAGTGATCCAGTCATTTTAAATTAATCACCCAAAAATTTTATTTAAAAAAAAACTGAACCAATTGGCAAAAATTAATCGACAATAATTATGAAATTAATTACACTATAAATTTATTTATTTATTTTTGTTCGAAAATTCGCTTAAAGAAACAAAAATACTATAGTGATCCAGTCATTTTTAATTAATCACCCAAAAATTTTATTACAAAAAAAAACTGAACCAATTGGCAAAAATTAATCGACACTAATTATGAAATTAATTACACTATAAATTTATTTAGTTATTTTTATTCGAAAATTCGCTTTTAAAGAAACAAAAATACTATAGTGATCCAGTCATTTTAAATTAATCACCCAAAAATTAAAAAAATTAAAACTGCCCCAGTTGGAAAAATTAATCGACAATAATTATAAAATTAATTACACTATAAATTTATTTATTTATTTTTATTCGAAAATTCGCTTTTAAAGAAACTAAAATGTTATAGTGATCGAGTCAGGGCCGTCCATTTAAACGCCTCCCACTAATTCTATAGATAAGAACGCTCGGTGCAGTGAAACGGTGAAAATCGTAAGTACCCTGAGGAAGAGAAACGGGGGAACACGCGCCCGAAAACGTCATTCGTCATTGCACTTTGATTGACCTTGAAGCCAGGAAAAACAGAAGGCGGACCAACGGCAGAAACCTCGTAGCCGTCGACGTCCGTTCTCTTGGCCAGCCACCAGAATTCATATAATTTACTGACGCGAGCGAAACGATCTCGAACTGGTCTTAAGATTCCTTCAACGATCGGCTCGTCTATTTGGTGAAAAATAGTAGCCGTTAAGAAAGTGAGAAAGGATAATTTATTATCAACCTAATGTCGAACTCAATTCTACAAACGTGTCAAACACCATCGTTTAAATGCGCTATACTATGTACGAAATTATATTACGAGAAAGGAAATTACGAGACTTTTTATAAAATCAGAAATAGCTTTTTGCCATTTTGTTTTTCTTGCAGCTATAAGATTTTTGTTTCAAGTATTATTGTTGCTCTCATCATCTTCCTTAATTGCGTTACGGGTTTCGTAATGGAATTAAGGAAGCACTACTTTTGTGGTATTAATATACCAAAGGATTCTCTTATTCAGTAGAAAATTTATAGTTTAGTTCGAGTATGACAAAAGTGAATAATTTTGGACACGAAATTTTTTATGGATAAGAAAAAAATTGTAACATATGACGACCTTTCTTTTACGTATATAAATTTCTTTCTTTTCTGAAACAATTTTTTTACCGACTCTAATGTTATATAATGAATATTAGAATAATTTATTAGTACTATTATTTAGGAATGTTAATTATAGTATTTTTTAGAACAAATTGACTGTATGATTTTTTGAAAATAGTATTTTTATGGTCTTTTGTAAAGTGGTGCCCATCCTTCGTTAGAGAGCAACAAGCAGCATTCCATTCTAAAATAATTATCCTCTAACCTCCATCCTCGCGGCTTCAAGTCCATACACCAATAATTTTGCATTGTTTAATTACACAAAGGCGAGGCGTTCGAGTAGGAACACTAACGTTCACTTGCGAAACCCTCTTTAAAGCTCGCTCGTTTAGTTCCCCTCAGCTCTTCACCGCAGTCCGACGAATACGGACAATCGCCATCGGCCTTTTCCGACATGCCGCCCGCGGTGTAAGCGTTGATGCAGCGGAATTCCGCGGGCGGGCGTTTGACTCTTTGAACTCTCTAAAACTCCCGCGCGCTTCCACGGCTTGTGCACTTAATACGCGTACAGTACGGAAGAGTGAGGAACGATGAGCCACTTTTTTTTTCTTCAACTTTCACTACTTTTAACTAGAATCAAAATATTAATATTTTTCTATTAAATTAAATAGTACTCACGTAATTCGTAAACATTTAATATTCGAATAACTGGAAAGCATCTAATATTCGAATAATTCGAAAACATTTAATATTCGGATAATTCGAACACATTTAATATTCGCAAAATTCGAAATCATCTAATATTCAAATAATTCGAAGACATTTAATATTCGAATAATTCGAAAGCATCTAATATTCGAATAATTCGAAAACATTTAATATTCGAATAATTCGAAAACATTTAATATTCGAATAAATCGAAAGCATCTAATATTCTAATAATTCGAAAACATTTAATATTCGGATAATTCGAAAACACTTAATATCCGAAAAATTCGATATAATCTAATATTCGAATAATTCGAAGACATTTAATATTCGAATAATTCGAAAACATTTAATATTCGGATAATTCGAAAACATTTAATATTCAAATAATTCGAAGACATTTAATATTCGAATAATTCGAAAGCATCTAATATTCGAATAATTCGAAAACATTTAATATTCGAATAATTCGAAATCATCTAATATTCGAATAATTCGAAGACATTTAATATTCGGATAATTCGAAAGCACTTAATATCCGAAAAATTCGATATAATCTAATATTCGAATAATTCGAAGACATTTAATATTCGAATAATTCGAAAACATTTAATATTCGGATAATTCGAAAACATTTAATATTCAAATAATTCGAAGACATTTAATATTCGAATAATTCGAAAGCATCGAATATTCGAATAATTCGAAAACATTTAATATTCGAATAGTTCGAAAGCATCTAATATTCGAATAATTCGAAGACATTTAATATTCGAATAATTCGAAAGCATCTAATATTCGAATAATTCGAAGACATTTAATATTGGAATAATTCGTAAGCATCTAATATTCGAATAATTCGAAAACATTTAATATTCGAATAATTCGAAGACATTTAATATTCGAATAATTCGAAAGCATCTAATATTCGCATATTTCGAAGACATTTAATGTTCGAATAACTCAAAAGCATTTAATATTCGAATAATTCGAAAACATTTAATATTCGAATAATTCGAAAACATTTAATATTCGAATAATTCGAAAGCATCTAATATTCGAATAATTCGAAAACATTTAATATTTGAAATTTTTAATTGAGGATATAGGTTCAAAAATACCTAAATTTTGTAGAACGGGTCTAGATAATGTAATTCGCATTGACAATATGTTTGATAAATAAGTAATCTGTAATTTAACCGGATGTACGGCTCATTGTGTCCCATTCTTTCTTACAGCTGTAGAAGTTGCAATTGCATTGTATCACAGTGCAAAAAGTGCCATTTACAGTCGGCACGCCCTTACTATTATCATTGTCTGTCCTCGAAACTATCCCTAAAGACGGTTCCACCCTATATGACGATTAGAAAGACGCGCCTTACTTATTGTGTGTCATCAACTTTGCTCATGCACGTGACAAGGTCACTCCCTTCAGGGTCGAAAATCATTTGTGGATCATGAAAAAAAAGTATGCAACTCTCGTATTTTATAAATCTTAAGATTTACGGATGATAACAAGAAAAGCTTCGTTTAAATTTCATGAGTTTGTTTGTTTGACCCTGATAATCAAGCTGTGAACTTGAGCTTACGTTTGAAAGAAAAACTACCAAATGGTAGTGAGAAAAAAAGAGACTAAGCGTCTGGTAAATTTCAGCCTTCGAACATGCGTCGACGACTTTGGCATGAGGAATACACACGTTCAAGACCGAGCCAAGTACAATTTGGGTCAGAATGACCCCGGCAGTGGTGGCGGATAGCAGATAGTCGACTAGCCACTACCAGCACTTCGAAGAATCGATTCTTTCCGTTTGCGACGACGTAGACGACGATACCGACCGCGCCACCCAACACGGCAACATCATCATCATCATCATAGTCATCCTTGCCCGCCTTGTTCCTTGGACTTGGTCGATGCCCGCGTGTTCTGGAAGTCGATTCTGCCTGGCAACTGCATGCTAAGATATTCCTCGTAATTTCTTAATTTCTGGCCTTCATTCCGTGCAGTCTTTCGCCTATAAATGTCGGATTACACTTAGAATCTAAAAAAAAAGATAAGGCTTTTAAAAAATGTTAATTACAAAGAGTTTTATTGCTGCGGAATGATGAGACAAAAAAAAAGTGACATTTGTTCGATTCTGATTTCGGAACTCGTAGATCCGACTTCCGGTCAGAAAATTTGACCCAATTTTGTTTTTGTTTCAAGATATCGGATTTTGGTCTTCACTATCGTTCTCAAGTCGTATATTCTACCCCTGAAAACACCCTTTTTACTGTGATTTTGAAAAAAGTTACCTTTGTCTGTTTCTGATTTCAGAATTCACAGATCCGTCTTCCGGTTGGAAAATCCGACCCAAGTTTTTTTCGCTTTAAGATACCGGATTTTTGTCTTCAGTACCTTTCTCAAGTGCCATATTCTATCCCTGAAAACACCCTTTTCAACCCTTTTTACTGCGATTTTGAAAAAAGTCACCTTTGTCTGTTTCTAATTTCAGAATTCACAGATCCGACTTCCGGTCGAAAAATCGGACCCAAATTTTTTTCGCTTCTAGATATCGGATTTTGGCCTTCACTATCGTTCTCAAGTCGCATATTCTACCACTGAAAATACTCTTTTTACGGTGATTTTGAAAAAAGTCACCTTTGTCTGTTTCTGATCTCAGAATTCACAGATCCGACTTCCGGTCGGAAAATCCGTCCCAAATTTTTTTCGCTCCTAGAAATCAGATTTTGGCCTTCACTATCGTTCTTAAGTCGCATATTCTACCACTGAAAACACCCTTTTTACGGTGATTTTGAAAAAAAGTCACCTTTGTCTGTTTCTGATCTCAGAATTCACAGATCCGATTTCCGGTCGGAAAATCCGACCCAAATTTTTTTCGCTTCTAGATATCAGATTTTGGCCTTCACTATCGTTCTCAAGTCGCATATTCTGCCACTGCAAACACCCTTTTTACTGTGATTTTGAAAACAGTCACCTTTGTCTGTTTCAGAATTCACAGATCCGACTTTCGGTCGGAAAATCAGACCCAAATTTTATTCGATTCAAGATACTGAATTTTGGTCTTTACTATCGTTCTGAAGTTGCACATTGTACCCCTGAAAACACTCGTTTCAATATTTTTTACGATGGTTTTTGAAAAGTGACTTTTATATTTAAACTTGGTGTTATTGGTGCTGTGGCCGAATTGTGTATTATAGGAAGATGGTTAGTCGACTATTGGTGGCCAGGTTAAAGAATTAGTATTCTTTATTACGTTTCGACCCTGGTCTGTGTCCTCTTCAATAAACAATTTTATTATTTGTAGTGTTTGTTCATGTTGTTATTTGTCTGTATGGTGTGTTAGTGTGATTGTTTTCTTCACTTTTACTGTGATGTGAGTAATGGTCACCGGGTCGTCTGGCTCATGTGTATCCCTCGTTATTAAGTTATCTTGCGATGTTTTTTTCCACGATTATTTGACACACTACATTTTTCATTTGTTGAGCCAGAGAACCTGGCAAACATTTAAACTCCACTATAACTTTTTTTAAAAATGTTCCACCCCCCCAAATATTATTTACCCACCTTGCCAATTTTCTTTTAAGTTCTATATATACCCCTCAATGATATATAAAATCAATAACAAAATAAAGTGTCCAAATAATTGTTAAAAATATATATATCTATACGTATATATACTAAAGTAACTAAACTGACAGAGAATACCTCCTACACTGAGAGAAAATTATGGTATTAGTAACTATAAAGTGACAACTATTCATTTTTAAGTTCCTACGATCAATTTTTTAATAGCTGCCAGAACTATTAAATAATTACTATAACAACCAAATAGTTACCATAACTATTTTCATGATTACCGTAACTATAAAAATAGTTGCATGAACTAAAAATGAATAGCTGTCACTTTATAGTTGACTGCACTACTACGATTTCTCTGAGTGTACATAATAAAATACACACGTAGTACTTTCTCGTGGAATATATTGCCAATGTTTGTTTGTCTGTCAATCACGAAGATGAGTTTTGCGGTCTCGCGTCTCGTGAAGTGCAGTGAGAGAGAGCTCGACGGGAAATCTCGGGCGTGTACGCGAGAGCAGAAGCCGCGAAGCGTATCTCATAGGGGCATTTTGACCCAGATCCTGCGCGAGACATGCCCGCCAGAGTCATAGACACGTGAGCGCCAACGAAGAGCGCGGTATAATACGATCGACCTTCTTCTTCTTCTTCTGCTTCTTCATGAACCGCGAGGTACGAGGTTGAACACGACGATAAACGATTACGCGCAATTAATCATCGGCGCTTTGACACTTTTGCTTTTTGGCCTATTAAATACATGGAGGATAATAAATGGGTAAGCAAAGGTGAAAGGTTGACGAAAATTTAAGCTCTACGCGTGACTTCGCTCGATTCCCGTGTAAGCAACGACGTCTAACAGTCTCTCGAAATGTTGGATCGATAATCTGGAGTTTCTCGTCTCTTGACTTCGAACCCACGACGAATCAAACGCACCAACGACCACCACACGACAGTCTAATAATAACATTTAACGCTCAGTCGTTAAGCGTTTCTCATGGAAACTGCGACACGAGAAGTTGACGGAGAATAGAGTGGGACGATTCGACTCAACGGGAATTATTTTAATGGTTATCCTTTAACAATATGCCCTTATTTGTAGCGTTTATTTGTTCCAAACTCCACGGAGAGAAATTCATGGATTAGCATGCTGACTATAATAAATTCTCCTATAGCTACACTGAGAGAAGAGTTTGTTAATAGTTAACAAATCTTAGTTAAATATGGCGAAATTAATCATATAGTTATTCTTATTGAATCTCACTTGAGCCAAATAAGATTTGTTAACTATTAACAAATGTCAGCGAGCTTCATTTGCGACAAGCAAATTTTATTTAGCTCAAGTGAGATTCAATAAGAATAACTAAATGGTTCATTTGGCCATATTTAACCAAGATTTGTTAACTGTTAACAAATGTTAAGAAACTTTTCTCTCAGTGTACAAATAGTTACTCGTACCATAATTTAGTCGCTGGTTACATTATTTATTGTTGCGGTATAACAATAAATAAAGATAGTCGTCGAAAACCTTTAAAAAACTAAATTAACCATATAGTTATTCTTATTGAATCTCACTTGAGCCAAATATGATTTGTTAATTATTAACAAATGTCAGCGAGCTTCATTTGCGACAAGCTAATTTTATTTAGCTCAAGTGAGATTCAATAAGAATAACTAAATGGTTCATTTGGCCATATTTAACCAAGATTTGTTAACTGTTAACAAATGTTAACAAACTTTTCTCTCAGTGTACAAATAGTTACTCGTACCATAATTTAGTCGCTGGTTACATTATTTATTGTTGTGGTATAACAATAAATAAAGATAGTCGTCGAAAACCTTTAAAAAACGAAATTAACCATATAGTTATTCTTATTGAATCTCACTTGAGTCAAATAAGATTTGTTAACTATTAACAAATGTCAGCGAGCTTCATTTGCGACAAGCTAATTTTATTTAGCTCAAGTGAGATTCAATAAGAATAACTAAATGGTTCATTTGGCCATATTTAACCAAGATTTGTTAACTGTTAACAAATGTTAACAAACTTTTCTCTCAGTGTACAAATAGTTACTCGTACCATAATTTAGTCGCTGGTTACATTATTTATTGTTGTGGTATAACAATAAATAAAGATAGTCGTCGAAAACCTTTAAAAAACGAAATTGACCATATAGTTATTCTTATTGAATCTCACTTGAGCCAAACAAGATTTGTTAATTATTAACAAATGTCAGCGAGCTTCATTTGCGACAAGCTAATTTTATTTAGCTCAAGTGAGATTCAGTAAGAATAACTAAATGGTTCATTTGGCCATATTTAACCAAGATTCGCTAACTGTTAACAAATGTTAACAAACTTTTCTCTCAGTGTACAAATAGTTACTCATACCATAATTTAGTCGCTGGTTACATTATTTATTGTTGTGGTATAACAATAAATAAAGATAGTCGTCGAAAACCTTTAAAAAACGAAATTAACCATATAGTTATTCTTATTGAATCTCACTTGAGCCAAATAAGATTTGTTAATTATTAACAAATGTCAGCGAGCTTCATTTGCGACAAGCTAATTTTATTTAGCTCAAGTGAGATTCAGTAAGAATAACTAAATGGTTCATTTGGCCATATTTAACCAAGATTCGCTAACTGTTAACAAATGTTAACAAACTTTTCTCTCAGTGTACAAATAGTTACTCGTACCATAATTTAGTCGCTGGTTACATTATTTATTGTTGCGGTATAACAATAAATAAAGATAGTCATCGAAAACCTTTAAAAAATCGAAAGAACGGAAAACCTAATCAAAGGATAAGAACCCAAAAAAATGCCACTCTTGGTTTCCCATTAACCATACATTTTTCTGGGCATTGGTCTAGACGTCACTTGATTAGTGCGAAGAGGACTTAGGAATTTTATAATTAAAATAGAGTTCCAGTGGTCTAGTTACCTAATGGAATTATTTTCAGGTCAGAATTATTATTGCAGCGAATTCACTGCGCAAGGTCTCGCCATGCAGTTATTTGTTTTATCTCTAGATCGGAGAAATTAGATTATATACTTAAAAGTGAATTATTCTGACAATCTAATTCGTTTTTTTATTTATATTTTTTTTTTACTAATTTTGAGGTTGAGTTGCAGTAGTAATGACAGTTTTGTGATAGTAAATAAACAAGTTAACTTTCTTAACTTCTACTTTCTTTTAACGATATATTCCACGCAAAAATTTATGTCAAGAAAAATTTGAATTCTTCACAAGGAAAAAATTCTTAAATTAATTCTATCATACAAAATATAAAAATTGAATTAAATAATAATGATACCAACAAGTTTTTAATAAAAAAACTATTAAATTTTTTAATAATATGTGAATCTTCTGCCTTTGAAGTGAATTGGCTGTTTTTTTAAATGAATTTTTCAACGTCTGCGCTCTACGAAACTTAATATAATATTTAACGATCTTCCGGGCTAATCGAGTGGCTTCTAGCCTAATCTAAAATGATTTTTCATGTGCGTGTGCCTATCAGATTCATTTTCAAAATTACAACGTTGACTCCACCCCAACACATCTATAAAGTAAATTCGACCCAGATCTATATATAAATATATATGTTTGTCACAACACGCAAACTAAGTTTTAATATAACAAGAGTAGGGCGCAAAGTAACATAGAGAGAGAGAAAGCAAGAGTGACATTACGCGCTCGAAGGCGCATCTAAAATTTTGATGAAGCATTGCCAGTGCCGTCACGAGTCTTTAAGAGTGCCCGAGGCGAGTATTTCAGCCCCAAGCTAATTTCTAAAAAATTAACCTGTCGACTGATAATATTTTTTTTTAATCTTCTGACCCAAAAAGCCAACAAAAAGATAATTTTATCTTTAATAATTTCATAGTTACTATGAATTTTCATTGTATTCGCCTAAAAGTGACAAAATCAACGACACAGAAGAAGAAGAGCACATTAAAGACATTTAATGTTATTTAGTGTGTTTAATTTAATTGACATTAAATTATTAACTTTGGTACAAATTTTCTACAGGTACGTACTAATATTATTAATAATTAACAATATTATAGCTAATATTACTAATAAATTTATACCAATTTGCATTTCACAAATGTAAAACTATTTTCCTTTCAAGATATTCAACAAAACGTGCCGAAATTTCAGACACATACATAATAACGTGTACGAATATTTGCTATCAAATTAATTGAAAAACGACGAAGTCAATAAAGTGTTACAAAAATAACAATTTTTTGTTATTATTTTTAAAAATTGCCAGGCTTGCAACTTTCTAATTTTTTAATCTTCTAGCCTTGAAAAGGTGAAAAATGAGGCCGACTTTTCAAGACATTTTTCGGACAATATAGTGGCTACTACGAATGTTCATTGTATTCGGGTAAAAGTGTTACAAAAATAACAATTTTTTTTTATTATTTAAAAAAAATGGCCAGGCTTGCAACTTTCTAATTTTTCACTCTTCTAGCCTTGAAAAGGTGAAAAATGAGGCCGACTTTTCAAGACTTTTTTCGGACAATATAGTGGCTACTACGAATGTTCATTGTATTCGGGTAAAAGTGTTACAAAAATAACAATTTTTTTTTATTATTTAAAAAAAATGGCCAGGCTTGCAACTTTCTAATTTTTCACTCTTCTAGCCTTGAAAAGGTGAAAAATGAGGCCGACTTTTCAAGACTTTTTTCGGACAATGTAGTGGCTACTACGAATGTTCATTGTATTCGGGTAAAAGTGACAATGTCAACGACGCAGGAGGAGAGGAAGAAGAAGAAGAAGAAGAAGAAGAAAAAGAAGAGTTTAGCATTAAATTTTTATTCCATTTCTCTTTGTTCGAACGGGAGGAGAGGGAGAGAGAACAGCGCGCGCGCCTCCGGACGAAGGTACCGGCGTCAACGTGACAGCCAGGATATTGACCCAGTTCGCGCGAGCTGGGAGCAGTGGTGGTGCCGGGATCCCGCCGCTACCATCGCCACCACCACCAACCAACACCGCACTACGGGCTCGACCCACCGAGTATTCGAATAAGAGATGCATGAATGCCCAGATGTCATACATAGAGACTAACATTTCGAAGTGATTGCTTAGCAAAGGCAAGTTTTCTGTCAGCTTGCAAGAGCCGAGCTTTTTATAGAAATCTTGGACAGCGCAGCAGCAAGAAAGAATAAAGAGACGAGTCAATGATGAAAGTCTCGTGACCAGAGTTGTAAATGCCTAATACTTATAGAAATAATGATGATGATACGATCAGCTCTATAATTATGATTTTATAATAATATGTAGCGATTGTTAAACGACGATTAAACTTTGGAATAGCTGCTAAAATTATTATTTTACAATTAAAATTCACGGTAATCCTTTTGAAAAAATGGAAAAAAATAAGTTATGCATTACTTATTTCTTCCATTTTTTCCACTATTTCTTGCAATATTAAAGCAAAAATTAGTATTTTTTTTAGCTATTCAAATGTTTACACTCTATTTTATAATCACTACATATTATTATTATGAAATCATAATTACAAAACAAATTGTACTGTAAACTATATCTCATGAATTAATGGGGATTTACAACTCTGCTCGTGAAAATGACTTGACTTCACTGAGAGAAAAGCATATCGTTGATTTAACGATTTCACATGATAAAACGAATAGGAAGGATTGCAATGTTTTATGGTTGAAGCAATGATAAGATAATTCAATAAACGATACTTACAAAGTTATGGGAAACGAAACGGCATATAAGAAATTATTATCATTTTGATGATTGCTACTATAATTATTTTCTTCTATAACCATAAAATAGAGACGTTCCTCCTGGGAATTATATTTATGGTTAATCTAATTATTTTCTTGTTTTTGTTATAACCATAAAATAGAGATGTTCCTCCTGGGAATTATAGTCTATAGTTAGATTATCGTCGGACTAACTATATTTTTTGTTTTAAATTACTATATTTTTCTCTCTATGAAAAATAAAGAGATGAGTCGTATTATTCCTCGTGGTAATGAGTTCACTTTTAACAACAAATATTTAGTCCTCATAACTTTTTTTATATTTTACAAAAAAGATTCTGGTTTGTTTATAGTTTAATAACAAAAGTAGATAATAGATGAAACGAGAAAATTAGTTTAAAAAATGTCAGATAAATATAAGTAGACATTTTTTTGCGGAGATAAAAAAATGTTAATATATATTTTTTGCTGTTTATGGAAAGTGTTGTAATAAAAGTAAATGAATCTATTAATATTTATGGATTTTGTCTGATGTAGCCGTCAAGGCCGGTGTCGTTTGGTCCCTAATCACGAAATAATGTCGAAAGTGCGATCGTTATCGATGATTTTGTAAGGCTCACAGCGCATTCTTTGTGGCGCACGTAGTGTCGTTGATCTTTCTCGCGGAAACGATAAAAAAAACTTTCAACGACAGTCAATCTTCGAGTTTAAGGTAGTATTGTCGTTAGCTTTATAACGCAGGTAAGTCGCTCTTGGTATTGCACGGAAAAAAACCATTTGCTGGCCTAGCTAATTTTTTGTTAAAATAGTAATAACATTATGTTATGAGCTAAACTAGAAAATAATTTAATTGAATTAGCAAAAGAATTTGTTAACCTAACAAACTAATTTTTTAGGCTAGCAAAAGAACTTGTCAGCACTGATGCAAACAATTTTTTTCAGCGAGCAAAAAAAATGTTAGGATAGCAAAAACAAATGTTTACCCTAGGAAGAAAAATTTGTTAGACTAGCCAAAAAAAAAATGGTTGGTCTAGTAAATAAAGCAATATTGTCACTACCCGTGTAAAAAAAAAATCATCGATGTAGAGTGGCGATAGATTTACGAAGAGACGTCTCCAAAAAGTTCACTAACTGGGACGATCGTACATGGAAAAAAAAGATTAGTTGCCATAACCAAGAAATGAGTTGACACAACCAATCGATTATTCTATTTCCTTAGCAACCCAAATGGTAATACCGACGATTCGAATGATAATACAGACGATTCGAATGGTAGTCCCAACGATTGGATTAGTTAACCTAACTAATCCAATCCAGAACTAATCGTGAATAGTTGAGGTTACTATTCGATATGGTTGAGGCAACTAATTTTTTAGACATTGTGTACAGCAAACCGAAAACGTAGTTGCCACAACCAAACATTTCTTTCCGTGTAGACTAGAATATAGACTTATGATTGCAGCAAAAATCTATATCTAGTCTACGTAGATATATATAGATCTACGTAGACTAGATATAGATTTTTGATGTAATCGTCAGTCTACATTCTAGTCTACGATCGTCCCAGTTGGTGAACTTTTTGTAGACGTTCTTCGTAGATTTATCGCCACTCTACATAGACGATTTTTTTACACGGATATTTGAGGAAAAGATTTGCTAGCCTAACAGAATCATTTTCTCCGTGTGGACGCACTGAAATCTCACCAGAGATTTAATCTGGATCGAATATCAGGATCTTTACTGGGACAAACAGTTATCGCGTAACACACCGGCGTCATCGCGCGGTCGCTGTCGTCGTCTTCGTCGTTCTACTCGGACTGTGCGATAAGAACGGCCAGTGGACCCTCACGCGACTCTCTCTTTCTGTCTCGTTGACGTCGCTAATGCGCAGTAACGCTCGACATTGAAATCAAATGAGCGTATGTATATCGTCGATCGCAGCGTCATTGAAGAGAGGGGGAAGGGTCAGCGAAATCGAAAGCGAGAAGAAGAAAAAAACAATTATTAAATCTTCATATTAAGGAAAAAAAATATTCTCAAGATTTTACAGTTTTATTTTTGCCCCAAATTCAGGCTCAAAAAATGTAGCAATTTTCCGCAAAAATATTAGAATAAACATAGATTGAACATATTTTATTATTCGAATAATTGTCACTGCGGAGTTTTTACAATTTGCAAAAGAATAACTGTTATGTCAATTAAACTATAAATAATTATACAAACATTAGAACGATACATTTTTTCTTGGGTAAAAAAAATGTTGTTTCATATTACAAATCGTAATTTAAAAAATTCACATTATTGGTCTTCGTTAAAAAATGATTAAAATTTATTGTGACGAAATTTTGAATAAATTTATATTCGAATATCGGCCATCCCCAGAGGATAGGTGCGGTTCAATAGGTTAGAGGCAAATTCAGGGTCAAAAAATGTAGCAACTTTCCGCATAAATATTAGAATAAACATAGATTGAACATATTTTATTATTCGAATAATTGTCACTGCGGAGTTTTTACAATTTGCAAAATAATAACTGTTAAGTCAATTGAACTATAAATAATTATACAAACGATAAATTTTTTCTTGGGTAAAAAAAATGTTGTTTCATATTACAAATCGTAATTTAAAAAATTCACATTATTGGTCTCCGTTAAAAAATGATTAAAATTTATTGTGACGAAATTTTGAATAAATTTATATTCGAATATCGCCCATCCCCAGAGGATAGGTGCGGTTCAATAGGTTAGAGGCAAATACAGGTTCAAAAAATGTAGCAACTTTCCGCAAAAATATTAGAATAAACATAGATTGAACATATTTTATTATTCGAATAATTGTCACTGCGGAGTTTTTACAATTTGCAAAATAATAACTGTTAAGTCAATTGAACTATAAATAATTATAGAAGCATTAGAAAGATACATTTTTTCTTGGATAAAAAAAATGTTCTTTCATATTACAAATCGTAATTTTTAAAATTGACATTATTGGTCTCCGTTAAAAAATGATTCAAATTTATTGTGACGAAATTTTGAATAAATTGATATTCGAATATCGCCTATCCCCAGAGGATAGGTGCGGTTCAATAGGTTAGAGGCAAATTCAGGTTCAAAAAATGTAGCAACTTTCCGCATAAATATTAGAATAAACATAGATTGAACATATTTTATTATTCGAATAATTGTCACTGCGGAGTTTTTACTTTTTGCAAAATAATAACTGTTAAGTCAATTAAACTATAAATAATTAAACAAGCATTAGAACGATAAATTTTTTCTTGGACAAAAAAATGTTGTTTCATATTACAAATCGTAATTTTAAAAATTCACATTATTGGTCTCCGTTAAAAAATGATTAAAATTCATTGTGACGAAATTTTGAATAAATTTATATTCGAATATCGCCCATCCTCAGAGGATAGGTGCGGTTCAATAGCTTAGAGGCAAATTCAGGTCCAAAAAATGTAGCAACTTTCCGCATAAATATTAGAATAAACATAGATTCAACATATTTTATTATTCTAATAATTGTCACTGTGGAGTTTTTACAATTTGCAAAATAATAACTGGTAAGTCAATCGAACTATAAATAATTACACAATCATTAGAACGATACATTTTTTCTTGGATAAAAAAAATGTTGTTTCATATTACAAATCGTAATTTAAAAAATTCACATTATTGGTCTTCGTTAAAAAATGATTAAAATTCATTGTGACTAAATTTTGAATAAATTTATATTCGAATATCGCCCATCCTCAGAGGATAGGTGCGGTTCAATAGGTTAAAGGCAAATTCAGGTTCAAAAAATGTAGCAACTTTCCGCATAAATATTAGAATAAACATAGATTGAACATGTTTAATAATTCACTGCGGAGTTTTTACAATTTGCAAAATAATAACTGTTAAGTCAATTGAACTATAAATAATTAAACAAGCATTAGAACGATAAATTTTTTCTTGGATACAAAAAAGGTTGTTTCATATTACAAATCGTAATTTAAAAAATTCACATTATTGGTCTCCGTTAAAAAATGATTAAAATTTATTGTGACGAAATTTTGAATAAATTTATATTCGAATATCGCCCATCCCCAGAGGATAGGTGCGGTTCAATAGGTTAGAGGCAAGGGCAGCACACCAGAAACGGGCCAGAAGGCAAAAAAAAGGTATGCGAGGAAAGTAAGGGGAAGAAAGTGGGAAAGTGGAAGGAGATGGAAAAGAGCGCGCGGGCGTCGTCCAAAAGTGCCGCGGCGCAGGTGCCTAGCGCTGAAGAAACCCCTGCGGACGCGTAACGAAGGGCGCATGAGGGAGAGAAGAGTTACGAGGCCACGAGTAGAGTACCTACGTAAACGTCCACGTCACTCACTCACTGTTCCGTGAGTGCGGGTCAACCGGATGTGCCAACCGAGTGCTCGAGAGTAAAAGCCAGAAAGGGAATGTGAGAATGACACGAGATGCGTCTTAGGATGGAATAAAAAAAATCCCGTCCCTCTCAGAGTATCTCTAAACGATGGATAGAATTCGAAAAAAGAACTCAAGCATTGAAAGAAAGAAAGAAAAAATCGTATATATCATGTCCGTACTTATTTATAAAGTTTCGTAACATCGAACGCGAGCGATGATGTTGCAGACTCTTCAGGGCCGTCATTAGAGTAAAATAATATGCGACGCCCAATAAATTGTAATCGCAATGTATTGCAAAAAATATAAAAGACTTTTATAGAGAAAAAGAAAAGCTTTTTGGTAAAGCTTATTCTTGCTCTGCTAATTAACAATTTAATTTAGCATTTCATTAATAAACTAGAAAATAATTAACTCTGAGTGGAAATGTCAGAACATAATATATGTTTTACAAAAAAACGCAGAATTTTGGGTTGGGTGAAACCCAACGAAAAATTTATGTCAGAATTTTATTCACAAGGAAAAATCTTAAATTTATTTTAACATCATTAAAGATGGAACATTGAAATGGATAATAATAGTTCCAACAAGTATTTCAGATAACTTGTTTTTTTTTTCTTATGAAGTCAATTCGACGTATTTTTTTATTTTCACTTTACATATTTAAATATAATTTTTAAGATTCTTCCACGTTAATTAATATTAATAATTAATTTCCAGTTTTCAGGGCCATCGTGAGAGTAAAAAAAATGTGCCGCGCCCAATGCGTTGTAATGCATTGTAGAAGATATAAAGGAGTTTCATGTGAAACAAAAAAAAGCTTTTAAGGTAGTTCTGTCGTAAAGGCAATCCAAACTCATATGCATGAATTTTTGACATGTTGTAATTTAGCTATTCAATTTTACTTGCACAAAATCTTGAAGGCTTTTACCGAGTATTTGAATGAACAATTAAAACTTGAAAATCGATCTTTTTACACGGCGCTCATGGAAGGGCTGAAAAAATTGATTTTTAAATCGAAAATTAACATACTTAGATCAAAGATAGAGAAAAAATTTATGCATCGTGAAAAAAAGTGAAGTCTCCGGAATAATTTTTAATTGAACCAAGGTCAAAGTCCCCAAATGACGTTTCCTAACCTAATTATCGTAAAAATAAAGTCAAATCCGCACGAAACATATCAACTATTTACGAATAATCGTTTTAATTTGATTACGACAATTTCGAAGGATTCTCGATTATTTTTGAAATTATTATTGAGGCAGTCAAAGTAATGCGTATAATTATGTTTTATTGTTATATAGACTCTGGGATTTATGACTCCGGCGTACCGACCGAACTACCTTAAGTAATGCCCTTCTTCTCGCTTCCCTAATTCGGGTATCTATTCACTAACCGCTGACGCAAACCTCAGTTTCTACCTGATTTTACAAGGACCTGGTTGGGCGGTTAGCTCCGAGACTGTTATAAACCGAAACACAGGGGAACAATGGGATATCATGATCTATACACATTTCCTATTTCTGTCCCTCCCTTTTTCCTTTTATTTGGTTTGTGCGTTGGGAAAAACAATAAAGAAACACACCAGCAGAGGTAACAACGGAAACAATCGAAGCGAATGACAGCGTCAAGGAAGAGAGGCTCGAACGGTTACGTAGACACGACTCGTCGACCCGAAAACCCAGCGTCGAATTCACCTGCGCAAACCGTCCGGCAATTCGATGTCTCGAAATCTCCAGAAACGGAAGAGCAAAAATGTAAAAGGACGTCGAAACTATAGCGCACAAAACTTCCAAACGTTTTAGAAATAATTGTCGACAAAATTTGCTTTGTCATTATGTATCCATAGAAATAACATGCAGAGCGATTATAATATGTGTACATTTTGAATGAAATTTCTTCTGGTAATTAAAAACAACCGGGAAATATTTTTTTAACACAATAGCGAAACATATTTAACGTTTATAATATTTGTAATATTTAATTTTTTTTCACAATTTCTGTCGATATTTTATTAAACATTAGAATTTAAAAAAATTTACATACAATTTTATAATCGCTGCGGGTTATTATTACGAAATTATAAGAATCATTTTTTATGATAACTGCGATTTGCAACACTTTTGGGGAAAAAATACGATCAGAACTCAATGATTATTCAGTGCCTCTCTTCCTTTTGACACTTCGCGGAAAGATCAACGAAAAGTAGGAGAAACATGCGTTAGATAAGACACACACAAAAAAAACACATACGATTTTGTGTGTGGTGTGAGTTTAAAGCATCCGTGTGTATACACATACATGTGAAGTCGCGAGGGAGAAAAAAGTCGTGGCGAAAACACGAAAAGACGAAGCAAGACTAGAGAAACACTCGTTTGGCAGTGGTACGGTTGACTGAGCAGATTGGGAATACATACGGCGGAGAGGAGACGAAGAAGAAGATGCTGCAGCAACGTTGCAGAGCTCAAAGTGAGTTCTAACTAAGTGCGGTCTAGGCAACTATACCGGACAATCGAGATCCGATCTCTCAACACTCCGCACAGTCTGCAGTACCACTGTAAAATCGCTGTACAGTAGAACCTCGTTTATTCGAGATAACAATAGGAGATACCGAAAAGTAATGAGCACTCGGATAAAAGTGAAATTTCTCTAATTCGATCTGCAAATTTAGATTTGCATTCACAGAAACTTTAGGCTGACCGAAATTTTTATTATACAATATATAGTGTTATATTTTCACAATTTTTGTGTTACTTCCAATTGAACATATAAAAATTTATCTATTTCTACCGAAAATAAGTGTGCACTTGAATAAAAGTTAAGTTAATTTGCAATTTCTCTATTTTTATCTAATTTGACACTAATTTTTGTGTCAGTTTCTAGTTGTACAGAATATTTACACAAATATTGTGGTTTTTTTTTAAATACAAGTTATATCATTTTGACAATTAAAAATTGAAATTTTCGTGGTGTACAATATTTTGTGTCATATTTACATAACTTTAGTATTACTTCCAATTTAGCATTGTCAACTCAACATTTTCATTTTACCATTAGATAGATCCGTAAAATTCCCACAAACTTCGTGCGACTTTTTCAGTACGCAAAAAAAAACCGTGGAATACACAAAATTACTGTCAAATTAACGGAGGATGTTACATCGAAAGTTTTCCCTGTGATTTTCCCATAATATTTTAAATAATTTTCTTCTTTTTTTCGTATTGTGCTAGCATAAATTTCGGAGGAGAATTTGGATGATTTAGCAGTTATTTCGGATAAACGTGGTTTTACTGCACTATATTCGTAATAAATCTGCCTATGCACAGAAAGCCGTTGTATGATAAGTGAGCAAAAACATTTTTTAGACTAGCAAAAAAAACTTGTTAGCTTAGCACAAAAATTTGTTCGCCTAACAAAAAAATTTGTGATCTCAGCCAAAAAAAATTTGTTCGCCTAACAAAAAAAATGTTTAGCCTAGCAACATTTTTTTTTTTTTAAATCACTTAATCCGTACCTTTTTTCGTATTACGCTAGCATAAACTTCGAGTGTCGATTTTCGACGATTAAGTAGTAACTTCACATGAGATTTCGTCGCGATTGATAAAAGTCCGTCTAAACGAGGTTTTACTGTACTATATGTCTAATAAATCTACATATGCACAGATAGGCGTTGTAGGATAGGTGAGCAAAGAGATTGTACAGGTTAGGTTTGGCACGAGAGCAGAAGCAGAAGAACTACGAGAATGAGTATATAGCGTCGTCGTCGTCGTCGTCGTCCACCGCCGCCGCCGCCGACGACGACGACGACGTCGTGATATATAGTTACTCACTGCTGATCTTCATGCCGCCCAGGGGCGGATTGGCAGGTGGCTTGGTGCCCTCTGCGAAGGAGGTCGTCCTCGGTCTTCCGCTCATCCTGATTCCGCCTGCTCCGTATCCTTATCCGTCACCTCCTCCACTTCGTCGACCTCTTGTTAATTCGAGGCTCGTGTCGAAAAAATCTCAGGCAGCTCTTAACGAGCTCCGACAATGGTAGACAACGTTTCTTCAAACTTTTTCAGCTATACGAGTGTGTGTTGCACTCTTTGATAACTCTAATAGACTCGTCTCTCGTTTCTCTCGTGTGTTGTTGTAGCTTCAAGGACAATCCTTGATATTCAATTATTTTACGATAACTCGAGTGCCTTAAATTGCGCACGAATCGCAGTACGCCCTGCCGGCCAGGCCCACCACCACCAGGCCCGTATATTTTCTGCTTCCTCCTCGCGTCGTAATCACCGACGACGAAGGCACGTGAACTTTTCTCGGGCCTCGACACTACGACGGACATCAATGACAGTGACCGATATCACATCGCCACACCACCGTGTATATATATATCTATATATATTTCGTTTTATCCGAAATTTGCACAGGTCGTATTCCTTATATTCCTTCTTTCTATCTTTCGCACTATTCGTCACACTCTCTCGCTGTCTTTGTTACTTCACGCGATATAATCACGATCCTCACGATTTATTGTGTATGTATGTTGTGTTGTTTTTTTTTTCTTCGAGTATTATTTCACGCCGTCGAGGGATTTCGTGGGTTTCGTGCTACGAGCATTTAACACTGTAGTAAATGGAGAGAAAAAGCGATAGGGTCTCTCTCGACGACGAGGAGGATGAGATTGAGAGGGGAAGGGGCTGGGGAGAGCTACTCTCTCCGTCTCTCTCGAAGCAGTAGCGAGGCACTGCTTTCCTTTCCGCAGTCGGTATACGTCGGTAAGGCTCTCGCCGTCGTCGTAGCCGTTCGTTCGTTTTGAGAAGGCTCTACGCGATTCGCAGCGCTGCTCACGGGGGCACGAACACCCGACAAAGACAGCGGATATATATATAATATGTATGTATATATATATATAGTCGCGCTCACTCACACACTTGTACACTTTGAGGCCCACGAACGCACGGAAAAGGACAGCGTACCGATGACGAAGATACTACCGCTATACACTGCACACACAGCGGAGTATATATTACTTCAGGCACTGCAATCGCGCACTCACGTTCGTAGAGAAAGAGAGAGAAGGAGAGAGAGAGAGAGAGAGGGGTGAGAGAGAGCTTCACGCACACGTAACAGGGAACGAAGTCACAGTCGTGCACTTGGAGCGAAGAAACATAAAACACGAGGTTCACGGCTGTTTCTTCCTCACGATTTTTTCCAAACACCGCAATTCCCGATATTGGCGCGTGCGTGCGTGTGTGTGTGTATGTGTGTGTGTATTTTAAACACGTTGCAATGTCGCGCGAGCGAGAGAATCGTCGCACAAGTCAAAGAGACACACACGAAGATTATAAAGACACGGGCAGCACATTCACTCGGGCAAAGAGCGCGATGCACGACGCGGCTCTCGCGCACGCATTCGGTTAGAAAAAAAAAACGAAAAAACGATGATGATGAAGAAGAAGAAGAAGGAAACGACGGAGAGACAGATGATGTTCTCCTTTCGGACGAAGCGTCGTCCTCGAGGCGCTGTGTTTCCTATCCGTTTACACACTATGTAACACAACTAAACGCCGAAAGAGAACGAACGAGGAGCGTACACTTTCAACAGCACTCGCGACACAACACAACTCGATGTTGAGTGTGTCCCGTTCGTCGGTCCGTCGTCCACTTGTTTCCTCTCTCTCTCTCTCTCTTTTTCTCTTTTTTTTTTCTTTTTCCTTCCTGCTCGTCGTCGTCGGTGGCGTGGACGACGCGTTCGCTAAAAACCGCTGCACTTTTCACTGGCGTTATACTATATACTACTGTTCACCACGTCGACACGGGGGCGAAGTCGCTGCTGCTGCTGCTGGGTCTTTCGTTTGGTGGCTGCTGCTGCTGCTGCTGCTGCTGTTCGCTAGCCTCGCCTCCTCCTCTCGGTCTTCGACACAACTTCGTATCGCGTTTATCCTCGCCGATGATCCTCACTCACTCACTCACACTCGGCACTCTCACACATTGGTTAAGTCTCTTCGTGATCGTCAGTACTGTGTGCGGCTTCTTCGTTTGTCTTCTTCTCCTGCTCGCGACGTCGTTATTTTTTTAAATTTTTTTTATTTTTTTTTTTTAATTTTATTTTACTGAGCAGAGAGAGAGAGAGCTCGGTGCTTACTACTACCGCTTTTGCTTCTGCTTCCTCCACTGGTGGTGCTTGACAGTCGAGCACACGGCGCACGGCCCGACGCGCGGGTCCTACCTAATAAACCTGGGGAAGGCAACGGATAAGAGAGAAGTGTGCGGGCTCGGTTCTCAAACGCGGTTTCAGTCGCTCTCGTGTAAAACAGGCTCGATGTAAAGGAGCGGAGAGAGGGATGAAGTGGGAGGGGAGGTTTGGCGGCGAGAGAGCTCAACGTTTTCGGATCGGTGCGTAGAACAGTGGCAAGAGAGAACTTGGTGAGCCGCACGGCCGAGAGAACTGGCTCTTCTACCGTGCACCGAAGTTATATAGCACAGAATCGCGAACGAGCCGATACTCTTGCACGTTCGACTGCTGCCACTTTTTTGTCGCTTTTCCGCTCAAATTTCCGCGTAGATTACGAGGGAGATTTCGCGTTGTTGTGAATGCCAGCGGCAAAGAACATGCGTATTGTGTTCTTCGACAACGGAGACGAAAGTATAAATCCCGCGAAACTCCAAATCGAGCGGTAGAGAATAACGGAGGAGAGCTTCTCGTTTGCGCGCCACTCCCGGCTGTCGAAGAAACACGCGCCTCTCTGTCACTTATTTTTTTGTCGAGTGGAAGAGAAGCGAATGTCCAATCGAATGACTGACACTCCGAGCGTTCTTGTTTTTTTTTCGGTCGCAGGACCTTCTATTTCATACTTCCCCGTGTTTGTCCTTCTTTTGACTCCCACTCGTTTCCACCTATTTTGCGTTGCTGGTTTTTGACGCACGATCACCACGCTCTTCGGGATCTCTTTTCTCTGTCTTTCTTTTTTTTTTTTAATTTTTTTTGTTTCGACTCCGAGAGTCTTGCACCGCTTTTCTCGGCTACTTCATCTACGTCGCTTCTCCACTTCGTAAACTTCCACTTCTGCCTCCTCGACTTTCTCCCACTTCAGTGCAGCGCACTGCCTACACCTTAAGCAAGCTCCTCCTCGTCGTTCACGGTTAGACCACCCTTTTCTGACCGGCGGGTGGGACCGCGAAGCGGGATAATTGGGATAGAGCGCGATTCGCGATGACGACGTCGTGGGCGGCGTCGCCGTTGTCCACTGGTTTGTTTTCGGCGGCTTTATTATTCGATAATATACGTGATATTTAATATTAATCCGTTAATCCGCGGCTCTGCCTATCCCTTAAGATCTATCTGTGTTATTTCTATCCCTTTCTGTCGTATTGCGCGTGGGCGCCGCTGTTGGGTCGGCTCGCCTCTTGATGGACAAAACCGAACGCGGCCGTTGCACGAGCTACGTGCGCGGGTTTATTATACACGTTAACGCGGTAACAATGCCTCCTCTGTGTTTTCTCCGCACTAACGCGTTAAACTTTTAATATTTCTCTCTTTCTATCTCGTCTTTCTCTCCCTTTCGTCTCTTCTCTGTTAATTCTTTCTCCTCTCCTCCTATTCTTGTTCTCTCGCGCCTCCTATCCGGACTTATTCGCCGTGCACGGGAACGCACCACACGAACAGCCACGGATTTTTCGATTCCTCCTCAGACATTGACCCGTTCGGGCGAGATCGGGACACTCGAGCACCTACGGAATTGACCGAGCGTGACGTCAAATGCACCCCGAACCCCTCTTCAAACTCCTTTTTCGCCCTTTGGCGGTCAAACGCCCGTCGCCAGTGGGCACCACAGTTATCTACGATTTGGGCGCCATCTTTCGGCACTATTGTCACATTATGGAATGGCGGGAAATTCAAACGCAAAATTAATTAAAAATGAATTTTACGAAATTTCTACCATAATAAAACGAAAATAAAAAATCACGATTTATTACCAAGTGATGACTAATCTAATGATTTTATTGGCAGCTATAAATGGCGCCATCTGTCAGTACTATTATGAAATGGCGGGAAATGCAAACGCAAAATTCATTATAAATTATTTTTACGAAATATCTATCGTAATGAAAAGAAACAAAAAAATCACAATTTATCACAAAATGATGTCTAAATTAATGATTTTATTGACAACTATAAACGACATTGACACCAGCGATAATTGTTTATTTCTAAGATGTCAAATAATAAACGATAATTATTTACGTGTGCATATTATTTATTTCCTCAATCTCTATAAATAAAAATGTGATTATTCTGTATTACGTAGACTGAGTCATGAGAACGATATATCAAAACCGCCATTAACCGCAACTCTGCGGTAATACATTAACGGTACAATTATGTGCAAATATCTCGAATCTTTACGTGACTCAGGTGCCATTATATTCCCTAGCGCAATGCCAAGGCCTTATTACGCGTAACGAAATTACGGAGACGGCATGAGAGATTAAAACGTTGACCTCTATGGGTGAAATATTAATGCAACGATGTCACTGCAGGAAATTGCTCTTCGCGCATCTTGCGACGAGTGCAATGAGCCAATTTTCATATACAACGCATCCGCCATCTTTCGGAACATTTTCAAGTGAACTGTCAATTCATTTGACACAATTAACGACTGTCGGTAAAGTAGCGGTCTTTCGTATCGTACATATTAAGCGATAAGTTTACAGAAAACTAACGTGCCGATCGATGCGTGCGCAGCATTGTTCTTCATTCGCTTGTTTTTAGCGACCTCTGGTGATATTTTCGATGCCGGCTAGTCGCGTGGTGGAAGATGTCGACCCCCACCTCGTGTTTTCGGTCTGCCAGTGAAGGAAGCGCGGGCTACAGTTCAAGTTGCATTTTGGATGCGACGGACTGCACATCGATTTCACTTCTCGTATCGTGATCTCATCTTGCAGTACTGTCCTCGTGTCGCGAACAATTATTCCGAAAATCGTATAATAGCTCGCGTAGCAAACACTCAGTTTTATTCGCGTTATCTTACGAAACTGTAAGTGATTCGCGCCGGTAGTGCTCTCGTGCATCCTTCGACTACTTCGTTGCTATTTCGCACTCTGCAACAAAAATTGGTAAGTCTATTTATTTATTCGAAAAACGTGCGTTTGAATCTTCTGAAAAATTTATTACTCTTTTTATACCGACAGGTTTTTTTCTAATTTCAATTATGGAATTATCTAATTTATATTAAACAGATAAAAACTGTCAACGTATTTTAAGATAAATTTTTTGATGCTTAAAAATAAATAATTTCGTATGGTGGAGAAATTTGTACGAATATAATATTGTAGAAATTTCTACGAAATCTAACTCGATTTGATTTTTTTTTCTCTTCTCGTATTTACCATAAAAATGTCCAAGTGTCAAGAGAATTGGCCTTGTGAGTCAATTTTATTTACGAGAATGAGAAAAAAATTAATGACAATTATAAAACTGAAAAAAAGACAAAAAATGAATGACGATTGTAGAACAGAATTTTTCACAGATTATTATTTGTTGTAATTAAAGATGAATTTACAAAAAATTATTTGCCGTTAAATTATATTTGTGCGTTTGATTTCATAGTAACAAAGATCGAGATCTTATCGAAAGAGTGAAAATAAAAATAATTTTCTTTTTTAACTTTGCGTCGAGTCGCTACCGCGACTGTTAATAACACAGATATTTTTTTAAATTTTTATTATAGATGAATTTACAAATAATTTGTGGCCATAAAATTATATTTATGGGGTTGGTTTCTCAGTAACAAAGTTCGAGATCTTATTGGAAGAGTGAAAATAAAAATATTTGTTCAAGCAATCCAAACATCCGTTCGACAAAAATTGATACCAAAGTATTGTCTCGAGTGATTGAGCAAACTTTGACGAGTTCAAAGTGTATCTTCCGTAAACCGAGCAGCGTTCAGCGCGTAAACCTTCTAGTTCGGCGTTGACATTGTAGTGTGAGATTAACGACCGAGTTTGGTGATTGGCTGAATAGTTTCTACCGCGGATTGGCCCGCGCAAAATTACCATACGAATTGATCTTGTATGCAGTACGCGTATCACTCGGAAAGCCGAATTCGTTATCATCGATGCTCGTGACAAGCTAATTCGATTTATTTTCAAATCACATAGTTATGCGATCCCACTCTAAATGTACATAACATAGTTTGGTGTTTGCCGACAATATGATTATTCTCATTAAACTATATGTGCGGATAAAAGGGAAGTGAAGGGCAATGTTATGTATATTCAACGTCGTGCATGATCGAACGTAGGACGATCGAAGGGCAACGTTTAATAACGAAAATCGGGAGTGCTGCACGCGGATGCGATGCATGTACGTAATATAGCTTTGAAAATTTCGTCCCTCTCTCTCTCTCTCTCTCACTGTCTCTCTTTCATGTTGTCTATGTACTCGGATGCGGTTAATATACAACGTGTTCTCCTCTCGCCCGAGCGCAGACTATGGTATTTACCATTCTCGCTCACTCTAGATATTATTAATTAATATGCGGTCAAGCGTACTCGTACCAGGAAATTGAAAATCGAACGCGGAGTCCCCTCCCCTTTACCGCAGAAACGCGAGCCCATGAACCATCAGTTCAATTCACTTGAATTGAAATCCCACGCGGATGGTACACAGAATTGCTATAGCTATTAATCAAGTGCGGTATTTCACAAAATCGCAGTTTACCCCCCTTCGAATGCTATGTAGTCGATCGATTTTAGCGATTTTAACTATTCCGCCACGATGAGTGTTCGTTAAAACAATATACATGTGAATTGTTGAAACGCACACGGCCGATTGTCTTTGTCAAAATCAGTCTATCGGCAAAGCACTATTCACCCCTACTTTTACCCTGCAAATATGTCGATATATATATGCTGTTGATATTTGCATCGTTGGAATGCAATGATTATTCCGAAAATGCAAAGATTCCTCTTGTTAAGTCGGAATGCGGAGGGTTATTTTAAAAAATGCTTAGAATGTTTATTATCATCATTTATTGTACCTTCTGTAATTATTTGAGGTCATAATATTTTTTTTTATTTCGTTACAATTTAACTATGCAAGTTTCAATCCTTATGTATCCACGATATTAAGGGTATTAGTCTATTCGATAATAACGCCCCGACATATTTTTTTTATAGCTGAGCGAATAACGACATAAATAAATAAGTATATTTTAATATATGGATCATTCCATACTATCCAAATTCAGCATGATCGCAAAAAGTGTTCATAATTTTTTTCAGAAGTTCAGAGTATCACGAAGATTCATAAATTATTTCAGAACTTCAGCACTTACGATTTGTCAAAAATTTAATAAACGATTGTTTATTTCATTTTTTTTTTCCAATTCGCTGTATGTTCAAAATTACCGAGCGTACAAAATTTAAGTTTTTGAATATACTTGTTAATCAAAAATTTACCATAGCCACTAAAAAAAAAAAAAATCCGCGATTTTTCGACAAAACAAATTTTGATTTTTCTCAAAATTTCACAGAATTTCCATAATTATGCCTACAAACCACGGAAAAATGGTGATGGCAAATGAATGGCCTACTTCGTATGGAATGACCCATACGTGACTTTCCAGTGCGTAAGAAATATCCTTAATGTCTGCATTAAAAAAAAATGTAGGCTGTGCCATAATTTCAATATTTCCACTCACTTCTCGACAATTTTTTTCATCCCTCCTGAGGCTGAGATATGCATGCGGAATTCTCGAGAATCACTCGGTTCGTTGTCCCTCTTTTCTTCCCGCCCTACGAGCGTGTGTGTATATATTTTTTTACATCCTCTCTATCCCTCCAAGCAAGCGAGCTAAAACAACCCTCTTTCTTTCAACATCGACGGGGTGGTTCTTCTCACGGGCTTCACTACCGCGAAGAGAACGGCCCGATCCTCGCACAGTACTCGCTGACAGCCCTGGGCGACAATGCTCTGTGCTTGCGCGCCCAACACAGAGGTTTATTGTCTCTCCGTCTCTTTCCCTCTCTCTCTCTCTCTCTCTGTCTGCCTCCCGGCGTAAAATACAACCTTCGGTCCGTGCTGAGAGCTCAGTCGTTGTCGATTTATGCGCGAGAGCGATTATGTACGGCGCTTTAGCATTCTCCACGCCGGATGCAAATCGACTGATACCCTCCTAGTTGTATATATACCCTACATAGGGCGTTATGGCATTCGCACTCACTCGCAGGACGTACGGATTTCTGACGATTCAATTATAGCGAGCGACACTCGGAACTCGGTGTTTCGCGTCCATTCCGTGCGTTTTCCTTGAACCGAGCGTGAGAAGGACAAAGGTCGTCGGTTATTTTGCCTCTACGATGTTTATCTCTCTGTCTCTCTCGCTCTTAGTACCTCTCATCGTCTTTCGCTTTTTCTTTTTTTCTTTCACTACGATTATAACCGCAGCAACGGTCTCCGCGTTCATCGCTCTGGTTTCTACCAGAAAAAAAAGAGAAAAAAACAATATACCGGCTGTCGGACGCGCACAATAGCGGAGGTAGGGGAGGGGAAAGAGGGAGAAGAGCTCGTTGGTGGTTGCTGCGGAAAAAACTCTGTAGCACAGGGCCTCTCTTCGGAAAATGCATTTTTCCAGCAGGCCTAGCTGCGTGGCTCATTCTTTATTCTTCGTTTCCTCTTTTGCTATCTCTCCGGCATCTTCATTCTCTCGGTTCGCGTCTTTTTCAAGCGTTTTTACTGTGTATGCACGCTGAAAATCCGAGAGAATGCGATGTCCACGGGTAGAGAGGTACATTTGCTACTACAGCGTAGCGGAATCGGGAAGAAAAAAATTCTTTTGGACCAAACACTTGTTTTGCTTCTATACTGCGGTACACGTCACACACTCTACATCGACTTTTTTTTTGGGCTTTGTTTAATTTTTTTTTTGTGTGTGCGGTACGTTTATACCGTGCTTTTTAATTACTCTACAAGTTCGTAGCGCTTGGCGACGTCGTCTTGGGTTTTGTGTATGGGATGGGCAAGGACGTGTGGCCAACGGGTCGTATAACCTCGCGTTTCTCACTTGTCAAATCAAGGACAAATTTTCAAAAAAGTTTTAACAATATTATATACTGAAATTGACTGTTCTAGAGTGTCAAGTTTTGCCAAAATAATCGCCTATATACTAATATCATTTATTTAACATAATCTAACATACAAATGGCCGTAACTTTGTACCAATTAATACTACAAAAAATCTATATTGTCAATCAATACAGTATCTACGTTAAAAGCGTACATAGATCAGATTGCGGAGGCTCTCGTTGTGAAAATTAAAAACGAAGATCTCCTTGCGGTGCGAAACTCGAGCTACTCACATGTATATAAAGAAATATTCCATGAAAACAAATATCTATATGAAAATATTAATATGAAAAAGCTCGGTCTTTATGGTCAATTACGAGTCGCTCACAGTGTCAACCCGAGGTTCTATTGGAATGGTCTCAAGGTCGTACTCGATTCGGAAAGTCGTTGCCGGACATGTAACTCAGAAGAAAGAGACGACTTAGAACACTTTTCGCTCAAATGTACGGTCTATGAGGGTTTGCGAATGCACTATCTTCCACATATGGAAAACATGAAAGACATACTTTGTACGAATTCGCCGATAACACTAAATACCATTTTTTCTATACATGATTAACGCCTTAAGAATACGAGCATTCTCATTGAATGAATAAAATATTAGTATAATAGTGAATATAGTACATAACACTGTTAAAAATATTTTGAAAATTAATATATGTATTGGAAGTTCTTTTCCAGATACGGTATATTAAATTTCATTTAATATACAAATATATTGTAAAGTTCCAATAATTATATTATAAACACAACTTTTATCAAGTGTATATTAATTTTGCAACAATTTTTTTATATGTTAATTTATATTTGTATATTAAATTTAATATACGCGTATCCGCAAAAAAAATTTCCAATACTTTATATTAATTTTCATACAAATTTTTTTAACAGTGAAGATAAGAGAAAAATGTAATCAACGGATGTTGTAAATACCCAAAAAGCTCGCTACCCCTTGTAACCATGGCTACGGTCATACATATACAATAAACATTAGGGCTGTTCAAAAAAACATAATTTCTTTATAATCGGTTGCTCCTGAAATGCTGTATTGATTATCACAAAAAAAATGTTTTCGCGAAAGCTGGAAGTTGTGCGATGTTATTAAGTACTGTCGCATCAAGGCCAAAATTCATTAAAAACGGCGATTTTTAGAAATTTTTTTTTTACTCGGTGAAGCGCTCATGGAGATTGTGGTTGCTTTCGATAGACTATGAAATTGTGTAAAGGCAGAAACATGTTCGATAATGTTTAGTACTGCCGCATCGACATTGAAGTTAACAAAATAAAAAATGAAATCCTTTAAAACATTGAAATATTCATCTGCTCATCGACTATTTCGCGTGTTTTCAAATGACAAAATGGCTGATGAAACGGGAGTCCTGTATGATCAAATTTAGTACTGCCGCATCGATATCGCAGTTTCCCTAAATTCGAAAATCGCTTATCATCATCATGATTATGATCATACATGACTCCCGTTTCAAGAGCCATTTTTTCATTTGAAATCGCACGAAATAGTCGATGAGCAGACGAATATTTCAATGTTTTAAAGGATTTCATTTTTTTGATTTTTGTAACTTCAATGTCGATGCGGTGGTACTAAACATTATCGAACATGTTTCTGCCTTTACACAATTTCATAGTCTATCGAAAGCAACCACAATCTCCATGAGCGCTTCACCACGTAAAAAAAAAAATTATAAAAATCGCCGTTTTTCATGAATTTTGGCCTTGATGCGGCAGTACTTAATATCATCGCACAACTGCTAGCTTTCGCGAAAACATTTTTTTTGTGATAAACAATACAGCATTTCAGGAGCAGCCGATTAGAAGAAAATTATGTTTTTTTGAACAGCCCTAATAAACATACATACATACAGTATCTTCGAATAAACAAAATACACTACCACTCATCATTATCGGATGAATACTATCGTTTATTCTTCTAAAAAAAGTGACGAAAATCATCTTTTCGAAAATTAGAGTTTTCATCGTTGTTTGTTTAAGTTTTTTTTGTGTGTGCGTGTGTGTTTTTAATTACTCTTTAAAAAATCGTAGCACTTCGTGACCGTCGTCTTGGATTTTGTGTTTTTATGTGGGATGGGCAGGGCGTGCCAACGCGACCACCGGCTCGCATAACCTCTCGCTTGTTACAAATTTATACGAGGCGTCTGGGGCGTTACGGTCTTCTCGCATACGTGTTACATACCTACTACCCTCGTGCGAGGCGTACAACAACACGCGCTCTCGCTTTCTCGACCCCTTTGATCCCCGGTTATGTTGGGCCGATGCCTGCATGACGTATAAGGAATTGTATATGCGATGACTAAGCGCGTTACGCTTCGTGTCTCGTGTGAGAATCGTTTCACAGATTAGCGAAGAAGAGTAATCATAATTTTTACGGATGATGCTGGGGATGTGTGTGAATTATCCGTGAATTATTTCGTACCTCGAAGGATTAAAAAAATGACGTGACAAGCAACCGAGTTTTTCCGACTATTCCGAAATCCTCGGGTATTAAAAATACTGTTTGTTGAGATTCGCCTCTTTTCACATACAGTCACAATCAAAAGATAAATATAATTAGAATTTCCGTACTTATAAATATCGAAATTTTAGGTGTATTAAAAACGTTAAATGTGAATGATAATAATGTGGAAAAAATGTATAATAAATTAGAGGAAAAGATAAATTTAACAAATATGACTTACATTTTTATTTTTGTAACGATTTTTCATGACGAAAATCGCGATAAATTGATATTGAGTATTATGAGAGGACTGACATTTCTATTTTAGAATCAAAAGACACGGTAGCGACTCGACGCCAATTTAAAAAAGAAAATCAATGTTGCCTTCATACGACGATTAAATATTGTGAGTAACTGCGAAGTCTTATTCTATTCAAATAGAGATATTATTGGAATGATTTCATGAATTTTCGAAATTAATCGAAATTGTGTCGCTCAAGCGAATCCTTCGTGCTCGTCAGAATTTGTATGAAATTGACTGCTTCCTCTGCGAATTTCACATCCTGTATCTGATTGACGTATGACCTCGCTTCCGACAATTAATTTCATGATTATAAATTATTAGAGGTCGAATTTATAAATATATATGATTTTGGCTGGGAAGCAATGTCATATATCTGATCATGCATATATAATTTATACCAATAATCAATAAATCGATGCGGATATTGCCCTCGAAGTATTTCAATTTGTTCTTTACATTTTCATGCAATTAAAACAAATGTACAATTCATAATTTAATTAAATCTCGTTTAATTAACAGAATTAGGTAAAAATGTTTGTAGTGAAATATTTCACGAGTTTAGCTTCTGACATTATAAATATAAAAACTTTATATGAGGTGTCGTATTTTTTCACGACTTATCTTCATTACCAAGTAATATTTCAATGAATCAAATAAAAAATTAAACTTAACAATTTTTTTATTGGCATAAAAATAAATAATAAATAATTTTGATATTCTTTATATTCTCAAATAATTTCATCAATAAAGACAAAATTACTCACACCAGAAGATCTTATATATCGCTGAGAATAACACAAAATAATAGTAGAAATAATATTATTAAATATCAATAATAAAAAGATGCGATTTAACAATATAGAATAAAAATGTACACAAATATTTTCGTCATAATTATATAATTCGAGAAAATTGCAATTTATTTGGTTTTGACCGTTCGAAACCATGTGGAATGGCTCACATATTTTTTAATCGATATACCAAACAATTCGAGATATTCATCGATGACTATTCCCCTATATTATTGACTTCTCTCGCTCCCCTAAAACCGTGACACTTAACCGTGCATTCAGGAGTTAGAGATATGACGCCATAGCAATAGTTTGTCAACATGAACGCTCGCTATACGATTCAGTGCCGATAGAGCAAACCTTAATGATTATGGTTTGCGCGTTTGTGATATCCGTCGATTCTGCGGTAGACCAGGAATTGGATTAGCGAATGGAGAGCCAGAACTTGGGGCTTTCGTCTGTTCTCGCTTTATCTATACGTATATAGAACTGTTGAGCATGTAGAGCAGAACTCGATGGCCCGATGCATCCGCGGGCTCCGCCAAATACCTGTACACACGTATAAACTCTGCGGCGAGTCTGCACAAACTACAGAGAGAACGCTGCGCGACAAGTGAGAGCTTTCGAAAGTACCGAACATCCTATACTAAACAATACTATACTGGCAACGTTGCGTTCGCTATATACCGGAATTGCAACCACTGTAGAGCCTCACATCGTCGCCGAGCTTTCTGTTGAGCAGCAGCAGCAGTAGCAGCAGCAGCACAGCAGTTGTGTTCTCTCCCGTGTGTCACGCGTTTCGCGCATTGATGCTTTGTTTTCGCGTTGACTGACGGATACACAACCGTCGAATTAGCCGAACTCTCGCTCTCCCTTTCCCAAACGCCTCATTCCAAACTAGAGCTTGCGCGTTAACGCTCGTTGTTTTGCTACGGTGGCCCGTAAAACATTATAATCGAGGATCGGTGAATACGCGCGGCTCTCACCACCGAGGTTCGAGTTAAGGATGTATGATAGGTACAGTCCCGATAAATAAGTGAGTTTCCGAGAACATTTTAAACACTTCCCCATGGGATAAAAATCGGACAAAAATAAAGCATGTAACACGTGATGAAAAGATCGATGTTGCATGATAATAATTCCAAAATGTTATTAACAAATTGAAATTTGATAATAACATTATAACAAATTGATGAATTTGTTAATAACATTTTAACAAATTGATGAATTTGTTAATAACATTTTTTATACATCATAATAATTCATCAATTTATTAAAATGTTATTAACAAATTGATCAATTTGTTAAAATGTTATTATCAAATTCATCAATTTGTTAATAACATTTTGGAATCATTATTATGTATAAATATTTTTGAAAATATCATCCGTCAATCTACCCTTTTTTTCGGATGAAAATGATTTGTCAATTTTTCCGAATGCATATGAATTTTTTTGGAATTTTTTCTTTACATTGAATTTTTTTTTTTTGATTCTTTGAAAATGCGTGGAAAATAACGAACTTTGGATATGCGTTTGGCATAAAACCATACACTACAACGAAAATTCGTTGTTTTTCGGGAATTTTTCAAAATAAAAAAGAGATCTTTGTCAAAAATGTTTGTTTTTTGATACTCTTTTAGAGCAAAAAATAGAATAGATTCTTTACAGTTTTTTAAAAGCAATTTTTTTCCCCCGTGTTTTAAACTATTTTATATTGCAACCGGCCTCGAATAGTAGCTGAGTTTTCTGTCGAGCAGCACAGAAGTTGTGTGCTCTTCCGTGTGTCGCGCGTTTCGCGCATTGATGCGTTCTTTTCGCGTTGACTGACGGATACACAACCGTCGAATTAGCCGAGCTCTCGCTCTTCCTTCCCAAACGCCTCATTCCCAACCAAAATTGTAAATGCCTAATACTTATAGAAATAATGATGATGATACGATCAGCTTTATAATTATGATTTTATAATAATAACATTTAGCGATTGTAATACGATTAAACTTTGGAATGGCTGAAAAAATTATTATTTGTCAATAAAAATGGACGGTGATCCTTTTGAAAAAATGGAAAAAAATAAGTAATACATTACTTATTTCTCCCATTTTTTCCACTATTTCTTGCAATATTAAAGCGAAAATTGATATTTTTTACAGCTATTCAAATGTTTACACTCTATTTTATAATCACTACATATTATTATTATGAAATAATAATTACAAAACAAATTGTACTGGAAACTATATCTCATGAATTAATGGGGATTTACAACTCTGTTCCCAACTGAAGCTTGCGCGTTAACGCTCGCTGTTTTGCTACTGTCGCCCGTAAAACATTATAATCGAGGATCGGTGAATGCGCGGCTCTCATCACCGGAGTTCGAGTTAACGTCATCGCCCACCACGACTAAATGTACTTCCAACTCCGAGCGTTGAGAATTTTCGTATTTATAGCACGAACCAGACGCGCGTTGATTATTATATCGAATTACATAGCTGACGTTTCGAGACGTAAGTCGATGTTTTGACGAGTAGAGGATATGCGGTTATAACGCTAATGGGAAGCCCGTTTGTGTTCCTTATTATTGGCTTGCGCGACAACCGACTTCACCAGCTGTTGCTACGTCTTTTACATTGAGCTTCTCAAGTTAATAAACAAGTGAAACTGAAATTGAAGAAGTTAGAATACTGTTAAAGTCAATAAACAAGTGAAACTAGAATCAAAGAAATTACGGCCCTATTAATAAAGTTGGGAACAATTGCCGCCCGGTTAAAGTAGATCCATCATAAACTTTACGTCATTTCTGACGTAACGTCAGCTACTCAGAAATTTTTTAATTATTCACGCTCCGACGATTAAATTTTTAAGCATCTGCTTTAAATTTTCAGCGTATTTATATATTAATGAGAGATGAATAATTAAGGAGGCTACATTTTTAATAAAGATTCTTCAATATTTTATATTTATCCTTAAAATAAGAAATCAATCTACCAAAAATGATAGAAAATATGATTTAAAGAAAATAATACTAATTTTGTTCTTGCACTCTTATCAACGATGATAAAACATAGCTTTGAATTTCCAACACTTCTGCGATCTTTTTTTCTCTTATATCGTTCTCCTACTTTCCACTATTTCTTTTCCTCGGAAATTCGATGCATAATCAACGTAGTTTTAAATAAACTCGATATCTCGTCTTGTATATCAGGAAACTTATTACCAACGAAAAAAAAAAATAATAACAATTCTGTCTAATTTCTCATTTCTGTGTACACTGACTCTAAAGTAATAATCAAAGACTGGATCTTGCGCTAGTGTAACTTCGATTGCAAAGTTCTCGAAATTTCTCGGAGCTTATTTGCAGACTTTCGTCTCTTCTTCAATCGTAAGTTTGATTGGATCATTTTCTCGAGCGTGCTGTGCGCCCTGTTTCTTTCTCTCTCTCTCTCTCTCTCGCTTTCGCTAGATGGCGTCGTCGACTACTTCCTCTTGCTTGACACTCGGAGAGAATAATGACAGTACTTCTGCAGCGAATCATAGTCGTCGCACGCTTTGTGTGACACAGGTGTATTGCACTTTATACAAGGATAACTGGAGCTCGTGTACAGCTACGTGACGCATAAATCTGTGACACCCACGGTGAATTCTCAAGGCTTTGTGGCCGCAGATGGTATACTTAGTAACACTCCATACCATCGAGCGATTGCACCAGACTTTAGCTTCCCAAAACGAACCACAATTGTTTCATCTTTTTTTTCAACGTATTGACACTTAGTTTAAAAAATTCTAAAATTCTTAACCACCCGAAAACCAACAATTATTTAATCTTTTTTTTTAACGTATTGAAATTCAATTTAGTTTACTAATCTGAATGATCTACTCTCTAAATATTATATAAAAAAATGTGTACAGGTATGTAAAATTACGCTGGAAAAAAATATAAATAATTGGTTTTTTTCTGCCCAGCGATTTTCGTTTATCACGATATATTGTATTTTGCTTCCTCATAGAGGAAGCTTTGTTTTCGTGAAATTTTTTTTTTTCGTGTTTTTCATGTCAGTACACTCAGAATAGTCCAAAACGTCGAGAAAAGTGATTTAGAAAAAATGTCTGTATGTGTGTATGTGTATGTTACTCAAAAAATGTAAACCTTTATAACTCGGGAACGCCTCGAGATATAGAGCTGAAATTTACACCATAGATAGAGGGGTCAATCCTCATCGTTCATACCAATTTTTGTAAAAATCCCCATGATCATTAAATTTTTACACGGTTTTGAATTTTTTCAAAAATGTCTGTTAACGCGATAACTCTTAATTTTCGAGATATTAAGCTCAAAATTGGTATGTACGTGAGCTTTCATACACCGGTGATCCCTATTAAATTTGGTTAAGATCGGTTGAAACGTTAAAATTTAATAGGATTTTGATTTTTTGAATTTTTTGATTTTTTTTCTGCAATGCGAATTTTGGTATCAAATATCGAGCTGGAAGTCAAATGAGTGCCAAATTCATGATTAACAGAAAAATACGTCAGATATAGCCCAAAAATGTTGAACGATAACATATTTTCATAGCGATGTTGTACAGTCTATATTGCGAAAAGTAGCGATTTATGTCGTATAAACTAGCCATATCCTTGCTTCCCAATGAAATTTCGGAAACCACCGATTTCTATCGTGTTCTACAAAAAAAAACAGAGAAGATAGAGTATTCGAGGGAGTTTCTGGACCGTTCGTCCTTATTATATTTTTACAAAGCGAGAGTGTGCGCTTATTTATATTTATTTAAAACAAGAATGCAAAGCAGAACCTTGCACATTGCTTCCTCATTATATTTCGTTTTTTACAGAGCTTCCTCTGTGAGGAAGCCAAAATCAATTCCCATACTTCCTCTTAGAGGTTGCTTTGTAAAAAAGCGAAATATAATGAGGGAGCAATGTGCAAGGTTCTGCTTTGCATCGTTTTTTTTCTGAATCTGAAAAAAATTCTGAAATACTAAAAAAATTCTTATTTTCAAGGAGGAAAGAAAAAATAAGTAAAGAAATGAAAATATTTCATACGCTATATTTTTCTAACGAAATCCATATTTTTACGAGTGAAGCGCTTGTGTAAAAATAGTATGAACTTTCAATTATACCATCGACTAAAATATATAATCTCGGTAATCTGGATGTGAACTTTAAGCGGCGTTGAAGTTAGGCCGGTTGCAAGAGACCCGACCAGTTTCATTTTACAATATTTACACTTTTCATTCAGCACATAGCAGCTTTCACGCTTTAGCTGCCTCTTCGTGTCTCTCTCTCCCTTTACTTTTTAAGTGCTTTTAACAGAGTTTAAAGAATTTATTTATCTCAATGCTGGGCAGTTCTGAACCCGCGCGTTTTTCGAATCTTTATTTGCGTTCTGCATAATTCCGTAACGTAGCAGGATAGAAATATTTGATCGGTAAAGTTTCCGGTGTCTAGACAAAGAAAAAACTCTTCCTTTCATTATTATTCGAAGCTATGAAAAAACGAATAGAATTTTATTCCTCGTCATTTATCTCACGACAATTCCATGATCTAATTAAAATACGTTTGAATTTTTTAAAAATCAGACACGAAAATTCCATCTATACAATTTCAGTAGGATAAAAAAATCGATACTTTTTTATTATCTAAAGCTACGGCGGATTTTAGAAATTTTTCTGTCTCTCGTACTTTTCGTTATTACGACGTTATGATATAATAATAATAATACGTATAAATAGAGGAAACACACACGAAAATTTCCATTGATATAGTTTCAGTAGCAAAAAAAAATCGATACCTTTTTATTATCTAATTCAACGAGGGATTTTAAAAATTTTTCTGTCTAGTACTTTTCATTATTATTATTATGATATAATAATAATAATACGTATGAATAGAGGAAACACACACGAAAATTTCCATCGATATAGTTTCAGTAGCAAAAAAAAAATCGATACTTTTTTATTATCTAATGCTACGAGGGATTTTTAAAATTTTTCTGTCTGGTACTTTTCATTATTATTATTATGATATAATAATAATACGTATGAATAGAGGAAACACACACGAAAATTTTCAGGGATATTATATTAGCGAAGTTCAGTGACAAACTAGTAATGTAGCAGCGTAGCACGTGCGACGGGTTCGAGCCATTCGTTGGTAACGTAATAAACACAAAGCCTGCGAATTGTCAGGAGATTTTCTTGATATACAGTTATAGTGTAAATGCTATTCCATACAAATATATGTAGACGAGATCACTCTTGCATTTCAAGCCGTGATTTACAAGCACGCCCAGGCCACTCTGGGTTTGATCGTTTATTTTCATTATTCTGTTCTACCTAGCCTCGCTCTCTCGTCGTCCTCTCTCCCCCTCTTCACTCTGCGCCGGGCTGCGCGTAAACACGCTCGGTTTTCAACGTTTTTACTGGAAGAGAGCAGAGTGGCGAATCGTTATGCGATATACGTTGGTGGTTTGATTCCAGGCTCCGTGCCTTTGTTGTCGATTACCCCTCCTCTCATTTTTTACCCCTTTGTACCTCCTTTTAACATCAAACGCGCTTTATCTACGCGCTACGAATATTTATAAAATAACAATTTTTTTTTTGTTAATTTAAAGATAAAAAGGGTGACCAAAAATAATGAATTATGTCACGTGTCTAATAAATATTGCCCCGATAAATCAATCTCATTCCTATATTGTCTCTCTCATTTACATTAATTTTCCTTTCTCTAAGAAAAATCAATGTTTTTTCTGTTAATATAATTTCACAAAATTATTCAAAGAAAGCGACAATATATTACAAAGTTTGTAAGCAAATTAATGTTTTTAGTATGAACATTTTTTGCATAAATATAGCTTCATTAAATTATTCGAACTTGTCGTAAAAAAATAAAAGATAAATCGTAATAAATAAATCTCATTCCTATCAGACATGTTTCAATCCTGTCGGTTATTCACATGACCACGAACCTCGTTTCTCTTATCCGCCTCTAGTGTTTTCTTGCCATTCTGCATGTTATCGCCGTGGTCTTCGTTCATTCTCCCTTACACATTAATGTTTTTTTTTCTGTCTTTTTCGCTGTTCGTTTCGCGGCAGCTCTTGGCGCGTTTGTATCAATCAAGGGCTCGGCGTCGCGACATGAAAAATGAATTCGACTCGGCTTGCCGCACCATCAGCCACAGCGTATAACAGGCCACGCAATGGCTAAACGGTGATTCATATAGGACGCGTCGCGTGGAACGAAAAAGAGAGCGAGAGAGAGAGACGAAGAGTGAGATAAAGGTCGAAGGGAAGTGCGAAGCGGAGACGAGGAATAACGAATGCGAGAGTCCAAGTGTTGGAAAGCGATTCATTCGTTCGACAAGTATTAATCGGATTTATAGGACGATAGTGCGGCTTTTGCGATTTCGCACCATCGCGTGTTAGTTGACTCTATGCGCTATGCTGTAGCTTCGCAGCTTTCTTCGGCTTCTTCCTGTTCCTCCAACGAGCATATATGTGTATATGGGGCATTCCAAGCCAACTCTATAAACGCTTTACATTTTATATTTTTAATTGGACTTATTCCTATTTCATTTTTTTTTTCTTCTTGGTAAATTGTAGAATCATTTTTTTTTCACAATTTTTATGCATACTAAAAATCAAAATAATATTTTCTTTTCATTGTTAAAATTATGTTATTAATAATTAAATTACTGTATTGTTGATAATAAAATCACATAATTTCCAGAAATTGTTAATAAAAAAAAATTTTTTAAGAAATTTTATTCTCGATAAATTGTAGAATTTTTTCGTACACAATTTTTATGTTCAATTGAAAAAAGAAAATAGTATTTAAATTTTTTTAAAAATGATATTATTAATAATTCAATTACTATATTGTTAATGATAAAATCAGTTAATTGCTAGATTTTTTGAAAAATAGTATTTACTTAAGCCTGTGAAATAAGAATACCTAAGTCTAATTAAAAATATGAAGGGCCATATAGTTATCGAGTTGGCTTGGAATTCCCTGTGCATATATACAATGTATGTATGTACATGACGACCGACACGCTCTTTGGGACGTCTGGTCTACTCGGGAAATTGGAAAATTGCCAGAATATTCCTCCAGCCTATACGCTCGCATTCTCCACTGTGAACGTCGTCTCCGTACACTTGATACTTGCTCTCCCGCATTCTCCTCAATCCTTTACTTGTCGTGGAGTACATGGCTCGTTACTGTTACTTCATGCCCACGTATGTATATATATATAATCGTGAATACAACCGCCAATGGTTTATGAATGAACTGGCGTTACCGGTAATTTATTCTGAACTCCCGCCAACGAATATTTATCTTGAGAAGCCAAATCGTTGAGCAGCTTGATAACAAAATATGCTAACGTAACGCCACAAACATTGTACAAAAGAATTCCGAAGAATTTTGCATTTTTTACATTTTTTAATTAAGAATTATATTTATTAATTATGTCGGTACAACAAATTCCCTACGAAATTAGTTCTTGATATTTTTCTATGCACACTCAAATGATTTTTTTTTCCAGAAAATAAAATATCTCGGAAACACGAAACCTTTTTTTTAATTGTTATTTCTTAAAATATTGATATCATTTCTTGGGCTACATAATAAACTGCCAGTTTCCGATCAAATAATTTCAAAATGGTACACGTTAATAGGATATGAATATTTAATTAGAAAAATTGTGAAAAGGTGGGAAAATAATTCCGAAGAATTTTGCATTTTTTACATTTTTTAATTAAGAATTATATTTATTAATTATGTCGGTACAACAAATACCCTACGAAATTAGTTCTTGATATTTTTCTATGCACACTCAGATGATTTTTTTTCCAGAAAATAAAATATCTCGGAAACACGAAACCTTTTTTTTAAATTGTTATTTCTTAAAATATTGATATCATTTCTTGGGCTACATAATAAACGGCCAGTTTCCGATCAAATAATTTCAAAATGGTACACGTAAATAGAATATGAATATTTAATTAGGAAAATTCTGAAAAGGTGGGAAAAGAATTCCGAAGAATTTTGCATTTTTTACATTTTTTAATTAAGAATTATATTTATTAATTATGTCGGTACAACAAATTCCCTACGAAATTAGTTCTTGATATTTTTCTATGCACACTCAGATGATTTTTTTTCCCAGAAAATAAAATATCTCGGAAACACGAAACCTTTTTTTTAAATTGTTATTTCTTAAAATATTGATATCATTTCTTGGGCTACATAATAAACGGCCAGTTTCCGATCAAATAATTTCAAAATGGTACACGTAAATAGAATATGAATATTTAATTAGGAAAATTCTGAAAAGGTGGGAAAAGAATTCCGAAGAATTTTGCATTTTTTACATTTTTTAATTATGAATTATATTTATTAATTATGTCGGTACAACCAATTCCCTACGAAATTAGTTCTTGATATTTTTCTATGCACACTCAGATGATTTTTTTTTTCAGAAAATAAAATATCTCGGAAACACGAAACCTTTTTTTTAAATTGTTATTTCTTAAAATATTGATATCATTTCTTGGGCTACATAATAAACTGCCAGTTTCCGATCAAATAATTTCAAAATGGTACACGTAAATAGAATATGAATATTTGATTAGGAAAATTCTGAAAAGGTGGGAAAAGAATTCCGAAGAATTTTGCATTTTTGACATTTTTTAATTAAGAATTATATTTATTAATTATGTCGGTACAACAAATTCCCTACGAAATTAGTTCTTGATATTTTTCTATGCACACTCAGATGATTTTTTTTCCAGAAAATAAAATATCTCGGAAACACGAAAACTTTTTTTTAAATTGTTATTTCTTAAAATATTGATATCATTTCTTGGGCTACATAATAAACGGCCAGTTTCCGATCAAATAATTTCAAAATGGTACACGTTAATAGGATATGAATATTTAATTAGGAAAATTCTGAAAAGGTGGGAAAAGAATTCCGAAGAATTTTGCATTTTTTACATTTTTTAATTAAGAATTATATTTATTAATTATGTCGGTACAACAAATTCCCTACGAAATCAGTTCTTGATATTTTTCTATGCACACTCAGATGATTTTTTTTTCCAGAAAATAAAATATCTCGGAAACACGAAACCTTTTTTTTAAATTGTTATTTCTTAAAATATTGATATCATTTCTTGGGCTACATAATAAACTGCCAGTTTCCGATCAAATAATTTCAAAATGGTACACGTAAATAGAATATGAATATTTAATTAGGAAAATTCTGAAAAGGTGGGAAAAGAATTCCGAAGAATTTTGCATTTTTTACATTTTTTAATTAAGAATTATATTTATTAATTATGTCGGTACAACAAATTCCCTACGAAATTAGTTCTTGATATTTTTCTATGCACACTCAGATGATTTTTTTTTCCAGAAAATAAAATATCTCGGAAGCACGAAACCTTTTTTTAAAATTGTTATTTCTTAAAATATTGATATCATTTCTTGGGCTACATAATAAACTGCCAGTTTCCGATCAAATAATTTCAAAATGGTACACGTAAATAGGATATGAATATTTAATTAGGAAAATTCTGAAAAGATGGGAAAAAAATTCGTTGTACTTACTAAAAAATTTATTTAACTAATCGACTTCGCCGAATTTGATTAAATCGATTAATATATTTTTTACTGATTGGCAAATTCGACAAAAATAATCATTCGTGACCTAGATTCGAAATAACAATAAAATAAAGTTTTACCTATAAACGAAAGTAAATTTTTCAAGGAAGCATAGAGTAGAAATATTCTACAAGTTGGTGAGAAAAATCTTTACATCTCCAAGGCTCTCAGTGGCTGCTGAAACTTGCAGGATGTGAAGCTTGTTATCCTCCGGCTCGTATACCTGCGAAGGTTCTTCCCAGGTACCTATGTACACAGGAAGATTGTTCTATCTCAAACATTACCGTCTACCTGAAAAAAATCTCCCAACGGCCATTAAATAAAATGCCCTCGCCTTAAATAAAAATTATCAAATACATTCTGTTCATTTTAACGAATAATTCCGGTCGATTGATAATTTTACAAAAAAAAAGCACAATTTTCATTTTCATCTAGAAAATGATTTCCATAATTTTACAGAAAATTTTGTGAACATTTTACAATTTGACAAATTATTTTTGTAAATCAATTTGGCCAAAATTTCGTTATAAAATTAATAAAAAGCTGTGGTAAACAAAATTGTAATTATAAGTTTAACAAATATATATCACTTTAATTTTGGCTATGGGAAAAACGAGGAATCGCGAAAAAATTCTTCATCCCTCGACGCATGTTCAGATTTTTTTTTAGATGTATATTTTTATACACTATTATATATACGTTGTATAAAATGAGAAACCACAGAGAGAGGATAACGGAAACAATAGAGAATGACGGATAAACGATAAGTTTAACGAAAAGCTTGCGTGAGATCTGGCCGCGGCAGAATTTAGTACGGGGCAAAACACAAAGAGCAAAATATACGATATAGTAGAGATGCGATAAAGAGAGTATCGATAAGCTATCGAATGCCGAGACACGTCTTCAACTTTCATCGTAAAGCTCGGGGTTACTCGCGTTTGCTCTACGAGATCACAAAGCACGAAAGAGAGAGAGCGAGAGAGAAAATAGAAAGCATCGGCTGCAGAAACGTGAAACCTCCAATATACTCTCCTCTGCACTGCAAAGTAATTAGTTCATTCCTGAACTCCTGCTGCGAAACCAGTGGCTTTAAAAGACTGCACGTCTGGTTCGACGTGTACGATAATCGATATTTGTTTACGTTTTTTATTATTATTATTCCGTCGCTCTTCTACTAGCGTTAACCGTAACTTTCTGTCTTCCCTTATCGCTTTTTATCCGGTTTTGTTGAGGCGAAAGTAATGCGGCCTTTTCAGTGTGGCAACAATTCGATTAACAAACCGAGAACACTGAGAACGTTTCGTCAATAGTTTTTTTTCTTCAAATTATTGAACTTTTTTCCGGGATTACGTTTTTCTCATTATTTTTTTTCTACAAAGGAAAAAAAAAAAGAAAACACGGCATTGCTTACAGAAAGGTTTTTAACGGCTCTGTAGCGAATCCATCAGGAGATCTTTATCTTTATTCGAACTACAAACGAACTTTTGCAGTGTACACATAAGCTGCTTGTAATCTAGAGCTGTCCATCTTCTTGCAAATTCCAAACCCATCTGCTTATCTCCATTCGGCGACAATTAAAGTCGTATATGTATATATATATATGTACATTGTATAACCGAGAGGATGCCGCGGGTCTATTCAACCGTATCGAGTTTCATCCGGTTGGACACCCCCCGTCGATTATCAGGAGGATCGAGCCCATGCAAAAGCTCTGCATGATGCGTGTTTGGTTCCTTGCTCACTAACTCTCGTTTTCTCTCTCTCTCTCTTGCTTTCTGTCCCCTTGTTCGACGCTTCTATCTAAATTCCAAATCGAGTTTCGTCAATGCACAACATGCACCCGCTTGGCTCTCTTTTGCTTGCACATCAATTCGATCGGCAACGAGGATTAGTTGGGAACAAAAAACGCGAGTGAAAAAGAGAACGGGAGCGTGACCTGGCCCTATTAGGCTGACAGGGCGGTCGAAAAGGCATCGAAACTCTCGATCCTGTTACGCTTTATCATTGGGAAGCATCACTTGGGAAGTGATGCCTTTCCAATGCCCCTGGAATGACAAATTTTTGCCGTATAATGCTTTCATCAAGCGTGAAATAGAAACAAATAAATAAGAATAATCCGTTGGTTATTCAACGACAGAAATATATTAGAGATTTAATTTCCAATTTGTACTACTTTATATTTTGTATAATTTATGTTAATAATCAGGGATGTAATATATTCAAATAAAAGAATGCAAAGTAGAACCTTGCACATTGCTTCCTCATTATTTTTCGCTTTTTACAAAGCTTCCTCTCGGAGGAAGCAAAAAAGTATGTTATTCAATTTTGGCTTCCTCATAGAGGAAGCTTTGTAAAAAGCTAAAAATAATGAGGAAGCAATGTGCAAGGTTCTACTTTGCATCCTTTTTTAAATTAGATAAATAAACATGTTGTGAATTCGCTTTTTCTATTTCGTTATTCCGTTATTTCGTTATTATTAGAGCGTTTTCGAAAGTAAATGTGATAACGTATATTATTAAAAATAATTCAACATTCCATAAAATCACAAATTTCATACCGTTTGTCACTAAATTATACATATATAATGGCTGAATATTGTTTCATTTATATACAAAATTTGAGCTCGCTATTTCAAGTTTTGCAAAAGTTACAATAAAGCGATAATGTCAATTTTTTGAAAAATTCAAAATTCCATAAAATCTGAACCACTTTACCGATTCGAGCCAAATTCAATACCAAACAGCATTGAGTGCACCTACTCTTATAACCAACTATTTAGCAAAATAGACTAAATTTTACGAAAGTTAGAGCGACCACGTCCTTTTTTCAAAAAATTCAAAACGGCATAAAATTGAAATTTTCGCACAGATTTTGTCGAAAATTGCTACAGTTGAAGAGGGTCTGCTGCTACACTAGTGTGCCAAATTTGAGCGCGATATACAAAACCGTTCTTGAGTTATCGGCGTTCGAATTTTCGGAGTTGTATACATACACACACACACACACACATACATACATACGGACATTTTTTCTAGATCACTTTTTTGGACGTTTTGGACAATTCTAAGTGGCCTGACATAAAAATCTCGAAAAAATTTTTTTTCATGAAAACAAAGCTTCCTCTATGAGGAAGTAAAAATGAATTCGAAATAATACTATTTGAAAGCTGAAGAATCGTGATTGCCGTAGAATGCTTCCATCAAGCATGAAATAGAAACAAATAAATAAAAATAATAATTTCTTTTTTATTGGCGTCGAGTCGCTACCGCGACTCTTGATCCGTTGGTTATTCAACGACAGAAATATATTAGAGATTTAATTTGCAATTTGTACTACTGTATATTTTGTATAATTTATGTTAATAATCAGGGATGTAATATATTCAAATAAAAATGTATTCGAAATAATACTATTTGAAGGCTGAAGAATCGCGATCGATGGCCAATTGGCAAAATGTAATGTAAGCCAATAGGAATTATAATTATAATTTTCAATATTCAGACCAAAATAATTATATATATCTTGTCAATAAATCACGATTGCTGCTATTATTTGATTTTAATAATACAGAGTAATTTGTAAGTGATAATATAAACTAGTAATTTGTTTTTAAAAATTGTGAAATTTTTTTTTTAATTAAAAGATATTTATACACATAGAATTTCTGTGTACATTAATTGAGAATAATTTATACATTATTTATTTAATGTACACATTTTTTAACAGGCTCACGAAATAAATTTTCTAAATTTCGATGAATACTCATTTTTTCAGCTACAAAATAACACTTTCCATTTTGTTGCTCAAAAAATGTATTTATTGGCAAAATGAATTCCTCTGAATTATCGCAAAAAAAATTTCACAACATTAGCTCGCAATTGTACTATGATAAAGTTCGGAAGAATTATCTCGTAGAATTCCATCTCTTATTCGGATAGAATCTCAGCTCCGGGATATCCGTCAGACGAAGTGAAACGTCTAACGAGCCAGCAATCCGTGTAACGACTACCAGGGTTAAGGACAGTCCGTAGTAGAACGAAACGAAAAGAGAAAAAAGCTTATAAAAAAAACCTAGACCTCCCAGAAAGTGCAGAAGAGGAAACGAAAAGAAAACGTAGCGAGGAACGAGGTGAGATCGCACAAAGACTGTCTGTCGCGGGTTATTTTCCTTTTCTTCCTCGCTCGATTCCCGTCTCTGCTGTAAGCATTTGCGCTGCCGCATTTCAGCAAAACAGAAAGAGACCGAGAGAGTGGGAGAGAGAGAGCGTAAAGCGTCGCAAGAGAAATCCATTCTCGAAACGTTCATAGGCATGTCGTCGGATGTACCCAGCGTGCACTTAACACAGTGATGCAGGCAAGGGCGGTTTGGTTGGTAAAAGACGTGAGTTCGCATACCTGTAGCAGCTCCTCATAGTCTTGCGAAGGAAGACGAGGTCGGGATTTCTCAAGTTCCTGGGCACAGGTTCCAATTCATCAGGCTGCAGGTATTTTCACAGTATAGCTCGAGGGATTTCTACTACGGATTCTCCATGCTCGTATCTCTGTCCCGTTCTGAACCCTCTGATTCCTTTGCCCTCTGTGTCATTCCTAAGTAATTCCCGCTTTTGCGTTTGCGCCTCCTACGTCTTCCTCTTCTTCTTTGCAGAAAATTCGTTTCCTACCTGAAACGCACCTGCTTCCTACGGATTTCATTCGAAATCTCACAGAAAGAGCCTCTTGTCCCATATTTTCCGAATGAAATATAACCGAATGTGAGAGACAAGACGTAGAAGAGGATTTAGTGACAGGTACACGAGTTTTCTTAGCGAATTTTTTTATTCATTTGGAATTAAGATTTTTGTTACTTCAACGGTAAAAATTGTTTCCATTTGATGCAGCGATAAAAAATTATATCTGATTGTAAATTGTGAAGATCATAAACATATATTAATATTCTAAAAAAAGTCTTAATAAAAAGAAACAATTATTTAGAAAAAAGGTTTTCAATTGCAATATGTTGTTTGGGACTTTTTAAGACTTAACATTTTTTCTGAACTTTAAGACTTGACATTTTTTTATATATTAGTTGAATCCCTTCGAAATGCGATTGCAAAGTTTCAAGCTGGATTATTGACTAAATTACCGAGAAAATAAATATTAGAAAAAGAATTCTTATGCACGGGCTCTTATGGGAAACTAACCGATTTCGTACTTCGAAACGAAAATTAACATGTATAAACTGAACTTTTATACAATATCAAATGTGCTATGGATTCCTTAGAGTGTCACGATTCCGTATATAATGTAAAAAAGGGACGTTATCGAAGTATTTGGGTGTAATTCCAACGTCAAACACATCATCGCCACTCAGAAGTTACGGATAACCGGATGTAGCGGACGATGATAGAAATCAACATAACCTCCAGTGTCAACCGGCGCCGTTTCAACCTTGGTTTGAGCGACCCGATTTTTCGTGGCGGTTGTAATCGTGGCGCAAAAATTAGATTTTCTATCTACTTTTTTGTTTGTTTTGTGTCACAAATTTACCTTTAAAACGACCAAATTTAGCTCTGACCGCGTGATGATACAATACCACTACGCGTTCAAGCGACACTCTGATGAGATATTTTAGTTAATACATTTTATGTTTTTTAAGTTTACGAAGCATCTACAAATACGTTTTTATTCTCACTGTGATTAATTGAATGTGTAGATATATAAAAATGTTAGCATTTACAGAATTTTTGGAAAAGTGCGCCAATTGACTAGTATGGGTCGCAAGGACTACCTTAAGGTAGTATGAGCACAAACCTCACGATCAGAGAGAAAAGTGATTTTTGAAGATGGTATAGAATAGGTTCAGAGGATGCTGTCTGTAAAATTTCAAACCATTTTACCGACCATTTACAATAATAGTCAATGTGCAAAATTGGGAAATTTAGTACATGTTATATACGGAAATTGCCCTGATAACACTTTGAGACCGAAATACCCATTCTTCAAATTCAGACACCTTCGTAAATAAAAGCTCGAAATACCGAGAAAACTGCTACGAACACGTACGACCCTTAAAAAATATATGTTACCGAATATTTCGAATAGATATCGTCGATTAAATTGACGAGTTTTCGCGAACCGGCATCAAACTGCCGGAAAAACGTTGACTAAGGCGTAGCCACGCGTTCCTTGATTGGTTAAATGGCGGCCGGCTGGACAATCTGAGTCAAATGACACTCTTGTTTAAACTACTACCGTTTTATAAATATAAGGTAAATGTCCCCATTCCCGTACCCTATAAGGCCAACCAGACAACTGTATGACTATTTTCGTTGCGACGAATGTAATTTTGGAGATTTTTTTTGCACCACTGTAAAATTCAGTTAATTCTCTTTCTAAAAATGGTTTATTCAATCGATTCCGCCAATTATTTCGCCAGATGGAGGCTGATTAATTCATGCTTATTAGTGTCCCCTCTGCCGACACAGCTGTGCCCAATCCCGACCAGCGATGACCCCATTTTCGACCAATAGGGAAACGGAGATCCCGAAGAGTAATAAAAATTTTAAAAAATAAATAAACATGATCCGGGATTGTACAATTAATATTTTGATTGCATAATTATAAAAAACTTCGTTTTTCGGAACTTATGTTACATTTCCGTCTCCACATACACTTTTTTTTTGCGATGCCGTAAAAATTGACACCCATTTTCGACCACTAGGGAAACGGAGACCCGAGGAGTAATAAAATTGTAAAAAAATAAATAAACATGATCCGGGATTGTACTATTAATATTTTTATTGCATAATTATAAAAAAACTTCGTTTTTCGGAACTTATGTTACATTTCCGTCTCCACATACACTTTTTTTTGCGATGCTGTAAAAATTGAGATATTTCAAAATTTTGATCAGTGAGGGAAAAAAGTCCAAGTCCTTCGCAGTGATCCTGTAAGAATTGAATTATATCAATCTTTTTTATCACCGAGAAAGTAAACCTTGTAATAAAGAAATTTTTTTGACTGCCTAAATAACGTTTACTAACTTCGACGACCGTAAAAAAAATGAAAAATAAATTATTTATAACTTTTTTTTTTGCTTTATCAGTAATTGAACTCATAATCTATCGTTTGCACTAAAAATTATTCGATTTTTACAAATTCCGGATGCAGTACGGACTATTGAAGCGGTCGACGGAAGTTAACCTCACTGTTAAGAATACGCTCGGTTCGCGACAAGCGTTTGGAAATATGAACAAAACTTGGATTGTATTATTGTACTTACTCTTTATGTTGCATTACTCTCACACATAGGGTCCTCGGAATATTGTACTATGCTCAATTGTTGTTATTTTTACGCAACACTCGCGTAAATAATTATTTCCGTCGAAGTGGTCGGCAGAGGGAGCATGGACGGGAATGGGGACATTTACCTTACACACCTTACCATCACACACACTTCATAATTTTTCTCTCTTTATATTGTGATTTTTAAAATAGCGAAATGTGTGATACTTCGCTTTTCCCCCATAATAAAAAATATGGACTTTCTATTGACTAGGCACTCCGTTCATACTAACTTAAAATCATTCTTCGGTGAGCGCGCTGTTACCGGGCGAAAATGTAAACAAGAAGACGGTTGGTTGCGATGCTTTACCGCCCCTTTCTTTATTTAGTCTCGCGCTGCCCTTTGTCCTTACGACCGGCAGTTGCGAACGAGCTTTCACGTGATTCATACGGTGCGGACTTTATCGTACACAATAATTTAATACAATTATATCTTTTTATCGATAAAAACTACTGTTATTTTTATACAGCTGTGTTTTATACTGCAACCGGTAAATACCACAATTTTTCTTAAATATTTGGTGATTTATATATAAACCTTTTCTCGCTAAATTCAGTAGACAATATTTTTGCTAAGTTGTGCTTTTATGTGAATTATCGATGATTTAACCACAATTTAATTATAACACCGTATATTTAGCTGCTGTCGAGATGTACTCGTAAAAACAATTAATATTAATAGAAATCTTCTTAAAAAGCTTCAATATTCCGTCAATCTGACAATCTACACTTAATTCAGACTGGCAGAGTAGACATTCGAAGTAAAGTTTTCTATCTGTAATATCCCAAATAAGAACGAATCGAAAAAATCTGCAAGGATAAAACCTCACGATAACTTACGCGATTAATTTGGCAACGAAAAGCGAGGAAAACATATTAATGCATTGGTCACTGAATCATTTACCCAAATCACCTGTCGCAAAGCAATGGAAATGAGACAGGAGCGGGCAAAACTATCCACCGTTTCGGACAGGCACATGTAAATTTCACGAGGCAACGGATTAAGCCACGAACCTTCGGTAACTTGCCGTTCGAGTTGCACGGACGGCGCAGAGCTTTATAATCACCTGTCTTGGGCTAATTGTACTTGAGGACGACGGAGGAGGAAGAAACCCTCGGCCAAAAGGGACGCAGAAAGGTAGAGACTAGAGAGGGCGATTGATTTACGGCTTTCCGGCGGTTCGGTCGCTTCGCTTGCTGCACGATATCTCTCACCGTTGTACCTAACCTAAGAAACGTTACTCCTAGCTGAAGCTTAACCTGCTAATAAAACTCGTGTACCTGTCGCTGTCTACTGAATCCTCTTCTACGTCTTGTACCCCTCACTCCCTTTTTCCATTCGCATAATATGCAACAAGAGATCCTTTCTGCAAGATTTAAAATTAAATCCATGCTTGAAAACAGGTGCGCTTCAGGTAGGAAACAAATTTTCTAAGGACTATAAGAAGAGGACGAAAACTGTTGTTCACACAGAAAATAAAAAGACAAGCCTGTAAAATAGAACATTGTAAATTCCTTCTTAATTATTTCACACATTTGACAAAGTCATTATTATGATTAATTATGTTTATCAATTTTGGCCATTTTGACATTGTTTTCTAAAAATTCAAAGTATCGTAAAATTTTAACCGCTTGACCGATTTTTGTCTAATTTGCACTCAAATCTTGCTCAAATGGTTGCTCATATGTGAACCAAATTTAATCTAAATCTATTGAAAAATTCATTTTTTTAATGCCAGCAATGTTTTTTTTAAATCAAAATCGAATTACGAACTAGTTGTAATAACCAGGCAGAGAGTTTGGGGAAGTGTAGATATTGGCATTGCGGATGGACTGACGAAGTATCTAAGAGAGAAAATATATGGTGATCGCCGGGAATCGAACCCGGATTATTCAGATACTAAGTAAGAGCGCTAACCACTGCGCTAATGTCACCTATATATTTATCTCATTCGAATTGTCTTCTTATATGCAATGTAAGGCCGTCACATAGTTGTGAAAGTTATAGCATAAAATAACTTTATTTTCGTAATTTTCAAAATTTTGTAAAATTTGAATCTCTGAAACGATTTGTCATCTATATTTACAACATTTTTTTCGTGTTATATTTTAATCTTTACTAAACCAGTTATTTTTCGTTGGTGTGGCGCAATCGATCGGACTTTGAAGTAACGAAACAGCCGTTACGAATAGTGGAAGAGCGAAAAAGCGCGAGGAAAATCTTTCATCCGTGTCTTGGCGTTGGGTGCTCGTCGCCGTAGCAGTCATAGGGCTGTGCTTAGGGACGCGGACGTTCTTTGTCGCTTCTTTAATCCCGTGTATCCCGGTGGACCCGTATATATTTATATACGAGAGGAGCTAACGCTGAGGAGGCGAGTTGGCCTATAGAAAGGGCGAAAGAGACCAGCACAGTGAGAAAGGATGAGGGAGTAACGGTCGCGCGGCACTCGATACCAAAGAAGAGCCTCAAAGACCTCCACAAGGCTTACCTCGATTTTTCCTCTCTCCTTCTCTATTTTTCTTCCTCTCGGTGTTTTATACAATATATATACTGCACTGGCCACACGACGACGTAGCTGTCAGCAGAGAAAACCGAGCGAGACAATCTATAGATCCTACAGTTCGCTGCCTCTTAGTTTCGTACACACAGCCTTATATAGCCTTCGGGTATATATTTACTCTATTTATTTTTTATTTCGACTTTGTCGATTTCCTCTGGCTCACTATGGCGAAGGTGGAGGGATTGAGTGTGGGCAAGCCTTCCAGACTCTCTTCCCCCCCCCCCCCCCCCCTCGAACCTCTGACTTGCCAAAGACCTTTGCCTGGTGAATCGTAGAATATTGAAGCATAACTGGAATTTTATTTAATTGAAAGGGATTCAACTTGAAATCATAAAAAATTCGACAAGTTTTATACACGCGATATTTACTGCTTTATTAGCATTGAATTATAAATAAATTATAATTACCACCGGCTTAAGGGGTGAAAAACAATATCGTAAATAATGAACTAAAATTATAAAAATGGCAAAATATTTCGAACCCATTTTCATCCAAATATTCCCCGAGTATTATAATGTAATGTAATATAAATAAAAAACCAATAGTAGTGGATTAAAAAGAATTTGACAAAAAACTTAAGGAGGGTGGATACCCAACTCAAAATGATAAACATGCTCTCAAATTTTTGGAGGATATTCGTAGATAAAAATTACATCTCCATGCCAAATTTCATGTTAATCGTCTAGATGGTTATCGAGAAATTAATTACTGAAATTACACTCTTATGCATGGGCAACATAGCGAAAACTATGCGCACCTTCAACGTTATGCTCGAAAGTATAATAAAAATGATAAACAATTGTTGATAATAGAACCAAATCATTCCTTGTATTTTCGAAAAGAAATTTTACGAAGACCGAAATGATTCGTCTGCTTGGTTGCCGAGAAAACGTAAAAACATAACTGCTGGAATAGTACAACAATGTACTCCAGTGAACGCGTGTCACGGACTTCTCTCTCGCACACTACCTCCCCGGCAAACCGCTCACCTCCCCGCCAGAAAGACGGTATCCACCCTCCTTAAATACTAACACTAATAAACTTATAATAAAATGTAGAACATTCGTATTCAACATATATTTTCCACCAATAATGCCGTTCCACACAAATGACTCTTTTAGTATCTTCAGTCATTGAATTGTAAAAAAAGTACCATCGAATTAATTGAAGCATCGTTGCAACGACAGATTCCATTCACGAATTTATCGTACTACGTACGTTGCGGGTGTGTAGTGGAAATTATGCTAAAATGTCCGGAGCTTGAGAGGGAGAGAAGTGGGGAATAAAGGGTGAGAAGGAGAGCGAGCAACTGCGCGGAGAGACGTACGTATATAAAACGAATTTTCGTGAACGGCCCGCACGAGAGTACTCGAGATTCAAATTCGATTTGGTCCTTCCACCGCGAGAGTGCTAGGACCCGATGGAGCAGCCAAGTGGAGCATCTCACCCCATGCAGTTACCTTCATATATGTATAGTAGTACCACCAGCAAAACCAGCCCTTTATCGTCCATATGGTAGTGAAGAGAGTCGCTGACTCAAATGTAGACCGACGAGATAGATGGTGAGGCCAAGGGAAGGGGCAGAAAAAGAGGAAATGAGAAATGGAAACAGAAGTAGAAGCGAACCATGCTCATTTCGACATCTGTGTTGACGCAACAATGGTCGCGGACAAAGTTGCACGAGTGGCTTCATGGTCCCGTCGAATGGCTACTTGACTTCATACAGGAGAATGCTACATATATGCACATATATGGGCCATTCCGCGACACGACGAAAGGGCCGAATATGTCAGATTTCTTTTTGTTAATTTTTTTTATACGACATTAAACACACGGAGAGAAAACTTTTGTTGCATCTACAAATCTGTTGCTAATATAGTGACAGCAAAGTCTTATTTCTTAGCCTAACAAAAATTATTTGCTAGGCTTGCCAAAAAATTTGCTAGACCAGCAAAAAGATTTGCTAGGCCAGCAAAATTATTTGTTACGCCAGCAAATACATTTTCTAGGCCAATAAATAAAGTTTGCTGTCACTATGCTAGCAAATGATTTTTCTCCGTGCAACAATGTATTATTTTGCAAAATAAAGGGCCAATTTTTACCTAAAAGAACCTAAAGAACCTAAAGAACCTAAAGAACCTAAAGGGCCAATTTTTATATACTTATAGAAAAATTCTGTCCAAAATTACGAAATTTTTTAGGCTCTATCGAGAATGGGCCGATCTTTTTATAAGAAGTTCTGCTTAATTGAAGTTTTTTAAAAATATTCTGAATTCTTACGTAGAACTTTTCGAAAAAAAAATCTTGCTATAGTCTCAAAAATTGCATAATTTTAAACAGAATTTTTCCGTAAGTATATAAAAGAGATAAAAAAGTGGTCCTGTTTGCAAAACGATATACTTTTGTTTAACGTCATATAACAAAATTTTACGAGAACTAAAATACAATTGTTAATATCCATTATGTAGCTCTGCAAATCGAACAAATTTCATCTTTGGCATTTTTCGATTGGACTGTTAATTTCCAAGACATTAACAAGAAAAAAATTCAAATATTTACAAAAATTCGTGTGTCGAAAATATTGCTTGTAGCGCCAAACAAAAAAATACGTGTATTTTCTTTTTCAAATTACTATTTGATAAAAAAATGTCAAAATTATTGAGGGGGGTCAGGGACAGAGCATGAAAAATTCAGCTGGAATCTCCTATATCGTCTCGTTTGGTATTGCGAGTGGAACGCAGCGTCAACGAGCACGAAAAGTCTGAGGGCATCTCTATGTAGCGGAGAGAATACTTTTGCGTTGCCGCAGCACGCGCTACGGGACCGCACAGCGTATATACTACTCCTAGTACAGTAAAGAGAGAATACGACGAGACTCGAACTCATTTGTCGCTGAAATACTCGTCGTGCGTTCTCTCCCCAGGCATACGGAGACCATTTCGGACCAATGAATGTTTGATTCGTTTCTACTGCACTATTCGTACACCCGTCGAGAATATAGACCCTCGTGTGGCGAGGCTCGTGCTCGCTTTACTCTTTTTTTTTTTTTAGTTCTCTTTTCTTTCGTTTCGTTGTGAGAGAGAGAGATACAGACCCCATGACGGGATGGCAGCTCGGTTTTGTCAACCCGTGTCGGTACATTTCCCGGCTTTAATTTCATTCAGTCAAGCTAATTAACCGGAACATACCATCGTGGACATAATAATTAATTCGGAATTAATGGTATATTCAAGAGCATTTTTGTTTTCCGTTCTCGTAACACAATTGTTATTTATTTATTTAATAATACTACTAATGTTATTAGTGCTCGCTTTAGAATAATTATAATTTTTGTAATGGTGTTTTTTTAATTTAATGTGCAAAATAATTTAAGTAAATTTAAATTCGAAAAAATGCTTTGTTGGCTTTGAAAACAATTAATTAATTTTTTATTTTAATTTTTTTATTTATTCTTTCCATGGTATGGCTTCAATCGCCTTTTACCGCCCATCCCACCCTTTCTCCTATCACTCCCTACCCGCACTTCGCTAAGCTAACCTAACTTTCCATGCGGCCGCAGCCGACTTAGCTACATTGTACCGCATTCGCCATGAACACGCGGAAACTGCGGAAAACCCGTGCTGGTACAGACGGCCATATATTTTTCTGGTCTCCCGGTGTATATACGAAAGTAAAGTACTTAAGTGTAGACACCGAGGTCTCAGAAAAACTGACCTCCCACTCACTGATTGATATGCCAGCCGGTGCACGGCTAAACGGTCACCCATCCAAGTTACGGCCGCAAACAATGCTGCTTAACTCGTGGGACAGTCAGAGCCGTACACCGACCGCACAACCATCAGTGTCGGTTTCCAATTAATTTATTTTTATTTTCCTATTACGCAAATGTTGAATTACAGACAAATCCGGCTTTTTTTTAGACATGTCACATTTAATTATCTTGTAATCTGGTAATTAGACATTATGACTGATGTTTTTGTTAGAACGTAATTGTACGAAAATATATCTCACGGATTATTTACATACTTCTCATTTGTACTCTTCTTCTTCTTCTGTACTTGTCGGTACATTCTCCGGCTTTAATTTCATTCAGTCAAGCTAATTAACCGGAACATTCCATCGTGGACATAATAATTATTTATGAATTAAGGTAGTTCTGTCGCTTTACGCTCACTTCGCATAAGTTTCCAAAAAATGAGAGCGAATTGCAAACACTTCTTGATGATATAAAAATCTGAAAAAAATCATGCATATTTAAGATACTTAAGACATTATTTCGACATAATAATAATTCCAAAATGTTATTAACAAATTGATGAAAAATAAAAATGTTCAACAAATCTTCCGACAACCTAATTTTTTTGTTTCGATGAAAATGATTCGTTCATTTTTCTGAATACGTATGAATTTTTTCAAATTTTTTTCTTTGCTTTGAATTTTGTGATTTTTTCCATGTAAAAAATCGAAAAATTCAAAGCAAAGAAAAAAATTTGAAAAAATTCATCAGTATTCAGAAAAATGAACGAATCATTTTCACCGAATCAAAAAAATTAAGTTGTCGGAAAATTTGTTAAACAATTTTATTTTTCATCAATTTGTTAATAACATTTTGGAATTATTATTATGCCGAATTAATGTCTTCAGCATCTTTAATATGCATGATTTTTTACAGATTTTTATATCATCGAGAAGTGTTTGAAATTCGCTCTCATTTTTCGGAAACTTATGCGAAGTGAGCGTGAAGCGACAGAACTACCTTAATGGTATATATTCAAGAGAATTTTTGTATTCCGTTCTCGTTACACAATTGTTATTTATTTATTTAATAATACTACTAATGTTATTAGTGCTCGTGTTAGAGTAATTATAATTTTTGTAATGGCGTTTTTTAAATTTGATCTGCAAAATAATTTAAGTAAATTTAAATTCGAAAAAATGCTTTGTTGGCTTTGAAAACAATTAATTTATTTTTATTTTCCTATTACACAAATGTTAAATTACAGACAAATCCGGCTTTTTTTTAGAAATGTCACATTTAATTATCTTGTCACCTGATAATTAGACATTATGACTGATGTTTTTGTTAGAAGGTAAATGTACGAAAATATATCTCACGGATTATTTACATACTTCTCTTTTGTCTCTCCTCCTCTTTGTCTATATGATTGTTCGGTAGGGCGGTTATTTCAACCCTTTTTCGTACATTCCACGGCTTTAATTTCATTCAATCGAGTTAATTAGCCGGAAAATCCCATCGTGGACATAATAATTAATTCTGAATTAATAGTGCATATTCAAGAGCATTTTTGTTTTCCGTTTTCGTTGTACACTTTTTCTTTATTTATTTAATAATACGACTAATGTTATTAGTACTCATGCTAGAATAATTCTAATTTTTTTAATGATGATTTTTTATTTGATTTGCAAAATAATTTAAGCAAATTTAAATTCGAAAAAACGCTTTGTTGGTTTTGAAATCAATTTTTTTATTTTTGTAACACACAAATGTCAAATTATAGACACATCGGTTTTTTTTTGTAAACATATCACGTTTAATTATCTTGTCATCTGATAATTAGACATTATGACTGATGTTTTTGTTAAAACATAAATGTACGAAAATATACCTCGCCGATTATTGACATATTTCACTTTAATGCCCTTTTCTCCCCCTTTTCTATATGACCATTTGGTAGGGCGGTTCTGTCAATCCGTATTCGTACTTTCCCCGGCTTTGATTTCATTCAGTTAAGCTAATTAACTGGAGTGCGTTCGAGGCCCTCGTGCCCATAATAATTCATTTTAAATTAATTACATATGCATGAGGTCAATTTTTCGTTGTTATTCGCTATTTTTTCGTATCCTGTATATTTTGTCAATTTAATAATTTCTCATTTTCTGGAGGAGTGAGAAGTCAAAATTGGGGAGACAGATGCAAAATTGACTGGAATCTTCGTAAACATTAGTTTTCGTGTAAAAATTAAGTCGCTTGGACGAGTGCGACGAGCATGGATTATTTGGTGTGACAACACTCAGAGAAATCGTAGTAGTACAGTCAACTATAAAGTGACAACTATTAAGTTTTAGTCCATCCAACTATTTTCATAATTACGATAGCTGCACGGAAAAAAAAGCTTGGTTGGAACTACCAAGTGCTATGGTTATATATGCGCCAGACAATTAATTGGTTAGACCAACTAAGTAATTTGTTAGGCGACCAATTCTTGGTTGGTCTAACCAAGTCACTTGGTTGGTCTAACCAAGTCACTTGGTTAGCTTACCAAGTCACTTGGTTAGTCTAACCAAGACATTGGTAGCCTAACCAAGAAATTGGTCGATCTAACCAATTAATTGTCTGGCGCATATATAACCATAGCACTTGGTTGTTTCAACCAAGCTTTTCTTTCCGTGTGTGAAAATAGTTATGGCAACTATTTGGTAGTTATAGTAACTATTTGATAGTTGTGGCAACTATTAAAAAATTGCTTGTATGAACTAAAAATGAATAGTTGTCACTTTATAGTTACAAATACCACAATTTTCTCTCAGTGAAGGAGAGGAAGCCAACTGCAGATATTTCGAGGAAGAACAAGATGGAAGTTGAAATCGGGAAATTACCAAACGTGGAAATGTGGGTGAAAGGCATTTGAGGGATATTGACAGATACGAGCGAGGTGTTTATATGAAGCGCAGCCGACAAAAACGAAGCAATCTGCAGACTTTGACGTTGACTTTGGAAATGACTTTGTAGGGATGTGATTATTCGTGGAAACAATGTAGGAAAATGGTTTTATCAGAAATGGTTTTGGATATGTTAAAGTATGGAATGTTCGTATAAAGGCGGACGTGGAATTATTGTATGTAAATGATGTTTTTTTTGGATGTGCTTAAGTATGGAATGTTTTTATGAAGGCGGATGTGGAAATACTGTATAAGGTCTGCTCGAAAAGGAGTAGAAGGGAAAATATAAAAGGCGAGAAGCCACACATTGGAAATAAACTCTCTATATAATTTCTCATTTTCATTATTGTTGTTTTAAAAAAATAAATCACTAAATTTACTTTTATTTTTTCATTTAAACCACCAATTTGTAAATATATCAATTCATTGTGATCAATTTGCTAAAAAAAAAAGAAACAAGTTCACGAAAATAAACCTTGCAAAAAATATCTATATTTCATCACACTAAAACAAAAATGTCATTGATTCAATAAATCCTTAGTTTGCGGGCTTAATTTGAATTCTAATTCCTCCAATTCTATACGAAATCGAAACAATAACGCTAAAATAAGCAAAATAATATTTTATTTTATCAATGTTAAATGGAATTGAACGAATAAGAACTAGAGTTAATTCAAAAATACTTCTTTTTGGCAGCCAGCGATAGAATTTTTTTTCAGTGCATTCTTTTCTTCAATTTAATCCTCTTGAAAATGAATTGGTAAACTGCAGATGCTCACGTGCACCTAATAATTAATTCCTCTGAAATAATGGTATATTCGAGAGGAAAATTTTTTTTAAAATTTTTTAAATCCTTTATCTATTATTTTACACGTGTATGTTTTGTTCATTTATCAACACCACAAGGAAAACCGTGAGATCGATAAATTAATCGAAACTGTAGCCCACATATCTGGGGATTATTTCCGAGGATTATTCGTGAATCTTTCATGGTATAACTGCCGCTGGAAGAGCCAAAGCCAGAGCGTTGCCCAACCTGCCGTTTTCCAGAGCTTAGCTCTCACTATACACTGCTAACTCCGTGAGCGATTAAATTTTACAGTTTCGACAATAAATTTCTTGCTACAGCTAGTGAACAGTCTTTGCTCTATCTGTACATACATACGATACGTGTATATTGTTGAGAGCCACGTGCGTATCATGCTACAGTAAAGTAAGCGAATCATAGAGTGAGAGAGAGAGAGAGACAATTTCGTTCAGTTATCGAGTTATACTCGGCCACCTCCGAGAATATCGTCGGTACATCCGGTTGCCCACTTGTGTTTCACGTCTACCCGTTAAAATTTATCGAATTCGCATTAACAATAGTATAGAGCTCAGAGCAATTTCTGGATCTGCAGTGCATTAAACAAAAGGTGAATTTACTATATTGGATTACACGAAAATAACTATACTAAAATATGGATAGTTATCTAAATATCACAAGATCAAAATATCACAAGTAATAATAAAACACGTTCAAATTTCACACGTTAAAATAACTAACAAGCAAAAAAAAAACAAGTATCAAAATGACTTATGAAAAAATAATACTCCTAAATTGGATAAGCCATTAAATAGACTAATAGTCGACTATTCGCCTATTTGGCTATTATTTAATCATTAATAGTGGTTTGTGTTAATTTGAGAATTTTTGTAAAGTGGATATTTGCATGCAGAGTTTGGTTTAAAATCTTTAAATTGTCAATCGTAAACATACATTAATTAATTATCCGACTCTCGGATAATAAACCAAAGTAAGTCTAATTAAAAAGCGAAATAACTAAAGAAAAATGGAAACAAAAGAACAAAAATTCTCGGGTATGTGTAGCTTGCGGAATTGCTATATGATACATCTGCGCAATTTTTCTTGTTTTATTGAACCCAGCATTCTAACTGACTTTATCTTCTCTAATTGGTTTTTCAATATTTCTATACGAAATTCCTATAATTGGTTATCTCCAAAATTGACTCTATATTTCAAAGCCCTGCGGGCATTTTTATTATCAATAAAAATGGTGAAATCCTCAGCCTCTATAACAGTGTAAATCGAAACTTAACCCAAAACTCTTGACGCCGAGTATTAAAGTAAGCCGAATGCGATTCAAGTCTCAACTTCCCTTGCCGCGTCTGACTCACGACGTTTGGAGGGAGGAGATCGAGGGTTTTCGAATATTATAAGCCTTTTCTGCCTTAAGATGGAGGTGGGCAAGGATTTTCCTTCCCTCGCTCCGTTCGCTTTTCCTTCTGTTGAGAAACTCTCGGAAAATCCTCAGATTTCTTCCCTTTTCTCAGCTCTTCCTTTCATGTACTAAAGCTCGACCTTCCTCTTGAGTTTCATCCCGATTCAAAAGTCTCGAATTTCTAATTCTTCATCATTGCTTCCTGCGATCTTTTTTTTAAAACATTTTCTCGAACTCTTAACCTCGTGTTTCACCTAAGAATTTCCTCGTCAAGTACATCATTGCCTTTTTTTTATTATGTTGGTAATAGAAACTGTTTGAAGGAAAGTTAAAATTTTTTTTCAACTTCTCGACTCAATATTTCAATTGAAAAAATATATATTGATATCTTTTGATAGATTCACCAAAAACTTATTTTTAATAAAAAATAAGTTTCTGTACATTATCTACTTTTTTTAATTATGTTCGCAATAGAAACTGTTGGAGAAAAAGTAAAAATCATTTTTTTTTTTCATCGTTTCGACTTAATGTTTCAATTTTTGTTTCAATAATATATTGATACGTTTTGATAGACTCACCAAAAACTTATTTTTGGTCAAAAATAAATCTCGGAACATGGATAAATATTTGATGTCTTCGACAGATATATTGTTATAGAAAGATGCATTTTTTATCATTTATTCGCAGGGAAGATCTGAAATAGTTCGATGATTGCTTTCTGAGAGTGCCAAGCATCATCTTCGAATTCATGGAAATGAAATAAACTGCTGAAAGGTGAATAGTCCACCACTACGACGCACATCGTCTGCTACATGTCTGGAATAAATAATAGATTACAAGTGAATCGATCTCACTTCTCTTTCAGCGCTGTACGTGTGGCCTATAGAATATATATACGACTCTGTTTTATCGCACACAAACGTACTACGTGATCCACATTTATTCGATTTTTTTCCATAACAATTTTCCTTAAATTTTCAATAAGTTCTAGAAACACATTTACTAATTTATTTACCGTCGCTGTTTTTTTCTAAAGATTATTGCGTCTCAATACCTTAATATAATCGCAAAATCATGGAAAAGGATAAACATGGAAAAGATCTGTAAAAATAGCGACCTAATTATTATAATTTTTTTCTGTTGGGTTTGCACACATTGTTGAACAATCTGCAAAATTGGTAACTAAAAAAGCACAGTTTTTTAAATTTGTGTTTTGACACTTTCGGTTTTTGGTAAAAATTATACATTTTTAATATCAAAATGGTACAGGATTTTTGTGAAATGAAAATACATTATTTTCAACACAATACACTCAGAGAAATCGTAATAGCACAGTCAACTATTAAGTGACAACTATTCATTTTTATTACATGCAACTATTTTCATAGTTACGATAACTATGAAAATAGTTATGGTAACTATTTGGTAGTTATAGTAACTATTTGATAGTTGTGTCAACTATAAAAAAATTGTTGTACCAACCATAAATGAATACTTGTTACTTTATAGTATACACCGAGAGAAAAAGTTTCATTGATTCACGGAAATCTTTGCCAATAAAATGAAATACTTGAATTTCAATACTATCTTTTCTTTGAATGATCTCAAACTCAATGAAAAGTAGTGACATTGATTCGAAGAAACATTTCTTTAAACCAATGAACCTTTTTCATTGATTTCAAAGATATCGTCTCTGATTCAATGAAACCTTCTTCTTACCAGCTCAAAATTTCGAAACCTATTTTTTCCTGAAGTACGCGGCAGATAAAGCTCAAATTTTGTGAGTATGCAAGAAAGTACGGCAGAAATAGGCTAAGCTTCTGGCTCCTCGAAACTCGAAGCCGTTCGTTCGGGAGAACCGGAAAACAAAAAAGTGAGGTTAGGTGCGAGAGAGAGAGATCAATGAAAACGTCTCTTTAAAACAATGAAACTGTTTCTTTATTATATGCTCACTAAGTAATTTTTCTCTTTGAAATTCAAATGCACTATTTCATTGAAATCAAAGAAATATTTCGTTGAAATCAATGAAAAAAAAATCAACCCACCCATTTCTTTGACGTCAATGAAATCTTTTTTTTCGGTGTAGTTACTAATACCATAATTTTCTCTCAGTATATTATATAATTTAACACAATAATGTATAAAAATGTCAAATTAACACGAAATTTCTATGAACATCTGTGAATAGAAAATTTCTGTTACGATTTTTATTTGTTTTACTTCGCCACATTAAAAAAAAATTCTCTCACCTGTCACAAAAAAACTATCTGAGTTGACTCGGAATAAAATTGCGGAATTTGCTCGAGAGCATAGCATGAAAATCACTTGGTCGTACATACTTTCGTGACAATGTTTGCTGCGGCGTGAGAAAGTCTGAAAATTTCGTGCGAAATTTAGTTGACGAAATTTACACCCTGATACGATACGCTGCGAAACTCGTGTTCACGAAATAGTCAAATGTCGACAGGACGTTAAGGTTACTCGCCCGTGTATACCTCGCTCTCTCAACTTCGACTCGGTACCTACGCGCAGCAGTTAGGAAGGAAATTCGCCCGTGAGAAATTCGCGGTCAAAGGGATTCTCTCAACGGGAAATATACCGACGTGTTACGTGGTCGAAGGTCGTCGTGAGAGTTGCGCTAACCGATAAATAGTCGCGTAAGTGCTACAGCGGACTCCTTTTACCGTGGAATTATTGGATACACCGATGTATATGTATACACGGTATATAAAAGGTATAGTACAACGTGCGGATGGTATGGCTATGGGTGTAGCAGTATATTTTACGAAACTGTGCGGATAGAACGCGCGAGTAGAGGATAGAAGGGCGGAGTTGAGAGCTTAACCCAACATCGAGAGGATGAAGCTCTTTCCCCGAAGCTTCAACCGTGCTTTATAATACCTCCGGCTTTCAAACATTGTCAACAATGTTTATCGAATACTCAATAATTCGACTCTCATATTGTCAACAAAAAAGGTAGACCGCATATCACGGGAAAACTGCATTGACGTGTACATATCTTATTTTCTATATTATTAATAAAAAGATATTGTAAGTATGCAAGTATCAAGACTTTGGTAAATTTATTGACGATTAGGCAATATGACGTTCGGCAAACATGTTTATCAGAAAAACAGCGAATCGGCTTAATGATTTTTTTTTGGCAAAATCATATGTAGTCGATATATTCAAGAAAAAAAAATGTCGTTTGGATTTTCCGACCGGAAGTCGAATCAGTGAATTTTGACATGAGAAAAGGAAAAAAAGTCACTTTTTTTTAAAATCAAGGTAAAAAGGCTTGTAACCGATGTTTTCCGAGGTAGAATATGCGAATTGAGAACGATAGTGAAGGCCAAAATTCGATATCTTGAAGAAGAAAAAATGTAGGTTGGATTTTCTGACCGGAAGTCGGGTCTGTGAATTCTGACATCAAAAACGCAAAAAAGTCAATTTTTTTAAAATCATGGAAAAAAGTCTTGTAACCGATGTTTTCCGCGGTAGAATATGCGACTCCACACCGAGAGAAAAAGTTCCATTGATTCACGGAAATCTTTGCCAATGTAATGAAATACTTGAATTTCAGTACTATCTTTTCTTTGAATGATCTCAAACTCAATGAAAAGCAGTGACATTGATTCGAAGAAACATTCCCTTAAACCAATGAACCTTTTTCATTGATTATAAAGATATCGTCTCTGATTCAATGAAACCTTCTTCTTACCAGCTCAAAATTTCGAAACCTATTTTTTCCTGAAGTACGCGGCAGATAAAGCTCAAATTTTGTAAGTATGTAAGGAAGTACGGCAGAAATAGACTAAGCTTCTGGCTCCTCGAAACTCGAAGCCTCGAAGTTCGGGAGAACCGGAAAACAAAAAAGTAAGGTTAGGTGCGAGGGAGAGATCAATGAAAACGTTTCTTTGAACCAATGAAAACGTCTCTTTAAAACAATGAAACTGTTTCTTTATTATGTGCTCACTAAGTAAATCTTTATTTACAGGCAATGAAATGTTCTCTTTGAAACTCAAATGCATTATTCCATTGAAATCAAAGAAATATTTCGTTGAGATCAATGAAAACAAAATCACCCATTTCTTTGGCGCCAATGGAATCTTTTTTGTCGGCGAAAACGATAGTGATGGTCAAAATTCGATATCTTGAAGAAAAAAAAATGTAGGTTGGATTTTCTGACCGGAAGTCGGGTCTGTGAATTCTGACATCAGAAACGCAAAAATGTCACTTTTTTAAAAATCATGGAAAAAAGTCTTGTAACCGATGTTTTCCGCGGTAGAATATGCGACTCCACACCGAGAGAAAAAGTTTCATTGATTCACGGAAATCTTTGCCAATGAAATGAAATACTTGAATTTCAATACTATCTTTTCTTTGAATGATCTCAAACTCAATGAAAAGCAGCGACATTGATTCGAAGAAACATTCCCTTAAACCAATAAACCTTTTTCATTGTTTATAAAGATATCGTCCCTGATTCAATGAAACCTTCTTCTTACCAGCTCAAAATTTCGAAACCTATTTTTTCCTGAAGTACGCGGCAGATAAAGCTCAAATTTTGTAAGTATCTAAGGAAGTACGGCAGAAATAGACTAAGCTTCTGGCTTCTCGAAACTCGAAGCCGTTTGTTCGGGAGAACCGGAAAACAAAAAAGTAAGGTTAGGTGCGAGGGAGAGATCAATGAAAACGTTTCTTTGAACCAATGAAAACGTCTTTTTAAAACAATGAAACTGTTTCTTTATTATATGCTCACTAAGTAAATCTTTATTTACGGGCAATGAAATGTTCTCTTTGAAATTCAAATGCATTATTTCATTGAAATCAATGAAAACAAAATCAATCCACCCATTTCTTTGGCGTCAATGAAATCTTTTCTGTCGGTGCAGAACGATAGTGATGATCAAAATTCGATATCTTGAAGAAAAAAAAATGTAGGTTGGATTTTCTGACCGGAAGTCGGATCTGCGAACTCTGACATCAAAAAAGGAAAAAAGTCACTTTTTTTAAAATCCATAGTAAACATTTTTCGTAGTTTCCAATTTTAAATGTCAAAGTTCCAGAAAAATAACGAAAACGACTGCTCAGAATTGTTTAAAATAATGTTTTTTAGCCAGAAATGAATGTAGCAGTGATCTAACAAATTATGGTATCTATCGTGCAGTTTATAATACCTCCTGGCTTTCAAATATGATCAGCAATGTTTATCGGATATTCATTAATTCCCCTCCCATATTGTTAACAAACAAAAGAGCCTGCATATCACGGAAAGTCCATATTTATATATACATATTAATTATTATATTATAATAAGTGTGTAGAGTTTCAGTTCTGTGTACACAGTCGCAGTTATTGTATACTTGGAAATATATAGCGTATTGATTGCATCTGTAATCTCGCTGGAACCAGACAGCTTGGTACATTGGAACTACCCTATTTAATTTGGTGTGTAATTAATTGCCGGCCAGAGAATGTGAATTAAACCATTGGAGAGAAAAACGAATGTTACGAGTCGCGGCAGCAGGTAGAGAGGATTACAGTACCGCATCGGAAATAAAATTAATAAAGTAGGTATAAAATCGCGAGAATATAACGAATTAAATATGTATGTGGGGAAACAGTTTGTAGCTGTTTCCGCTGGGGAATATGAAAGCTGTGCCGGAAAAGTGATGAAGCAGTTTGTTGTGTCAATGGCCTCCGCTAGTGCTGCATCGAATATTCAATTCAATTTATTTATTTTTCAAATCCATTTAATGCTATTTCCAAAAAATCCCACTCTCATCGTATTCCTCAATAGCTTGACTTATTTATCGAGGAAATAGTTAATATTTTGCAACAATCAGTCAGAATTAATAAACATATACTGAATCTGTCAAACAATAAATGGAGATTTTTTTTGCCGCAATTTTTTCGTGAAATTAAATAAAAAATGAATTTCCTTTTGCAGTCATAATATATTTAATAGAAATATTTAATTATGTTTTTTTTTAAGTACTGAAAATTAATATTATGAAATATAATTATTAAATGGATTATACAAAAATGTTCCATTCTGAAGGTGTGACAAACAATAAAATGAATGAATTATTTAACAAAAGTATAGAATTTAATTTCCATGATAAAATCGTTGGTACAAAGAGGACTTTGATCTCCTGAGGAGAGCATTCGACGAGAATCTTTAGTTCGTCTCGTCGGTATTTTCTTTAGCTTGGCTTCAATCGCACGGAAACGTGTCGTATACAGAAAAAGGATGTACGACAAGGGAGGAGAAAGGACATAGCGAAATACTGAGAAACGAGAATCGAGAAGCGTAGTAGTGAAAACGTTGGATCGAGCTTCTTCTCACAGGAACGAGCGCGTGGCAAGATCCAAGAGTGTATCTACGGATACATAGACAAATACATTATTCAGTGGCGCGCTGTGCAGTGGCCCGGGACCGGTACTGCATTTGCGTTACTTCCAGGAGATTAAACTTGCATGCAAGACAGAACGACGAGCTAGAAGCTCTGTGAGCTATGAAGTATAGTAGTCAGTCAGAGTGAGGAACGACACCTAACCGTGCGACACGCGACTTGCTTTCGGACAATGCTCGTGGCTTCAACCAGTTCGAGAGTCTTTCTCCCTCTTCTCTTTCTCCTGCACACGCGCTTTCCCCTTTCCACTCGGTTATGACGCGTCAATATACTCACCCCTGTCACTGCGAGGCTGTTCGACAAATTTCAATTTTATTAGTCGTCTCTTTGCCATCCGGTAGCGAAATGACTGCTGCTGGTATAGAGAATGTTCCACCAGTTGTCACTTTTACCAACCATTTTATCATCACCTCAAAATGAGATATAAAATATGGGCTGTTAAAGGGATGGAGATATATCAATAACGGCTATGTTTTATTTATCAATCATAAATATCGTTAAATATCTAGTATATGAGGATATCAAAATAAAGATTTTTTTTCGTTGTGAAAATTATTAATAACAATCATTATTATTCAAGGCCTCTGGTTCAAAGCTTTATTTTATAAATACGACTGAAATCCTGAATTTATATAAAAATATTGTATTTATTCGATATCCAAAAATTTTAGAATTTAAAAAAATAAAGAATTGTTCTGTTGTGAAAATTATTAATAATAGTAATTATTATTTAAAGCCCCTAGTTCAAAGCTTTGAATTATTTTACAAATCTAACTACTAGAATTTTGTATTAAAAAAAAAACTGTGTTCATCCAATATAGAGTATTTTTGCCAGGAAAACAAGAAATCCCTTCCCAAAAATCAGTAGTTTATTAAAAATCACCCGAACAGTTAAAAACACTGAAACCTATTTTCCACATCGATCACTTGACACAATTGATTTTGACACTAACCAGAAAATTCTTTATTCTCTCGGCTAAAAAAAAATCTTTCAGCAAACATCCTCTATACACAAGTCCCCTTAATTCCCCTCGTGAGAAAAATCTACAAGCCCAGACCCAATTTTATAGAAGCAATAGGTCCTGGTTGAAGCCGTAGGTTATATCACAAGAAGCAAAAACTGTTGTTGGCGCCGTCACTCTTCGCTATATTTCATTCAAGATTATTTAAGTATCGACACACAGAAGGCAACCAACTCCATGCGGGAGGACGTGACACGAGATGAAGGCTTTATAAAGGCAATGAATGGACTCTTGTAGATGTGGGCTTTGATTAACACCGTCTTTTACTTCTCTCTCCCTCTCTCTTGCCTTTCTTTCTGTCGTCTTACACATCTAATAGAGCTATGATTTCGTGTGAGAAAAGTGCTTACCATTGAAGACGTTATTTCTTCGATAGTAGACACGCTACTACTGGACATATCTGTCAGATTTTTACGAGAGCATCTAATGCGGGACAGCGATTCTCGGGGCGGGAAAATGGACGGATGAAGGGTCATCATTGGACAGGAATCACCGAGGCGAACGGTAGAAGAGCATCGTTCGAAGGGTCGCTCGTTATAACGACTCACGGTCGAGCGTTCACTTGCCTCGGCACGTCTCGTTCGCTCTCGTATCACTCCCGCTAAATGTCGTTGTAAGACACGCCACGACTTTTACACTCCTTCCCGAGTTCCGCGCCACTCTAACGGATTTACCGTAGAATATCGCAAGGAATCGAAGGCACTGACAGAAGCAGTTCTCTTACGTTTCTCACCCTCGTCCACTGTTTTTTTTTTTTTTTTTTTTTCTTCCGGGAAAGAGAGACGTCACGTGTAAACAGTGATTTCTCGGGTTAGGGGACGAATGAATAACACAACATGACGAATTGACCTTTGATAGCAACTTGGCTGAGGTTCGAAAACGACCTTGGTACGTTTTGAAGGACAAAATGTCTTTCTGTGTGTGTGTTTTTTTAATTGGCTCCGCTACGGTTTTTACAATAGAATGGGATTTGCCGTATGGATTTTTGGAGAAAAAAAATTCGTACTGGCTTACCATCTGAATTTTTTTGTCGACGTTTTCCTCGTTTTATATGGTTTTTACGAAATGTCCGTGCGTGTGTGGATTTTATTTTATTTTTTTTTTAGCACGATAGTCCTCGCAATTTTTTTATGTATCGGGTTGAAATTTAGTACACATGCAGTTTACCTTTGAAAATATCGAGCCCGCTGTTTCAATTTAGCAACAATTATAATTATTCGTAATTACGTTAAAAAAAACGTCGGCTAAGTAGAACCTTGTAAATTGCTTCCTGACTATTTTACATAGTTGCATAAAAAAGCCTTTAAGAGGTAGCAAAAAATCGATGAACACTGAAAGTGTAAAACAGCAATTTAAAGTAATTTACAACAATTTCCAAGGTTCCACTTTTGGTCGTTTTAAGGTCGTACCAACACAACCTTGGTATGTTTTAAAAGGCAAAAGTGTTTCTATGTGTTTTTTTTTCTCAATTCTTGGCCCGGCTACAGTTTTTGCACTAGAAAGTGATTTATCATGCGAATATCTGCAGAAAAAATATCTTATTCGGCCTATAGAATATTTTTTTATCAAATTTAGTATACAAAAAATCGATCCGGTGGTTTCAATTTAATAAAAATTATAATTATTCATAATTATCGTAAAAAAATTGCTTCTTGAATATTTTTTTACACAATTGCATAAAAATGCCTCTAAGAGGTAGCAAAAAATCGAGTAATTTACAGTGATTTAAAGCGATTTCCAAGGTTCCACTTTTCAGCCTTATCATTTTTTTTTAATCTTCGTGAAAAGAAAGACGTCATGTGTATAAGTATAGTGATTTCTTGGGTTTAAGGGATGGATGGATAACATCACATGAAAAATCGACTTTCGAAAGGATCTGTCGGTAGAGGTCCGAAAAACAACCTTGGTACGTTTTGAAAGGCAAAAGTGTTTCTACGTGTTTTTTTACTCCCGACTGCCCACCGGGCAAAAGACGGGAGTTATACGTTTAGCGGCGATCATTTTCTGTTCTTAGCTCGGCTACAGTTTTTGCACTAGAAAGTGATTTACCGTACGGATATTTGCAGAAAAAAAATCCTATTCGGCCTATAGAATATTTTTTTATCAAATTTAGTATACAAAAAATCGATCCGGTGGTTTCAATTTAACAAAAATTATAATTATTCATAATTATCGTAAAAAAAATTGCTTCTTGAATATATTTTTTACACAATTGCATAAAAATGCCTCTAAGAGGTAGCAAAAAATCGAGTAAATTACAGTAATTTAAAGTAATTTCTAAGGTTCCAGTTTTCAGCCTTGTCATTTTTTAATCTTCGTGAAAAGAAAGACATCATATGTATAAGTACAGTGATTTCTTCGGTTTAAGGGATGTATGGATAACATCACATGAAAAATCGACTTTCGAAAGGATCTGACGGTTGAGGTCCGAAAAACAAACTTGGTACGTTTTGAAAGGCAAAAGTCTTTCTATGTGTTTTTAACTCCCGACTGCCCATCGGGCAAAAGACGGGAATTATGCGTTTAGCGGTGATCATTTTCATTTCTTAGCTCGGCTACAGTTTTTGCACTAGAAAGTGATTTACCATACGGATATTTTCAGAAAAAAAATCCTATTCGGCCTATAGAATATTTTTTAATCACATTTAGTACACAAAAAATCGATCCGGTGGTTTCAATTTAACAAAAATTATAAATATTCATAATTATCGTAAAAAAAATTGCTTCTTGAATATTTTTTTACACAATTGCATAAAAATGCCTCTAAGAGGTAGCAAAAAATCGAGTAAATTACAGTAATTTAAAGCAATTTCTAAGGTTCCAGTTTTCAGCCTTGTCATTTTTTAATCTTCGTGAAAAGAAAGACATCATATGTATAAGTACAGTGATTTCTTCGGTTTAAGGGATGTATGGATAACATCACATGAAAAATCGACTTTCGAAAGGATCTGACGGTTGAGGTCCGAAAAACAAACTTGGTACGTTTTGAAAGGCAAAAGTGTTTCTATGTGTTTTTTAACTCCCGACTGCCCACCGGGCAAAAGACGGGAGTTATACGTTTAGCGGCGATCATTTTCTGTGCTTAGCTCGGCTACAGTTTTTGCACTAGAAAGTGATTTACCGTACGGATATTTTCAGAAAAAAAATCTCATTCGGCCTATAGAATATTTTTTTATCACATTTAGTATACAAAAAATCGATCCGGTGATTTCAATTTAACAAAAATTATAATTATTCATAATTATCGTAAAAAAATTGCTTCTTGAACATTTTTTTACACAATTGCATAAAAATGCCTCTAAGAGGTAGCAAAAAATCGAGTAATTTACAGTGATTTAAAGCGATTTCCAAGGTTCCACTTTTCAGTCTTATCATTTTTTTTAAATCTTCGTGAAAAGAAAGACGTCATATGTATAAGTACAGTGATTTCTTAGGTTTAAGGGATGTATGGATAACATGACATGGCAAATCGACTTTCGAAAGGATCTGTCGGTTGAGGTCCGAAAAACAACCTTGGTACGTTTTGAAAGGCAAAAGTGTTTGTATGTGTTTTTTTACTCCCGACTTCCCACCGGGCAAAAGACGGGAGTTATACGTTTAGCGGCGATCATTTTCTGTTCTTAGCTCGGCTACAGTTTTTGCACTAGAAAGTGATTTACCGTACGAATATTTGCAGAAAAAAAATCCTATTCGGCCTATAGAATATTTTTTTATCAAATTTAGTATACAAAAAATCGATCCGGTGGTTTCAATTTAACAAAAATTATAAATATTCATAATTATCGTAAAAAAAATTGCTTCTTGAATATTTTTTTACACAATTGCATAAAAATGCCTCTAAGAGGTAGCAAAAAATCGAGTAAATTACAGTAATTTAAAGCGATTTCCAAGGTTCCAGTTTTCAGCCTTGTCATTTTTTTTAAATCTTCGTGAAAAGAAAGATGTCATGGGTAGAAGTATAGTGATTTCTTGGGGTTAAGGGACGCATGGATAACGTGACATGACGAATCGACTTTCGAAAGGGTCTGTCGGTTAAGGTCCGAAAACGATCGCGGTAGAGTTGAGGGGGAAAACTCGTGGTGCTATGTCTCCCTGTTGGGCTTTCTCAGTTCGCACGTATGTAGGTACATATATATATATATATATGTATCTATGGCTGCGGTGTAGCTCAACGCCCGAGGGAGGGTCGTTATAACGAAGCCACGCGTGAGAGCCACGTCCTTCAGGGTTACCGGTTAAATGTCCTGTGAGATAGACATCCGGATTGCAAGCTACGATCCAACTAGGCGGGGAGGCATGCACAAGCGGTGAATAATACTACCGGCTTACCAATAGCGTTACAACATCGCCTATACTAACTTCCGCCTGATGCACGCGTGCACACATTAATCATGCAACGAGAGATTCTCATGGAAGAAATTACTGTATCGCAGGGAGAGTATCTCCACACACGATTAATAAACTCGTAAAAATATTTTACGCCCTTCTGCATACTCTAATGTGGTTGAAATTTGTGCTGCAACATCATGACGATAGTTTCACGTACGAGGAGATAAATTATCAAAATTACTCAGTTATTACCAAGTGAATTCAATGGCTCCACATATTTTTATAAATAGCAGGAGAAAATGTAGGTATTTATTGATAATAAATTATAATTGCTGTTATTAGTAGATTGTTAAAAAAAGTTTAAGACCTATTTTATAAATATTTGGAAATAATTATATATTTTACTTTAGCCTTTTATATTTTCGTTATTATTTTAAACAATAAAAATTCGACGTATTTTTTTATAGCTACAGATAACGATTGCTTTCACCGTATTCTTTTATTTATATACGTAAATACAAATATATGTATATCTAGTTAATAATTTTATATTTATATTTTTTTAGAATATATTTTATGAGGAACCAAATTAATTACACACTGTTATGATAACCGAGATGATGGATTATAATTTTTCTTCGTATCCGCCATACATTAGTTTTGAAATATTTACGGTAATTTTAATCGAATTCGTAAAATGTTTGTCCATTTTTTTTCTGCATCACGCTTTCGGATTCTAAATAAACAGAGAAAATCACGTTATTTATAAAATATATTAAATATTTTATGGGAAACCAAATTAATTACACACTATTATGAAAATCTAGATGATGGATTATAATTTTTCTCCGTATCCGTCATACATTAGTTTTGAAATATTTACGGTATTTTTAATCGAATTCGTAAAATATTTGTCCATTTTTTTTCTGCATCATGCTTTCGGATTCTAAATAAACAGAGAAAATAATGTTATTTATAAAATATATTAAATATTTTATGGGGAACCAAATTAATTACACACTGTTATGAAAACCTAGATGATGGATTATAATTTTTCTCCGTTTCCGTCATACATTAGTTTTTAAATATTTACGGTATTTTTAATCGAATTCGTAAAATGTTTGTCCATTTTTTTTCTGCATCATGCTTCCGTATTCTAAATAAACAGAGAAAATCACGTTATTTATAAAATATATTAAATATTTTATGGGGAACCAAATTAATTATACACTGTTATAAAAACCTAGATGATGGATTATAATTTTTCTTCGTATCCACCATACATTAGTTTTGAAATATTTACGGTATTTTTAATCGAATTCGTAAAATGTTTGTCAATTTTTTTTCTGCATCATGCTTTCGTATTCTAAATAAACAGAGAAAATCACGTTATTTATAAAATATATTAAATATTTTATGGGGAACCAAATTAATTACACACTGTTATGAAAACCTAGATGATGGATTATAATTTTTCTTCGTATCCACCATACATTAGTTTTGAAATATTTACGGAACTTTTAATCGAATTCGTAGAATGTTTGTCCATTTTTTTTCTGCATCATGCTTTCGTATTCTAAATAAACAGAGAAAATCACGTTATTTATAAAATATATTAAATATTTTATGGGGAACTAAATTAATTACACACTGTTATGAAAATCTAAATGATGGATTATAAATTTTCTTCGTATCCACCATACATTAGTTTTGAAATATTAACGGTATTTTTAATCGAATTCGTAAAATGTTTGTCCATTTTTTTTCTGCATCATGCTTCCGTATTCTAAATAAACAGAGAAAATCACGTTATTTATAAAATATATAAAATATATTAAATATTTTATGGGGAACCAAATTAATTACACACTGTTATGAAAACCTAGAATACATTAATAGAGTCTGTTAAAAAATATTACCTGTTTACGTATCTTTATATTATTTGCATATATACGTTTAATTTAATTTATATGTACTAAATCATATTATTTCGATGTTGTTTGTAAAAGTGAATAACCATAAGTATAGCCAGCGGCTTTCAAATCAATGATCCTCCATCTTTGCCCGTCCAGTGAGTCGATGGAGTTGGTTTTCCTCAGAGAAATCGAAAGAGCGGCTTGTGCACACACTGGAGCAAAGCACACAAGTCGACGGCTAAGAGGGGGAGGGGAAGGGGGGAGTGGAAAAGATATTTTCATACGCGAATACGTACACGGTTTATTGAGAACAACTTTTTCATTCGTGATCCTCGAGAGCGCGTAGATGCATCCCCCCGGTTTCTATCCACTTCGGTACTCGCTCTCCATCCCTTTCGTTTCCTCCAAAGACCGCCCCCACAGCTCCCGCCGACTTTTCGACCAGGAAAACGAATTCGCGCGAGTTCGATGGCGCGCCGAGTTGGAAAAGTATCTTTTGGCTCTCGCGCCCTCTTCTTTCCTCTCCTCGGGCGGCTCCTCCTTGGCCCCGGTTGAAAGATTCTTTTCCTATCGAACAGTCTTCTCACTCCTGCAAACGCTTGTTGAGAGATGCAACGCGAAATTGCAATTCGAAAATAACATGCCCTACCCGTCTTTTCCTCTCCTGGTACAATATTCCATTCTTACATCTCCTTTTTGTTCCCCCCCTTAAGGGAAAACTGCATAGAAATTTATATGCTTTAAGCCATTGGGAAAGGACGCATACAAATTTTTGCTGGAGTTTCTTGTCGATTAATCATTTAATATCTGGTAAAAAATGGTATTTTTTACTTCTGCTTTTAGTTCCCCCCCTTAAGGATAGACTGCATAGAAATTTGTATGCTTTAAGCCACTGGAGAAGAAGGCGTAAAAATTTTGCTGTGATTTCTAGTTGATTAATTTTTTAATATCTGCAATGATAAAAATGATAGTGAAAAATTTTATTTCTTACATCTACTTTTGCGTTTTCTCCTTAAGAGAGATTACATGAAAATTTTCTATATTTCTAATATTCCATTCTTACATCTCCTTTTCGTTCCCCCCCTTAAGGGAAAATTGCATAGAAATTTATATGCTTTAAGCCATTCGGAAAGGACGCATACAAATTTTTTCTTGTTGATTAATCATTTAATATCTGGTAAAAAATGGTATTTCTTACTTCTGCTTTTAGTTCCCCTCTTAAGGATAGACTGCATAGAAATTTGTATGCTTTAAGCCACTGGAGAAGAACGCATAAAAAATTTGCTGTAATTTCTAGTCGATTAATTTTTTAATATCTGCAATGATAAAAACGATTGCGAAAAATTTTATTTCTTACATCTACTTTTGTGTTTTCTCCTTAAGAGAGATTACATGAAAATGTAGTATATTTCAAGCCAAAAAGAAAATTCTATTTATATATCTGCATTGCTAAAAAGATTTTGTAAATAAAAAAAACCATTGGCGGACTGGATGCCTTCAAGGAAACTGTTTCTTTGAATCAATGAAACATTTTTTTAAAGTGGATGAAAAAAAAAAAATTCAATCCACCCATCCCTTGGAAATAAATGCAATTTTGTTCTCGATGTATTTTGTCCGGTGTAATACCAGTAAAATAAAATAGGTATTGTACATTGTAGTGCAGTTATGTCACGGAGAGTTAGAGCATTTCGTTGTTCCTTTTCACAGTCCATGTATTCGGTTGTATGCGAGCAAACGAGAGAGGCACGAACGAATCATTCGAGTTTCACCCAGGTACATTATTCCTTCTTCAACATTTCTCGACAATTCTTCATTTCTTCTTAACGTTCACTTGTTTTTTATTTTTATTATTTCTGCTTTAACGTCGTGTTGGTTCCTTTCATTCCTCATTTTTTTCATTATTGTTCGTATTTATTTTACGAGTAGTGCAGCTCGTGCTTTGCCGTCCTTCGTATTTTCCCAGCTCTTTCTCTCTTTCTCCAACAGCCGCTGGAAAATGCTTCGCGACTGGAACTCACGACACCAAGAGTACGCGACGATTTTACCGGAGTTCCATGGCTGCTGTGCCATTTTGCTGTTGCCGTCGACACGCCCGACCTCATCGACGACCTTTTCGAGCCCTTTTCGAATTCTCCGCAACGCTGGAGCCCACCAAACCCATCGTAGACTCGTATTCGATCGGCGACTTTACGACTTTATAGCTCCGGAGAATCCTAAGGGCTAAACACGGCAGGTGTTGGCTACGCGAGGGATGCTATCGACCTAATTCACAAAAACGTCTCGATACGACGGTTTAATCGAACATTCCATTCGCCTCGAAAATGTCGGGCAATTTCAAGACCCTTTCTTAAAATTCCGGACACTGGCAGCCACGTCAGAACATTTAAAAACACAGACATGTTCAATGGGAGACCAAAGCTTGGTGAGGTCTGTCAGTACACTGTAAAAAGTGTTCGCGTTTTTCCTATACAAACGTGTATGAATTTTGTAAAATTTAGTATAGGAAATCGGAATTAATATGTTTGCATAGTAAATTTAATACAGATATATGAATTTTGATAATTCGGTGATTGGAAATTACAACACATGATTATTAAATCATCATTTACTAAATTAGTATATGAAAATCAATATATATTTTCGGAATTTTCGTACCCGATTTGAAATTTAATATACATTGTTCCATTAAATGTAAGATCAAAGTTACTCAAATTACCGTTACTGACATTGAAAAACCAAGTAAAGTATTTGCAATTTTGTCTATATGGATATATTACTTTATGAAAAATGTTTGCGTTTTCGCTGTTTACACAAAAGTGTGAGAAATTTAAAAAACTCGCTGTAGGAAATAAACGTTAATATAGTAGCATAGTAAATTTAGTATGCGTATATGGATTTTACCAAACCGGTGATATAAAATTACAACACATGGTTACTAAATCAATCATTACTAAATTAGTGCATGAAAACCAACATCAGTTTTTGGAATTTTAGTGACTGATTTGAAATTTAATACACATTTTCCAATAACGAACAAAACCTGCACTAGATCGCTAACACTTACCACTTAGCATCGACTTCTGATAAGTTACTCGAGATTTTCAAAAAGATTCCGTTCATCCAAAAATTATGTTCACTTGAAAATATTTCCTACCCATTTTGCGCTCTGATTGTAATCAATTAACATTTTGTTATATCAATTATGAGTATGCTTGAGAGAATAATAGTTGTACAGCTCTTATGTCATTTAGATATCCGATATTACTAAGTCATTGATAGCGTAGTCGGTAGCGTGCGTGTGTTGTTAGGTACTTAGATAGGTAGATCGTAGGTTCAAACCGCAGTTTAAGCGAAAAATTTTCTATGGCGAAAACCAATTCCCAACAATTTCTGATGACATAATTTGTATAAAAAAATAATGACCGACTAATATTTATATTTTTTAAAATTATTTTTATGTCCATTTTAAATTTCCAACACATATGTATTTGAATTTTCAGATACCACTCATATGAAAATTCAACATAAATGTTTATGAAATTTAATATACAAGGTCATTAAATATCAAAAGTAATGTTTATGACTTTTCAAACATATTCATCGAAAAATATCTTGCAGCGATGGTAAAACCAGAAACAATTGTTGCTGTAATGTTATCGAAAGCTATATTTTTTTCAATACCGTTCATATGAAAATTCAATATAAAGGTTTATGAAATTTAATTCACAGTTTATGCATATGGTACTTCCAATACAAGTATATTAATTTTAAGAAAGATTTTTTTACAGTGTAACTATTTTAAAAAAAGGCAGACACATAGCAGGAGAAAATTCCATTTGCAGAATATGTTTATTTATTAATGCTAAAATCGTGACGATTGTGGCTACGTTAATTTATAATTTATTCAATCGTCTTTTTTTAATGACTAGAATAACCAATTCGGACAATTAAATATATTTTCATTAAATCCTATTTAAAATTATCAATATCAGATTTTTTCTCTGCAGCAGCCATTGTTAATATTCTTAAATACATAAGAGTCACCGTTATCAACAATGACGAGATAAAAAAAAATGAATGGTTCGCTAAATAAATATAATATCTTCCCCGCGAGAATTAATTTAACCCGAGTTTAATATGTCTGGACGAAGTTGGTTGCCGGGAGGGAAGGATTTATTCATTATACATCTTTATATCCGTTTTCTCGCGTAAAGAAGAATACGAAGGAGCAGCGGCTTCCGAAGCAGACATTAGAGCACTTTTTTTTTCTAGCCTAGCCGAAAGTCCTCGAGAGGTAGAGAAAAAGCAGAAGATAGGGAGGAGAAAGATCAAGATGACGAAGGGGGGAGGGGGGGGGATGAATGAGGAGAGGAAGATAGTGTGGACGAGCCGGAAAAGCTGTGTTGAAGCCGCGACGCGAGAGTCTCAATTACCCAAGAGTCGAGTCTAGAGTCTAGAGAGCGAGAGTTTCCTTTCCAATTAGAGTCACTCGACTGCAAATGCCACTGAAAAGATAGAGAGGAGAAGAAAAGAGTAGAGTCTCGCTTCCAAGAGCTGTCTTTTCTTGCAAAAAACTCGGGTGTGTCAAGAGCTGCTTCGTAAATTTAAGATGAATAGTTTTCAAAGACATTTGAGACCCGAAACCTCCGCGCGTGTCTTTCTTTCCATTTTTAGTTTGGCTACCACGATGCTTGTTTCATGGCTTTTTTTTTACGTTGTTTTCAAATAAAATTATACTCTTTTACTGCAGGAAAATTGGTGCTATACTGAAAAAGAAATTTCATTGATTCAATAAATCCTTCGTTTGCGGGCTGCCAAAAACAAGCGTTATCAACTTAATTGGAATTCTAATTCCTCCAATTCCATACCAGATCGAAACAATAACTCTAAAATAAGCAAAATAATATTTTATTATTTCAATGATAAATGGGATTGAACGAATAAGAACTACACTGGGAGAAAATGACGGTATTAGCAACTATAAAGTGACAACTGTTTATTTTTCGTTCGTCCGAGCAAATTTTTAATAGTTGCCACAACAATTAAATAGTTACTATAACTACCAAATAGTTAACATAACTATTTTATAGTTATGTTAACTATTTGGTTTATTTTCATAGTTACATAACTATTTTCATAGTTACTGTAATAATAGTGGAAAAAATGGAAGAAATAAGTAATGCATTACTTTCTTAATGCATTCCAATATTAAAGCGAAAATTAGTATTTTTTACAGCCGTTCAAATGTTTACACTCTATTTTATAATCACTACATATTATTATTATGAAATCATAATTACAAAACGAATTGTACCTTAAACCATATCTCATGAATTAATGGGGATTTACAACTCTGGTTACAGTAACTATCAAAATAGTTGCATGCACTAAAAATTAATAGTTGTCATTTTATAATTGACTATACTACTACGATTTCGCTGAGTGTAGAGTTAATTAAAAAATACTTCTTTTGGCAGCCCGCAAACGATGGATTTATTGAATCAATGACATTTTTTTTCAGTGTTCACTGCTGAAAATATTTAGTGTAATTTTCCAATATGGGTAGAGGAAGGTCCTTTCCAGAAACTTGATTATTAAAATTGATATGCAGGTGAGATGTAAAATGACAGTAATTTCTATTAAATCCCGCGAAAATTAAGAGGTTTAATATAAAAATTTGTAATTTTACTAGAGTCGTGCATTAAATTTAATATATCAGTTGATGAATAAAATTTTCGGTGACTTACATTTGCAAACATTTTTAACAGTTTTGTATTAATATATATCATTACAATTTTTATTTTTTATTTTTTACCACGTAAATATTCGTGAGACAGGATTTGGCCAGCCAACAAACTGGAATAAAAAGACCGAATTCGAAGAACCATCAAAATTATTGCCACCAACGAACCCGTACGTGCCGTTAAACAGTTATTGAAAATCAATTTTCGCTGTTTGATTCCACAATGGTTGTGTCAATCAACTAATAGCATTCTATTTATTAACCTCGTTTGTCCCTACAGTGGATGGAAATTTTGAGTTGTTCTGCAAAGGCACCGATTGGTAACCCCAATTAACCGAAAATGATTCATAAGAGAAAATTGGAACTCGAGCCGGCAATAAATTTGGTGTTTTCCGCAACAAACAGTTCCAAGTTTTTTTCATCACCTACCAAAATTTTGGTTCTCCTCGTATGATTAAACATGTGAAATATATAAAAAAAACACTTTTAAGCGCGGTTCTGATTAAAAATCATATTACTGCTGAAAATTATTCAGGACAGCAAATTGAAGTTGCAGTAATAAATTTCATATTTGCCACAGCGAAAATAATCCCAACGACTTCACCGTGTAATTAAACGAAGTTAAAATTTTTTTGACCATATTTTCTGTATAAAAAATCGACATATACAATTTCTATCCGTTATATATAATGTATATGTATATATCTATAAATAGAATTTATATAATCTGATTTTAGAAAAATTAGTTTAAAGTATCTATAGATTATATAGAATTAATTAAATTTTCTACATTTGTAAATGCTTGCTTTTTAATTTTTTTAAATCTTAAGATTATATAAATTCTCCATGTATTAAGTGTAACATATAGAAATTCCAGATGTCCATTTTCTTATAAAGATTATATGGGGCATTCCACCCCGTTTCGACCTGGATTTGACCTCGACCTCTCCGATTCGGCTCATTATTTTTGACAGGCTTAGTTGGACCCTTAACTGCACAATTTTTTTTTTTTTCAAGTTCATTTTTTTAAATATATTTTTAAAGTGACATAGAAAACCCCATAATTTAAAAATCTGATAAAATTCTGAAAAATACTTTGTTCAATAACAAAATTATCTAGCTTATAGTTAAAGTGGGGAAAATTTTCCTTCTTACAGTTTTTAAGCTTTTTTTATTTATAAAAATTATTAGAAAATAGAAAAAATAATTTATCTACTACAGAGGATTGGTCAAATGTTTATTTATGTAAAACTAAATTTTTCAGAATTTTTTCAGATTTTTAGGAAATTGTTCAGAGTTTTCCGAACCATGCAATTTTTTTAAAAATATTCTTTTAAATTGACAAAAAAACCCCATGATTTAAAAATCTGATAAAATTCTGAAAAATACTTTATTCAATAACAAAATTATCTAGCTTATAGTCAAAGTGGGGAAGATTTTTCTTCGTATAGTTTAAAAACTATAAGAAGAAAAGTGGGTAAGATTTTTTTTCTTATAGTTTAAAAACTATAAAAAGAAAAACCTTCCCCACTTTGACTATAAGCTAGATAATTTTTTTATTGAATAAAGTATTTTTCAGAATTTTCTCAGATTTTTAAATTATGGCGTTTTATATGTCACTTTAAAAAAATATTTTAAAAAAATTTGCATAGTTCGGAAAAATCTGAGAAAATTCTGAAAAATTCGGTTTTACATAAATAAACATTTGACCAATTGCCTGTAGTAGATAAATTATTTTTTCTATTTTTTAACAATTTTTTAAAATAAAAAAAGCTTAAACACTGTAAGAAGGAAAATCTTCCCCACTCTGACTATAAGCTAGATAATTTTGTCATTGAACAAAGTATTTTTCAGAATTTTATCAGATTTTTAAATTATGGGGTTTTCTATGTCGCTTTAAAAATATATTTAAAAAAAATGGGCTTAAAAAAAATTGTGCAGTTGAGGGTCCAACTAAGCCTGTAAAAAATAATGAGCCAAATCGGAAAGGTTGAGGTTAAATCCAGGTCGAAACGGGGTGGAATGCCCCATATACACTGTCTTATAGATGATTTTTCCACGTAGCTTTTTCCAAATCTTCCCATTGAACCGGTAGCTGTAAAAATCGTAAAGATTTAAAATAAAAAATTACGATTGCATTCTATGTCACAGGTGTTTGAATCTAAGCTGTGTGTGACTTGCACCTCAGTTACTTTTGCAGGTTGTACACGATAACAGCGTCTTATATCTATTTCTGTGACGTTATATTTATGCGATTGGAATCGATCGATGGTCTGCGCTGTGTTCTTCGTGTTATTCTTTCGATTTTCTTTCTTTCTCTTGGAAATGTAATTTTTCGCCCTTTACCGATCGGTTTCTCTCTTTCTCTTGGCCGTTTCTTATTCCTTGTTCGTACAGAGTATCTACACGGTGCTCTATCGAACATGCTACGAGCCACAAGGGAACTTGGAGGCTTTATACCGCACGTATTCTCAGCGAGCGAAAGATTTCTATAGCCATATCACACAACGCCGATAGTGTGCCGAGATTGAACGTTATAAGTCGAATAAATTGTTGGCTCACGCGAGCCGCTTCTTTGCCGTCGGGACTTTGACCTTAAGATATTCGCGACTGATTCACCAAAACTCCTTAAACTTCCCAGTCGGTTGTACACATCGCATTTATTAATTTATTCCTAGAAAATTATTTGAATATTCGTCTAGTTTATTTAATAATTTTTTGTCTGTTTTGTATGATCTTGTTTCGTTCTTTATTCTTGTTAACCCTTTGATGGACACATTTTTATTTTTAAAAAGTTACTTTTATTTAAAATCGAGAAAGAAACGTTGAAATATTTAAAAAATGATAATAATCTAGGTGGGATGTTAAACATCCCGCTGTGCATCAAAGGGTTAAGAAAATAGCTACGTCAAGAACTTCAATCTGTTAGTACGTGTAACCAATATTTTTTGATTAATAAAGTATCTTCATTTTGAGTATTTACTTCCATACCACAGATTATACAGGATCAATGTATATATTGAGGTTCGAATTTTTTTATATATAAAAAAAGATAGGATAAGAATGTTGAATTTAAAATATTGCCAAAAATAGTAATAAAAATTAACATAATTAATGAGCTGTAACAATAAAGGCGAGAAAAATGTACAAATCTCTGCAGTTTGTTTTTCTATGAATCAGATTAACAGGAAAAAAAGTGGAGAGTGAAATAGGTTGCAGCTAATTAATTCGTCGAAAATTATCTGAATATTCGACTAATTTTGAAAATGATTTTTTGGGTATATTGACCCAGAAAAATATTTAAAAATCATTAAATTAAGGTTCGAATTTTTTGTACTGAATAAAAACGGCAGCATAAAAAATGGTAATAAAAATTAGAATAATTAATGAGCTGAAGTAATAAAGGCGAGTAAAATGTGCAAATTTCTACAGTTTGTTTTTCTATGAATCAGATTAGCAGGAAAAAAAGTCTTGAGAGTGAAATAGCCTCCAGCTCTTAAGAATCCACCCCAGAGAGTCCACGTGTCACGCATACGGCACGAAGGGATGACGCGATTTTCTTTTTTTTTCTTTATAGCCGAATTGCTCGAGGGTGAAAACGTTTGGTTAATGCAAGGGCACGTGGAAGGGGGCAATATACCCTCTGCTATGTACTACGTTATATACGAAACATATATGTAATGTATATACATATATATATATATAAATATGGCTCCACAGTATATTAGGAGGATGATTCAAGTTGCACTATCTTATAGTCGGGGATGATATAGAGATGGCCCAGCACGTACGAAACTCGGTCGAGTCTGCGGCTCCTCGAAGGGCGATTTGTCGGCAGTCAACACGACAAAGACATTAGTCCAAGGGGAGGACAGCCCTCGCGGCTGTAACCCCCACAGCAGCAGCACAGGGTGCCATTAGGGATAAAAAAAAAAGAAGAAATATATATATAGAGAGAGATGGTAATAGAGAAGGTTGTACATATATGTATATGATGGGTGTATGTGGGAGAGGTTCAGAGAGAGAAGAAGAAGATTGCCGTGTTGTCGAGGCACGAGCCTCACGAAATTCCGTCCTAAGTGGTCTCAAAGGATGTCACGTTGGGACAAATTGATTTTCCCGGGGTTGAGATGCACCCCTAAGGGCCCCCGCACGCCTAACTCGTCCGTAAGAAACTATGCACTCCCTCTCTCTCGCTCTCTCACTCTCAATTTTTACTCCTCGCTCCCCAGTAGCTTCTATAATAATGCCCGGATTTTCGCTACGCGACAAGAAAAAGAACTTTCGCCGTCCCTTCGTTCCAAAAGCTCTATAGGCGCTTCAACCCTAGTTAACCTTGTTTTCAAAAAAAAAAAAAATTTGTTTTTAATTTTAATAATGAAAAAATGCTGAATTTATTTATGTGAAATATATATGTAAATGTTCTTGATTTTATATTAAAAATATCTGTACATTCACTAAATTTGTTAAAAAAAAATAAAATTCTGATTTGACATTATATCAGAAAAAATGAATTAAAAAAATTTGTCAAATTAACACAGCACATCTGTTGTTTATAAAAATGTACATAATTATTTTTTACCGCGTCTCTCAAATTATTAATATTCGCCCCAGTGACTTTTATAATAATGCTCGGATTTACGCTATGCAACAAGAAAAGGTACTTTCGCCGTCCTTTCGTTTCTCAAGCTCTACAGGCCCTTCAATCCTAGTTAACCTTTTTTTAAAAATGATTTTTTAATTTTTAATAATGAAAAATCCCTGAATTTATATATGTAAAATATATATTAAAATATTCTTGATTTTATATTAAAAATACTTATATATTCGCTAAATTAGTTTAAAAAAATAAAATTCTGATTTGACATTAAATCAGAAAAAATGAATTAAAAAAATTTGTCAAATCAACACAGCACATCTGTTGTTTATAAAAGTGTATATAATTATTTTTTACCGCATCTCTCAAATTATTAATATTCGCCCCAGTGACTTCTATAATAATGCTCGGATTTTCGCTACGCAACAACAAAAGGTACTTTCGCCGTACTTTCGTTTCTCAAGCTCTACAGGCCCTTCAAACCTAGTTAACCCTTATTAAAATAATTTTTACATTTTTAATAATGAAAAAGCGCTGAATATTATATATGTAAAATATATATTAAAATATTCTTGATTTTATATTAAAAATACTTACATATTCGCTAAATAAGTTCAAAAAAATAAAATTCTGATTTGACATTAAATCAGAATATATATTTTTTTTAATTTTGTCAAATTAACACAGCACATCTGTTATTTACAAAAATGTACATCATTATTTTTTCTACCGCGTCTCTCAATTTTTACTATTCGCCCCAGTGATTTCTATAATAATGCTGGGATTTTCGCTACGCGACAAGAAAAGGAACTTTCGCCGTCCCTTCGTTCCCCAAGCTGCACAGACCCTTCAAGCCTAGCTTCCATTTTTTTACAAGTGTATTTTATAGTACATAGGCGAAGTTCCTATGCAAAGAACTACACGTGCTACCGTAAGCCTTGAACGGGACTTTGAAATTGCTACCAGGATGCGAGTACTCGTGAAGGATGTGCCGGCCGGTGTGCATCCACCTCTATATATGCAACGTGCTCCTGTTCAACGATATTCACCGGAGAAGAGGGCTCGATTTATCGACTATCGTATTTCTGTATTCGTTATACGAGGATTTTACGGGTTTTGCCGGTGGTGCATCGAACACAGGCGCAAAATGCACCCCATATTACATATATATATATATATATATTTATGTATATATATGTATATATGATGTGGGAGAACGGGATGTATCCACCACCTATATAAAGTGTAATGCGGATCGAGTCCAGCATATACTTGGTTGGTTACTTGCGCTGCACTAGATACAAAATGTGGGGGAGGAGGAAGGGAAAAATATAAGTTGGATGGGCTCAGCGATGCAACGGCACTTGGGAATTGCCAGCGATAGTTATAGCCCTTCTCTATTTCTACTTCGCATAGTGCTGTACCCACGTTCGTATCTATACGTATATTCTGGACCGTGAAGATATTAAGTAAAGTGCTCTATTTCTAAGATCGCTGCGCTTTCGTAAATTTTCGACGAAAACTTCAAATAAATACTTTTTTTATTTCACTTTTTTCACATGCGGAGGAAAAGAGGCTTTAGATTTAAGTGTTTCGGATTTATACATTTGTGTAATTCCATACCAAGTGAGCCACTCAAATTTAGCATGGTCGCAAAAAGGGTTCATAACTTTTTCAAAAGTTTTGTTAGAGCATCACGAACAACCATTAATTATTTCAGAATTTTTGGACCTATGGTTTGCCCATAATTTAAAATAACGATTTTTTTTATTTCTTTTTTTTCCAATTCGCTGTATATTCATAACTACCGATCGTACAAAAAATTTGTTTCTGTATACAATTTAAGTTTTTGAATGTACTTTTTAATTTAAAAAATTCCATTGTCGATCAAAAAAATTCTGCCATTTTTTGACAAAATAAAGTAGTAATATTTTTTTTAGTCGAGATAGATCATTCCGATTTTTCTAAAAATTTCACAGAATTGCCATTATTATATTTACAAACTACAGAAAAATTGACGTGATGGCCCACTTGGCATGGAATGACCCATTTGTCAAAAAGCAAAAGTTGAAAAACTCTAATTTACAATGATATTCAAACCAACCAATCTTTTTTTTATCAACGTCGATTAATATTTCCGATCCGGTTATAAATCGATGCAATTTATTTCTAGCTTGTCATAAAAATATTTCATCGTGACATATCCGCCTTAAGAGGAAGCGAATAAAATAGTGAAATAATCTATTCCCAGTAAAAGCGTAACGTCGATTTGATGGTAAAACTTGAACTAATCGTCCCGGGAATGCAAGGAGGAGTGATATGCAAGGAGTGACAGGTTAGAGTCAATAGTGAAGAGAGTTCAGAGATAATCCTCGAAGCGTTGTAACCATTTGCAAGAAGGAGAAGTGAATGGGAGTTCGATCGGGTTTTCATCGCGTATCAATGGACTTCCGCTTTGAATATCAAAGAGGCTTCTCTCGGTTACTTTACCAAGTCTTGGTGAATCCGCGAATAAGTTCAAGTCGAAGTAGAAGAAATAGAAGAAGAAGAAGATGAAGAAGAAGAAGAAGAGATCCGAGACAGTGCGGAAAGGGCGCGGTCAGTTGAATTTCTCGGGCAACTACTTCTCTCCTTCGCATTTTCTCGTAAGGTAACTGAAGGAGAAAGAAAGAGAGAGAGAGAAAAGCCCTCCAGGGTCTCGAAAGGCCGACCTGCACATTTCAAACTTCACTCCGCACGTTTCTGATCTTTCTTCTTCCTCTTTATCTACAACAGAGTTTTCTCATCCACCGCTATTTGAGCATGATGGTGGCCCTTCGAAACTCACGGACGATCTTCTCTCCACACAGTAGACGCTTTTGTGTTCGCTACTATCATCGATGAAGCCCGCAAGTGTTTACCCCGAGGCAAAGGACAAGAGAGGAAGAAAATAAAAAGATAGAAAATATAGAGAGGGAAAAATTATATGAAGATTCTATAGAAATTATATATGCAGTATATATGGGGAATCCCACTTAATTTCGAAAAAGTTGATCACCCATTTAAAAAATCGAAATTTTGTCAGATTACATAATTTTATATAAATTTTGCTTCCTCATAGAGGAAGCTTTGTTTTCATGAAAAATTTTTTTTTCGAGATTTTTATATCAGGACACTTAGAATTGTCAAAAAAGTCCAGACAATTGATCTAGAAAAAATGTCCGTATGTATGTATTTGTGTGTGTTTGTGTGTGTGTGTATATATACAACTCCGAAAATTCGAACGCCGATAACTCAAGAACGGTTTTGTATATCGTGCTCAAATTTGGCACACTAGTGTAGCAGCAGACCCTCTTCAACTGTAGCAATTTTCGACAAAATCTGTGCGAAAATTTCGATTTTATGCCGTCTTGAATTTTTTGAAAAAAGGACGTTGTCGCTCTAACTTTCGTAAAATTTATTCTATTTTGTTAAATAGTTGGTTATAAGAGAAGGTGCACTCAATGCTGTTTGGTATTGAATTTGGCTGGAATCGGTAAAGTGGTTCAGATTTTATGGAATTTTGAATTTTCCAAAAAATTGACATTATCGCTCTATTGTAACTTTTGCAAAACTTGAAATAGCGATCTCAAATTTTGTATATAAATGAAACAATATTCAGTCATTATATATGTATAATTTAGTGACAAACGGTATGAAATTTGTGATTTTATGGAGTGTTGAATTATTTTTAATAATATACGTTATCACATTTACCTTCGAAAACGCTCTAATGATAACGAAATAACAGAATAACGAACTAGAAAAAGCGAATTCACAATATGTTTATTTATCTAATTTAAGAAAGGATGCAAAGTAGAACCATGCATATTGCTCCCTCATTATTTTTCGCTTTTTACAAAGCTTCCTCTATGAGTTTCTCTATATGATATATAGAGAATTTCTAAATCTACTAATTACATTTAATTTATATAATCTTAAAGACTTTTTAATTAAAGGACAACAAACTTATAAATGTCATTTTTATGTAAGTTTTTTTATAGTCTATGGATTTTTAAAACTAATTTTCCTAAAATCTTCAGATTATATAAATTCTATATTTTTGTAGAGAGACAGAGAAATACAGAGACGAGGAAGTCGAATAAAAATTTCTATTGTATTGATATACAATTTTTATATAAATTATATATATAGATTTTGTAAGCCAATTTTTACAAAACCTTCAGGCTATATAAATTTTATATATATTATATAAAATCTATAAAAATGCTGTGTTCATTTTCCTATACAAATTATATATATAAGGCAGTATATATAATGTATACATCTCTCTTTCTCTCTTTTCTTTTCGCACAAGAAAGAGAGAGAGAGATACAGGAGGCACTTTCGACTTGCTGGAAAATTGAACGACCACGAACAAAAATTTCTAATTCACGAAGCACTCTAACGCGTGGCTGGATTCCATAAGGAAAAGTGGTAGGGTGATTTCAGCCGCGTTATCTGATAAATCAGCGTTTTCTCTTTAACGCAAATTCTCGTTGAGCTGCCTCATCTCCTCGGCAAGGGAAATGTGCAACGTGGGGGGTTAGAGGATTTTAGGGATAACTTTAGTCGAGGTCGAGGGGCTGTACCCTAATACCCGTACCCCAACAAAAGTCTTTCTTTTTTTCGAGGCGCGCTCGATTTTTATCGAATTACAAAAGAAGAAATTAGCGCTGCGACGTACGGCAGCGGAAAAGAGAGAGAGAATTTTGCCGCACCAGTTACAGTCATTGGAATTGAATTTCCTCGGATGCCAGATGCCGTCAGATCCTTCCTGATTGCGTCCCGATCGACGCCTCGCGCTTAAACTCCGAGATCTCTTTGCCAATTCGCTCGGGGAACACGCGTTTATTCTCTTTGCTTTTTTTCAGACTAGAATAATAATAGTAACGTAGCGTGAATGGCGAAAATAGTGGGTTGAAAAAGATGACTAATTGGTAAAAAACAAAGTGTTGGTACAAAAACAAAGACGATTGATAATACAAAAATTGTAAATACAATTGATAAGAAATTGAAAAATAATATAATTCATAATATTATTATTATTATTCATAATAATAATAATTTGAGAATAATTAACTGTGTAAATTTTTCACAATAATCACAGCAATATTAATATAATGGACATATACACAAATTTCAAGAATTATTAAAAATAGCTTGTTGAAAAAAATGTGTTGTTTAATCGTATTGATTAATTAAAAGACCCGTCCATTGAAAATCCTTCATTATTAACGAGAATAGTTGGTAATGGAATGATGAAAAAAAAAAAGAGTGTGAGGAAAAAAAGTGTCCAATCGGCAGAAACGAGGGGTGAGAAAACGAAGTTTCAGTACAGGAAGCAAAATATTAAAAGTGGAAAAAAAACGAAAGAATTATTACCTCCATAACCCGAGTAAAGGCATTAAAAAGTAAAATGGCATTTTTTTATAGCGTCCCTCGGGAGTAGCGCATATTTCACTACGTGTCCGGCTTAACTATTCCTCCCTGCTATACACTTTATTCTATTTATTCACAGATTGAGAAATTCCATGAAAAACTCTAAGATTATCGTCGTAGTTAATGTACGTTAACGTTACGCTTCTCAAAGCGGATTTTTCAAGAATATTTTCCGGACGTTTGATCGCCATTCCCTCTGTAAGGGATCATCCTATCAGGATTTCACAACGTAAGAGAAACGCGAGGTGCGCAGCCGAACGGTGACTGAGCAATGTGGAAACAAAGCCGAGGGGCTCCTTTCCTTCGACGTGAAGAGAAGTTGCCTCTGCTCCGGTAAAACGATAGTGACATTCATCCGGATCCTCGTGGAAAAAGGAAAGAGGCACGAGTAACACGCGATCGGGCTATGGGGAAAGAAAAATCCTTCAACCCTCTTTTTTCGTGTGTGTCGAAAAAAAAAAAAATCTCCTCATCCACTTAGGATTCCGGAAGCGCAGCAAAAAAAAAAGACGTTCAGCACACAAAGAATTAATTTAAATTAATTAAAACATGAGAATAGGTTTACCTTTCGTTATAATATAGATAAATAATGCGTGATGAATTTTTTAAAATTAGTAATGAATTCTATTGAATGAATCTGCTTTTTTTTTAGTGATTCTGCAACAGAAGCAAAACCAGGAAATTAATCAACTTGATATCAATATGAATAAATTATTGATGATGAATTTTATTTTTTATTTTCAGAGATAAACAAGCCATTTGTTTCTGATAAATGTTTTTTTAAAATTCGTTTGAATAAAAATTGGTATATAGATAAATAATGGGTGATGAATTTTTATAAATTAGTAATGAATTCTATTGAATGAATCTGCTTTTTTTTAGTGATTCTGCAACAGAAGCAAAACCAGGAAATTAATTAACTTGAGATCAATATGAATAAATTATTGAAGATGAATTTTATTTTTTATTTTTAGAGATAAACAAGCCATTTGTTTCTGATAAATGTTTTTTAAAATTCGTTTGAATAAAAATTGGTATATAGATAAATAATGAGTGATGAATTTTTATAAATTAGTAATGAATTCTATTGAATGAATCTGCTTTTTTTTAGTGATTCTGCAACAGAAGCAAAACCAGGAAATTAATTAACTTGAGATCAATATGAATAAATTATTGATGATGAATTTTATTTTTTATTTTTAGAGATAAACAAGCCATTTGTTTCTGATAAATGTTTTTTAAAATTCGTTTGAATAAAAATTGGTATGTAGATAAATAATGGGTGATGAATTTTTATAAATTAGTAATGAATTCTATTGAATGAATCTGCTTTTTTTCTCAGTGATTCTGCAATAGAAGCAAAACCAGGAAATTAATTAACTTGAGATCAATATGAATAAATTATTGATGATGAATTTTATTTTTTATTTTTTGAGATAAACAAGCCATTTGTTTCTGATAAATGTTTATTTTAATTCGTTCGAATAAAAATTGGTAATGGATTAAAAAACAAAGTTTGCTCATCCACTTAAAACTTCGGAAGTACAGCGGAAAATGCGCGAGTGGCAAACAAAGAGAAAAATGAAAGCAAAGAAAACACGAGAACGGGATTAAAATGGAAAGGATGCGTAAACAATTTTGGCTGAAAAATCAAGTTTAAAGCAATTGAAATTGTTGAATTTTACTTTTGCCTTTAGCATTTGTTTGGATACAGAAAATACGTTTATTTTATTATCTGATACGAATAAAGAAAAACGATACAATTGGAAGAATAAAAAAAAAATAGTTTCCTCATCCACTCACGATTCCGGAAGCTCAGCGTAAAATACGCCAGGGGCATAAAAAAGCAAAATGTAAAAAAAAATCTAAGGCGATGCAAACACGATAGCAAAAGCCAAAGCGAAACTTCCACAAGCTATTTTGATTGAAAATCAACTTTTTTTAAAAACCTTTTAAAATATCCGAGCCTCCTTTTTAGAAAATTTGCAACACAGCACAGACAATGAAACACAACATCCGGACATCAATTTATTTGGCTGCGGAAAATACGTTTTTTCATTTGTCAGATATGAATGGATTAAAATTGCAAATTCATCGGAATGCCGGTGACAGCGAGTTTTGCGGAAAATTGCTATATTACAATACCACAGAGAGGGATGAGGATGAGGATAAGGGAGAGGGGGAGGGGAATATTGGCGTCGATTAAGGGGAAAATCGGAAAATCGAGTAGCACCGCTACTTTCTAGCCGTCGCACATGGTCGAGCTTTTTACGTTGATAATATAATATCGAGAATAAAAAACGCTCGCGGCAGGTGATATAATAAATCGGGAATCCACTCTGGATGACTGCATGTGCTCCTGGGGCCAATCGAGTCCATTTTATATACACATATGCACATACACACGTATACTGAGCTTGCCGTCTGGTTCAGCGCTGATATACGTCGTTATATGAAATGCACACACCTGCATTCCCATCGATGCCCTCCAGAAGAACACTCGATCCGATAAATAACTTTTTTTCTTCACCATGGCCACATAGAACGTTCGAGAGAGAACAAATATTTAGACCGTTATAATACTCGTTTTTGTTGTTGTTGACAGTTTTCATTCTGACTCTGCAACAATAACGAACATTATATTGCGTCATAATAACCGAATGAGAAAAAAATATATTTGAAAATATATCTTTAAAAGAATTGTATACATTTCATATATCTTGAAATATATTAAAAATATATATTCTTGAAAAAAAAGCACCGGTGAAATTAATAAAAATTTAAACGTCTAATATTTGTGAAATATATCAAGAAAATATATTTCTCCAATATTTCAAGAATATATTTTTCAAATATATCAAAAATATATCTGTCAAATACATCAGAAATATATCTGTCAAATATATCAAAAATATATCTGTCAAATATATCAAAAATATATCTCAAATATACCAAAAATATATTTGTCAAATATATCAAAAATATATCTCAAATATACCAAAAATATATTTGTCAAATATATCAAAAATATATCTCAAATATACCAAAAATATATTTGTCAAATATATCAAAAATATATTTGTCAAATATATCAAAAATATATTTGTCGAATATATCAAAAATATATTTGTCAAATATATTTCAAATATATCAAAAATATATTTGTCCAATATTTCAAGAATATATTATTTGCGAAGAATATCAAGAATATATTATTTGCGAAAAATATCAAGAATATATTATTTGTGAACAATATCAAGAATATATTATGTGTAAGAAATATCAACAAAATATTTAGTACGAAAAATAATATAATTTTGAATTTTTTTGATTTCGTGAGTGATTTGCGGGTCCAGATGGTTCTCGCAATCATATCGTGATAAAATCGCAGTTTCGCAAAACCCACGTATAAGCTTGTTTCCCTAATTCCACTTGAAACTCTCATTTCGGGTGACATCATTTATCCGACCAACAATGACATTTGGTGGAGCAAAGCGATTCCACAACTGTCGATCATGCGGTGCATGCTCCAACAGAGAAGTGCAGGGTGAATAACGCGGGGGAAATCGGAGCGAATATAGAGGATCCGGGAAAAGCATTAGAGGGTGGATTGTCGAGATTGCGTACCGTGACTCCGACGGGGCTCACAACCCCGCGACTTTTCTAATCTCTATTTCCGTTCGCTATGCGTCCCTCGTAACTTGTACGTGCGGGGTGACTCAGAATCACATGTCATTCCACTGCATACAACCACATTTTGCCTCGAATAACCCGACCAAAAATTCTATTAAAGTCCAGCTTTACTGGACATACGATTTTTAAAAATTATTTCTCGAAAAAGAATCACTGCAGATTAATAATTCGGTGCAAACGAAAATACACAATTGATCTTTTCTAACCCAAAATTTTCGTCAATTTTACAAATTTTTAATTTTTAAATTCCTGATTTTACGAATAAAGTGCAAAAATAATTTGTTGAGCTACAAATTTAACCAACATTTTTCTAAAAAATTTAAACAAATTTTTGTGGACATACATTTTACTTAGTTAAAACATTTTACTTACTTTTTACGGCTTTAAGCAAGAATCAATCGATTTTAACGAAATAGATAATATTTTATAAACTGATATTTAAAAAAAATCTAAACTCTTTTTTCTTTTAATTATTTAACGGTCTAGAGTTTCGAACGGTCAAAACATTATTACAATCAATTATAGGATTCTTAATACTATTTTTTGTCACTACCAAAATAATTCATTAATTATGATTAATTTATTTATTTTCCAAAACCTGAGTGGATTTAGTTTCTATCGTGAACATGATACTTTCCCACGTTAACAGTTATAAAAAAAAGGTAGTTGATTTATTTTACAGGGGTTCGTAAAATGATTTTACAACCCCAATAAAATCATCCAGAGAGTAAACAATTTTCGTGTTTAACAAGTCGCCCGTTGAAAGCGGAAACTTCGAGCGGCAGCTGAGCCAATGGTAAATGGCCTTCGACCCTGTTGTCATCAGTCGCGACACGCGCCGTTGACTGATGATCGACTCACTGAGAAGTTCAATAAAAGCCCGCAACATACACACACACACACACGTAGAACCTAAATGAAAGAGCAAACGACTGAACGAGTCCCTCGAAGTACACCAGTAGAAGTTCCCGTTCTTCCGGTACGATCATCATCATCATCACCGCGATCGTCTTTATTGTAGCGATCATCAACGATCGTGTCTTTGTGTCGACGAAATGCGCGAGGCCGTTTTCAGCCGTTTATCCTCGGCGACGTATAGTAACATCCTCTGGGATGGCTACGACTGTACGATCCCGAGTGAGAGAATTTACGCTTCAATGGTTAACTCAGTCAAGTGAACCGAAAACACTTTCCTTCTCTGTTTCACCGACTTCTCTCTCTATATCTCCATTTTCACATATATATAGAAGAGCGAGGTATAATTGACAGACATTTACAAGAATAATTTTTTCGTAATAATATAAAATAACTTTTGGCAGTATTCTAGATGTTTTGTATGGAAAATAATTGCAGTTTTTTGGTAAATAAAAATAAATATATCTTTATTATTAATAAAATAAATAAATAAGTGGTAAATAAATAAAAATATATTCATTTTTATTTACTTTTATTTTTTTTATTTTTATTATTTTTTGTATTTATTTAAATAAAGAGTGATAAATAAAAATATATTTATTTTTATTTACCACCGTGTAGATATCACAAAAAGTGATATTTATATTTAATTACGTACTTAAATCTGAGATTTAACTAGGTAATTAAAATATAAGATATCACTGTTTGTGTGAAAAAAATATTCTCATGTTTATGACTAAAATCCTACTGAATTAAAAAAAAATGTGTTCGAAAAATTTTGAAAAAATGTATACTTATAATTTCTACATAATAATGCGATCGCGCCAGCAAGATAAATAAGGGAAAATAAGTGCGTTTTTTTTTTTCAACGAATTTAAAAATAATTATTTTTATTTTTCAACCAAAAAGTGATATCTTGGAAATATTTAATCTAAGAAAATTTATTGAGTTTCAACTGCATAATTAAAAAATAAGATATTATAACATTTTTGTTGTAAATAAAAAATAAGATGTGTGAAAAAAATGTTTTGATGTTTATGACAAAAATTCTAAAGTCTAAAAAAAAGTGATCGCAAAATTCTAAAAAAATGCCAACTAATAATTTCGACATAAAAATGTAATCTGACAGAATATTGACTTTTTAAAAAAGTGCTCAAATTTTTTAACGTTACATTGAGTAATCCGCAAAGACTTTCATAGAGAAGATACTGTTCGGGGGCTTTCGAACTGAGCTAGCAGAGAGCTTTGCAAAGACACGCGCGGTCGTTGCATGATCCACAGCCAAGTCTGTTGCTGTATGTTTAATGGAAAAAAGTGCACTTTTTTCTCAATGATTTAAAAGAAGAAAATTTATTCTTCATTCAAAAAGTGATATCTCGGAAATGGCTAATTTAAGAAAATTTATTGAGATTCAACTTTTAAAAAAATGTTTCGTTTATGATATAAATTCCAAACTAAAAAAAAGCGACCCCAAAATTAAAAAAAAAATGGCAAATAATAATTGCGACATAAAAATGTAATCTGACAGAATATTGACTTTTTAAAAAAGTGCTCAATTTTTTTAACGTTACATTGAGTAATCCGTAAGACTTTCATAGAGAAGATACTGTTCAGGGGCTTTCGAGCTGAGCTAGAAGAGAGCTTTGCAAAGGCACGCGCGGTCGTTGGATGATCCACAGCCAAGTCTGCTGCTGTATGTTAAGGCAAAAATGTGCACTTTTTTCTCAATGATAAAAGAAGAAAATTTATTCTTCATTCAAAAAGTGATATCTCGGAAATGGCTAATTTAAGAAAATTTATTGAGATTCAACTGCGTGATTAAAAAATAATATATCACTGTTTGTGTAAAAAAAAATGTTTCGTTCATGATAAAAATTCCAAACTAAAAAAAAGCGATCCCAAAATTCTAAAAAAATTCCAACTAATAATTTCGACATAAAAATGTAATCTCACAGAATTTTGATTTTTTAAAACAGTGCTCAACTTTTTTAACGTTACATTGAGTAATCCGCAAAGACTTTCATAGAGAAGATACTGTTCGGGGGTTTTCGAACTGAGCTAGAAGATAGCTTTGCAAAAGCACGCGCGGTTGTTGGATGATCCAAAGCCAAATCTGCTACTGTATGTTAATGGAAAAAAGTGCACTTTTTTCTCAATGATTTAAAAGAAGAAAATTTATTCTTCATTCAAAAAGTGATATCTCGGAAATGGCTAATTTAAGAAAATTTATTGACATTCAACTGCGTGATTAAAAAATAATATATCACTTTTTGTGTAAAAAAAAATGTTTCGCTTATGATATAAATTCCAAACTAAAAAAAAGCGACCCCAAAATTCTAAAAAAATGGCAAATAATAATTGCGACATAAAAATGTAATCTGACAGAATATCGACGTTTTAAAAAAGTGCTCAAATTTTTTAACGTTACATTGAGTAATCCACAAAGACTTTCATAGAGAAGATACTGTTCAGGGGCTTTCGAGCTGAGCTAAAAGAGAGCTTTGCAAAGGCACGCGCGGTCGTTGCATGATCCACAGCCAAGTCTGCTGCTGTATGTTTAATGGAAAAAAGTGCACTTTTTTCTCAATGATTTAAAAGAAGAAAATTTATTCTTCATTCAAATAGTGATATCTCGGAAATGGCTAATTTAAGAAAATTTATTGAGATTCAACTTTTAAAAAAATGTTTCGTTTATGATATAAATTCCAAACTAAAAAAAAGCGACCCCAAAATTAAAAAAAAAATGGCAAATAATAATTGCGACATAAAAATGTAATCTGACAGAATATTGACTTTTTAAAAAAGTGCTCAATTTTTTTAACGTTACATTGAGTAATCCGCAAAGACTTTCATAGAGAAGATACTGTTCAGGGGCTTTCGAGCTGAGCTAGAAGAGAGTTTTGCAAAGGCACGCGCGGTCGTTGGATGATCCACAGCCAAGTCTGCTGCTGTATGTTTAATGGAAAAAAGTGTAATTTTTTTCACTGATTTAAAAAAAGAAAAATTATTCTTCATTCAAAAAGCGATATCTCGGAAATGACTAATTTAAGAAAATTTGTTGACATTCAACTGCGTGATTAAAAAATAATATATCACTGTTTGTGTGAAAAAAAAATGTTTCGTTTATGATAAAAAAAATTCCAAACTCAAAAAAAGCGGCCGCAAAATTCTAAAAAAATGCGAACTAATAATTTCGACATAAAAATGTAACCTGTCAGAATTTGAATTTTTTAAAACAGTGCTCAACTTTTTGACCGGTACATTGAATAATCCGCAAAGACTTTCATAGAGAAGATACTGTTCGGGGGTTTTCGAACTGAGCTAGAAGAGAGCTTTGCAAAGGCACGCGCGGTCGTTGGATGCTCCACAGCCAACGCTGCTGCTGTATGTTTAATGGAAAAAAGTGCACTTTTTTCTCACTGATTTAAAAAAAGAAAAATTATTCTTCATTCAAAAAGCGATATCTCGGAAATGGCTAATTTAAGAAAATTTATTGAGATTCAACTGGGTGATTAAAAAATAATATATCACTGTTTGTGTAAAAAAAAAATGTTTCGTTTATGATAAAAAAATTCCAAACTCAAAAAAAGCGGCCGCAAAATTCTAAAAAAATGCGAACTAACAATGTCGACATAACAATGTAATCTGACAGAATTTTGATTTTTTAAAACAGTGCTCAACTTTTTGACCGGTACATTGAATAATCCGCAAAGACTTTCATAGAGAAGATACTGTTCGGGGGTTTTCGAACTGAACTAGAAGAGAGCTTTGCAAAGGCACGCGCGGTCGTTGGATGCTCCACAGCCAACGCTGCTGCTGCTGCTGCTGCTGTTGCTGCTGTATGTTTGTTGGTCGCGCGAGCAAGCGAACCGAGTAAGGGAATCGACCAGCAAAGGGAAAGAGAGAGAGAGAGAGAGAGTAGAACGTTCGCTCGCGGCCGCCACCCGGTGAATCGATAAATCTTGCCTGCCAAGCTCTCTGCACTCCTCGGATTTCTCTTCGGGCCATCACTTCTGGCCCCGAAGGTCCTTTCACCACTGTAGGATCCTCCGGGCGGTCGAAGCGCGAACGCTCGCTGTATAGCACTACATGTACTATGTTCTGTGCTCCTTATAGCGTCGTAGCAATATAGTATGTACAGTACCTCGTCCTACTGATACCATCGAGGGCAAACATCGTTGTGAACCGGCGTATGTCTCCACATTGCAGCCTCCTCACATCTCGCTATACGAGAGTAAAGTATAGAATATCCTTTGCAAACGAGAACGACGAGGGGTTGATTCATATCCCGTTTTTTTTGTGTGTGTTTTATATATATGTGTGTGTGTGTGTGTGTGTATGTGTATATATATATGTCATTTCTGCGAGAACGAGCGCAACGTTTCGCTTTGGCGATTCTACTACGACGCGTGTCCCTCGCGCCCAGTTGGTTTTGTTACGTTATAGCACGTTGTGTTACAGACGCAAGCGAGAATTGTTGCGATCCAATGGAATTGCGATTGAATGGAAGTGGAAAGATGACACCGTTTTATTATGGTCATCCGGAGGATCTCTTATTGTTGGGCTTGTTGGATTATTATTTTTGAATGAGGATGAGCCTTTTAGTATCGTGTTTCAACAGTTCTCAACAAGCTTTATGCACTGGAAACGAAATAAAAGATTTTTGTATTGAAAAAAATAAATGTATACATTTTTTCCAGAAAAATTTGGTCCGTTTTCTAATTTTATATTTCGAATTTGACTAATTATTTTTGAAGTTTTTTATTTTGTTAGACTTGGAAATGTGGACATTTTTTTTGTAAAATGAGAGATGCAAATGAGTAAAACGTAGTAAAATGTTTCAACAGTTCTTAACAAGCTTTATGCACTGGAAACGAGATAACAAATTTTTGTATTGAAAAAAATAAATGTATACATTTTTTCAGAAAAATTTGGTCTGTTTTCTAATTTTATATTTCGAATTTGACTAATTATTTTTGAAGTTTTTTTCTTTTGTTAGACTTGGAAATGTGAAATTTTTTTTTTGTATACTGAGAAATGCAAATGATTTGAGAAAAATAATAAGAATAAAATAAATTTGAATGGAACAAAATTATCAAGATTTTCAAGACTGATTTAAACTATCTTATTATAAGATTGCGTGCACACTGCGTGTAAAGTTCGTTGCATATCGACGAGACAGTGAATAACGGCCCTTCGGAGAATCCAATGGATCCTTTCGAGTGTGTCGAGAAAATGTAAGCGAGTGTGTTGCTCGAAACTTTGTGAATTTAGATCAGGCTCTTACATTAATCGGACAGTTGACTGATCGAGTGGAACTGGATGTGCAGGGAGAAAAGAATGGACTGCTTAAAAATCCCATTATCATTTATATGTATTTATTTTTCTATGAATAGAAGATGGGATCAAATAATAAACGTAGTAAAATGTCTTACCTTTTTTTTATTTCATAAGCTCTCATATAAAAATCATGATATGCCTGGTAATTATTAAATGCATTCAGATTAAAAAATGTATGAACTTCGGTTTTTTTTTCCAACAATTAATTTAATATTTTTATCAATTATGTTTTTACAGAAAAATCTGTATTATTGCAGCTATTGGATCAAATTTGATTTGAATTATTTTTTGCATTATTGGCCTGGTAACAATTCAAGTTAAGTATTCAAAGGAAATTACTTGGCTAAATACGCACGAACCAAATACATTGTAATACCAACCATGTAATTTGTTGCCTAGCTGATTATTTGTTAGGGTTTACCAAGTATTTGGCTGGCGTTTATTTAAGCTGGTACTTTCCTGTACACAGAAACTGTTAATCGTCGGTAAATCTGCATGAAGTAAAAAAATTATTCATTTCTATTAATTAAAAACATTGGAATTTAAAAATTAATCGAACGAAATATTTAATGACTCTGACGAAAATATGTATTTGTATAAAATAATTATTAACGACACGGATTATATATTATTATTAAAATTTATCTTAATTGATGAGAAAAAAAAACGATAAAAAGCTTGTTGCAATAAATTGTTCGTTGACTTCAGTAACATTGTAATTAATTAATTTTCACTGGCTTATGTAGCTATTAATATTAATCGATTGAAACATAATATTTAATTAATTATTTTGTTTTAATCCCGACGAATAAAACTTTAATAAGCTGTGATTTCAATCAATTTAATTAAAGTTACTCTACATAGAGAAAAAAGATTTTATTTATTCCAAAGAAATGAACGGAATGATTTTTTTTTTCATTTTCTTTAATGAAATGTTTTTTTGCTTTTAGGGAAATAGTTTGAAATTTGAATTTCGAACAAACAGTTTCCTTGACGAAAATTTTCATTTATTCAATGTCACTACAATTAATTAAATTTCATATCATTCGAAGAAAATATGATATTAACTTAAATGTATTATTTCATTGATGATAAAGAAATATTTCATAGGCCAAGATTTTAAAGAGATTTCTTTGAACTAAGGTAATTTTTTTTCTTGGTTTAATGTAACAACGAAAAATATACCATCGATCGAATTTAAATATATTATTTCATTGATGATAAAGAAATATTTCATAGGCCAAGATTTTAAAGAGATTTCTTTGAATTAAGGAAATTTCTTTTTTCTCGGTTTAATGTAACACCGAAAAATATACCATCGACCGAACTTAAATATATTATTTCATTGATGATAAAGAAATATTTCATAGGCCAAGATTTTAAAGAGATTTCTTTGAATTAAGGTAATTTCTTTTTTCTCGGTTTAATGTAACAACGAAAAATATACAATCGATCGAATTTAAATATATTATTTCATTGATGATAAAGAAATATTTCATAGGCCAAGATTTTAAAGAGATTTCTTTGAATTAAGGTAATTTTTTTTCTCGGTTTAATGTAACAGCGAAAAATATACCATCGATCGAACTTAAATATATTATTTCATTGATGATAAAGAAATATTTCATAGGCCAAGATTTTAAAGAGATTTCTTTGAATTAAGGTAATTTCTTTTTTCTCGGTTTAATGTAACAGCGAAAAATATACCATCGATCCTTTGCGTTATAGGATATCCTCGCTATACGAGATGAAATATAATTGGAAAAATAAAATGGACGCCGACGAACTAACGAAAAAAGAAATATCGAATTTCAAACCGCGTATCCAATCGTGACAGTCACTTGGCAAAAAGAGCGGAAAAAAAATTTTCGTTTTGGCTCGCTGATCGATTATTGCTTCGGCGAAATGAGGGTGAACCGGGAGAGAGAGAGAGTGAAGAAGCCAACGCGGCACAGGTTGTCCGGAAATACGGCAGCGATCTGGATTAGTCGGACGAAAAAATCTGCACGAATCCGTTCAGCTCGACGCGTGGTCGGTCCGCATCGTTTCAGTCTCTCCATCCACAACCAGACAAACAGGCCATTTCGGTCAAATCTCGTACAACCGAAGGAGACTGGGGTTGGTTGACTCAATTTTCGCTTTTGATAGCAATTTACAAAAAAATGGCTGCATATATCGAATTGATGGTGAAGCCATTTTTTTTTCAAATTAAATATTAGCTATAGATAATGATAGTTCTCGAATTAAAAAATGTAATTGTGTACGTTTAATCATTTGCGTCATATTTTTTTCGTTTCGTACGAATCACTTGGTTTCTGATTCCGAATTTAGTTTCCAAATTTAAAAAAATTCTAAATGGCGGTGTCAATATGGCCGAGAAAAATTGCGAAAAGTAATTGTATTTGGATAAAATTCGATATTCGGGGCTTTTGAGGTCACTGATTACGAAACTGAACTGCCAAATAAAAAATTCAAAATGGTGGATTGCCAGTGAAATTAATTTATAATAAAATACCAACGAACCTAAAAATTTTCAAAAAATTCTGAAATATACTCTAGAGTGTCCTAAATAAATAATTAAAGTGTTACTTCCAAGTGTGATCCCAAACCGAAAATTCAAAATGGTTGTTTGCCAGTAAAATCAATTTATAATAAAATACCAACGATCCTAAAGATTTTGAAAAAATTCTGAAATATACTCTAGAGTGTCCTAAATAAATACTTAAAGTTTTACTTCCAAGTGTGATCCCAAACCGAAAATTCAAAATGGTGGATTGTCAGTAAAATCAATTTATAATAAAATACCAACGAACCTAAAAAATTTTTGGAAAAAATTCTGAAATATACTTTAGGATATCCGAAATAAGTGCCTAAAGTGTTGTTTTGATGTTATTAGAAGTTCAATAAAAAAAAAATTTTGTTTGAAAGACGGACTAATTTTCATTACCGCCATTTAATCTGCTACGAATTTTAGTCGCACATATTGGAAATCATTCTCAAACCTCTATACTGTCATTATATAAAAATTCTCATAGGAAAAAAGCGCGTCGTGAATTGTTCGATTTTAAAATGAGCTAAACCCAAATTGCCCCTGATCCAACTAGCCCCGGTCTCCTCTCTATGTGCGTTCCCGGCGAGAAACGCGCAGCTCGGATTTGCGAAAAAAACTCTACGTCCGCTCTCTCTCCTCTCTCTCTCTCTCTTTCCCTCTTTCGCTTCGCTTGTCCACGCGAACCTCGGTGAAACTCATGAATTATTCCTGGACCGCGCGTTAATTAATTCTCACGGTTCGCACGCACTGAGTGCGCGACATTCTCTCTCTCTCTCTCGCTTTTTAGATGGTATGCGCTGGTGAGGGAGTAGCGCTCGCGCAATATGCCCGAAACCAAAATCCCCTGACTGGTCGCTACGATTTATGCTTCTGTGGGTTTGTACTTAGCGCCTGTCGGAATTTCCGTGTTTCAGCCGAATGGCCCCGCGTCAATGCACTGGAAACTTTGAAAATAGCCAATTAATAAATTTCTGCTATTCCCACACCCCCGCCTGTCAATTATACCAGTGGTAAATCACGTCGGTCAATAGAATCGTATAAATGTTCACGTGGTTCGTTGCCGATTCGATTGATGAGCTAATAAATAAAGGGGTAAACGAATGGAAGAACAAAGTACATGCAGGTAGTCTCTGTATATACGTAATATTGGATAAACATAAGTAACGTTATTTGTTGGCTTGGAATTTAACGCCTCATGAATTTGAAATAAAATAATACACATTATTTTCATTCAATTTAATTATATATTTATTGATTTAGGTGTTTTTAATATATTCATATTTTGAATGCGAAAAGTAACACGAGGAATAAAACGTTAAGAATTTACATTAATTTTTCCTTCCTCATAGAGGAAGCTTTGTTTTCATGAAAAAAAAAAATTTCGAGATTTTTATGTCAGGACACTTAGAATTGTCCAAAACGTCCAGAAAAGTGATCTAGAAAAAATGTCCGTATGTATGTATGTATGTGTGTGTGTGTGTGTGTGTGTGTGTATGTATACAACTCCGAAAATTCCAACGCCGATAACTCAAAAACGGTTTTGTATATCGCGCTCAAATTTGGCACACTAGTGTAGCAGCAGACCCTCTTCAACTGTAGCAATTTTCGACAAAATCTGTGCGAAAATTTCGATTTTATGCCGTTTTCAATTTTTTGAAAAAAAGACGTGGTCGCTCTAACTTTCATAAAATTTAGTCGATTTTGCTAAATAGTTGGTTATAAGAGTAGGTGCACTCAATGCTGTTTGGTACTGAATTTGGCTCGAATCGGTAAAGTGGTTCAGATTTTATGGAATTTTGAATTTAAAAAAAATTGACATTATCGCTCTATTGTAACTTTTGCAAAACTTGAAATAGCGAGCTCAAATTTTGTATATAAATGAAACAATATTCAGCCATTATATATGTATAATTTAGTGATAAACGGTATGAAATTTGTGATTTTATGGAATGTTGAATTATTTTTAATAATATACGTTATCACTTTCACTTTCGAAAACGCTCTAATAATAACGAAATAACGGAATAACGAAATAGAAAAAGCGAATTCACAACATGTTTATTTATCTAATTTAAAAAAGGATGCAAAGTAGAATCTTGCACATTGCTTCCTCATTATTTTTCGCTTTTTACAAAGCTTCCTCCATGAGGAAGCCAAAATTGAATAACATACTTTTTTGCTTCCTCAGAGAGGAAGCTTTGTAAAAAGCGAAAAATGATGCGGAAGCAATGTGCAAGATTCTACTTTGCATCCTTTTTACTTTAGGTTTTTATTTTTGTGTTGTTTTTTTTTTCTATTGGAGAATTTTGTTATTTTACTTGAAATTTTATAGAATTTACAATAATTGTGGAAATTACATAAAAATTGGACATTACAGGAAGTAGAAAAATTATTCACACAAAAAAAAATACAACGTTTTCAATTACCTCAAATTGAAAAAATGCGATTGGTAGGAATGGATAATTTGATATTGAAACCCTTGTCCCGACTTTTATTCGGAGAGGCTACTTCAATGAGTGCATCATACTCGAATAAGTGAGGTTTCAATGTTATCGATTATTGCAACCGATGTGTAATAATAAACCAATAAAACTTGACTCGTGCAAGCAATACTTTTTTGCTCTCTTAACCAGATCGTGTTTTAAGGGAATTGGCAAAGTGATTGGTTCACTCAACTTCCTTTTTGTGGCTTCCATCATCTCATGCAATTTTTTTCTCGGATGTCAATTTCATGTATTTATGAAAAAAAATTGGTATAACGATTACGTATAAAATAACATAGTAAAAAATAAATAAAGCGTCAAAGTAAAAATGTGCGACGACTAAAAATTAATAAAATTATTTTGTCGACATTTGACGACAAAAATCATAATTATTTTTTCCAAGTTTATATAAATCTCGCCTCGAATAATGAATCGAATGTAAATGGTTGCATGATCGTAATAGAATTTTTGCAAATTTATTGATTCGCCCACCTTTCTTTTTGTAGCTTCCATCATCTCATGCATTTTTTTTTTCTCGCCTGTCAATTTGATGTATTCACGGAAAAGAAATTTCGTGTAACGATGACGTATAAAATAACGCATTAAAAAATAAATAAAGCGTCAAAGTACAAATTTGCGACGATTAAAGATTAATAAAATGATGTTATGGAAATTTCACGAGAAATCATAAATATTTCTTCAAAGCCCCTATAAATCTCTCTTCGAATAATAAATCCAATGTAAATTATTGCATAATTGTAATAAAAGTTTGTAGGACATAACTGACTCGAAACGAACGAATAATACGAAACTGTGATACGAAAGTGGCCAACGCAGTCATAATCCCTTTCCAGCTTTGTTTCCACACTTAATTTTCCATTATCATGAAAAGCCTCTCGAGTTTATGGTACACTATGCCCCGGAGAGTATAATCGGTCAATTGGATTGCCGCGAATGGAATGTAACCTTGTTTGAAATTCGCCGAATGTATATATATATACGCAATGAAGCTTTGTAGAGTAAATAATTGGGCCCGCACGTATACGAGTCTCGTTTTACACTATGTAGTACGGAGGTTGAAAATAGCGAGCGAGTGATTCGAACGACTAGTAAATGTGATCGTTGAGCCGTTGGGTTTGGAGGAAATAGCGGGAATGGCATGGGTGGATGGTTTCGACCACGCTGGTCGGTAGATAGCACCATCAGCAGGCCCGAGGGCTTGATGCTGATGCTCGGCCGGCCCGTGGAATTTCAGAAAACATTTCAGCCTCTCTTGGACCCCAACAATTCGTTCCTCGTTCGTTCATTCGTTCGTTCGAGCTAGTATTTCCTCTCTGCTCTTCATCCACCGTTGCATTCGTTCCCATTCCTATTTCGCTTCATTTACGTTCACTGGGATTCATTATTCGAACGTCCGCGCGTACCAACCCTTCTCCTATGTATACGGGCCATTCCAAGTCAACTTGATAAACACTAAATCCTTCGTACGTTTAATTCGACTTATTCCTATTTTACCAAAAAAATAAATTAACATTTTTTTAATACCTTGTCGTCAAGTTTTGTCATATACTATTTTTAAAAAAATTATATGTAATTGTGTGCTGTAATTATTAATAATATTGTTTAATCTCTTAGCGTACCACCACAAAAGAATGTAATTTAACATCATTTTCACCACATAGTCGCTAAAAACCATGTTGTTGTTGTGACTATAAATAAAAGGTTAAAAATTTTTTTTTAAATATTGTTTAAAAATGAAAAAACAAAATATTTTATTTTTCAAATTGGAAATATAGTTTTAGTATGCATTAAAATATGGAAAAAAATTGTTTTACAATTTACTGAGAATAAAATGTCTTTTAAAACTATATACAAATGTCTTTTCTTCATTAAAATCTTAAAAAAGTGAATGTCAAAAGATGCTATGAATTTTTATATTTAAGAACAAAAAAAAAAGTTTAATTCTGACTTTCAATTTTTTTTTTGTTCTTGAGTATTTTTTTCAATTTTAATAGTATAGAATATATATAAAACAATATTTTATAGTATAAAAACAATACTAAAAAAAATAGAAATAAATTGAATTAAATATATAAAGAGTGAAACGTTGAACTTGACCTGGAATGGCCCATAAAACAATATTTTATAGTATAAAAACAATACTAAAAAAAAATAGAAATAAATTGAATTAAATATATAAAGAGTGAAACGTTGAACTTGACCTGGAATGGCCCATATATATATATATGAGTATACATACAATGTCGACCACATAGACGCACCAACGGTACTCATTAACTGCACTTTCAAATTCTACGTATCTATAGCAATGCACAACGTATCACTCAGCTTCACCATCATTTCGGATTTTCTGCTGTGGCCTGTCGGAATTTCCATCGCATTGATACGCAGCTGAATGTTATTATTGTTATTTTCATTTTTATCTCCAAACCCTGCCAGTCGGAATGTCAGAGATCATATTGTTCGTGCCAATGTCAGTGAGGATTGTGCGTCCACTTCATTGGTCAACCAGAATTTTTTGATTGATCAATAATCAACGGAGTCCAAAGGACAGTTTTTTTTATTCGTTTCAATTATTCAGCAATTGGGAGAAGTCGACAATGGCACAGCGAAATTTCTCTTTAACAGCTGCGCAATATTGTTGTTTTAGATTGGAGTGCTTTTGTAGCTGGTGCATGACAGCTCATTGGACGCTACCCCAGGCAAAAAATCATGTCATTCTTTGTTTTACTATCAATCAGAAATATCGATTTGAAGCCTCAAAAATATGGACAGACTTTTTTTAAATTCGCAGTAAAAATAAATTTGTAACATTGGGATAATAATTTTCGCATGTAACAAAATTTAATTTCAAAGAATTTAAATATTTTCTTGTGGAGTTAGATGCGATTTTTGTATTTTTGTAATTTCGTCGAATTAAAAAAAAAATAGAATTACACAAAACCTACAATTTGTTATTTTTCCATTTAATCTCAATTTTTTTCAATATTTATTTTGATAAAAATAGCATAAAGTGAAAATACAACATTTTTTACTTTTATTTGCACGGCCAGAAATTTATTAAAAAATTTTTTGTGAAATTATTAAAAAATTTATTTTTTTGAATTCAATTAAATTTGTTTATTTAAATTGTCGGCAAACTTATGCTGAAAAGATTAGGCGACTGAAATTAGGTTGTTTATTTTTTTTTTTGTCAAGGACGACTTGATCACTTTATAGGTTTTTATGTAATACAATATTTCACATTTATTGTAGAGACGTGCTAAAATTTCGAAGCATTTAGAAAATGATTAAGACTATGGGACTTTGACATGATAGCGAAAATAAGCTTTAGGAGTAGATATATCGTGGGCTCGGGACTTGTCTGCAAGCTCTCGCGGATTCGTGCGGAGAAACTCGTCAAGATTTAATTCTTAGTTAATCGAGTCACGTAGCGAAGCGAGAACAGCGATATTTTACCGGGTTTCGCTACCGGCAGTCTAGGGAGATATATATACCGCACATAGCGGCCAGTTTCTCGGGACCGTTTCACGGAGTTACTACGTGCCGATCCAATTTCCGAAATCGCCGCGTTTCCAAACGACTCGCGAGCGAAAATCCTATACCTTCGAGAATTTATTAATGAATGTGTTACGATTCTCGTGGGATATTGCTGCAAATGGAGTTTCAATATCTCTTAAAATGGCTCCAATTCCGTGAATCTCCGAGAAAGTTCATTCGACAAAATCGTAAGGCGGTGATTTCTTTGGTTAAGAAAATAAAAATAAAAAAACCATAACGTTTTATCCGTCTCCGTCTCTAAGGACGAACTGTCACTCTAATCGATTAATTAACACACGGAGAAAAGTCCTGGTAAGATTCCCCTGGTAAGGAAACCCTCCAAGTTTGCCTTTGGCAGAAGCGGCTGCGTTGACGAAAACTTTTGCCAATTTGGCTAATTGCCAACCGGATAACAAAACGAACGAATGAATTTTCGCTGCGTGCATCCTCAACCGCTCGGAACGATTCGAAGCATCCGAACAAAGATGATGAACACTTCGAGAAAGTCGAGAGAAGTAAGATTAACAATAATAATAATTATATCAATCTGGCAGAGAAAGGATGTTTGTCGTCAAATAAACGCCAAGAAAATTGTGGTAAATGCAAACAACATATTTAATAATTATAAAGAATATTTAAAAAATTATGGAATATTCTAGTAAAATATTCGGCGCGAATTTTTAGAATATTCTACTTAAATATTCTAGAAAAATATTCGAACCAAATACTCAGGGGCTATTTTGAGAACGTCAAAAGGAATAAGATTAATAATAATCATAACAATCTCGCAGGAAATGTTTCTCTTGAAGTAAATGTCAAACAGAGTATAATAACTGTAAACAATATGTTAAATAGTTACAAAGAAATTCCATATAAAAGATATAATATTAAAGACCAAGGTAGAAATACCTTAGTAAGAGATGAGTAAAATATAACAAAGAACCAGTGCATATGGATGAATCAGACATTCTCCATCAGCTCAGCTACATTATTTTTATAATTTTTCTTTCCATCATTTAGCCATTTTGTATTTTTCTTTTAATTTTATATCACCTTCATGTGTCTCTACAGAATCTGTAGAAAAATTCACAGAGACGGCAAAAAATAATTGTAAAAGGAAAAAAAAAAGTTTTTCATTAGTTATAGTGACTGAATTGGCGAAAAATTCCTCGCATACGGAAAATCGAATGAGAAAAGTCACAGAAGCACAAGCAAGTAAATGACACACTGGAGCTTGTCTCGCCACTGGGAGCCAATTCCATTATGTACTCTGGGACGTTGAAAAGTCATAAAGGAAAGAGAAGAGAATAAAATTGGTAGGGGATTCCCAGACCTTATCGGAAAATCGCTCGATCGCAATTACGTTTAATTAAGTCGACTGGACTCGGACGGATCGCGTCTCACAACGTCACGACGTGATCCTCCAGCGAGTATTGGTCCTCCGCGATACTCTGATAAATTAGTACCAATTGGTTCGGTGGCCGATTGATTGGAAATTTTATTCTGGCTGTTTCGTAACATCCGAAGTCATGTAAAAATATGCCACCATAAATACTAACCTAGTTGTCAAGTTTCTATTTCGATTCACATCCTAATTCGTTTCAACGTCAAACTCTGTTTAATTTAGCTCATCTTTTAAAAAAATATTTGGTATCCCCTTTATTTTTAAATAAATAATTAAAAAGTATTTATAATAAATATGTCAAATTTACTAAATTCTTAACACCTATTTTTCTCGTACAAAACCACCAATTACAAAAAAAAAAATATTTTCAATTTCAATTGTTGTAATATTGCAGGCAATATTTTTTTTTCCACTATTTCTTGCAATATTAAAGCGAAAAATAGTATTTTTTCAGCTATTCAAATGTTTACACTCTATTTTATAATTACTACATATTATTATTATGATATCATAATTACAAAACAAATTGTACTGCAAACTATATCTCATGAATTAATGGGGATTTACAACTCTGTTTTTGATTATACAATATTTCCACATCCGCCTTCATAAAAACATTCCATACTTAAGCATATATATAAAAAAAATCATTTCCATACAATAATTCCACGTCCGCCTTTATAGGAACAATCCATACTTTAACATATCCAAAATCATTTCTGATAAAACCATTTCCCTACAATGTTTCCACGAATAATCACATCCCTACAAAGTCATTTCCATTAGATTCCTTCGTTTTAATCGGCTACACTTCATATAAACACCCCGCTCGTATCTGTCAATATCCCTCAAATGCCTTTGGTCCAAATTTCCACGTTTGATAACTTCCCGATTTCAGCTTTCATCTCGTTCTTCCTTGAAATATCTGCAATTAGCTTGCTCTCCTTGTCACACCAAATAATCCATGCTCGTCGCACTCGTTCAGCGACTTAAATTTTACATGAAAACTGATGTTTACGAAGATTCCAGTCAATTTTGCATACGTCTCCCAAATGTTGACTTCTCACTCCTCCATTTTTTTCCTAATACCTCGCGTTTCAATCCAGATAATCCCAAATCACCACCAAGTTCCAATGTATTTTATAACACATCTGTGGTTATAATAAATATGCCAAATTTACTAAATTCTTAACATCAATTCTTCTCTTAAGGGGAGGGAATCAGGTCAAAAAAATTGAATTTGAAAATTCAATATCATCCAAATTCTCTTGCATATAAAAATGGTCAGTGAAATATGTTGTTGGTACTTGATGAAAGGATTTTTTACTGTTGTCTGACTTGCATATGCCTTTCAGTATTAACTTAAGCAAAGATCTTAGGTTTTCCACTCTACGCGTGATTCAGACCAAACAGCTAGGCAGATTGGGCTAGTTGACGTCTCATTTTCTTCTTTACAAAAAGATACACCGGCTAAGCGGAGCAAAATTTTTTTTTTTTCATCCTGAAAGCAAAGTTAATCAATGATTTAGAAAATAGCATAAAATTGATTTATTATAAATTATGTCACTTAAAAACTATTACCTTTTATTAACATTTGCTCCGCTTAGCCGGTGCAGAAAGTGAAATAAAAGAAAATTATTGAATAAAAAAAAAAAAATTCAACACCCTTAATTATTTTGTGTCAACAAAAAATCGGCCTGCGGATGTACGCATATAAAAACAATAAATAAATAAAATAGTTTCAAATTTAAATATAATATTCTAATAATTTTTTACGATTTTTGAGGAAATAAAATATAAATGGTACCGTAAAACTTGGCCATTTTTGCGAATTTCGGCTTATAACTTTACGAACACATAGATTACATAGAAATTAACATTTTTACAAAAAAAAAAAATTAGATTTTTTCACATTTTTGACCTGACTCCCCCCCCTTAAACTGTCAAATAAAAAATATATTTGAAATTTCAATTGTTGCAAAATTGCAGGGAATATTTTTTTTTCGATTTCATTCCGAAATTGAGAGGCAGTTTACCAACACGGGTCAATGCTTTCTCGTCAGACACGAAGCCGGTGGTATATCTTTTTTTACGAGGAAAAAAAGTAGAGTAAAGAGCGACGAGAGCATGAATGTTTAAGAAGCTCCTGTGACTCGACGTTGGTGGATGCGACGCGGTGTTGGAGACGAGCACGTGAGCTGGCCACTGCGGCTAGAAGCTATATACGATCAGCACGCGTGTATCTTGCTCATGTGTGCACACACACATATATATATATATACTTCATGCAGGGGTGGCTCACAGAGACGCGCAGGAATCACCTCTGAATTATGCAAAAACATTGATTCGAAGCGTGAAACATGCAGCAGTAACGTCCGTGTGCCAACTCCTGAGGACTCCGGGGGATGTAGCAATTTCAGTGCGCACCCCACCGCAATAATAACGGGCACATTACGTACGTACGTACTCGCACTCTCGAAAGCATGAATAGAGCTTTAATTCTGACATATAGCTCAGCGAAATTGGTTGCAATTACTGTGCAACGGTTGTGTCCACATCGTGACAGCGAGTCTCATGACAGTACAAAAAAAATGTTAGTTAATATTTCCCATAGTTTTTCTTTCGTTACTCCACTGAATTAATAGCAACGTCATTCATATGGGTACCATAAGTGATCCGGACTGATTGTCAGAAGCGTCGTTATTGGTGTTGGTCGACAGTTCTGGAGCGTTAATTATAGAGTAGAAGGTTTAGACTATGCAGACGATAATCGCAGTCGTTTTTGCAGGGGGAAAAAAATTTACGGCTCGTTTAACCCGTTAACTAGCAACGTAATATATTTCCTACATTGCGAGAATATTTTTCCAAAGACCTTCTTTCATTTTGAACGAAAAATTCTGAATAAAATTGACAACCACTGGAATTTTATTTTGAATAATTTAATCTACTTTTTAATTTTATGAAGTAATAAAGCATTTGGATGTCAAAAATTGACAAGTGAATTAATCGAAAACAGACATTTTTTCTCATACGTTTAAATAAATTCTTGAATAAATAATTTTACGATGATACTACCTTAACACCCGTGAAATGATGAACGTTGTGAGCCGTCGATGTTTATTCGATAGCATTGATGAAACATAACATGTGGTTCTAACGGCACACTTGTTCGATTGAAAAATTGGTGGAATATTTTCGTAAAATTCGTTTCGTTGCCAGGATTGGAAAGGTTGAAGGGGGTTTATTAAATCAACGCCGAAGTGAGGTGATCGAACCGTCACGAATTCATGGAAATTTGCAAACGGCAGTCGGAAATCCATACAATAAATTCAATATCTGTAACGCTTGGATATCATTCCGACTTATATACACATATATCAATGTTGCATCCACGTTTAATATTTCTGGATAATGTATTTGGTACTCTCGTCATTTGTCGACGATAATTATCGACCAGTACGATCGAATTAACGTTTCAAATTGAACCTTGGCAAATCTCTAATCGGAAGTACCTCCATCTCACTCTCTCTCTCACACTATCTCTATTATTCGCGTTCGTGAATTCGATCCGCGAACTGCTGCTATCACCCAATTATCCGCGGTCTCAAATTATATTTAATTTAGCACGCTCCGTTCGTTCACCGCAGCGTGCGGACAGCCGCACGGCAGAACACGGATTGACGGGAGCTAAAATCTCCCCGCTGCCGAACTGAATGATACTCATAACGAGCTTTACTCTCGTTAGCTTGATTATCGCTTCGTTTAGCGATCCTCTCGACGTTCATGAACGTAGCGGCCGAATTTGACGGTCGATTTCCATGCTCAATTGGATTATTCTATGGATGTCCCAATAGCGATCGAATCGAATATGATATTTTTTTAAATTATCGAATATTCGAAAATCTATCGGTTTTTCGAAAAATCATCGAATATTTAAAAATTTATGCGATTCTAGAAACATTATTCGACTATTTCAAAATTTATGCGATTTTCGAAAAATTATTGAATATTTGAAAATTTAGGCGATTTTCGAAAGATTATTCGAATATTTGAAAATTCATGGAATTGTCGATAAATTATTCGAATATTTGAAAATTCATGGGACTTTCGATAAATTATTCGAATATTTGAAAATTCATGGGACTTTCGAAAAATTATTGAATATTTGAAAATTTATGTGATTTTCGAAAAATTATTGAATATTTGAAAATTTATGTGATTTTCGAAAAATTATTTAATATTTGCAAATTTATACGATTTTCGAAAGATTATTCGAATATTTGAAAATTCATAGGATTTTCGAGAAATTATTCAAATATTTGAAAATTTATGCGATTTTCGAAAAATTATTGAATATTTGAAAATTCATGGGACTCGAGAAATTATTCGAATATTTGAAAATTTATGAGATTTTCGAAAAATTATTGAATATTTGAAAATTTATGCGATTTTCGAAAGATTATTCGAATATTTGAAAATTCATGGAATTTTCGAGAAATTATTCGAATATTTGAAAATTCATGGGACTTTCCAGAAATTATTCGAATATTTGAAAATTCATGGGATTTTCGAAAAATGATTAAATATTTCGAAAAAATAATGGAATAATGGAATAATTGAATAATCGAATATTTTTATTGTAGCATAGTGTGATCGGTTGAATAACTGAATATTTCATTCCATTTAAAATTCAGAGTCGATTAATCGAAATTATCTCATACACCTAGATTATTCGCCATCGCTCGCTTAATTTAAATTTACCGATAGAAAGTGTCTATACTTATACAAACATACTCACCGTGCGTCAGATGAGATGAGATGAGATGAGGGAGAAGGAAAAACCTTGGTCCCTCTTTTCTATCCGATCCCCACTGAACTCGAAATTGTTTTTTAAATCAGGAACCGCCCGTCGATTGAATCTATTTTCTTCGATGCAACCTAACCGAGGGATAATCCGGCGCGACGACGAGGAATAAAAAAAACAGCATGCGCGGGGGACTATTGAAGCCACCGAATTTATATTGCAGATAAGAGCAAACTGATCGGCATCAAAATTCATGCCAGAAGTCATATTGTATTTTTGCTTATTAAGACTTATAATTCAAGATTACCGTAATATTGGTGAACTCTTATTATCTTTATAATTAAACAAGCCTGCAAAGTAGCACTTTGCAAATTGCTTTTCTCACTATTTTTCGCTTTTTACAAAGCATCGTCTATGAAAAAGCTAAAATTAATTAACATAGTTTCTAGAGGAAGCTTTGTAAAAAACAAAAAGGATGCAAAGTTGAACTTTGCACATTGCTTCCTCATTAAATTTCATCTTTCGCAACGCGGCCTCTATGAGGAAGTTCCTTTATTTTATTTTTGGCTTCCATAGAGGAAGCTTTGCGAAAGATGAAAATTATTAACGAAGCAATGTGCAAAGTTCAACTTTGCATCCTTATTTTAAATACAAATTAAAGAAGTACGAAAATAAACATTTTTATAAATTCAAAATTCTATAAAATCTAAACCGCTTTATGTATTTCGCTTAAATTCAATGCCGATCGTCATTTTTCATTGCTTTATTCGTCAAAAATTGTTTAAGCTCATTATCTAAAAAATTGTGGTAGAGAACATACCGAGAATTTTTGAAAAATTCAATGTCTTATAAAATCTGAACCACTTTACCAATCTTCACCAAATTCGATATCTAGTACAACTGGATGTTAATTTTACCTTGCAATAGAATTGAGCAGGTTTGGTCGAACTTAACTTAAATAAGACCGAAAACAAAATTTTTTCGAAAATTCAATATTTTATAAAATATAAACCGCTTAATGGATTTCGTTCAAATTCAATTCCGACCTTTATTTTTCATTTCTCTATTTGTTCAGAACTATTTCGCTCATTAGCTGAAAAATTGCGGAAGCTAGAGAACATACATTTTTCGAAAAATTGAAAGGCTTATAAAATTTGAAATAAAAAAAAATTTCGAAAATATATACATAGGAAGGGGCGTTGCTCCTCTACCAGTGTGCCAAATTTCAGCTTGATTATTAAAGTCGTTTTCGAGATACATCGGTTTGAATTTTGCAAGCGTGCCACAAACACACATACATACATACATACAGAACTGTAAATGCCTAATACTTATAGAAATAATGACGATGATACGATCAGCTTTATAATTATGATTTTATAATAATACTAGGGTTAAGCTTAAGCGCCCGAGTCTCTTTATATAAGTTTTGACATTTGACATAAACAAAAAAAATGAATGCATGATATTGGTCCCGATCGCAGTGTGACTGACTGACGACACCTCCGACCAATGACAGCACGAATAAAACGATGACAGTGACTGCGATATTTTCGATATTTTCGAGATATCTCGAGCCACCAACTTTTTAAAAGAGGAACATGTAGCGATTGTAATACGATGATTAAACTTTGGAATGGCTGCAAAAATTATTATTTTTCAATAAAAATTCACGGTAATCCTTTTGAAAAAATGGAAAAAAATAAGTAATGCATTACTTATTTCTTCCATTTTTTTCCACTATTTCTTGCAATATTAAAGCGCAAATTAGTATTTTTTTCAGCTGTTTACATGTTTGCACTCTATTTTATAATCACTACATATTATTATTCTGAAATCATAATTACAAAACAAATTGTACTGTAAACTATATCTCATGAATTAATGGGGAATTACAACTCTGAATAAATACATACATACATCCGGACATTTTTTCTAAACCACTTTTCTCGACGTTTTGGACCACTCTGAGTGTTCTGACGTGAAAATCTAGAAATTTTTTTTTTTTTACGAAAACGAGGAAGCAAAAAAAAGTAAAATCGTCGAAATTTCTTTGGCCGATACAAATCATGTCACATTAAATGACAATTACAAGGCAGCTTCTTGATTAGCCACAAGTTAAAATTCAACCGTTGGTCGCGAGTCATCTTCGACTTCGCAACTCATCTCGAGACTACTCTCTAATTGTGTAATTGATTTTAGCGTGAAATTAATCGTAAAGCCTTTCGATTATTATTCCATTCGTCTTTGCATCCTTCTTTTTATTTCATTCCTGCTCCTGTGATCATCGTGATCACGCTCACGGTTCAAGAAAATTCCTGTCGTTCATAGATAAAACATGAGTCAACTTTATTATTCCATCGCAACGGTAGAAGCTGCGCTTGTTCGACGAGCTCGATAAAGACTTGCGCAATATGGATTACGTTCCTCGGCTATAACCCGAAGATCAAGCGCGATAATTTTTCCATAATTTCTCGATCAAATCACAATATCTCGACAATCATCGACGCGGTCAATATTGCTTCACGATCTCGGCCACCATGCACCGTTATTACCGGTCATAAATCTTATGTTAAGTAATCTGACGATTTTTTTTTAAACGCAGAGGATTGAGCACAAGAATTATATTGCAACTCCCACGCAAACTGCAGTAGGTTGCGTTCAACGCGCTTATTAAACGTATCTCGCATGAAATTATATAGCCTCTCCCTTTCGATCAAAGTAGACCTTGAATATCCGGCATTTACATATTAAAAATAAACAGTAAAAGCGCAACGTACGAATTTCACGATCAATTCCACGCTCGATTGCATTTTTCTCTAATTGAAGGTTATGCGAATATTCAAATCGATTAGGATATTCTAAAAAATATCGCATATTCGAATAGGATATACTAAAAACTATCGCATATTCGAATGGAATAGGATATTCTAAAAAATGTCGAATATTCGAAGCGAGTAAAATATTCTAAAAAATACCGAATTTTTTAAGTGGATTGTTTATTCTAAAAATGAAATTGAATAATCAAATATTTAAAACTTTGTATAAAAAAAATTGGTAAATTTAAAAAAAATGCTTGGTTTATGTGAAAAAAGAATGAAATATTCGCTGTTCTTGTTAAGCGTATTTCGAATAAAATTATATATAATCTCTCTCTCTCTCTTTTGATCAAAGTAGATCATTCAGCATTTATATATTAAAAATAGGCAGTAAAAGATAAACAAGCATACAAAAATTTCTGGAATAGTTAAATAGCAGTATCGATAAATCGGCAATCGTTCGATGCTCGGGTTAAATTTAATCTAAAAGCCACGTCGATTATGATTAACGTATGTATTCCGTGATCCGTGAATAGATGAAACGTCGAAGCAACTCAGCGAGGCTGGCGTGTTGTACTCAGCGTTATTATCGAAGCCCGGCTAACCGAGCAATGAATTATTCGATCGCTTCTCTAGCCGAGAAAATGGATACCTATCGTGATCACGTGCACCTGTTTTGAAGCTGGTGTTGCTTGACCATTTGGTGGAGATAGAATTTCTGGTGGCGCCTTTGCCATTGTTTAACATTTCCGTTTAACGCGGTTTGGCCTCGCTCCGTTCTAGGCTCGTTCATGCGTGTACTGGAATTTATGCGTCCCTAGAAGCACGAACTGCAAAGCGTTTAACCGCTGGCAAGATGATATTCGAGATCAACGGACAAACATAGATGTGGCTCTGTTATATTATCGCCCAAAGGATAAACTATTCGCAAGGAGTTTGAGAGTTTACAGGAATACGAATGCGAACAAAGAGTCGAAACAGCTGGCTTACATTATATGGTTTTTGTTTACTTGGGTTTGTCTGCATTCAGCCTTCGACCCAGATTACTTTGGTGGGTGAATAGAATCTACTCTTGACCAATTTATTTTAGACGTGTAAAAGCGACCTCATTTTTAAGTAAAAATATATATTTTTTAAATAATAATAATTATTAAATAATCAATAGTCAAAAATAACTTTGTTAAAACAGATGGCCATTTTTAGTAGACAACAAACTTTTTTTTTTAATTGACATTTTTTAATAATATTAATTTTAATATTATTATTAGAAATATTATTTCATAATAATATACGAATTATTAAGTAATATTAAATTTTTTTTTAAATATTAATAATAATTATTTATCAATAGTAAAAAATAACTTTGTAAAAGCAGAGGGCCATTTTTAGTAGACAACAAACTTTTTTTTTAATTGAAATTTTTTAATAATATTAATTTTAATATTATTATTAGAAATATTATTTCATAATAATATGAAAGTAAGAAATTTTTGTTTTTGTAAAAATTACCATATTTTCTTAAGGGAAAAAATTTGTTTGCTAAAAATTCAAAGTTTCGCTTTACACATTAATACGAATGCAGCAAAATTAGCTCAATAGGTTAAATATTTTATTTTAAAGACATGTTAAAAAAAACGTCTGCCCAAGAAAATGTTTACATAGGAATATCCTCTTGAAGCTTAATATCGGTAATTAAACCCGACTATTTATAGTTACCAATACCAAGTTTTTCTCCCAGTTACGTTATTCCAGAGAGTTATCCTCATTCATCACAAAAGTTTTGAAAATTCTAGGGATTCTTATTGCATATTAATTAGCAGAAGGAGCTCGGTGAGTTAGTGGAAGAAGCTTGGTATTAATTTCACTCGAGGGTTGAGAAGACCGGTGTGCGCTGCTAGGTTACATGCTTCGTTGTAGAAATTTAATTGGCGCACCACCAAGCGAGCTTAGAATTGTTTCTCCTGCTGCAATTATATTGATTGAGATAACTTTCCGGTTGGTGGATGAGGCGCCAAGAGAGACGGAGAGAGAAACACACCTGAAGAACCTAACGAGCGAGGGAGAGAGGAACAGACCTAAAGAACCTAAAGAGAGAGAGAGATGGAGCAAAAGAGGAAGAGAGAGAGAAAGTGAGATGGTATAGAGTTGCACTATGCAGGGTGTGTATAGCTCGTGAGACCTCTCGACCTTCCTGCACTTTACCAACTGCATCGTGCACGCCATCACAGCGAGCCAAGCAGCTTTCCGCCCCGCGAGCGTTTCGCCTTTGGCCCGGAAGTACCGCAAGACTCGAATGCGGATTATGCGGGATGCGCTCTTGCGGTGGCAACGGCAACCGGTACACAGCGCGCTACTTGCACCACCCGGAGTAACGCCCGCGCGCAGGACACTTTACTGCACATACACGCCCCGGAATGCATTAATAAGAGGCGCGCCGAGTCCGCGACTACGCGGACCTCATGAGAAATGAGATACCACTGTGTATTATCATTATTATACAACTACTGGATATAGTTATGGTTGGAATGACCACCAGGCGGATGGGCACGTGCGAACAGTGGCTATCGCTGTGGATGTTTTAAAAGAATAAGGCATCACATCGATTAAATTGCTTGCGTACAGTATTTATCGTTGCGCTGAAATAATGTTCGTTTACGAATGATAGTTTTATTGGTTTACTATTTTTTGCAATAATAATTGTGAAATGATGTCTTGAGAAAAGAGGTTAATTGATAGCGATAGTACGGGATATTTTCTCTTTTAAATAAAAAAAATTAAAATCAAATAATGTACGGACTGAAGGAATTCAGATAATTATAATACATCATAAAATTACAATGCTGTGTATTTTCAGTAAATTACCATTTGCTACTACTAATTAGTTGGTATGTAGATTATTGTTCAATTCGGCATGGAACTTCACTTTATATGCAGATGAAACTCGATTATTTGGAAACTGCGGTAAACTTTTTTTCAGTAAATAAAAATGATACTAGGTATTTATAGATTTTAATTTTCGCTCCATTTTTAATGAAATTATATATTTATCGTTGCGCTGAAATAATATTCGTTTGCGAATGAGAATTTATTGGTTTACTATTTTTTGCAATAATAATTATGAGATGCTGTCTTGAGAAAAAGCGTTTATTGACAGCGATAGTAAGAGATATTTTATCTTTTAAATAAAAAAATAAAAATCTAACCTAATAATAAATAATATACGGGCTGGGTATTTTCAGTAAATTACCATTTGCTACTACTAATTAGTTGGTATGTAGATTATTGATGAATTCAGCATGGAATTCCATTTTATATGCAGATGAAACTCGATTATTTGGAAACTGCGGTAAACTTTTTTTCAGAAAATTAAAAATGATATTAGGAATTTACAGATTTTAATTTTCGCTCTATTTTTAATGAAATGATATATTTATCGTTGCACTGAAATAATATTCGTTTGCGAATGAGCATTTATTGATTTATTATTTTCTGCAATAATAATTATGAAATGCTGTCTTGAGAAAAGGCGTTAATTGATAGCGATTGTAAGAGATATTTTCTCTTTTAAATTAAAAAAAAATAAAAATCTAGCCTAATAACAAATAATATACGGGCTGGGTATTTTCAGTAAATTACCATTTGCTACTACTAATTATTTGGTATGTAGATTATTGTTGAATTCGGCATGGAATTCCATTTTATGTGCAGATGAAACTCGATTATTTGGAAACTGCGGTAAACTTCTTTTCAGAAAATAAAAAAAGATACTAGGAATTTATAGACTTTAATTTTCGCTCCATTTTTAATGAAATTATATATTTATCGTTGCGTTGAAATAATATTCGTTTGCGAATGAGAATTTATTATCTTATTATTTTTGCAATAATAATTATAAAATGCTGTCTTGAGAAAAAGCGTTTATTGACAGCGATAGTAAGAGATATTTTCTCTTTTAAATAAAAAAAAATAAAAATCTAACCTAATAACTAATAATATACGGGCTGAAGGATTTCAGAAAATTATAATACATCATAAAATTGCAATGCTGGGTATTTTCAGTAAATTACCATTTGCTACTACTAATTAGTTGGTATGTAGATTATTGATGAATTCGGCATGGAACTCCATTTTATATGCAGATGAAACTCGATTATTTTGAAACTGCGGTAAACTTTTTTTCAGAAAATTAAAAATGATATTAGGAATTTATAGATTTTAATTTTCGCTCTATTTTTAATGAAATAATATATTTGTGTTTTTAACTTTTTAAATTCCTGACATACACCATTATTGACATAACCCTATTTTTTAATTATTGACATTCACAAGCAGCGCGATATAAAAATCAATTGGACAATCCGACCATAATTACGCCGAATGTTTTAAAAGCATAATTTTTTATTTATATTATCGGCGGTGAATTTAACAAAATGATATCAAAATTTCTCAAACTTATTTCTACTGAAAAATAAGTTTGAGGTGTCAAAAGTCATCAATGTTAATTCATATTTGCTTTTGAATATCAAAAGAAATATAAATTTTCGTAACGCAAAGAAAAGGAAAACAACCATTTATTTTCCGTACTTATTTATTTAAAAATAAGGGTGGTTTTAAGATTGCTATATCGTCTAGAAAGATCAATGGATCTGGTTTCTGTAACTTCGCTTACAGTTTCTCCTTGATAACCCGAACTTAGCGAAATTGGGAAGTATTCGAGTGTAGCTTTCGTGGAAAGTCTAATGAGGTCTCGGGCGTTGCTTTTGCAGAAAGTGGTGAGATTAGGTAGGAAAGTACAGGAAAACACAAAGTATCATTGGTGAGACTTGAGCGGTGATATACAGAGGAGTCGAAAGAGACGCGTAAATGTGCGCCATGTTTGAAACGTCCGTAGCCATTTTGGCTTCGTAGTGGCTGAGGGTGAAACCGCCGGTTTCACGCTCCGATTGGCCTAACGAAGTCTCAGGGGGGGTTGAGGGAACCCCCAAAAACTACCCCCGTAAAACGGCAACAGTCGGAGAGCAGAACCAACGACGTCCAACCATCGAGCAACGATCTGACGCGGAGAATTCATAATTGTATAAATATTAGGTTATTGCGTCAGCGTAAGGGCGAGCCCTTTAGGAGCTTTTGGTTAATTCGTCCCAAGCACAACCCTCCACCAACGAGACTCTCCGAGTACCTCTCGTCTGCTTGAACGATTATTTATGCGAATCAGGGATCAGTTCGCTGGGTCGAGATGACCCCTGGCGAGGATGAGAAGCAAATGTTTCTCCTTACTCTAGGCAACTTGGCAGCGTGCTACGTTTTAATGGTATACAGTGAGTTCCTAATCACAGAAATTTCATTCTCAATGTCTTCACCGTAAAAATCCTATAAAATAACGAAATTTGCAAGGTTCGAAAAGTCATCGTTCCACATAAGACCAGTAAAATTCGACGTTTGAATATTGTGATCGATTTATGAGAGCTGAAAAACTTTCAATGTCTCTTTAAAAGTAATCGGATTATGTAAGAAATAAAAATTCTAAGTTAAAAAAAAGTCATCGGTCACTATAAGAAAATAAATGTCTAAATAAAAAAAAAAGTAAGTAAGTTTGTAAGAAGAAAATTGTCTTAGTTTAAAAAAGTCATCAGTGCGCGAAAGAAAAAAATTTCTAAGTTAAAAAAAGTCATCGGTGGGTGAAAGAAAAAAAAATGGCCTAAATTTAAGGAGATCATTAAAACAAATGAATATCAAAGATAACTTTTGGCACTTTTTGCGCTACTTTTAATAAGTTTGTAATCTCACGAATTAAATTCCAGATATCTTACTACAAAAATGCGATAAAAAATTATCTACAATTAAATGAGAGCATTAAAACAAAGAAATTACTTGGGGCGATTACAGAGCGATTAAGCCCCTTGAAAGTTGCAACTAGATTTGTAAGCCCTCGCTTACAATCAGAGATTAAGCTCGTAATATTATAGGTAAACTTTTCACTCGTGGTGGGCTGTGATATTTTAAACCAAGTCTGCAAGAGGAATTTATATAGGTCTTCCAAAGTCAAACTGGTGGTGATTAACTTTTCCCTCCATACACTCTTTCCATCTCACTCCATTTCCGTCTCTCTATAACGCTAACGAGACTCTGCCGGTTAAGTGGTACCGATCAGGTCCTGCAGCAGCCAAAGCCCAATGACGGGGAAAGCTCTGCGTGCACCTCTCGTCAATTTCATTTTTTTTTTTTGCTTCCCTTATTGGCCTCAGTTTGGGAGAGCGTGCGCAGAGGAGTACGCGCGAGGAGTAGAATCGAATTCCGTACGAAACTAATTTCATTCGCCTTTGTGGAAGCGGCATTACCGCAGCCTCCCCCCCCCCCCCCCCCAACCACTTTCTCTCTCTCTCACAGACTTTGCTCCTCAAAATGAGAACAGATAGATTGAGGAGATGAGAGAAGGGATTCAACACATCTAACCAACGATAGAGCGTTGGAGAGAAGGATTGGCAGAGAAGCTAAATTCTATACTTAATACTACAGTAGAACCCCGATTAAGGGGTAACACCACTCTAGGATTTTGGAAACAAAACGATTTTTTTTTGGCTTAACCAATACTTAAGGGTTATAAAAACAATATGTGGTCCTTACACCGAGAGAAATAGTTCCATTGATTCACGAAAATCGTTGCCAATGAAATGAAATACTTGAATTTCAATACTATCTTTTCTTTGAATGATCTCAAACTCAATGAAAAGTAGTGACATTGATTCGAAGAAACATTTCTTTAAACCAATGAACCATTTTCATTGATTTTAAAGATATCGTCTCTGATTCAATGAAACCTTCTTCTTATCAGCTCAAAATTTTGAAATCTGTTTTTTCCTGAAGTACGCGGCAGATAAAGCTCATATTTTGTGAGTATGTAAGGAAGTATGGCAGGAATAGGCTAAGCTTTTGGCTCCTCGAAACTCGAAGCCGTTCGTTCGGGAGAACCGGAAAACAAAAAAGTGAGGTTAGGTGCGAGAGAGAGATCAATGAAAACGCTTCTTTGAACCAATGAAAACGTCTCTTTAAAACAATGAAATTGTTTCTTTATTTATGTTCAGTAAGTAAATATTTATTTACAGGCAATGAAATGTTCTGTTTAAAATTCAAATGCACTATTTCATTGAAATCAATAAAAAAAAAAGTCAATCCACCCATTTCTTTGGCGTCAATGAAATCTTTTCTCTCGGTGCGAGAGAAAAAGTTTCATTGGTTCACGGAAATCGTTGCCAATGAAATGAAATACTTGAATTTCAATACTATCTTTTCTTTGAATGATCTCAAACTCAATGAAAAGTAGTGACATTGATTCGAAGAAACATTTCTTTACACCAATGAATCATTTTCATTGATTTTAAAGATATCGTCTCTGATTCAATGAAACCTTCTTCTTACCAGCTCAAAATTTTGAAATCTATTTTTTCCTGAAGTACGCGGCAGATAAAGCTCACATTTTGTGAGTATGTAAGAAAGTACGGCAGAAATAGGCTAAGCTTTTGGCTCCTCGAAACTCGAAGCCGTTCGTTCGGGAGAACCGGAAAACAAAAAAGTGAGGTTAGGTCCGAGAGAGAGATCAATGAAAACGCTTCTTTGAACCAATGAAAACGTCTCTTTAAAACAATGAAACTGTTTCTTTATTATATGCTCCCTAAGTAAATCTTTATGTACAGGCAATGAAATGTTCTCTTTGAAATTCAAATGCAGTATTTTACTGAAATCAATAAAAAAAAAATCAATCCACCCATTTCATTGGCGTCAATGAAATCTTTTCTCTCGGTGTAGTGAAAATTTCTTTTAAAAGGTTCTATTATCGAGCGGCGACCGTTGAACCGTTACGAAATAGAGAAGCGCCGAAAAAGTTGGTACTTCGGTTAGAAAATTATCAGCAATCGATGCTAATGACTTTGAAGTAGAAGAAGGCTTTGGTTATCGAATTTTTAACTTTTTAAAAGTGTTCGCCGCTATATCGCAAGCTGTTGTGTGCAAAAAATGTAAATCTGATGTGACATTCACCGAATCTGGTAAGTGCTCGTAAAACTATGAATTCTCTATCGAAGTACGTATTCGTTTTTTGATTTAATGCAAACTTTTTTTTTATAAACAATTTACTGCTTGTTTTTTGGTAAAAAATCGATTCATTTCTTCAAAAGCGCGCCATTTCTACAAAATTTGATTTTAAAATATCCCTACGTCGTTCCGTAGCCGATAGTATATAGATTATACGCTTTTTTCGTTTTTTGTTCCAGGTCTTATACTTTACGAGAAAACCGTCCTCCCGTGAAGGTGATTTAAAAACAGATGATTTTCAAGATGTGCTCTATCGTCGCCATTTTGTATCAAAATGATAATAAATTTTTTTCGTTCGTACTTCAATGTGTATTAAATAAATCCTCTGAAAAGAAATCCTGTTCCTTTTTTCATACTCTCAAAATAAATTGTCAAAGTTAGGTCTTTTTTTCTGCCGCAATAGTGTTGTTACCCCTTAACCGGGAATCGGATTTTAAAAAAATTTAAAAGCTTTACATACTAGTTTACATTATTCAACAATTAAGTACACTGTAAAAAATTTTTGTTTGAAAATTAATATACAGTATATAAAGCTCGGATGCATATACCGTTATATTACTTTTCAGATGCATTCGTCATTGACAAATACAATAATTGTATATTAAAATGAAGATTACAATTCTCACGTACTGTAATTTTCAAATACTTGTATCGGAGAATTCTCATACTATTGTAAAAATGTACAATAAAAGTATATTAATATGGAATTCATATACCCGTTTCGTAAATCTCATATCATTTTGTATATTAAATTCTCTTGCATTTTTAACAGTGTATAATTTGTACCAAATCTCATTGTATCTAGTCAAAATAAAGTTACAAAAATTAGCCGCTATTGGCTTGTGCACATTTTCTGTTTAGTTCGGATTAACCGAGATTTCGATAATCCGGGAATTCTTCGGAAGAACCCGATTAATCGGGGTTCTACTGTAGTATGTATGAGGAGATGCAAGAAGATGAGAGAGAGAAACGTAGATGTTCCGATACTATTGAAATCCGTCGGAGCGAAAAGCAAATTATATGAACCCGCTCGAGCATTGCGCTGCTTCACTGTGGTAGATTCCTTTGATGTTTTACCCAAGCCTAATGCTGGCCGAGCCACTTTCGACGGGAGCCACACTTGCGGAGAGCTTTCCGTCCTCATCGTTGTCCCGCTATCGTCTTTTTCGTCCTCGCTGTCGTCTTCTCCCGTATCCTCTAAGATATCCGGTTGATCGAACACGTGTGTCTCGCTTCGATCGTCGATGTGCACTTCCTGGACTTGGATCCGTTGGTATTGGACTGTACAAAAAGCGGTAATCGAACACAGCCACATAGACTACCCGTTTTCCAGTTTCCCTCTGTGTTATTACAAAACGACGATTCACCCCCCGTAGATCGATTCTACAGGATGGAAATAAATCGTCTCTGCAGTCTCTGAAAGCTCAATCGACAGTGCTGAGTGAACCTAATGGAAAATTGATAAGATGTCACGGAAACTCTCCCTCTCGATTTCGCAAATGACCACATTATTTACAGTGAGACAGAGGAAATGGTTTCTTTTTTATTCATCTGCCTCAAAGACATTTGTTAGGCTCTTTTTAGAATTCTGTTTAATTAAAATTCATGAATAGCCATTTTTCAGATCAACTTTTTGTAACCTGATACCTGAAATTCTGGAAAAATTTCACAACAAACATGAAATTTTATTAGGAATACATTCTACATTTTAATATCGTGGGAGAGAAATGCAAAGAAAATAAGTAAAAAGTTTTTATGTTACTAGGGTGAATCGAGCAATAAATAAACGTTTAAGCAGACCAAAAAACCCAATGACTTAACATTTTTTGCACGCGTCCTCTTATCGACAGCGTTTCATTCAATGGTTGGTTTACCCTATCTCGATTTAGAAAGCCGTCAAAAGCTTATGCAAAATTATTTCCATCATTCCGATCGCGTTCAACCGATGATTTCACCCCATCCGCATTTAGATCAAGACCTTGATGAGCGGTTGGCAAATTTAGCGGTGGTTCCCAAAATAGTGTTTCTACAAACTCGATGTATACTTTACTCAAAGCAACTATATACTGGACTCTCGAGTTTCATGTGCACGTCCAAGCTTTTCCACCCCGCCAAGGAGAGAGAAACACGGTGGAAAAAAAACAGAGAAAAAAAAATGGAAACAACAAAAAAAACACACATTCATATTACGCTATATATAGTCACCGTTGTGTCCGTGTTTCGCGAATTCTGGTTATGGGAGGGAACGTTGTTAATATTCCAAGGCGACTTGGGTCGTGACTCACCCGTGTCCCGTACTATCCTATAGATGCTACCACTGTTACTATAATACCTTATGGGCTATATATATATAAAACGTTGAAGGAAAAGCTCACGACGACTGCAACGCTTTCTCCTTCTCCACTCGCTCTGTAGACTCCGAGTCGCGATTCTCTCGTGTGCATAGCAGTTTCAGCCGCGTGCACTCACCCTCTAATGCTCGCGACGCCGGGAGGTCGCGGTTCTCCACCCAGGCGCCCATTCTGTCCCCCGCGACGAGAGAAACTTTTTCCTTCCCGACGACACGGTCTGCCTCGTACAGGGGGTTGGACTCTGGACACAGAGAAAGTGGGGTAAAACTCCATGCCCCGCTTCAATCGCGAAAACGACCCGGTCGTTCTCCTCTTCTCTTCAGACCGAGAAATAGAAACGTAAGCGGCTAGCCGATTCGCCAATTACCCGCGCCCGCTCAGCCGTCAAATAACTTCCTATGACGCCAATGTCCGACAAGTTCAAAGCTATCGTTTTATCTTCCTTCTCCAAATCGTTCCTTGATTGACTGCGATTTTATTTTTCAACCCCTTTTTCACTGTAATCACAGCAAACAGACTTTCAACTCAAACAGGATAATAATAAAATTGCACCGAGATAGCAGACAGTTCAACCATTTTTTTTTCATATTTTATTTTGTCCTTTTTTAGTTAAGAGATTTTTATATAAATATAACGTAAATAGTTATGCGAAGCGAACTGCTTTAACTATTTCCTCGTCGACAATTCAGAGTTGTACAAAATATTTCTAAACCAATAATTTTAATTATATATAATATTTAATTTGAAAAAAAAAACACCTCAAACAGGATAATAATAAAATTGCATCGACATAACAAATAGTTCAACATTTTTTTTCATTTTTTTTTTTGCCTTATTTCAGTTAAGAGTTTTTTTAGGTTGATTATATTTATATATACAAATAACGTAAATAGTTCTGCACTTTTTCTGATATAAAAGTGAAGCGAGCTGTTTTAACTATTTCCACGTCTTCAAATCAAAGTTGTACAAAATATTTCTAAAGCAATCATTTTAAGATACGTTAAGTTTGACTGATCAACTGAATTGGCATAAAATGAATAATAATCATATGAGACATTGAGCATAAATGTCACTAATAATCTCAACGATATTACCAATGTGTTTAGATTCTGTTTCTCATCATTAGGTAACTAAATCGAATCTTGAACTTGCTTGAATTGCAGATATCTCAGACGGAAGTGTCCTTCGTTCAGAGAATCAGAAGCGACAGTAGCAGCGAATTAGGAGAAACTCGTCGTTGAGCTGTGGTGGTGACAAGGAGTCTGCTTGTGGCTTAGTTGTGCGGATTAGAAGAAAAGCACCAATACCACGAACATAGCAGTTTATCCTTCTCCAATCAAAGGACCACCATCGAAGTCGCATTATTAGCTCTTGTGATACTCCCCGACTCCCAATTACCGGTAGTTCTCTGTGTTACAGTGATACCAAGGTACGTATCCGCTATTACTAGCAGTTGCAATCTATTATATACTGTGTACATAGCATAATACATTATATATACCCCAGGGAGGGTTGAAGCTTTGAAGTTGGTTGCGAACGTATTTAGCGAAGATCTCATGCAAATTCTGAAGGCAGCAGCGAATTTGATGGTCGCGGGAGAGGCTTCGTTAAATTGAGAAAGTCAGAAATACATATAGAGGATAACCGGGGCTGGTAGCCTCAATTTTTGCTTTTCATTTCCTTTTATAATTTTTCACTGCATTGATGTCATTGAAGGCCAAGCCATTTGTTTTTTTTCATTCATTAGCTGCACAAACTTAATTTTTTAAAGTCTTTAGACGCAGTTATTTAGCAGTTGGTAACATGATGAAACTTAGATGATATAGAATTCCTCTCGCCGGAACCCGTGTAGAAAAATAGTTGGGGCTCTGACTTGGTCCTTTCTAGTTTGCCCCAGTTCTATTAGGGGCCCTACTAGGCTAGTCACGCTTCAAGTACGGGGCCTTTAGAGGTTCAATATGGGCGACCCTAGTGAGGGTTCCACATTTAAGCCTGATTAGGCCCCGAAGTTTGTCATGGCCGGCTCTGTTGAGCCTACTAGGGTTCTAGAGTAGATTCCCTATTGTGGATGCCACGTTTATACTTAAAAAGGCCCCTTATTTAATCGCGGCTGCCCGAACTAATTTCTGCACGGGAATGAAGCGAATGTTTTTTGTAAATCACAAAAATCGTGTTAAATCAGTTTGCCCAAGCTGAAGGACCGCATTCGATGGCCAATTGGCAAAGTATGGTGTAAGCCAATAGGAATTATAATCATAATTTGCAATATTTCGACCAAAACAATTATGTATTTTTTTATAATACTACTACTCAATTTTTCCCTGTATCGATTAGCCCCGGTGGCTATATAAAATGAACTGGTCACTGCTGTTCGTACAGTCCCGCTTTATATCGTCAGAGAGTAGCAAGCGGATCGTATCAGGCTTGTTCCCAGCTCTACTGTACACATTTTCGCTGCCCTGTTGGCCGTATGCCTCACGTTTAGTTGAAATCGCTCGCAGTAGCTATGGGCAGCAAGTCCATAGGCGAGTTCACCACTATTACTACTACAGAGGCGCGGATAACGCGCGGCACTAGGATTCCCGACGTTGAGTCTCGGTGGTGGTCTCTCGACGTACACACAACGCGTTGCAGGCTCTGCGGACGGGGCTTTATTGTCCGCCGGAGATCGCCTCGTGAATATTCAACGCGGGAGTACCGGGCCACGAGCTGCACCGTCTATGGAGAGCCCATAGGGCGCAGTAACCTCACCGTCACCGTCGTCGTCTTCGTCGTCTGGAACCGAGTGTCTCCTGTACTTACTAGGGGCGAAAAAACAAGAATATCGTCAATCTAGTTGTTTACGCGAAAAAATGTGGTCCTTAGCATAACAAAATTACTGTGTACAAGTGGAGCTTTGTCATTCAATGTTTCCAGGGTCTACTTGGAGATTTTGTGAGATCATTGATTATATTACATACATACACATATTTTTACATTATATTTAATACACTGAAAAAAAAATTTCATTGATTCAATAAATCCATCGTTTGCGGACTGCCAAAAACAAGCGTTATCAACTTAATTTGAATTCTGATTCCTCCAATTCCATACGAGATCGAAACAATAACTCTAAAGTAGGCATAATAATATTTTATTATTTCAATGTTAAATGGGATTGAACGTATAAGAACTAGAGTTAATTCAAAAATACTTATTTTGGCAGTCCGCAAACGATGGATTTATTTTCAGTGTACTTATAGCGGTAAAAGTCTTGTTGATTTCAACATGTTAAAAACTTGTTTTTAAGGACTTGGCGTCAAGACGCTACCGCGTTTCTTTATACTCATTCAAGGTTCCGATCGATATTGACTTTTCGTGTCGAATTTTTCACCCAAACAACTCCATTGACGACATTTTCGTTTTTTTGTTCAACCCTAGAACTTACCGCTGACCCGCAGGCGTTTCCGAGAACGTGCGAATGCTGCTCGAATGTTTACTACCAAATTTAAACACACTCGGCGCACAAGGAAACACAATCGAAAATAAAAGCGCCTTTTTTGTGACCCTACTTCTGTTGGTACAGCAAATCTGTAGCTTGGTTTTCAAATTTTTTGTGAGGCTTTGATAGCAACCACGTTTTACTAAATGTACTACTGAAAATTCAAGACACTTGGCGGAAAAGGAAATAGAATGAAAACAAGAGAGCCTTTTTTGTGATCCTAATACTGTGCTACTTTGTTCGGTGTAATCAAGTTTGCAGCTCTGAAATAAAGTAAGTTTGTGGAAGTTTCTGCCACTATCAGTGATATATATATATTAGCTTGACACTTTTTCCAAGGTAGAGCTCAAGGGTCGATGATAATCGTCAGCGACAAAGATAGTTATCGCAGAGTGGAAAACTGGCATGGTTTGTATCACCAGATCGGATAACATCGAGTTTTCGTGCAAATATACCAGTACAAATATGCGCTTGAACTGAGGAAGCTACAATAGGTGTTATTATATATATTTAGACGCGTTTATCGCGAATGGTAACGAGACACGCGGCCGTGGATCAAGACGGAGACTCTCGGGTTCAGTCGACATGGAAATAACGAGGCAAACATGATATTTACACGTCAGCTATAACATTCTGTAGCAGTCGCATGCATAATCTATAAAATTCACATACATGCACAAACGCTTGTGTCAAATAATATCGTAGAGGATCTGACAGGTGTAAGTACACCTGTGGAGGTAGTTTAATGTATACAAGGAAACGAAATGGTAGTCTTGGAGGGAGAAAGCGGCGTTCGTTGGTCTTGCCCTCGAGTTAGACCTTCTCGATGGTTTCGGTGTAACATAACTTGCTGGTTATGTACCTCCGTTGGACTGTCCAGCAAGAAGGGTTGCTGCGGGCGTTTGGATAGACGGATGACGTACACGTGCTTCTAGAGGCAGACCAACACAAATGTACATTGCACCTGCGGGATACAAACAAACACATGTATGTAGTTGAGTTCGTACGTCAGGGAGAACCACCTCATCGGCTGGGTCTCCTTGCTGAGGGGTTGTTTTCAGTTTCCGAAGAGCCTAAGGCTCTTTAGTCCAGCGCTTTTGCGCTCCTTTCCCCATCTCTCTCTCATTTCACCTGAAGCGGAAGCATTATTCGCTACAATGAGGTTTCATGTTAAGGCAGAAATACTATTTTCTGCAAATAGACGTGTAACGACTAATAAGCATATTGCGACACGCCATCGTATCCACGTTTACCGAGTTATACATGTATCGCCGGGGACTCAAGTTGCTTAGAGTGAATCTGTGTTGGTTGTAGTCGACAAAAATAGCCACCCAGCAGGTCCTGATTATTTTAAGTTTTTCTAAGAAACTCACACTCCGATTTGGATTATTCCATGTTTCTTTAGGATCCCGTGTAAAAAATAATTGTCTATATAGAGCGATAAATCTACGAAGAACGTCTACAAAAAGTTCACCAACTGGGACGATCGTAGACTAGAATGTAGACTGACGATTACATAAAAAAAATATATATCTAGTCTACGTAGATCTATATATATCTACGTAGACTAGATATAGATTTTTGCTGTAATCATAAATCTATATTCTAGTCTACGATCGTCCCAGTTGGTGAACTTTTTGTAGACGTCTCTTCGTAAATCTATCGCCACTCTACATAGACGATTTTCTTTTTACACGGGCGAGCCTGCAATTCAGGAGCCAATGATTGCAAGTCCTATTAGAGGGCCCAATTATTCCAAATCCCTTCAGGAGTCCGATCCTCAGGCCCCAATTATTCCAAGTCCTTTTAGGCGTCCGATCCCCAGGCCCAGATTATTCCAAGTCCTTTTAGAAAACTGATCTTCATGCCCCGATTATTCCAAGTCCCTTTAGAAGCCCGACTCTCAGGCCCGAATTGTTGCAAGTTCTTCTACACTGAGAGAAAAATCTGGTAATTTAAATAAAAATATAGTTAGATCGACGATAATCTAACTATAAACTATAATTCCCAGGAGGAACGTCTATATTTTATGGTTATAGCAAATATAAGAAAATAGTTGGATGAACCATTAATATAATTCCCAGGAGGAACGTCTATATTTTATGGTTTTAGCAAATATAATTATAGTAGCAATCATCGAAATAATAATAGTTTCAAAAACTATTCTAATCGTTTCAAATATGCCATTTCGTTGCATATACGATTTCAACGTTTGTTTCCAATAACCTTGCAAGTATCGGTTGTTGAACCATATTATCATCGCTTCAACCATAAAACATTGCAAGCCTTCCTATATTCGTTTTATCATGTGAAATCGTTAAATCAACGATATGCTTTTCTCTCAGTGTAGGTGATCGCTACTTAGGTCCCGATTATTTCGAGTCTCCTCCCAGACCCCGATTATTCTGAGTCTCCTCCCAGGCCCCGATTATTCTGAAACCATCCCGAGTACACCGTACATACATCCTTGATGTCATACACACATATATAGTTCAGGATTGTACCTTAGAAAGAACCTCATCGTCTCGGGTCTCCTTGCTGAAGGGTTGTTCAGTTTCTGAAGAGCCCAGGGCTTTTGCGCCCTGTTTTCTACAAGTGGAAATGAGAAGAAACTTTACCTCCTCTCAGTTCAACCCGCGCAAAAGCCCCGTGCGCCACAATGAGGCTCTAGGGTAAAGCAAGCAGCAGTAGCAGCTAGTACTAGTTTCTACAAACAGCCGGGTAACGACTAATAAGCATATCGCGACACGCCATCGTGTCCACGTCCACCGAGTCAGCCGTACACCGCGAGCTCAAGCTCGTTAGATTGATGAAGGAAGGCTATAGCCAAGCGTGTTCATATGTATATATACGAGGCTGGTTCGGATATACTCCACGGCACGACGTGCGGGCTCGTCAGGAGTCTAGTAGTCGAGACATGATATATATATATATATACATACGTATAGGGAGTTTGTAAAGGGGGTTGGATCGCGTCACCGGTGCCGCTCTTGCGACACGTCGCCAGCGTGTAAAACGATATCTGGAAGCCTGCGGATCCTGGGGACGGAAGCACCGCACGTCGCACGGGACCGCCCGAATGTTAATTAGCTACTTAATTAATGCCATTACCGTTCGAGCGTAATAGGCTGCCGCGGAGCGCCCGGTGATGTGCCTCTGGTGCGCGTTGCTACGGTTCGAAGCACAGTAGCTTTAGTAACTTGGGCCCAACGTCGTTAAATCGCTGCCGCGTTGCCGTCGCGCGTCTTTCAATTTTCTCGACTTAACTGCTGGTATTTACTTTTTTTTTAACCTTTCTTTTGTTTTTTATTTTCTTTTTTTAGGAATATTTCGAGGGAATTTATGACGCTGGGTTGAAGGGCATTTAGTCACTCTACGGACCCTCTTTGGTTCTCGTTAGCTCTTGGGTCTTCTTCTTTTTTGTTTTTTTTCTTCTTGTTCTTCCTCATGTTCTAAATCTTTTTGCACACAGCTTCGTGCAGCTTGCGTGCAGAGTCGAAGTGCGCCGAGCAAGCGGGAAGGTTGACGATGAGGACGAAGGGGAAAACATAAACACCTATTAGAGCGGGTAAAACACACAGCAGTGTAGTTTCAGGAGGAAGAGGAGGGTTCCTGTATTTTTCCTTCTTCGTGTTTTTCCGCAGCTTTTGAGAGAGTGGAGAACTCTCTGGCTGTTGAGGAGTTTATACGAAATTCTAGCAACTCCTTTTTTAGTCACCAGCCATGTTCTTCCCTCGGGCGCACATAGATCTCGGTCTCTGATGTCTTCTAGTGCTTTTTCCCTTTTTTTTCTCTGTCGCTCTCTTTTTCTAGCACCATTCTCTTTATTAAAATAACGACTCGGCTACAGTTTTTCTTACAGCCAACTTTGCTGTACAGGAAAGCACTGGCAGTTGGAACCGCATCGGTATTTCCTGCCCATCCTTCTTTTCGATGTACCATTCTATACCACTATAGAAAGGTGGTGGTCCACTTTCTTTTACTTTCTCATTGAGGAAGCTTTGTTTTCGTGAAATTTTTTTTCTCTATTTTCATGCCAACACATTCAGAATAGTGCAAAACGTCGAGAAAAGTGATTTAGAAAAATATGTGTTGTGTATATTTGTATTTAGCGAAAATCGGTTGAGATGTTCAAATTTCACAGAATTTTGAGAATTTCGAAAAAAGTCTTTTTCCAAATGAATTAACATTTGTAGCAATCATCAATTTAAATTTAAATCTGTATTTGAACATTTATATTTTAATTATTGCAACGAATCTATATTGACAATATATGAAAGAGTTGAGCAAATATCATATAATAAATGTGTTTACTGTTTAATTTCTTTTTATATATAACTTTCCACATCAATTACTTATATAATTGTAAGAGAACTAAAATTGAAGAACAAGAATATCAATACTGATTATTATTCAGATAATTTTATTTGTCATAACTCTCGTAGGTTTTTAAATCTCTTTTATAATCTCTACATAATATTAATAGTGTTGAATAATATTTCTAAAGATTAAAAAAAATAATTAATAAAAGAGATTATTACACATTAAATTATGATTGGTGGCAAGTTTTGCGAGAATTGATAGAGCGTTGATTATTTTAAGTCTCTTCGGAGTTTCTGGCCCTGATTATTCTAAGTCTCTCTCTCTCTCTTTCTTTCTCTTAGGGGACACGGTACTTTTAGGGGGCTTTGCCCCAGGGCATGAAATAAACACCTCTATATCTATATTTCTGTCTCTCTTTTTCTAGCACCATTTTCTTTATTAAAATAACGACTCGACAACGGTTTTCTTGAAGGCAAGTTTGCTATAGAGTAAAGCACGGTCAGTAGAAACACCGCATCGGAGCTTTCCCGTCCCACAGGCAGCACCTCTCACAGCTATACTACTGCCCACCCTTCTCTTCGCTATACCCGCTAATTTATGTACTGCACCGACCATTAGGGCCATTACATTAATCATTTTTCCTTCCCGTTCTATCCACTAGTACTTACCGAGGTGGGGAGAACGTGCCGAGCGAATCTTTAACACGTTTTCATCCAAAGCTTCTTTTTCTTCCTATTCTTGTACCTTCTTTCATCGTGCTTTGTCTTTCTCTTCTTTTTTTTTCCCGAGTTTTGCTCGACCAAGATTGAAATGATTTTTTAACGACCATGTAAGACACGGATTTTTACCTCAACGCCCCGTGATCTTGGCTATATATATTTTCGTGGTTATTTCATTGAATAATTAATCATTTTCAGCTAACGCTTCTCTTACCCTCTGTCGGGTCCTTCATAAATTTCTTTGTCTCTCTCAATTTCAACTTTTCCCTCCGGCGGTGAAATAACGAATGGAAAATTCGGATAGAATGCTACATAAATTTCTTCATTTTTCTTTATATCACTTTCTGTGAAGATAAATAGGAATTATCAACATTCTATTCAAAAACCATTTCGGATTCTCTTTTTACTCAATAATTACAAAATATTATTATCAACAACTGTAAAAAAAGAAGAATAAAAAATCCTATATTATTAATGATGATTCTGAAAGTTAAGAATATCGAAATAATAGAGAATATAAAATTCTTAGTACTCGCGGTAAGTACATTGCATCCGAACCGCTTACATTATGGAAAGTACGGGAATAAAATGAAATATAAATAAAAACATCGGTAAAGCTCGAGGAAAAACATAAAAAAGTGATGTTAAAGCTGCAGTAGATATAAAAGACAGAGAAGGAAAAAAGGGAAGAGGAAGAGACGCGGATCGTTCGCTTTGATCGTTGATTCAGCGGACGAGTGAGCTTCGCTAGGTGTACACGAGCGCGGTTTGCTATTTGGTTGAGCTCACACACGAGGCACACAGTGCGTTAGGTCCAAAGGCATAGCAAAGTGCACCAGAGTCGGTATGTCCATGTACCATCCATCCCTTGTTGAATAAAAGCCCTTTGGCAGTCAAGAGGTTTTTATTCAAACGCACTTGTTTCGCGTGGCTAACACGTGAGTCAAGGATTAAGTGAGTGTAAAGCTTTTCAGTACTTTAATAGTATACCGCTTCACTCAACCCCGATCGAAACTTCATTCCATCGCTTTAATTTCACACGAAATACCAAGAGCAACGAAGCATCAACGCAATGTCCCTCTGCATCGGAAAACTCTTGGCAAGCCTCTCGACGTTTGATATTAGCTTTTATTTTGGTTTGCAAATTTTATGTCCAACCAAGATTTATAAATTGACGAGAGTTTGCGGAGCGTATTACGGCTGAGAATTTGCGTGGGGAATTGCGAAAGGGCCAAACGAGGCTCGGAGGGGAATGAGGACATTCTGGTCGAGCATTCTCGTTTGGAGTGTCCGGAGTTCTCTCTGCAATAGACGAACCAGAGGCGTTTCTGTAAGCGCGAACGTATCCTCTTCAGGACTTCCGAGACTTTTGCGAGTCCCTCTCCTCTCACACCGTGCGCTTATACAAACCGCGTTCGTTCAGAAGGCACGTGAGAAATTTTCACGGGTAACGACATGGCACGTACAGCAGTAGGTCATATCATTGCAAACTGCTTGCATTTCGTAGGAGTTGTGGGTAACCGCGTGTGGAAGCCACACGATATTGTGTGGTGACTGTACCTCGCTTGGTTGCCATACTACATGGGCATATAGAATGAGAGTTCACTGGCCCTCAGCGCATCGTCGGTTGCAAGCTCGTTGACCGTGCCTGTGGGGCTCTTCACTTTCACGAGAATTTCGAGATTAAGGCTTTCGCGGAAATTCTGCCAACTTCACTCATGGACGATTTAATCCTCTTACGCATGCCAACAATGTGCATCCGAGTTTCACACGAGTTTAACAGATTCTTCTAATCGCTAAAGTTGCACGGCTGTCGACAAACGTTGCGGCACTAAGAGCCCTGAGAATCGGTTGTGAAATTAAGTGAGGGTTACAAGCGGATAAAAATGTCTTTTGGTAAGTCTAGAATCAAGTAGACATTTATTTAAATTTCATTTTGGCCAGATGAAAAATACAAAATACTGTACGACCAAGAGTTTTTTTGACCGTGTAAGAGACAGGCCCTGATTATTCCAAATTCCTCTCGGAGTTACAAGTTCCTCTAGGAGTTACAAGTTCCTCTAGGAGTTACAAGTTCCTCTAGGAGTTACAAGTTCCTCTAGGAGTTACAAGTTCCTCTAGGAGTTACAAGTTCCTCTAGGAGTTACAAGTTCCTCCAGGAGTTACAAGTTCCTCTAGGAGTTACAAGTTCCTCTAGGAGTTACAAGTTCCTCTAGGAGTTACAAGTTCCTCTAACAGTTACAAGTTCCTCTAGGAGTTACAAGTTCCTCCAGGAGTTACAAGTTCCTCTAGGAGTTACAAGTTCCTCCAGGAATTACAAGTTCCTCTAGGAATTACAAGTTCCTCCAGGAGTTACAAGTTCCTCTAGGAGTTACAAGTTCCTCCAGGAATTACAAGTTCCTCTAGGAATTACAAGTTCTTCTAGGAGTTCAAACTTCCTCTAGGAGTTCCAAGTTCTTCTAGGCGTTCTAAGTTCCTCTCGGAGTTACAAGTTTCTCTAGGAGTTCCAAGTTCTTCTAGGAGTTCTAAGTTCCTGTCGGAGTCACAAGTTCCTCTAGGAGTTCCAAGTTCTTCTAGGAGTTCTAAGTTCCTCTCGGAGTTACAAGTTCCTCTAGGAGTTACAAGTTCCTCTAGGAGTTAGAAGTTCCTCTAGGAGTTAGAAGTTCCTCTAGGAGTTACAAGTTCCTCTAGGAGTTCTAAGTTCCTCTCGGAGTTACAAGTTCCTCTAGGAGTTACAAGTTCCTCTAGGAGTTACAAGTCCCTCTAGGAGTTACAAGTTCCTCTAGGAGTTCCCTTCCAGGTCTTGATTATTTCAAGGCCATCCAGTGGTCGGTAATAACTTTTCCACGACACTATTCACTTAAAAATCCCGGCTAAAGATGTTAACACATAAAAAGAATGTAAGAAACCTACACGACTCGGAATCCCATCAGCACAAATGTGTGTTTTATACGCGGTGCGAACATTTGCAATTCTGGGCTACAATTAAAAATGTCTGCACGCAATGTATGCCGGACGTGCCGTGCATGCGTCGAGGATATGACAATTTTTTGCGCTAAACCGCACCGCCACCACTCCCATATTATTTCACTCGGTACTTCTCGTCATTGCGGCGCTTTTTTTTTCTCTCGCACTTTCCTCGCGCCTTATTTCTCGTTCTTTCTTATTCCCACACAGCAGTACCCGCGACTCTCGATCTCGTTAAGATATCATCTCGATTCGCTCGTGACACGCCACGTTGAGCTCCCAACCGAGCTACGCCAGTGATCGCGCGGTGAATAAGCGAACGAGCGAATAAAAGGAAGGGCGAAAAGGGTGGACGAACGAGAAGTAAAGAAAATAAAGGGTGCGCTAGATCGATAGGTATATCGGTATAGAGTAAACCACTGGAAATATATACCCCTCCCATCCCCCCCCCCCCCCCTCCACAACCGAGTCGAATTATTCGAGTTGCAGCGTCGTGATTTCCCCGAAGGGCGAGCAAATCTCATATCGCTAACTTTTCTTTATTATTCTCGCTGTGTGGCTTGTGGAGCGTTGTGACTTTTTTTTCACTGCTTTTTCTCTCATTCATTCCAGCCTGGTGAATCGCATCATCAGCATTCCTATCGGCCACTCTGCTAATAAGATATTCGCGTGGACACGCGAGCGTTACCAGCATGTGAAATTTTTTTAAAATCCAACCCCTTCTTTTCTTCCTTTTTAATGTAAACGCCGGTGCGGTTTGAATCGTGCTACGAGAACGTCCACGAGAAAGGAATATTACACGGACCACGCTAGGCCAGTTTTCCACCTGGTGGAAAGCCATCATTTTTAATTCTCCTCGCTTACCACCCCTTCAACCACGAATACAATACGCAAATACCTGGTATTTTTTCGCGATTAGGCACCGGGAATAACAGTCGTGCGTTTAACTGGTCGAGCAGCTCGATGCACAGACGTGATATGCAAAACAAATGGGAGAAGCTTGCGAGTCCACACCGAGTTTCTCTTGATGGAAAATTGATGCTGTGCGCATTCCTCCGTCTATATGTCGAGTTACAAGTTCTTTTAAATTGTTAGCGATAAAAATTTGGAAAAATTCCTCAATGTTGGACACTTTTATAAAATCCGAATGTACAGTGCATTCCTAATGGGATTCCACTGTATGTCAATTATTTCTACAATTTTTTGAAATCCAATACAAATATTGTAGAAGAATAAAAAATAATTTTATTAAATCTTTATCGATATTTTTTTCATAAATTCCTAAATGTTGGACAGTTTTGTTAAAAACAAATGTATGGGGCATTCTTAAAGTAATTCAACTGTATCTCAATTTTTTCAAGAATTTTTGAATATCCAATAAAAAATAAAAATTTCATTAAATGTTGAACACTTTTATAAAATCCGAATGTACAGTGCATTCCTAATGGGATTCCACTGTATGTTAATTATTTCTACAATTTTTTGAAATCTAACAAAAATATTGGAGAAGAATAAAAAATAAAATTTTTATTAAATCTTTATCCATATTTTTTTCATAAATTCCTAAATGTTGGGCAGTTTTGTAAAAAATAAATGTACGGTGTATTTTCTTGATGTACACTGAGAGAAATTGAGATGGTCCCGATAACTATTCAGTGATAATTATATTTTATTAGTCCAGTTGACTATTTTTGTAGTTACATTAATAGTAATGTAGTTAATGTAACTACGAAAATAATCACATTAACAATAACGTAGTTAATGTAAGTACAAAAATAATCACCTGGACTAATAAAATATAATTATCATTGATTAGTTACCAGTACCATCTTAATTTCTCTCAGTGTAGTTCCACTGTATGTCAATTTTTTCAAGAATTTTTTAATATTCAATAAAAAAAATTTCGTTGCAGAAGAATAAAAAATTAAAATTTCATTAAACCTTTGTCAATAAAGTTTTGTAACATTCCTCAATGTTAGACAATTTTATTTTGTACAATATAAATTTAAGACGTATTCCTGATGGAGTTCCGCTGTATTCCAAATTTTTCTAGATTTTTTTAACATCCTATAAAATATGTCGTTACAGAAAAATAAAAAAATTAAATTTCCATCAAACCTTTAAAATTTTGCAAAATTCCTAAATGCTGGACAGATTTTATAAAATACAAATGTACGATGGATTCCTAATAGAATTCCACTGTATGTAAAACTTTTCTAGAATTTTTCAATATTCAATAAAAAAAAATGTTGCAGAAGATTAAAAATAAAATTTAGTCGCCTACTTTTACATTAGAAATAATTAATAGCTGGTTTTCACAAAAACCGGCGAAAGTCCTCGGTGATCATCGCAGTTTGCCGATTATCTGGAAATGTAACGTAATAAATATTCTTGATCCAGTCGTGAGCCTCGAAGAAGCTGCTGAGCAAAGTTTCCCTCGTTGGCGTCGATCCGCGCTCCGGCAAACTTTCTGGCGTGTCTACGTTGTATTGCCGAGCTATATACACGGCGCAACGCTTGCGGGGAACTCAGAGCGATCGACGTGCTGGCAGAGAGCGAACGCGCTAACGGGCCAGGACCACGAAACTCTTCTGCATAATTTCCCTAGTTGCTTGCCGGCCGTACGCGAAGGAGAAATCAAGGGGTAAAAAAATGACGGAGGTTTGAAAGAAACGCGAAGAGATGGAGGTAGCAAGAAATGAAAGAGAGAGTGAGAGAGCGTTCAGGAGTATGAGAAACGCCGAGAAGACGAATATGAGGCGCCGAAGAGTTGCACGTAATTGTGCTCTCCGCTTTTCTCGAGACCGCAAAGACGAGAAATGAGCGAAGCAGCTTCTGTTGAACTAAGGAGAACAAGAAGAAAAAGATGAAATGAAATAAGAGAAAGAAAAAAAAACGATGGGGGAAAAGAAGGACAGGGAAAAGTTTTCGTGGACGAAGCTTCCGGTCTCTAGTGTTGGCCATCGTCGACCCAACGGCGAGTGTAGAACCGTGAACGCAATCAGCATTGCGGACGACGGCTACATTGTCGAGGGAAACTTGAAGCTTTTTTTGTAATCACACGTGAAGGTTTTTTATTTTTTATTAATCCAGCGGTTTGCTTACTTGGCTTCTCTGCCTCGTTCGTCCGCGGTGTAATATAATAATGTACATAGCTGTACGATTCAGTGAATACCGTAGGGCAACTCCGGAGTTCCCAGTTGGCGGATACCGTTTGGCCCAGAGTTTAAATCCAAACAGTGAACGGCCGCCCCGGCTAATCTACGAAATAATTCATACAACCCGGGCCGAGCTCCCGTGCCCGATGGAATATTAATTAATGTTTATCTCGCGAAACACGTTAGCGAGCGAATTTCACGCGAATTAACTTCTTTATCGCTTTTCCTCTCTCTTTCCCTCGCCACGCAAAGCTCAATCTCTCCCGGCTGATTTTCGGAAAAGCCTTTCAGCCCACATTCGTATATTTCCAGTTTCGCCGCTTGAATTCTCCGCAAGCTTCTTTCTCTCCCACCGTTCAACCACCTTCTTCGACCTCGCTCTATAGTTATAATGTATTGTTTACAAAAAGTGTTTTACCCTCTCGGCGCGTGCAACGGTGCAATCAGCGTCAGAGCTTGACTTCACTCCGGTTAACTCTCTGCCAGTAGTAGCTACTACTACTAGTTTATATAAACGCTGTATGAACACGTTGCTCAGGCTCCATACTTTAAACGGTCATGGTGAAATAAGCGTTGGAGCTGCGGTTTTCCTCGAACTGAGGCTGAGCCTATATAATATACTACACCCTCCCACCTTTCCCCATTCCCTTTCCTACAGTTTCTTTCGATTGGTGAATAAAAGTATACAAGTTCATCCAGGAGTTCCAAATTCCTCCAGGAGTTCCAAAAACCTTCACGTGTTCCAAATTCCTCAAGGAGTTCTAAGTTCCTCCAGGAGTTCCGAATTCCTCCAGAAGTTCCAAGTTCCTCCAGGAGTTCAAATTCCTCCAGGAATTTCAAATTCCTCCAGGTGTTCCCAATTCCTCCAGAAGTTTCAAATTTCTCTAGGAGTTCAAACTTCCTCCAGGAGTTCAAACTTCCACGAGTTCCAAAAACCTTCAGGTGTTCCAAATTCCTCCAGGAATTCCGAATTCCTCCAGAAGTTCCAAGTTCCTCCCGAAGTTCCAAGTTCCTCCAGGAGTTCAAATTCCTCCAGGATTTTAAATTCCTCCAGGTGTTCCCAATTCCTCCAGGAGTTTCAAATTCCTCCAGGAGTTCAAATTCCTCCAGGAGTTCCAAAAACCTCCAGGTGTTCCAAATTCCCCCAGGAGTTCTAAGTTCCTCCAGGAGTTCCGAATTCCTCTAGAAGTTCCAAGTTTCTCCAGGACTTCAAATTCCTCCAGGAGTTCCAATTTCCGCCAGGAGTTCCAATTTCCTCCAGGAGTTCCAATTTCCTCCAGGAGTTCCAATTTCCTCCAGGAGTTCCGAATTCCTCTGGGAGTTCCAAGTTCCTCTAGGAGTTATGAGTTCTTTTGGGAGTTCCAAATTTATCTAGGTGTTCCAAATTGCTCTTAGCGCGTGCAACGGTGCAATCAGCGTCAGAGTTTGACTTTACTCCGATTAACTCTGCCAGTAGCTACTACTACTAGTTTATATAAACGTTGTATGAATGTGTTGCTCAAGCTCCAATACTTTAAACGGTCATGTTGAAATAAGCATTGGAGTCGTGGTTTTCCTCGAACTGAGTCTGAGGCGATATAATATACTACCCCCTCCCATCCTCCTCCACTTCTTTCCCTGCAGTTTTTCTTGGCTAGTGAACAAAACTATACGCCACGTTCATTTGGGAAAATAATTCATAAACACGAAAGCTCGACTTCACATTGTTATGATATATTTTGTATTCAACGGAGCGACTGGCCTAACAAACGTAGTTTGTTTAATTAAATGGCTGATAATTCACTCAATTCAATAATTAAGCGTTGTATATTTTGCTAATGATATGTTAATATATTTGAGTGTATATTTACTAAAATATTGTAGCACAATGTTCGAATAGAATTATTCAATTTATATTGAATAAAATAACCGGTGGGTTGACCGAACGGATAAATACATATTTAATGATCAGACAGATTTTGTTAGGTAATATTGTGGTATGTATGTGAGTGATTCTTTAGTAAACCGAGAAAGTTGTGAACCTTAAGGTCTCCGATCGCATTTAATTTTTTTTTTTTCAGATTTTCAAAAACCCATTTTTTTTTCGTTTTAAGTTCTTACTAAATTGAAAAGTTATTATTTATCTGTTATTTTGAGAAAAGTGGTTTTTCATAAGAAGAAAAAAGGAAAAACATGTTTTCCTACGTAAAAATGTCTCAGGTTTGAAATAACGTAGTCTCGAAAAAATGTAATTTCAGGAAATAATATGATCGCGACAATCTCAAGAAAGTAACACAAATTTGTTTAAACGCCGTTATTTCGATAGTGTAACGGATTCAAATGATTAAATATACCTGATTTATGAGCTCACTTGATTCTACATGAAACATAATGAAACGAAATTAAATTACGTCAATTTGATGGAACAAAATGAAATTACATTAACTCGATGAAACAAAATGAACCGCATAATGTCGTGAATATTCAATAACAGCGACGCAATCATTTTTCGGTAATCAATTAATGAGTTAACGATATTAGCAAATGATTAGCGAGCGTGAAATTGCGCGGGTAAACAAAAACGGCGTAACATCCCGTTATCAAGTTTTCATCGGCGTTATCGATCCTACCCTTCCCCGTCACGTTGTTTGCTCTAATTTTCGTACCGTAATTAGAAGCCTCAGTGGTCAATTTGACAATCGTTTATGCCGTCCAGTAAAATCGAAAAACTGCACTAAAAAAACCCATAAAATTAACGGCATAAATATTCGAGGCAAACAGGCTTGAGTTTTTGTTCGGAGCTTCAGCTCCGATTGTCGAATAAAAATCACAGGTCCCACGTTAAAATCCAACTCTGACGACGCATCAGGCATTCCATATCAGTTCAGTCACTAAAAAAAAATCCTTAATGTATAAAAAAAAATCAGGATATATAATTCCAACAAATAAAAAAAATCTAAAAGATTGTTCAACATTTTTTTAGAGGACATTTGATATTTAAAAAATTTGTAACTTAAATAGTCGTATATCGTTAGAAAAAGTGTTTTTATTTCCAGCTTGTGAAAAAATTAATTTAGCGACAAAACTTGTGTTTTTTTTTTCCTTTAAAAGATCTTTATTTATCGATTTGCTATATGTGATTTGCAATGAATTAAATCTGAATAAATTTTCCTTTCATAGCCCCTAAAAAAGCTCATGTTTTCCTGATTTTATAATCTGAATACGATCGACCATTTTCGAGATATCACCATTTGAGTGGAAAAAATAGTAAAAAATAAAAAACTCGCTGGAAAATTTAATTTTTTATTTTCCCACTTGGTGCATTTATCAAAATTGCATAACTTGACTTTTGTAAATCATTTTTTAAATACTTAATTTTTTTCTTTTAGTGCCTCAAGTGATATGGAATGCCTCATATACAAGCGGAGAACTGCGAGTCTGTTTCCGCTCGTTCCCTCATATATATATATATCCTCAGTCCACTCAGTTACTTCTCACCCCTTTCCACACCCTCACCAACAGTCCAAGCTCTCTAATCACCTGGCCGGCTAATCGTGCCGGCTCCACCCCGTTTGGCAATTAGGGGCTTTGCCTCGACCGGGCATCACACGAAGGAGCATCACGGACGTCCGCAGAACGTTTGAAACGGCACCGGGCGTACAGTAAACCAGCAGCGGCGTATAGTAGTGAACGAGGGACGGGAACTCTCGCCGGAACTCCCGCGGAGAAGCGATTCTTGCACGAAGAGAGTGAGAGAGAGAGAAAGAGAGAGAAATAGTAGAGAGCAGAGCTGCAAAAGCTGAAGCCCGGTTAAGGCGAGCGAGCTGGCGCGAATTACCAACTAAATTATGGCAGGCCCTCGCGGACCCTTGTTTAATTTGGGAAACCCCTTAATGTCGACGCCGGGGATCTTTGCCACCGACACGTTTACGTTTTGCAGCATCGTCTATGCAACGAAAGCAGCTTTTCCCGCTCTTCTCACAAGGCTATCATCCTCTTCCTTCTTTATCTCATTGAAAGCAAAGAGTGTTCAGAGTCGGTGCTGGGCCACCTCCCTTAGCACCTACCACAGCCATATCATGCGCTGTGTCTCTTTGGTTAATGTACATACGAGGCATTCCACACGATTTTAACAGTCAAAAAGTTCAACGCTCACAAAAAATTCAACATTCTGTCAGTTTACGTAATTATGTCGAAATTATTAGTGTACATTTTTTCAAAATTTTTGCATCAAATCTTTTTTCCTTATTCCATATTTCAAATTTTTTCTACGAATCTTTTTATCTTGAAAGTATAATATTACAGAGAAAAAATGTTGGGACATAAAAACTCCAATTTTAGGTGAAATTTCGAAACAATTTTTTTTTACTTTTAAAAACTTCCTATTTTCCAAAAAAAATACACTCAAAAGTACACATTCGAAAGTATACTCTTCACATTTTTTAGACAAATCGAATGCGACACATGGGCAAAACACAATTATTTTTTTATGAAAATGGTCATTTTTTCTATTCGAAAAACAACAAAAAATTCTTCGCAAATCCATCTAAAACTGCAACTTTTGTATCTCAACAATTTTTCCCCATAATCTTATACTTTCGAGATAAAACATTCCGTAGAGAAAATGATCCATTCGGAATAACGAAAAAAAATTGATCCATTAATTATGAAAAAAATGTACACTTATAATTTCGATGCAATCTGACAATGTTTCCATTTTTATGGGTGTGGTAATTTCGTTGGGTGTTGAAGATCGTGTGGAATGCCTTATATATACTATATAGTACGGTTTATAGGTACATGAATACAATTGAACCACGTGCCTCTTAGCATGACCAAGACACGCTGAGCTATCCAACCGTTGATGCTTCTCCAGGCCAGCAGCAACCCCTGAGGACTTAAGCCTCACGGTTGTTTGCATAAATTCGTATCCGAGCTCGCGCTTGGTTCCTCGGGTCACCTAACCCTGCACCCAGTGAACTTAGGGCTTTCTCTCTCTCGCTATCTCTCTTGCTCTTTGCTCATTCTCCTCTTGGGCGTCTTTCGCGAAAGCTCAAATATCTCGGGCGTACAAAGAGCCAAGAGAATGAGAACTCTGCGAAAGCGGAGAGCAAAGTAGAGACACGCCCGGAGCAAAAGCTTTCTCTTGCGCTTTCTCAGCAACGACGACGAGGACGTCCCTCGCTTTACAGCACTTTTTTTTTATGGTACGGCTATACCTTTGTAGAGAGGACACGCCGGGCACACGCTCATCCTAATGACGCTCCATTCGAGTGGAAACTCGTACCCGGAAAACAATGATGTTGCCTCTTCTTTCGTTATCAAAAGTATATTCATATACATTCGTACAACCGGTTCTTAGTACTGAAATTGCAACCACGCGAAACTTGTCCTATTTATTCATAATGGTGAGGAGGGTATAAAATATTTACAGTCGCTTTGACACCGTTTTAAAAAGTACCTTCAAAATTAGCATAGAAAAAAAATTGGGTTAGGCCTTTTTGCAGTAAAATTTAGTTTTTAATTAATTATTTTGAAAATTTGCATAGAAAAAAAATTGGGATAAGCCTCTTTGTAGTAAAATTTGGTTTCGACTGAGTTAATTATTTTGAAAATTACTAATTTTCAAAATAATTGTTAATTGAGTTAAATATTTTGAAAATTATTAATTTTCAAAATAATTAACTTTAAATAATTAAATAAAAATAATAAAAAATAATGAACTCAGTCGAAATCAAATTTAGAAAAAAATTGCGTAGGCCTTTTTGTAGTAAAATTTGGTTTCGAATGAATTAATTATTTTGGAAATTAGCGTAGAAAAAAATTGGGATAGGCCTTTTTGCAGTAAAATATGGTTTCCAATGAATGAATAATTTTGAAAATTAGCATAGAAAAAAATTGGGATATGTCTAAAACTTTTTTAAAAAATTTTCTGAAGGCATTCTAGAATTTTCAAATTTTTCTATATCAAGGTAAATATTTCTTTACAAACTTTTTTTTTTTTCAAAATCGGATTTGTCATGAAAAAAAAAAAAATAAATAAAAAAACGGGCTAAAGGACCTCGGTCGATGGCCCTTTGGCTTCACCAATATGTGGAAGAATACGCCCGCACATTTATGCACACAAAAAAAAAAAATGTATCACACATGTAGCCAATAAAAAACGTTTACTACTACTAGAAAATTAAATTTAAAAAATTTGTCCTGCTAACTTATCTATTAAATTTAATACATCAGCTGATAAATAATTTTTCTCTTAATATAAATTTGCAAACACACAGAGAAAAACGCTTGGTTGGGCTTACTAAGATTTTGGTTAAAAATTTTACCAAGAAAAATTTGGTAAGCGCAACCAAATTATTGATTAGGCGTACTAAATACTTGGTTATCTTACCAAATCCTTAGTTATGTTAGCTAATAGTTTGGTTATGTTAATCAATAACTTGGTTGTGCCCACCAATTTTTCTTGATAACATTTTTAACCAATTTTTTGGTAATTCTAACCAAGCTTTTTTCTGAGTGCAGTGTATAAATATATAAAGAGGTTCAATAATGACCTCTACCACAATCATTAAAAAAAAAAAAAAAAAAAAAAAAAAACAAAATGTACGATTTAGTGCCACATTACAGAGTGAAATCAAACGAAGCGTAACACGTGAGGGAATCGCAGAATGTGAGATCCACTGTGTTGTACTACCGTGAGTGCAACTTTTCACACGAATTTATTGAAATGCGGGTCGGCTAGTGGATTACAATTGTAAATACGCTCCGAAAGGTCCGGAGTTCCAGAGAGAGAGAAACACAGAAAGAGAAAGAGAAACTATACATGGTAGTAGTGTTAGTGATGTCGTTTCTGCCGTTGCCATTGGAGGACTAATCCATTGGTGTGACTCTACACACTCTGGTTATCCAAGAGTTGCCGTGCCAAAAAAGCATTACCTGACTCGCTCCGGCATCGTTCATCGCGTGTATAGTGCATCACGCGTGTATTCACTGCGCTCTCGGAACGTGGGGATCCACGTAGCGCGCAGCAGGAGCGCATAAATTTCGAGACCTCCAAACAGCCGCCTCCATATCTTTGTCTTTCTCTTTCTCTTGCGTTCACCACTCCCGTTAGTGCCCGGTAGTGGCAAAGGCCTCGTGCAAAAAGACGCGAGTACCTCGACGTTACTACACGTGTACTACGATTCACTATATAGCATCTGTAGCTGCTTATATTACTATAACTATAGAGCGCGAGTATTTGAGTGTGAATATAATACAGTAGAACTCCTATTAACTAAGATATAACTAACACTGTTAAAAATATTTTGAAAAGTAATATATTCGTTGGAAGGTCTTTTACAGATACGGTATATTTAATTAAATTTAATTATGATATATTTTTTATTTATTTTATAAATTAGATTTAAATTTTTATAAAAAAAAGAAAGTAATATTATAAATGAAATTAAATTTATTATATAAATTATTATAAAATTTATATTTATTAAATTATTAATTATTAATTTATTATAAAATGTATATTTATTAAATTTATAAATTATATTATATAAATTAAATTTCATTCAATATTAAGTTAGAAATTTTGGTATGAAAATTAATGTAAAGTATTGGAACTTTTTTTGCAGATACGCGTATATTAAATTTAATATACAAATATTAATAAATATACGAAAAAAAATTATTGTAAAATTAATATACAGCATAACTAAACACTTAATAAAAGTTGTGTGTATAATATAGTTATTGGAATTTTACGACATATCTGTACATTAAATAAAATTTAATATACCTTATCTGCAAAAAAATCTTCTAATACATATATTAATTATCAAAATATTTTTAACAGTGTTATATATAAGTTGTACAAAATCACATTGTAACTAGTCAAAATAAATTTATAACGTTAGCCACTATTATGCACTTTTTCTGTTTAGTTTCGAAATTCTTCCGTCTCGAGCATTGCAGTTAATCGAGATTCTACTGTAGTTTCGTTGGCCCCACGGGCGAACTGCTCGCATAAATTCGTGACTCATTCAGCTTGGGAGGCGGGGGTGGTTGGGCACAAGAGCGACGACTGCCGTGCGGTCGTAACTGCACGTCTCGCACACACATGCACATATATATATATATATATGTATATACACAAGTACTCTTTCTCACTCTCGGCGAGATGTGGCAACACGAGTGTGTACTTTAGTTTTGTATATATATCACGCTCCGGCAGTCTGTCTGACTAGTTAGTGTGCGGCTAACGCTCTACACGCTTCAGGATTACGAGCGAAAAGAATTAATGTGACAATGCAACTCAAACGACAACTCAACCCCGGAGGTCGATGACGAAAGGCGCGAATTTAGATACCACAATGCGGATGACAATTGCCTGGTAATTTTGAGTCAAGTTTCTGCATTATTACTCACATGTGGAATTTAACTAAAATATATATGAGGCATTCTTCGTCACTTTGGACACTGTTTTTTTTTCACTTATATGCACGAAGAAAAGAAAATAGTTGGTACCACCATTTTTTCTTTTTTGAAGTTGCGATAAGCATGTATTTATTTACGAGAATTGAACAAATGGTTGTCTTTTTTTCCCTTGTGGACATTTTCAATTTTGCTCTTAATTTTATGAGATTTATAAAGGTATGTGTAGAACCTATTAAATAATTTGTAGGATGGGCAAACTATACACTGAAAAAAATGTCATTGATTCAATAAATCCATCGTTTGCGGGCTGTCAAAAGAAGTATTTTTGAATTAACTCTAGTTCTTCTTTGTTCAATCCCATTTACCATTGAAATAATAAAATATTATTTTGCTTGTTTTAGAGTTATTGTTTCGATTTCGTATGGAATTCGAGGAATTAGAATTGAAATTCAGTTGATAACGCTTATTTTTGGCAGTCCGCAAATGATGGATTTATTGAATCAATAACATATTTTTTTCAGTGTATTTTGAGGATAAAAAAATGACTACATTTTGGTTCGACATAGGATTTTTTTTCTTTTTAATGAAGAATGGATAGAAAAAATTGCAAGGATAAACTTTGCACGTCGCTTCCTTATTCTTTTGGTTGATCATCGAACAAAAGTTTCTCAACTTTTTTTGCAACTTCTTTTTTCTGTTGGTAAAATATTGATCTTAGCTGGATATCATGGAAACGGTTGTTCCATCCTGGCTAATCCTAACTTCATTTTTTAACTTGTTAACTCTATAATATTTTTAAAACTTTGCTCTGAAGTTTATAGAAAATGAGGAAGAACAGCTCCTTGAAAAGTAATAAGAATAAAAAAAGCTAAAAAGTAAAACCTTTCCCGTTGTACCCTCATTCTTTTGGTCCGTTGTCCACAAAGCTTCCTTTATGAGAAAGCCAAAATTTATCAGCGAACTTCCACACGGAGAAGTCTGTGTGGACGAAAGACCACAAAAGAATGAGAAAGCATCGTGCTAGTTTCTTCTTTTTTCGTCATTCGTCTTCTATGAATAAAGATTCAATACTAGGAATGGTTCGGACAGATATTACAAAATCCCAATGAAAAAGAGTAATGTAACGTGACATAAGGAACATTTTATGGCATTGGAACTTTTTTCCATCGGAAATCACGAAAAAGTTGTAAAAATATTTTTTCTCCATGATTATTAAGAATTTATTTTTATTTTTTACAATTCTAGATAATTAATAAATTTTTAAAACTTAACTACATTTTCCCACAATTAGTTGGTGGCTATCAGATTCATGTGATTTTTCGTGAATTCATATGATCAAAAGTCACTTTGTTTTCACAAACAAAAATCACACCTTTGAGCTTTATATTACAAAGTTTTCATTGCGGAAAACACGAAAAAGTTTTGGAAGAAAAAGTTCCTACGATTTTGAAGAATTCATTCTTATTTTTTACAATTCTAAACAATTAATAAATCTTAAAAATCTAACTACATTTTTTCCAAAAATATTTAGCGGCTATCACACGGGAAGAAAGGCTTGGTTGTAACAACCAAGTGCTATGGTTATATATGCGCTAGACAATTAATTGGTTAGACCGACCAATTTCTTGGTTAGGCTACCAATTTCTTGGTTAGGCTACCAATTTCTTGGTTAGACTAACCAAATGTCTTGGTAAGCTAACCAAGTGACTTGGTAAGCTAACCAAGTGACTTGGTAAGCTAACCAAGTGACTTGGTAAGCTAACCAAGTGACTTGGTTAGATCAACCAAGTGACTTGATAAGCTAACCAAGTGACTTGGTTAGACCAACCAAGTGACTTGGTAAGCTAACCAAGTGACTTGGTTGGTCTAACCAATTAATTGTCTGGCGCATATATAACCATAGCACTTTTTAATTCCAACCAAGCCTTTTTTTCCGTGCAGATTCATGTGATTCCTCTGAATTCATATGATCAAACGTCAGTTTGTATTCCCAAACAAAAATCACACCCTTGAGCTTAACATTACAAAGCTTTCCATGTGCAGAAGCGTGAAACGATTTTATTGTCCGAGCAATAAATAAATAAAAGTTGGCGAGGAGGAATCCGCAGCAGATTTCGTCCGTGGGATCTATGCAGATCCCAAATGTGCGTATTTCATCAATTCCCGAAACGGTAGCTGTTCGAGGACTGAAAACACGTTTGTCGAGCGGCGCATCGAGTCCCGAAAGGATTCGTCGCGTCGAGCACGCGTGATATTTCAAATTTGCAACTCTCGACTCGACAGAGTCGATAGAGTAGGTGCATACAAAACGTTCTGTCATATATATATACACAGACAAGGTGTATGCGCTTTTTGCGAGGCCGTTTTGGGGATGGCCAAAACGCAACGCGATAGCGATCCTTGTAATTGAATACATTGACTCTGAAATACCTGTACGTACAAAATTGTTCAGCCGCTTTTCCCTCAACGAGCTCTGTTTCACTCGGTAACGCTTGAGCTTTCCCTGCCTTTCCCAGGGGTTACTGTGGGCGCTTGTTTTTTTTATTTTCCCTTTTAATCCGACGAGAAACAGCAGACAGCAGGGCTGTTTCTTCTCTCTCTCTCTCTTTTGCTCTCGGTTCGTTTCATATGGAAACCACGTGCTCACCAGCGTTTTATTTCACACCGGTGAGCTAACCAGAACGAGCTCGAGCTTCAGTTACAACACATGCGCCGACAGGATTCAATTTAATTTTATTCGTACTACTGCTATGATACCCGCAGTTTTCTTCACCGCTGTGCTCAGTTATTACGTTATTTTCTTCACTTTTCACGGTAATTATGCAGCGCATTACTAATTCCACTGGTTATGTGTGTAATAAATTAATAAACATTGTAATGAGAGGCTAAAAAAAAGCTTTGGTCGAAAAGCCTACTCGTGTCCAATTGGCTTTTCGCACTGAAGTACGGCCAATAAGAGCCTGGAGAAAAAAACTGGACCGAGTTTGTGTGACGCAGAGAAAATTTTTTATTCTATCAAAGAAATTGCTTTGAAATCTCGAAAAAATTCTCTGTCGCCAATGAAATAATATATTTGAGTTAATATTATTTTCTTGATTATATTCCAATGAATTATTCTCTTTGAAATTGAAATGCAATATTTCCTTGACATGAATTTAGAAAATTCAATCCACCTATTCTTTTTTATATCAATTAAATATTCAATATTTTGTGAGAAACCGAAAAATGTGAACCATAAAAATTCTTCCATATTTGTAATCAGAGGAAAAATTCCGATGGATAAGATTAAATCCAATAACCTGCCTCGAGGTTAATGAAAAACGTGACGTAGTGTATGCGGATGAAAAACAAGGTGATAAGGCAAATAACATGGAACTATTGAGAGATGAATGTAAATTTTGTCATGTCCGCCTGGAGGAACGAACTCGTGGCATAGATGATGTATCGCACTGATCCACCACGTTCATCTCGCAGGTTTTACTAACTAGAAACTGAGAGGGATACACGCGACACTTTGTGAGAGGAGCTCGAAAGATCTTTTCTGAAGCCCCAGGGCACTTACGGTACATCAGAAGCACCGGTAGTTGTACTACAGTACTAACAGCAAGTATTTTTCTTCACTGTTTAACGCAATTAAGAATCCTATTGTTTCTGCGTGAAATAATAAATAAATTATAATGATTAAATTAAACGCTCTAAATTCTTAATATTCTCTTTTGTCATTTTTTATGCAATTATTTAAAAAATTATTTAACGAATATACATTGGGGGAGACTTGACATGGAATGTCCTATATATGGCTCGATACTTGACACGACGGCGACGAGATTTTATTATAATATAAAGAGACAAATAATTGGTTCCTGACTTTTTTATTATAAAGAAAAAAATCCCCAGACGTTTGTTAACAAAATTTGTTGTTAAAACTACAACAACCAATTAGTTGAATGAAAATCATGGTGGAAAGTCAAATAACATGGCCTAGAGTTGAATCTTGACGTGTCAAACCTCGAGGAAGAAACTCTTGGCGTGAAGGGTGCGTTACACTGGTGCACCATCTTCATTTCGCAGGGTTCACTAACTAGAGAGTGAGAAGAGCATTAGACGTGCGGCACTTTGTGAGAGAAACTCCCGGTCCTCTTCCGAAGCCTCAGGGCTCTTCCGGCACATCAGAAGCACCTGTAGTCGTACCTAAGTAGTAAGAGTCAGTCGGTGGACGGCCACAACTGCAGAAAAGCTCTCGGAGCAAGTAGAAGAGACTTTCTCCTCACGGAGAGAAATAATTGGTTGCCCTTTTTGGTTAGACCGACAAACTAGTTGGTTTGCAACTCCCAATTTTTTGGTTTGACCGACAAACTGGCTGGATGTGACACAAATTTTTAATTTGAGCCGACAAACTAGTCGGTTGTGATACCAATTTTTTGGTTTGACCGACAAACTAGTTGGCTGTGATACCAATTTTTTGGTTGGACCGACAAACTATTTGGTTGTGACACCAAATTTTTGATTCGATCGAAAAACTAGTTGGTTGTGACACCAATTTTTTGGTTGGACCGACAAACTATTTTGTTGTGATACCAATTTTCTTATTGGACCGACAAACTTGTTGGATGTGACACCAATTTTTTGGTTTGGCCGACAAACTAGTTGGTTGTGATACCAATTTTTTGTTTGGGCCGACAAACTAGTTGGTTGTGATACCAATTTTTCGTTTGAGCCGACAAACTAGTTGGTTGTGATACCAATTTTTCGTTTGAGCCGACAAACTAGTTGGTTGTGATACCAATTTTTCGGTTGGACCGACAAACTATTTTGTTGTGATACCAATTTTTTTATTGGACCGACAAATTTATTGGATGTGACACCAATTTTTTGGTTTGGCCGAAAAAGTACTTGGTTTTGACACCGATTTCGGTCCGACAAACTAGTTGGTTTGCGACACCCAATTCGTTAGTTACCAACCAATTAATTTGCTGGCCCATTCAATTCATTTGTTTCTGTAAGCAATTCATTTATTGTCCCAACCAATTTTTCCAAATCAAGCCTATGATACCAATTATTTTTTTAACCGTGTGATAATCATATTATACACGCGGCACTTCGTGAAAAAACCTCGAGGCCCTCTTTGTGCCAAAAAAGCCTCAGAACTCCTTGGGCACATCAGAAGCACCGGTAGTCGTACCTAAGTAGTAACAGTCAGTAGGTGGACGGCCACAACTGGAGAAAATCTCTGGCAGCAAGTAGAAGAGACAAGACTTTCTCCTATTTTGTTCTCTAACCTCCTCTCTCTTTCGGGCAATTCGTGATATTTCAAAGTGCCGGAAGCACAACTTTAAACATTGGACTTAAGCTCTCGCCGTTAGCGGGCCACCGGCACATGCAGCGGGTTTCACCTACTGCTGCTTCCATATATATATGTGTACGCTCTTCGCTTTCTCTCAGTGTACACTGTATATACAGTGGCACGAGAGCTCTGCGAAAAGCGTACAGAGTAGGCGAACAATTCACGCTGCTACGTGCAGAGCTGCTCTCTATGTGCGAACGAATAAATCCCGCGGATGTGTCACGAGACCTCAGGGATTTATAGAGCACAGTTTGCGCACGCGATAACGATACGAGAACGCACCTGGATTAGTATTTTTTTTTGCATATATATATATTTTTTTATGTTTTAAATTCTACAAGCCTGAAGTACTAACCAATTTTTTTTCGTTCACCCTGTCTCTGTAAATTACGTTTATTCTGTCGCTGTACTTTCAATCTTCACTCGCTGAATATACTCGAATTATCGGAGTCTGCAATCTTCCTCGCTAGTATTGAAAAAAAAAACAATTAATTTTTAGTCTGCATGTGTTGAGGTTTTTTTCTTTGCCTTTTTGTTTGCCAGTTTGACCACGTGATAACTATACAAGCAACGCACCTGGATTAATATATTTTTTCAAATGTATATATATATTTTTAAATGTTTTAAATTCTACAAAGCTGAAGTATCCAACAATTTTTTTTTTTTTTTTTCGCTTACCCTGTTTCTGTAAATTACGTTTATTCTGTTGCTGTACTTTCAAACTTTATCTTCACTCGCTGAATATACTCGAATTATCGGAGTCTGCAATCTTCCTCGCTGGTATTGGAAAAAAAGGAAAAAAAACAAACAATTAATGTTTGGTCTGCATGTGTTGAGATTTAAAAAATTAATAATTCTGAAATGTCATATAATTTATTTTTGCGTATAAATTACATTTATTCTCTCGCTTTACTCTCGATCTTTATCTTCGGAATATTATGTATTTGAATAATCGAAATCTGCATCCACTGGCAGAAAGAAATTCCCCAACATATATTAACAATTTTTTTTCGCTCTTTTCACCTGCAATCTTCACCAAAAAAAAGACAACATAGAGAGCATTTGCTTCAGGATAATCCGCAAATTTTAGAAAAACCTAAATCTGGCTTACAAAAAATCCTAACAGACCTAACTTTCACATTAACAGAAAAATCCTTCGATCCACTTATCAAAGTCTATATTTAATATTATTTCTATGTTCCATTGTTTCAATAAATATTATATTTAATTGAAACAGAGTTGTAAATGTCTAATACGTATAGAAATAATGATAATAATACGATCAGCTCTAGAATTATGATTTTATAATAATAACATGTAGCGATTATAATACGATGATTAAACTTTGGAATGGCTACAAAAATTATTATTTGTCAATAAAAATTCACGGTAATCCTTTTGAAAAAATGGAAAAAAAAGTAATGCGTTACTTATTTCTTCAATTTTTTCCACTATTTCTTGCAATATTAAAGCGAAAATTAGTATTTTATTCAGCTATTCAAATGTTTACACTCAATTTTATAATCACTACATATTATTATTATGAAATCAGAATTACAAAACAAATTGTACTGTAAACTATATGTCATGATTTAATGGGAATTTACAACGCTGAATTGAAATTTACCAACCAAAACTCATGCAGCCAACTGAAAATCATTATTTTCTCACTGACTTGACCACCATAATTCAGAGCAGACAGAACTTTGGAAAGTTCAAACAAAAATATGATCATGAATAAGTCGAAGAGCTATAAATCCATAGAAGGATCGGGGAGCACAATGACGTCGACGACGACGACGACGAATATGCGAATTCTGGTCATGAGAAGGATCATGTCCAGTGTCACGTACTTCGGAAAGCGGGCTTTGTGGCCATTACCATAGAGTATATTATATCATTGGTGAAACTCTTGCTCGTTCTTCCCTTTGTATCAGGGAACGATTCTGCTTCCCTTGTACCTCATACAATGTCATATATAGACAATGTACAGCAGCACCGAATGGCGAAACCTGGGTAAAGCAAGCTGTTTCTATCGTAGTTATGTATTAGTTCTGGTTGGTGTGCAGATCCCAAGCTCCCCAACCCAGCGAACCTCTCGTTTTCGCTTCTCTGTGTCTCTCGCATTTTGGTCCTCTCGTTGTAAGTAGATTAGGTGCGGGTCATATGCGTACATTACGTCTCTACAGGCAAAAGGTCGAACGAGTTGTGCGCTCCAGTACCCAGTATGCTTCGTAGTTAATAGTTACACTGGAAAGCACAAGGTGAAAATAGCGTAAAGATATAACAACTGCGATAGAACCAAGAAAAACAAAATACTCCACTTTAACACATGCTGAAGAAAAATCGATTTTTCTTTCTTTTTCCTTTTAGTTATAAGTAAGAGAGATTGCAGAGTCTGATTGTACGAGTATATTGTATTCTGCGTGTAATAAATGAACTACAAAAGAAAAAAAAATGTTTTTACGTGTATTTTATATTTTAAAATGAAGAAAAATATGTCTGACGGTTTTACCACTTTTTACCAAGAAAAGTAAAATACTGCATTTCAACACATGTTGAACAGAAATTGATTTTAACGCATATTTTTACAAAAACGAAGAAAAATATACCTGACAGTTTTTTTACCACTTTTCACTGTCGAAAGCACAAAGTGAAAATAACGTAAAAATAGTAAAACTGCGATAGGACAAAGAAAACCAAAATACTCTATTTTAACACATTTATGAAAAAAAATGATTTTTCTTTTTTTTTGCTATTATTATTCGAGTACATTGTATTCTGCGTGTAAAAATGGAACTACAATAGAAAAAAATGTTTTTCACACTTTTTGCAAAGACGACAAAAAATATGGCTGAGATTTTTCCGAGATATTTACTTTTCACAGTGAAAGCCATTTTCATAATAATTATCCCACTTCGTTATTTATTTAAAGAAGAAAAAATTAATTCCTACGTTATTATAAATGTAAATTTTGATTTGTTAATTTTTGTGTTGTCAAATAATGAAAATACTCTAAATAAATAAGATTATTGCGAATTTAGCGGATATGTGAAACAAATATTGCGTTGGTCTGGGCTCGTCGACACATAATTAACGCATGAGTTGTAAACTTAGATGGACAGATCAAAAAATTAAATCCTACGTTATTATAAAAGTAAGCTTTAATTTGTTAGTTTTTTCTGTCAAATAATAGACATTCTAAATAAATCAGGTTAATGCGAATTTAGCGGATATGTGAAATAAATATTGTGTTGGTCTGGGCTCGTCGACACGTAATTAACGCATGAGTTGTAAACTTAGATGGACAGATCAAAAAATTAAATCCTACGTTATTATAAATGTAAGCTTTAATTTGTTAGTTTTTTTCTGTCAAATAATAGACATTCTAAATAAATCAGGTTAATGCGAATTTAGCGGATATGTGAAATAAATATTGTGTTGGTCTGGGCTCGTCGACACATAATTAACGCATGAGTTGTAAACTTAGATGGACAGATCAAAACATTAAATCCTACGTTATTATAAATGTAAGCTTCAATTTCATAGTTTTTTTCTGTCAAATAATAGACATTCTAAATAAATCAGGTTAATGCGTATTTAGCGGATATGTGAAATAAATATTGCGTTGGTCTGGGCTCGTCGACACATAATTAACGCATGAGTTGTAAACTTAGATGGACAGATCAAAAAATTAAATCCTACGTTATTATAAATGTATGCTTTAATTTGTTAGTTTTTTTCTGTCAAACAATAGACATTCTAAATAAATCAGGTTAATGCGAATTTAGCGGATATGTGAAATAAATATTGTGTTGGTCTAGGCTCGTCGACACATAATTAACGCATGAGTTGTAAACTTAGATGGACAGATCAAAAAATTAAATCCTACGTTATTATAAATGTAAGCTTTAATTTGTTAGTTTTTTTCTGTCAAATAATAGACATTCTAAATAAATCAGGTTATAGCGAATTTAGCGGATATGTGAAATAAATATTGTGTTGGTCTGGGCTCGTCGACACATAATTAACGCATGAGTTGTAAACTTAGATGGACAGATCAAAAAATTAAATCCTACGTTATTATAAAAGTAAGCTTTAATTTGTTAGTTTTTTTCTGTCAAATAATAGACATTCTAAATAAATCAGGTTAATGCGAATTTAGCGGATATGTGAAATAAATATTGTGTTGGTCTGGGCTCGTCGACACGTAATTAACGCATGAGTTGTAAACTTAGATGGACAGATCAAAAAATTAAATCCTACGTTATTATAAATGTAAGCTTTAATTTGTTAGTTTTTTTCTGTCAAATAATAGACATTCTAAATAAATCAGGGTAATGCGAATTTAGCGGATATGTGAAATAAATATTGTGTTGGTCTGGGCTCGTCGACACATAATTAACGCATGAGTTGTAAACTTAGATGGACAGATCAAAAAATTAAATCCTACGTTATTATAAATGTAAGCTTTACTTTGTTAGTTTTTTTCTGTCAAATAATAGACATTCTAAATAAATCAGGTTATAGCGAATTTAGCGGATATGTGAAATAAATATTGTGTTGGTCTGGGCTCGTCGACACATAATTAACGCATGAGTTGTAAACTTAGATGGACAGATCAAAAAATTAAATCCTACGTTATTATAAATGTATGCTTTAATTTGTTAGTTTTTTTCTGTCAAACAATAGACATTCTAAATAAATCAGGTTAATGCGAATTTAGCGGATATGTGAAATAAATATTGTGTTGGTCTAGGCTCGTCGACACATAATTAACGCATGAGTTGTAAACTTAGATGGACAGATCAAAAAATTAAATCCTACGTTAGTATAAATGTAAGCTTTAATTTGTTAGTTTTTTTTCTGTCAAATAATAGACATTCTAAATAAATCAGGTTATAGCGAATTTGGCGGATATGTGAAATAAATATTGTGTTGGTCTGGGCTTGTCGACACATAATTAACGCATGAGTTGTAAACTTAGATGGACAGATCAAAAAATTAAATCCTACGTTATTATAAATGTAAGCTTTAATTTGCTAGTTTTTTCTGTCAAATAATAGACATTCTAAATAAATCAGGTTATCGCGAATTTAGCGGATATGTGAAATAAATATTGTGTTGGTCTGGGCTCGTCGACACGTAATTAACGCATGAGTTGTAAACTTGGACGGACAGGTGCGTGGTGAGTCTAATCTCATTGAAAGTTTCAAGTGGCGAACCGCCCAAAAGGCTTTTAGTTATCTCGCACACTCTCTCTTCTTTGGCTTCCTCTCGCTCTATCATACGCTGCCGGAAATAGTGGGCTTATATCACAGGGTTGTACACACATAGTGTTCCTGCCGTCGGGTTGAGACGGTCTCGATACAAAGGGTCTAGTCCCTTACGCTGAGGAGTTTCCCTACCTACCGCTTCTGTAGATGTTGTCGGTACAAAGCCTTGCCTAAACTGTAAGCTCCGCCTCAGCCATTTCTCTTGGGGTCTCGTTGCGGCAGGAGAATAGAAACTTCATGCGCTCGCTGAGCCGCTCGACTCCACTGAGGGCACCTCGCATAGTTCCGGTCTCAAAACGCGTTTTTCATTTTTTTCATCGACTGATACTCCCATTTCTATTGATATTTGTATAACAATACGCTACGGCACATATTCAAAATTCGCGAAAAATTATTGAAAATATATTTTTCAATAATTTAATAAATTTAATAATAAAATGATTGAAAATATATTTTTCAATAATTTACCAAAATAAATATTAACATTTTAAAAAGTAGAACTTTGCATATTGCTTTCTCATTAAATTTACCTGTATGAGAAAGTATGTTCATCAATGTTATCTTCCTCCAAGAGGAAGGTACGATTTTATAGATTTAAAAAAAAATTGTTGGCATATCGGCTAGAAAATTATTAGAAATCGATCCTGACGACTTGGAAGTAGAAGAAGTCTTTGGTTACCGAATTTTTAACTTTTTAGCAGTGTACTCTGTTATATCGCAAGCTTTTTCTGTGTAAAAAATGCAAATCTCATGTGACATTCACCGAATCTGGTAAGTGCTCGTACAACTTTAAACGCGTTTTTCTCGAAACCACTTTTTTTCAAACTGGGAGGACGTATTACTTAAACACCGTGGCATGGAACGCTTTGAATTTTTGATAGTAGCTTCATAATTACATTCTCTATCGAAATACGTTGCCATTTTATGATTCAATGTATACTTTTTTTTTAATAAACAATTTACTGCTTATTTTTTGGCAAAAAAACCATTCATTTTTTTAAAAGCGAACTATTTCTACAAAATTTAAGTTAAAAAAACCCGAAGTAGTTCAATAGCCAATAGTAATATAGATTATACATTTTTTGAGTTTTTTATTCTAGGTCTTACACTTTACGAGAGAACCATCCTCCCGTGAAGGTGTTTTAAAAAAGACAATTTTCAAGATGGGCTCTGTCGCCGCCACTTCGTATCAGAATGATAATGAATTTTTTTTTATAATTCAATATGTTCAATGTTCAATATGTTCTTTTTCATACCTCGATTAAATAAGCCCTCTGAAAAGAAATCCTATTTCTTTGTTCATACTCCCAAAATAAATCGTCAAAGTTATGCCTTTTTTCTGCCCTCCAGGAATTTTTCGCTTTTTCTATCAACTGATACTCTCATTTGTATTGATACCTATACAACAATAGGCACATATTCAAACCTGCGACTTTACAATAATTTCCAAAATAAATATAAAAATAAAAAAAAGTGCAACGATCTTATAGATTTTTTTTTAAATCGCAGAGTCTTCAAGTTCTAATCGACTAAAATGTATGGTTGTGAATATGTGTGCAATAGCCGATCTTTGAACAATTTTTGTCAAACTCAGAACAATATTTCATCAAGGTTTATATTTAATGGAACTCCATTATAAAAATTCATGGCAAGCTTCAGGAATGTAAAAACCTACAGTAACGTGAACGTATGTGCAATGAGAAACAAAACTTAATCGCCTTACGACCATAACCCTGTGCGACATACGACCGAGCCGTTTTAATTAAATCCCTTTCTGTGCCGGTTCCCCAGGCGAGGACTTGTCCCGGTGCACCTCACGTCACGACCACTCGTGTCCCGAGGACATGTGACTGCGAGTGTATGGATTTGCCGGTGCCTGTACGAGAGTAACCCACGCATGACATCGAGGGTTATAATTGAGAAGAAGAGAGTCTCTGTTCTAGTCTAGCCCGCGAGTGAATGAACGAGCCATTATAAATAACATCAGAACCGCCCAGCATGCATAGTCGCCAAGACAGGGAATCTTCGTACGACATTCTCCCCGGTCACGTGAGGGGTTGGGTTTTAATTAAAACATTCGAATTCTCGATTAATCCAACGATAACACGAGAGTCTGGAATTCAAATCAAATTCTTCGTTTAGGCTCTACCAAATACCCTCATAATATTTCAACCAATCTCACGATAATTTCTCCGGGCAATTTTTTTTGTCCATAAGGTAAATGTCCCAGTAATCGATCATGTACCAGTAATCGACCAGTCCGTGGTAAAAGAGCGATAAATAAGACTGTGAGTGCTTTTCGACGCTTAAATAAATTAACAACACTTCCTCCGATTTATGTATAATATTATATGAAAATTTGAGGCTTGTAAAATCACAACAGTGATAATAAGAAAATCGTAAACTTGCAGTGACCGAGCCGAGCGTGATTTCGTCGAAATCCTTGATATGGAGGTTAAGGTGCGTTTCGTGACATTTAGTTAAATTCTGCGATGCACGAAGACTTTGGCTGAGTAAGTTTAATTTGATATTACATATGAAGAATCTGGTATTACTAAATGAATATGCTTTTATCGTAAAATTGTTGTTTGTACAAAAAATCGCGGAGGTCGATAACTGGTTCAGAAAAACATAAGTGTCCGAGTAATCGACCTACTGTCGATCACTAGGACAAAATTGTGGATAGAAAATTAGTGTAAATCGCGTATTGTTTTTATGAATTAGATGATATAAAATAATGTAACAATTCATTCATCGATCGAACTGTACGAGGAGTAGTTATGGACAGTGGTATTGGGCTCTCTATAAATAATTAAGCAGCAAAATAAATCATGTCGATTACAGGGCCATGCATATGTCCATGACTGGGTCATGTCATGTCATGGGTCGATTACTGGGCAAACCGTGACTTTAGTATGTCCATGACTGGGACATTTGCACACCTCAAGTTTTATGTTAATTTTTTATTACAAGAAGATAAGGTAGACCAAAAGTTAAGCGTTCTATTTGTTGACAAGATTATACTGATTCTTTATAATCTACAATGACAGTTATTGACGTTTTGATTTGTGACTTTTCTTAACGTGTCGATTACTAGGACATATAACGGTCGATTACTGGACCAACTATAACTTTAGTATGTCGATGACTGGTACATTTGCACTTCTGAAGCTTTAGAGTAAGTTTTCTCTACAATAAGATAAGTTACGAAAATTTTTGAGGTTGTTATTTTTTCATACGACTATTCTGATTCATTATTACCTAGAATGACCATTTTTTGTATCTCAATGTGAAAGTTACGTTTTTATAAAGTCGGGCAATTTGGTTAACGTGTCGATTACTGGGACGTTTACCTTAGATCAACTTCGATAAACGACCTGACAAACATTCGTCGGAAACAAACATCTTTTTCTTTTCTGCCAGACTTGAATGGAATGAAGCCGAAAAATAAATAAAATAAATAAAATAAATTAAATAAATTAAATAAATTAAATAAATTAAATAAATTAAATAAATTAAATAAATTAAATAAATTAAATAAATAAAAATTCTTCGTTTATATGTTACCAAATACCCTCATAATTTTCCGACCCGTCCCACGATAATTTTTTCTATACATAGATCAGGTTGAATGAAAGACCTGTCAATCATTTGCCGGAAAGTAGCTCGATTTCACCAGACATGTATGCCCCGTGAATTTGATCGATGTTGCGGCTGTTTTGTAGTGTTGACGGGTGTTCCATTTGCAGCCACAGCAGCAATCATGCTGGTCAACCGCATACTTGACCCTCTTGGCCCCTTCTCCCTTATACCCAACAAACTCCTACCTTACAAATGACTCAAATTCTGTGCCACGGGGTTGCAACAAGGAAAGCTCGACGTACGGCGATACGCTTTCGTTTTTCAGTACTCAAGGGGAATTGAAAAAGAGCGTGCAGCCAGGGGAGCAACGAATGCGAGAGGGCGAATGAGCTGCCGCAGCATGTGATGCATACAACTTGGCCTCTCGTCACGGCAGGCCATTGACGCACCCGCATACATTAATACCTTTAAGCGTGCGGGACAAGCCTACATTCCCTGTTGCACACTTCACTCCTCGGTACATATACAAATATGCTTCATCATTTGTACATGAGGAATTCCACGTAATTCCACCCACGTACAAAAAATTATATATAGAGTACACTGCAAAAAGAAATCTATTTGAAATTTAATGTACTTGGACTGCAAGTTTTTATAAACTAGTATATTAGATTTAATATACTAGTGTAATTTTAATATACTAGTGTAATATATATATTTAATATACTAGTGTAATTTTACAGTAAAAGTGTTTGAATTTTAATAATTTCCTTTAATTTCACTGGAAAAGTACACGAATTTTATATCACGATTGTATATTATATTTCGAGTTTATGCATAAAAACTTCCAGTCTTTTCTAATAGTGTTTACAAGATATATGTATAGTTTCAAACATAGAATATATTGTTCATATATGCTTTTGTAATTAATTTTCATGCATTTATTTGTACTCTATTTTGTTTAATTTATTTTATAGTATGCTAAATGTCGAATCTCTGTGTTTTATGGAAAAAAAGACCGTAGAATCTAAAAAAAAATATTGCAGAATTTTGAAAAATGTCGTAATTGCCGAAAAATCTATTAATAATTTAAAGTAGTATTTTTTCGCAAAATATAGAAAGTCAAGTTGTGACATTTTTTTCCCGTACAGTCCATGAAAATAATTATTAAAAAAACTGGTCAAAATCTTCGTTAGTCTGTAACTCCGGAACAATTGATGCGATTTATGCAATATATGAAAAATTTTGTTCGACCGAGTATACTAAAACATACTCGAATTGCAAAAAGATCTGAGATATCGAAATTTGAAAATGGCTCTGGAATGACGTGGAATCCCTCATATATGTACATAAGGCGATGTGCAGGCCACCCTGTGAGTGTTTCAAATGTGTGCTACGTGTAAACATAATTAGAGCCTGCGGTACGAGCTCGCCTCCCTTTCTCTCGTCTCTGCTATAAACTCCTCGCGATTTCTCCCCGCGATACTTATACATAGAGCTGGACTATGGCTAATACCATTCACATTGTATATGTATATATATATATATATATATATGTGTGAGTACTCGTTAAACTTATATGCGGAAAAAAAACCTGGTGTGGGGCCCCACGAATTATACAAATTGAAGATAAACATTCATCATCACTATATGCGCCTTTATTTTCGTGGAACAGAGCTGTTCGTGCACTTTCGCTTCGTTTATGCTCTTGACCCTATCACAACAATACTCATTCTAGTAGCACTTAAATACTTCAGATTAATACCAAGCGAAAAATTTTATAGGCCATTTTTTTTACACTGAAAAAAAATTCACGGTTTTGTGAATTATTTTTTGGGATGAAATGGAAAACTTGTTGGTTAGCTTGAACAAATATTTTTATTCATCTCAGTGTGTATGTGTGAATATATTCCAATTTTTTATAAGGTTTTTCACTCGGAGAATAAGAGTTAAATAATTGCAAGTGTTTTTGGCCATCGAAGATAAATTAATAAATTTGTCTTTAATTACATGTTTATTAATTTAACAAATCGCGTTAAATAATTGTAAATTTTCTGCCTATCGAAGATAAATTGATAAATTTGTCTAAGTTCATAAAAGACGTATATCTTTTATGAATAATACTATCGAAGATAAATTGATAAATTTGTCTAAATTCATGAAAGACGTATATCTTTACAACACATTGAGCTTTACGTTTCCCCGTCGTCAAAATTCTCGTTTCACTAGCTAGCGTAACTTGTACTTTGTTTCGAAGAGCGCGGCTTACCTTGGTAATACCTTCTTCTGCTTACAACTTAAATAGTCATATTTCGTAGCGTATCTTGGCGTCGCTATTCCGTGAATAAGGTTTTGTCATTTCTGCAAGCTGCGCTAGTATGATTATTATTATTATTATAAGATATGGGGGATAAAGGAAGACAAGTGAAGGAAGAAAATCACGAGAGCATAGAAAATCCTTGAGAAGGAATAAAGGAAGGAAGGAATAAGACAGCACGAAATATCTTTCCTCCCCTTTCCTTCCCTTTCTCTCCCCAAACTTTCTACCTGTGTAGTTCATGTCAGAATCTTTAGCTCGCTTGTCCGTATCTCCGTCTACTCGTGATTCAACGCAGCTAAACTTCGCTCTTTCCCAGACGACACGTTGTTTTCACTAGAACGAACGCCGAGCCCCTTTTCATCCCTTTAGCCCCAACCGCACCTACAGCATTATATTTTATACGTTATATACCCGCCGCGAGTCAATCCCTAATTAGCGACGTTCGTTCTATTCACCGAAATTTTGCGATGCCGCTTGAACCTTCATCATCTCTTTCCCTCGCTATCGCTATTTTAATCTCATTGAAATTTACACGCAGGTCATTTTATTACACATTAAAATAATGGTAGTGCCCTGTTAATAAAAATTATAACTTAAATGGTTTGGAGCGAAATTTTTTTTTAACTTCGATTGGAATACGTTTCCAAATTTTTCACTCAAAAAGTCATGTTTTCGTTACTTTTTTAGTAGACAATCACCCTTACTATCGCTATTTTAATCTCGTTATTATAATTATGATTTCTTTAATTATTTTAATTATATTTATTTAATTTTTCATTTTTATTTTGATAACATTATAATTTTTTAAAATTATAACAATATATGATAGTTGTATAATAATAATAATTATTATAAAAAATGGTAATTTCAAATGGTTTGGCGGGAAAACTATTTTTGAAGCTCAATTGGGATACGTTTTCATATAATCTTTTCACTTAAAAAGTTAGAATGACATTTTAAGTATTTTTTGAGTAGACAACCATCTGAATTGCAATTTTTATTTTTCGTCGTTAGTATGTAGAAAAATAATGTGGGATAAAATATTCTAATATTGCTCTTTGTTAAAGAGCCCAAGAAATAAACCATTAGCATGTGACTGGAATTTTTTCTTAATTCGATTGATAAATTTCAATTAAAATTCTGTCCTTTGACAAATTGACCAAAGGGTTTTTTTTCTGTCGATATGAAAGCCAGTCAGTATCTTTACAAACCAGATTACTGCTTTCTGAACTTTGGCTCTCAATTACGTTTTTCATATCGGCAGGAAAATCCTTTCGTCAATCTCTCAAAGGCAGTTTTAATTGAAGTTAATCACTCGGCTGCCAAAAATAAACGAAAAATTCATCTTTTTTCGGTTTGAGTACCAAAAAAAAAAAATGTGAGTAAAAATTGTTGAATACCTTCATTCAAAATCAACTCTTTTAAGCCATTAATTATATCTCCTCGTTACATCAACGAGAGACGTTGAGTACGTCCCTTAGAGAAAATTTCCATAGATTTTTCAGAATACCCTTCCAGAAAAAACCCAATTGCCGAAAAGCACGATTCAGGTTGGTCGTCTGGAGTCTTAATTCCGAAAATGAGCTGAAGGCTCTCGCTACGCTTTTTCCCTGAGCTCGCCACGCTCCTCTCCCTCTCTCTCTCTCTCTCTCTGTCTCTCTGTTTACTCTCTCTCAGCGCGGATTGTCCTTTAGGTCGCCGAGTAACCGTACATTATCGTAAGCTTCCTTCCTGCAAGCAAGCAAGCAAGCAAGCAACCAACCAACCAACCAACCGACCAACCAAGCAAGCTCATTCCTAGCCGACAGCAGCGTCCACACCACTACGACAACATCCTGCGAAGCGCTCGTGGAATTAAATGCGCGAAATTGAATGCGGCAGGCGGTGGATGGTCTTGCTATTTGTGGTGGTTTGTCTCGCTTGTCTCTCGTTCTTCTCTTTCTCTTTCACCATCTCCTTTTCCTCCTTCTATCTCTCGTCTCGGTCCGGTTGTGTATACGATGCTTTGCAACGACGATGCTGCGAATGAAAATGGTCCGTTGCCTTCGTGCGCCGGTAACTCTTCCAGACTGAAACAAAGGCAAGAGACCCAGCAATGTTATTCACGAATGTTGTAGCGTTGCAGCCTCTGAGTCACCAGCCGCTTGGAGAATGCCAGAGAAGCGAGGGAGGAAGAAGAAGAAGAAGAAGAAAGGCTGAAGAGGAGAGGAAGAGGAGAAGATGTTGCTACGGAATAACGCTCTCCAACCTTTGCTCCCATAAGTACGACATAACTGCGGTGCCGGGTATGCACGTCCATGAGACAAACGCGTGTATAGCCAGCGACAAGTTTCCTCGAGGAGAACCTATGATGAGGGGATGAACGGGGAAAGGAAACGAAGACAAAGACGAAGACGACGATGTCGACGGCAACGACAACGACGACGACGAGGCGCGAGACAGTAATCAACGTTCTGACGAAGTCTCACTCCACTCGTTCTCCTCGAGCTACTTCCCATATAGTTTCGCTATTCGCCCCCCTTGGTAACCCAGAGTCAAGACCCTAGAGCTTGGAACAATCACCTCCTTCCTGACCCATATATAAGACTCTAAAAGGTCTCTAATAGTCACCAAAATTGAATCGTTGAAACGCAAATTAGTTTAGGGAATTTTTCAATTTGCTAAAGGTTGGGAAGATAATTTGATAAGATTTTATGAAAGTCGTGGATAATGCTTTAAGGCTTCTGTAATTCACATCAAAATTCAGCTGTTGAAATACAAATTAGTTTAGAGAATTTTCTCATTTGGTAAAGGTTGAAACGATAATTTGATAAGACTATATGAAACTCGTGGATAATGCTTTGAGGCTTCAGTAATACACATCAAAATTGAATCGTTGAAACACAAATTAGTTTAGGGAAGTTTTTCATTTGGTAACGGTTGGAAAGATAATTTAATAAGACTATATGAAACTCGTGGACAATGCTTTAAGGTTTCTCTAATAGTCATCAAAATCGAATCGTTGAAATGCAAATTACCTACCTTTGGAGATTGTTTTAATTTGGTATAATTTTTGGAGAGATTATTTGAGAAGTGAAACTCATTAATTATCTGGCCCCTATACAACACGGAAAGAAATGTTTGGTTGTGGCAACTACGTTTTCGATTTGCTGTACACAATGTCTAAAAAATTAGTTGCCTCAACCATATCGAATAGTAACCTCAACTATTCACGATTAGTTCTCGATTGGATTAGTTAGGTCAACTAATCCTATTAGATTGGATTAGTTAGGCTAACTAATCCTATTAGATTGGATTAGTTAGATTAACTAATCCTATTAGATTGGATTAGTTAGTTTAACTAATCCTATTAGATTGGATTAGTTAGGCTAACTAATCCTATTAGATTGGATTAGTTAGGTTAACTAATCATATTAGATTGGATTAGTTAGGCTAACTAATCCTATTAGATTGGATTAGTTAGATTAACTAATCCTATTAGATTGTATTAGTTAGATTAACTAATCCTATTAGATTGGATTAGTTAGTTTAACTAATCCTATTAGATTTTATTAGTTAGGTTAACTAATCCAATCGTTGGGACTACCACTTGAATAGTTGGGATTACCATTCAAATCGTCGGTATTACCATTCGAATCGTTGGTATTACCATTTGAGTTGCTAGGGAAATACTCATCAACTCAGGTCAACTCATTTCTTGGTTATGGCAACTAATCTTTTTTTTCCGTGAGGGATCGAAATTTCTGTGTCGTGACACCATAAAACGAGGACAACAAAAATCGTTACAGTAGGCTTACAAAAAAATTGCTCAACCCAGCAAAACAATTTGCCAGCCGAACAAAAAAATTGCTCAGCCTAGCAAAACAATTTGCCAGCCGAACAAAAAAATTGCTCAGCCCAGCAAAACAATTTGCCAGTCGAACAAAAGATTTGTCAGCAGAGCAAAACTGATTTGTCAGCCGAACAAAACATTTGCCAGCCTAACGTAACGATTTTTGTTGTCCTTGTTTTATGTTGTCACAACACAGAAATTTTTCTCCGTGTATTGCTTTGAGGTTTCTCTAATAGGCATCAAAATTTAATTGTTGAAATACAAATTAGTTTCGGGATTTCTTTAGATTTGTCATAATAAAATAGTTCCTTTCAAACATCATTTACATTTACACTCAATATGTTCTCATTTTCTGACCATAATACACATTATAATGAAAAATAGTGAATAGCTCTGGAGAATCATAAACTTTACGAAGACTGAGGGAAATGTTAAATGGCATATATTGCACTAACGAGAAATGAGACAATAGATTCGCGTGTACGAAAACAAAAGCAAGTGAGCATAATTCGTATCACATCAGAACGCGATTCCTTCAAACGCAAATTGTTTTCGAAAGCAAAAAACTTTATTCTTATCTTTTGACCATAATACACAAAAGTTTATAAAAGAAATATAGGAAATGGCGCTTGAGCGTCGTAAAGTTTTCCGAAAGTGGAGGCAGAGTTGAAGCGCCATATTGCACTGACTATGAGAAATAAGACAATAGATTTGCATGTACGAAACAGAAGCGAGTAAGCACCAACTGCTCGTGCATATTCGGACGATGATGTATGTATACAAGTTTGTACTACTCTTCATACTATGCGAGGCTGGAAACATCTCTGAGAAGGGAGTGCAAAGCCAGAACGTGCCAGGAACAACAGTAATCAACGACGACTGACGAACTCATCGAGGGTAACGAGCCGCTGGTAGAAAGGGCGAGAAATGGAAAATATATATATATATATATATATATAGTATAACTATTCTACATTTACATGGGTCATTCCAAACCAAGTGGGCCATTCATTTGCCAATTTTTGTGTAGTTTATAAGTATAATAATTAAAATTCTGTGAAATTTTAAGAAAAATCGGAATAGTCTGTCTCAAAAAAAAGATATATATATATATATATATATATATATATATATATATATTATATTACATTTTTTGTCAAAAAATTGTGAATTTTTTTTTGAGCGGCTATGGTAATTTTTTTATAAAAAAGTACATTCAAAAACTTGAATTTTATACAGGAACATATTATTTGTGCGATCGGTAATTTTTAATATACAGCGAATTGAAAAAAATGAAATAAAAAAAATCGTTATTAAATTTTCGGGGAATCGTAGGTGCGAAAATTGTGAAATAATTTATGGATGTTCGTGATACTCTAAACAAGTTTTGAAAAAATTATGAACACTTTTTGCGATTATGCTAAATTTCGGTGGCACACTTGGTTTGGAATGACCCATATGTGTGTATGTATGTATAGATTATACGAGAGATGATGAGCAGAGAATCCCGTGGCTGATGTTCATTCACTCGCTCACTTCCATAACATTGTACGGCCAAGAAACTCCCTCGTGTCTCCTCAATATGACATTTAACACTGTAACCCAATTTACCTAGTTTAATCCCGTCATCGGTATAATAATCATGACAACGAGAGGAAAGTCTGACGCGAGAATGATTAAATTTAACTTGTCCACCCAACACTCCACGATGATGAGTCAATCTTATCTCTCTGAGTCATAATTAGTCGTTACATCTCACGAGTATTTATTTATCCAAGAATTTGTCTAGGTTTATAATGCAAGCAATTGTTAGATATAAATTTTTTATTTCCAACAATTTTATATTATTATTATAGTTTGTATTATTATTTAATATTATTATATTTTTATTTATTATTTATTATTACAATTTTCCAAACATTTTTTATTTTATGATAGAATAACACATTTAAATGAAAATTAAGAATTTTTTTTTAACTCTATTATTTTAAACTATATTTTTATAAGCGCCATTTTGATTCAGAAGAAATTTGCGTCATTCAAGATTGTTTTTTAAAGGAAAAGATGTTTTGACCATTAAAAAGGAAATTCCCAATAGCTCCAGAGAGAAAAGGCAAAGAAAGAATTGAAATATCAATTTCACATTACAAAACTACTATTTAACCTATTTCCTAGTGTTTCATTTTCGAGAAACTTTTTCAACAGCCTGCCTAACGAAGTTTTAAGCGGAAGCGGCGCGTAAAATTTTATTAAAAAGAAAAGTGTAACATCCAGGATTTTTTTTTTGACTGAAAAGAGGTTTGACCTTTAAAGGGGAAATACCCAACGGCGCCAGATCGTAATACTACAAAAAGAATTGAAATATTAATTTCACATTACAGCACTACCATTTAACCTATTTCCTAGTTTTTTTTTTCGAAAAACTTGTCCAACTCAACCTGCCTAACAAAGTTTCAAGCGGAAACGGTACGTAAAATTTTCTTAAAAAAAAAGTGCAACAGCCAACATTTTTTTTTTAAACTGAAAAGTAGTTTGACCTTTAACCCTTTGCGTCACAGTGCGTCATTGAGCGATCCACTTATTTTCCCTCAGATTTAAATACTTTAAACCAATTTCTGACAATAGTTATATTTTATTATGTTATATATAAAATTATAATAAATGGGAAATTCCCAACAAACATAAAATTGAAATATTAATTCAAAATTACCATCTAACCTATTTCCCAGTGATTTCTTTTCGTGAAACTCGCCTAACGCAGTCTGCCTAACAAAGTTTCAAGCGAAAATTGTGCATAATATTTTCTTAAAAAAAAAAAAAAATGCAACACCCAACATTTTTTTTTAAACTGAAAAGTAGTTTGACCTTTAACCCTTTGCGACACAGTGGGTCACTGAGGGATCCACTTATTTTCGCTCAGATTTAAATACTGTAAACCACTTTCTGACAATAATTATATTTTATTATGTTATATATAAAATTATAATAAATGGGAAATGCCCAACAAACATAAAATTGAAATATGAATTCAAAATTACCATATAACCTATTTCCCGGTGTTTTCTTTTCGTGAAACTCGCCTAACGCAGACTGCGTTAGGCCTAACAAAGTTTCAAGCGAAAATTGTGCATAATATTTTCTTAAAAAAAAAAAAAATGCAACACCCAACATTTTTTTAAAAACTGAAAAGTAGTTTGACCTTTAACTCTTTGCGTCACAGTGGGTCACTGAGCGATCCACTTATTTTCCCTCAGATTTAAATACTTTAAACCAATTTCTGACAATAATTATATTTTATTATGTTATATATAAAATTATAATAAATGGGAAATTCCCAAGAAACATAAAATTGAAATATTAATTCAAAATTACCCTATAACCTATTTCCCGGTGTTTTCTTTTCGTGAAACTCGCCTAACGCAGTCTGCCTAACAAAGTTTCAAGCGAAAATTGTGCATAATATTTTCTTTAAAAAAAAAAAATGCAACACCCAACATTTTTTTTTAAACTGAAAAGTAGTTTGACCTTTAACCCTTTGCGTCACAGTGGGTCACTGAGGGATCCACTTATTTTCGCTCAGATTTAAATACTTTAAACCACTTTCTGACAATAATTATATTTTATTATGTTATATATAAAATTATAATAAATGGGAAATTCCCAACAAACATAAAATTGAAATATGAATTCAAAATTACCATATAACCTATTTCCCGGTGTTTTCTTTTCGTGAAACTCGCCTAACGCAGTCTGCCTAACAAAGTTTCAAGCGAAAATTGTGCATAATATTTTCTTAAAAAAAAAAAATGCAACACCCAACATTTTTTTAAAAACTGAAAAATAGTTTGACCTTTAACCCTTTGCGTCACAGTGGGTCACTGAGCGACTCCCTTATTTCCGCTCAGGTTCAAATACTTTAAATCAATTTCTGACAATAATTATATTTTATTATGTTATATATAAAATTATAATAAATGGGAAATGCCCAACAAACATAAAATTGAAATATGAATTCAAAATTACCATATAACCTATTTCCCGGTGTTTTCTTTTCGTGAAACTCGCCTAACGCAGTCTGCCTAACAAAGTTTCAAGCGAAAATTGTGCATAATATTTTCTTAAAAAAAAAAAAAAATGCAACACCCAACATTTTTTTAAAAACTGAAAAGTAGTTTGACCTTTAACTCTTTGCGTCACAGTGGGTCACTGAGCGATCCACTTATTTTCCCTCAGATTTAAATACTTTAAACCAATTTCTGACAATAGTTATATTTTATTATGTTAAATATAAAATTATAATAAATGGAAAATTCCCAACAAACATAAAATTGAAATAATAATTCAAAATTACCATCTAACCTATTTCCCAGTGATTTCTTTTCGTAAAACTCGCGTAACGCAGTCTGCCTAACAAAGTTTCAAGCGAAAATTGTGCATAATATTTTCTTTAAAAAAAAAAATGCAACACCCAACATTTTTTTTAAAACTGAAAAGTAGTTTGATCTTTAACCCTTTGCGTCACAGTGGGTCACTGAGGGATCCACTTATTTTCGCTCAGATTTAAATCCTTTAAACCAATTTCTGACAATAGTTATATTTTATTATGTTATATATAAAATTATAATAAATGGGAAATTCCCAACAAACATAAAATTGAAATATTCATTCAAAATTACCATCTAACCTATTTCGCAGTATTTTCTTTTCGTGAAACTCGCCTAACGCAGTTTGCCTAACAAAGTTTCAAGCGAAAATTATGCGTAAATTTTCTTAACAAAAAACAAAGTGCAACACCCAACATTTTTTTTTTAACTGAAAAGTAGTTTGACCTTTAACCCTTTGCGTCATAGTGGGTCACTGAGCGACTACCTCATTTCCGCTCAGGTTCAAATACTTTAAATCAATTTCTGACAATAATTATATTTAATCATATTATAAATAAAATTATGATAAATGGGCAATTCCCAACAAAGCTAAAATTGGAATAATAATAAAAAATTACAAAATTACCATCTAACCTATTTCTCAGTGTTTTCTTTTCGAGAAATTCGCCTAACTCAGTCTGTCTAACGAAGTTTCAAGCGGAAGCTTGAAACGTGCGTAAAAGGCGTGCAGAGAAGATAGGAACGACGTTTGAGGAAGTCTCGCGTTAGTATCTTGCCCCACATCCATAATATCTGAGCTACCCCATCATAGTTTCGATTCCAAGCAGTGCCCTCGTATTCGCGAAACCCTTTGGCGCACTTAACACAGGGAACGAGGGATCGAGAAATAATACGAAATCTCATATATATATATATATACATATACACAATACATACGCATACAAGAAATTGCCTAGTTCACTCCCTCGCTTGAAATAACAATAACATTATCGCAACAATTAATCAGCGCGCCTCAACGTCGAAGCTCATTTGTCATATTTCAATTACGAGCCAAGCTGCTTCGTTACTCTCCTGTCTGCTATATACAAATATAGCTATATAGCTCTTCATTCGCTGCATAGTCTCGCCAATTTAAAATCCCTGTGCGTTTATTTGTCGTGGAACGTTAAATTACTTGCGCTGGGCGCTTTGGGCTTCCCGACCTGACGTAATGGCTAACTTTGCATAAGAAAATTACGTCCTGTGACGACGAAGAGACCTTCCGTATTTTTTTTTCTTTTTTTTTTCGCGTTCGCCTTATCTTTTGAAATTTTTCCTCTTCAGCGAAAAAATATTGGTCGCGTCCATGGGTAAGCAGTAACCACGAACCATAAACCTGGAGATGTATATGGAAACATTACTCTCTGTTTCTCTGGAGAATTACATTACTTTGTAGCACGCTTGGAATTCATACGGGATAGATAATAAAAAAAATTGCGTGTGGTAAATCTCATTTGTAGTCGCGTCTATTCGTACATCACAAAGACAATTGGCGACGGTGTCGTTAGCCAGAACTGACGACCGAGCATTGAGTGGGCTCGGGACTCTTCGTTACGCCACCCACTCTTCTCATATCCTCACAGGTACTTTAGCCTCGACGTATATAACGGTTATCTATCTGTGTCAGTCTGTTGAATTATACAGGAGCGTTCAAAATTATTTCTAGGTGACTTTCGATAAACTTTCTTATTATAGATAATTTTTATTATACAGTATAATATTATGTATACAAAGAAATCGTGGATTCTGTAATGGAACGAGGAGAAAAAAATAGGACTGAGGTTGGAAAAAATAGAAATTTAAAAAATTCCGGTTATCTATCTGTGTCAGTCTGCTGAATTATACAAGGGCGTTCAAAATTATTTCTAGGTGACTTTCGATAAATTTTCTTATTATACATAATTTTTATTATACAGTATAATATTATGTATACAAATAAATCGTGAATTCTGTAATGGAACGAGGAGAAAAAAATAGGACTGAGGTTGGAAGAAATGGAAATTAAAAAATTCAGACTAAAAATAATTTTTATTAAAGATTTTTTTATTTGTCTCGATTTTTCCGCAAATATATGCAGCGCCAAAATTTTTTTTTAGAACTTGAATTACACAGAAGCATTTATAATTATTTCTAATTAACTTTCGATAACTGTTACAATTTAATATAATGTTATAAATGCGAGTAAATCGTAAATTCTGTAATGGAAGTAGGAGAAAAATAAATTAGGGCAAAGGTTGGAAAGTATTAAAAATATTTTATGTTCCAAGAATTGATTTCAAAGGTTTTATTTCTTGTATAAATATATTTGTTCGATAAAATGGTGTAAGAAATATTTTTTCTCTGAATAAGAGAACAAAAATAATTTTACTACAGATTTGTTATTTAAGTCAATTTCCTCGAAAGTACATGCAGTGTCGAGATTTTTATTCTCACTAGCTATAAAATAAAATTTATAGTAGCAGTATACAGGAAACATCGGTAAAGTGCTCACATATTTCATATTTGCAATTCCCGTCGACCCGGGCCATTTATTCTGAATCGTCGTGTACGAAGCTAATCGGTTGCAGGGGGGAAGTGACGTCATTCAAGTACCGAGAGCAATTTGCAACTGAAAGATGTGAAATCTCGAGGACACTGAAGCTCTTTGATTTTGTTTCTTTTTTTTGTCGATTTATTATTCATTCGGTATCTCATTGCTCCCATTGAAAATGGTGTCGCCTCCTATTCTTGTCGAGAGGGAGAATTGCCACTCGACAATTAAACCAGCTTTAAGACTCAATCGGAAGTGCCTCGTTTTCTCATCTTCCGTTCTCGACACTTTCAACGAATCTATTAATTGCTAGAGCAAATTTTTTATCGAACGTCGATTTACTTTATACAAGTGAATATAATTATTGAAGGAACTTTAAATTATTTTGTTAATGAGTCGCGTTTTGTGTTTCACGTCCAATTCAATACTGTAAATGGGATTTTTTATATTCTTAAAAAATAAAAAAAACCTTTTGTCATTTGCGTTATTTTTTTTGTTGTTATTAACGTTTGTAATTACATCCAAGCTATTCTTCTGATGTAGACGCATTCATTTGTAAAGTACTGCAGGTGATTTAAAAAATAATTTATATGTAATCACAGCGGAAAAAAATTACAACTCCATCCATATTTATGAATATGGTTGCATTCTCTCTGCTAGTGGAAAATGTTTGAAGTTATGCATAATTGACACAAGAAAATTACCTGTCGAGTTCAAGACTTCCTGATATAGTTGTGGAACGGTTGTGCTTATCCTTTGAATCCCTTTGAACTATGGGTCGCTGTAGGTGAATGGGCAGAATTGTATTATACGATTTTTTCTCGATATTTTTCGATTATTTTTATAGATCTGGCCTGTTGACCCGATTCTCAAAATTGGACGGTCATGATGTTGTACCTGTTAAATTTAAAAAAAAAAACAAATTTCTTTCATGTTTGTCATGGGATATATTTACAACAAAATGCACAATTACTAATTATTCAAGATGAAAAATTTGTGAGATGATTTTTAAAGAAATCCATTTCTCTTAGGAATCTATCCTGTAATTTTTATTTTCTGAAATAAAAATGCATATACGCATAAAAAAAAAACTGTTTCAATAAAAATGCTTCAATTTCATTTATTTAATTCAGAAAATATCCAGCATACATTTTTATTTTCAACATATCCAGAAACCCTTTAATACAACGTTGAATGTTTGAAATGGTACGAAATGAATATTTCGCGATATTTTTCGTTTATTCTTATAAATCGTTTTGCCTGTTGACTCGATCTCTGAGAATAGAGTGAGACGTACGAGCAAGTGAGGTAAAGCGATCTGAAGGAGCGTGCAATAACCACGTTCGAGCTCTTATCGCTCTTCTGATTTATTCGAGGGGGCGTCTTTATCGCGTAAATAGTATCGAATCGCTACTTCCGCTTATCGAGCAGTGTGGGAGGAAAGCGAGTGAGTGGAGATGCGAAGAACCGAGTTATATAACCCAAGAGCCAAAAATATAGATATAGTTTAAAGAACCAAGAGCGTGCGTCCATATAAAACTCCATCCACGGTGTTCGCTTAGCTCGGCATCCTTTCCCCTTAACCCCTTGAGTTAGGGGAGGAAGGAGAACGATTTCCTTGCAGAACCGAATTTTTCTCGCGTGGAATATGGAGAGGTGAGGTAGTAGCTGATTCAAGAGGAAGAAGATACCCCATAGGTACTATTACTAGAAGTTGGTAGTATGGAACGTGGAGAAGGATCGATTTCCTTCGTCTTGGCGAGCACCACCGAAACGAATTCCAGTGTGATGCGACGAAGGCGACGGTGGCGTACTTCTAACGGCTCCTTATCTATAAGCTCATGCAAATGGCTAGCAGTTTGCCACGAGGATTTGCATACGCTCCGCCACGTCGATCTATGCTGGGTCGTGTCTCAGCATAATATTGAGGACGTCAGCCTAGCCTTTGCTATATACCCCAGCTCGTTCGCAACTCGTCTGCTTGTCCAATTCGCTCGTTACATCAGTTTCTACAGACTACTTAGTCGTCACTCTTATTTGTTTATCAGTCAAACAGTGAGAGAAAAAAACGTCTTGCGGTTGGTGAATGAACTGGGGGTGAATTTTCAAGGTTATGGTCAGAAGCAGATTTGCCTCGACGATCGTCAAAATGTAGATTAAATTTACCGCGGCCCTAAAATATTCATGGAACTTGCTAAGGTCTGACAATTATTAATTGTCTGTCCACGCCAATTTTTTTGAAATTTAGATCCACTTTTTGTTGCTACTTTTTTGTTTACGCGATTAATTTTTATTAGTCGCGGTGAGAGTGGTAAAAAATATTGTTGATATAAAAATGGTCGTACCAAATAATTGGTAGTTGTCAATAAATTGTGATTTTAATGGCTATAAATACTCAATCATATTTTTCAAGTTGCCATAAGTACTGTAATTAATTATAATTTACCAAAACTACCGAATATTGAAAAACGAGTCTCCTGGATCAACAATTAATGTTTGTCAATTATAGTTGCCAGGATTACCACAATTCCCCTGACAGTACTTTTTGTCCAATAACTAAGAGACGTCAAAAAAAAGTCGATGGAAGTATCCAAGCAATATCGATAGATGTCGTTATTCAAGAAAAAAAAAGTCTGATCAAACTGAGTCAAATAGCCGACTTGCAATTATACGTTGTCCTCGTACCTGGAGGATTTAACTCTCGATCCGACAGTCTAATTGAACGTTGAGGTAACGGCGTGCGCCTAAATCGAAATGTTGAACCTACACGTACGTACAGACACACGTACACGTACGTACAACGCTAGTGGGTTCTCTGACTGCTCGATATCTTCTCAGTTGGCTGAGAGCAGATGGACAGTCGGTTAGCCCTGAGGCGCACCGGACGCAGGTATATCTAAAGGCGGAAATTCAGTGCGGATTCCCGATTGGAAAGATCTCCCATTTTGCTATCGACCAACACATACATTCACTGGTCAATATATAGTCGCCCAGGGGTTCATATAATAGTTGATGGGTGGATCGTTAAGTCGCAGTGATAATATCAACGTCAGCAATACAATGATTAAACCAATTTAGATAATTACAGCCACGATATTCAAACCAAATTACCGAACATATAATTGCATCTACACGGTATGGACATTTTCGTATCCTGCATCTCCTCTTCGTTCTACGTCATTAAATCACTCCGGAACTGCAACGAGCTTTAATGATTATGTCGACTGGTGTTTATCGTTGTGTATCTGACATTTGACGATTAGATTGACGCAGGCAACGTAGCTGTGTCTATAATGTACTAACAATTTCGTACTAAACCAACACCGGGTTGGTTCAGAATTTGGGGAAAGTAAACTACGGAGTGGAAACTGCATAACTACAGTTCAGTGCTGATTTTGTTCCCATCTTTTGACTCTAATGAGTCTCGAGAATTACGAGACTTGGGAATTAGGAAATTTCAGAATTATGAGACATAGAAAATATGAGACTTGGAAATTACGAGACTTGGGAAATTCGAGACTTAGGAAATTCGAGACTTGGGAAATTCGAAACTTGGGAATTGCGAGACTTTGGAAATTCGAGACTTGGGAAATTCGAAACTTGGGAATTGCGAGACTTTGGAAATTCGAGACTTGGAAATTGCGAGACTTGGAAATTACGAGACTTGGGAATTGCGAGACTTGGGAATTGCGAGACTTGGGAATTGCGAGACTTGGAAATTGCGAGACTTGGAAATTACGAGACTTGAGAAATTCGAGACTTTTAGAAAGTACGAGATTTGGGAATTATGAGACATGGAAATTACGAGACTTGAAGGTTATGAGACTTGAGAATTACGAGACTTGTGATTTCTTTCAGATGATAACGAGATTTAGATGTGACAAGAATTAAAATGATGTGGTAGCATCGCGATAAAATCGCGACTGCACTGTACTACTAAATATATATATATATATATATATCTCCATCGTTTTCTCTCTCTCTCTCTCTCTCTCTTTCTCTCTCACTAAACACGGATGACTCTTTCCTCTGACTGCACTTGCAGTTGTACAGGAACAACATAGTGAATGGTTCATCGGGTATCCCGTGGCTCTCACCTCGTTGCTTATATGTATATTGGTACACCAAGGGTACCGAATACCGGTAATCCGTAGCAATATCGTTAAACATGCGTCGCGACTAGGAACAGTGGGAAGAGGAAGAGATATTCAAATAGGAGTATATATGGACACACGTGGCATTAGAGCGGGACTGGGACATGAGCAGTACGCAGTTGTGGCCAAAACTATACGCGATATATATACATATATATACGTATATATATATTGCTATCGTACGCCTGATGCTACGGATCTGCATCCATCGCGTAGCCGACGCTTCGCATATCCATATACCTCTTGTATTGTATATCCCGGAGTACGGATATTTGCAGGCTGCGAGAGACGACACAGCGGCCGATTCGAGCTGCGCGGTCTCTCTAGTCGAATGTGCATTCGCTGTGCGATATTGGCAGGCGGAAAGGGGTAACGATAGGTGGTACACACCGCGTAACCGGCTTCTATTTCCATATCTCTATCTGTCTAACTCCCGATTGCGTTCTCCGAGGCTATTCAACATGTATTTGGCAATGTAACTCCAATGCGACGACAAACCACTAGACAATCTATTCATCATCATATCCTGAAAGAAAAAATAAGTGACTGGTTCGAAAAATGTGGAATTTAATAAACAGACTTATTTGATCTATAAGTAATCACGGTAATGAAATTTTGTTACAATCATTACATTATTTTTCGCTGTAACAATTGCCATAAAAGGGTTCAAGAAAATAAGAAAGAAGCCTTAATACCGTATTCAAGATCTTTCCAATTTTCATATTTCACTCCCCCCTTCCTCGGATTTCGGGCTCTTGATCAACACGTATTTGACAATTTAACTACAATGCGATGACTGAAAAAAAAATGTGTCCGATTATAAAAATGTAGAATTAAATAAACAGATTTATTTGGTCTACAAGTAAACAAGATAATAACATTTTCTTACAATCATTACATTATTTTTTACTGTAATCATTGCCATAAAAGTGGCAGTTAATGTTATTGAATTGGTACCAAGCGGGTTGAAGAAAATAAGGAAGAGGCTTTAATACCGTGTTCAAGATCTTTCCAATTTTCATATTTTACTGCAATCTCCCCCCTTCCTCGGATTTTGGGCTCTTCTTGATCAACACGTATTTGGCAATGTAACTACAAAGCGATGACTGAAAAAAAAAATGTGACCGATTATAAAAATGTAGAATTAAATAAACAAATTTATTTGGTCTACAAGTAAACACGATAATAAAATTTTCTTACAATCATTACATTATTTTTACTGCAATCATTGCCATAAAAGTAGCAGTTAATGTTATTGAATTGATACGAAGCGGGTTGAAGAAAATAAGGAAGAGGCTTTAACACCGTGTTCAAGATCTTTCCAATTTTCATATTTCACTGCTATTCACCTCCTTCCTCGGGTTTCGGGCTCTTCTTGATCAACATGTATTTGGCAACGTAACTACAATCCGATGACTGAAAAAAAAATGTGACCGATTATACAAATTGTAGAATTAAATAAACAGATTTATTTGGTCTACAAGTAAACAAGATAATAAAATTTTCTTACAATTATTACATTATTTTTTATTGTAATCATTGCCATAAAAGTGGCAGTTAATGTTATTGAATTGATACGAAGTGGGTTGAAGAAAATAAGGAAGAGGCTTTATCACCGTGTTCAAGATCTTTCCAATTTTCATATTTCACTACTATTCACCTCCTTCCTCGGGTTTCGGGCTCTTCTTGATCAACATCTATTTGGCAATGTAACTACAATGCGATGACTGAAAAAAATATGACCGATTAAACAAATGTAGAATTAAATAAACAGATTTATTTGGTCTACAAGTAAACAAGATAATAAAATTTTCTTACAATTATTACATTATTTTTTATTGTAATCATTGCCATAAAAGTGGCAGTTAATGTTATTGAATTGATACGAAGCGGGTTGAAGAAAATAAGGAAGAGGCTTTAACACCGTGTTCAAGATCTTTCCAATTTTCATATTTCACTGCTATTCGCCTCCTTCCTCGGGTTTCGGGCTCTTCTTGGGTTGGCAGTACCAACGGTCGAGCAAACGAGCCGAGTACATGGTTATAATACACACGTACGTATGATGCCGAACTATCGGGGCATATCCGTGTGAGTTAATGGATCCAGCGGCTCCGATAAGCATGTTGGGGTGATGCGTTTACTCTCGAGCTTCTAGAATACACACCTCGTTGGGGTGTAGGTAAAGCTACTACGTAATATTCACTCGATACATGTACTCTCTCTCATAGTTTGCATATATAGCTATAGGTGGAAATACCATGAGTACAGTAGATGCGATATACGTCTGTACGTACAACCTCTATTCGAGCTTCATGTTCACCTGGCTGAAGCACATATACGCCTCCCGAAACATAATCTCAAGCAATATCGCGTTAAACACATGAAACAGGCGCAGATCCATGCGAAGCTTCTGAGCACAACAACCCAAGGATAGCGGATCAACTATCGGTCTGCTTCTATCCTATATCCTCGTATGATGTGTGCATACGAACGTCTATGGATATTCCACCAGCCAAGAGGGATGTCTATACGAGCTTTCCCTCGGGTATAGCTTCTCTGACACTTCTGACCGGAATTTAGATCCAAGCTTGTCTCACGTAAGCTTACGCGCGAGATTACGTGCATCTGTTCCAGGAAATACCACGTATGCGCTGAGAAGGGTTATTATACGTCGCGACAAACTGACTAGTTGAACATATCCCACCGAATCGTTTCCATCTATGAACCAAACGATAATTTGTCCTACCGACGAATCGCTGGCTGTTCGTCCTGTTCCAATTAAATGGATCAATCGACTAGTTGGATTACGCGAGTAATTTCCAGGAGCTTACACATTTGATTATGTTTGGAGAAGATTCCCTTTTTTTTAGATTATGTGCTACAAAATTCAAACTTGTAACTGGAGAATAAATTTTGTGACGGAAGATGACCTATAATGGTAAATCTACCCATAATGAATATTTCGCAATATTCATTATAATATTTCGTTAACGAAATATTCATTATAATATTTCGTTAACGAAATATTCATTATAGGTAGATAAAAGTCTAATTATTAATCTTTTCCCTGCTCGAGTTCCGAATCCTTATAAAATTAATATAATTGGCTAAATACGGTTGCAATGTATTCGACATTAAACTCAAAGGTATTTTTGTGCAAGACGATAGTATCATTACCATTGATAAAGAGCCGTTGGTCCATAATCTGAAGTGTAATCTTGTGTGAAATTTTGGAAATCAACTGAACGGAATAACATTTTACTTGGAATTACGAATTTCTGGCCGGAATTTTGATTCAAGCTTGTCTCGTGTAAACATGTGCACGAGATTACGTACATTCAGGAATACGCACTGAAAAGGGTTATTATACGTCACGACAAACAGACTGGTTAAACATATCTCAGCAAATGGTTTTCATCTATGAACCAAGTGATAATTTGTCCTACCGACAAATCGCTAGCTGATCGTCCTGTTCCAATTAAATGGATCAATCGATTAGTTCGCTTAAGCGAGTAATTTCCAGGAGCTTAAACATTTGATTATGTTTGGGGAGAATTCTCTTTTTTTCAGATTATGTGTTACACTGTGAACTCTTTCAGACTGAAGTTCTATGTTTGAAATTACGTACCTAAGATCAAAATTCAAACTTGTAACTGGAGAATAAATTTTCTTACAGTAGATGACACCGCAAAAGCCCATCGATTTCCGAATGATTATTTCGTTAAATAAACCCTACTTTTATCTATCAAAAAGTCTAATTATTAATCTTTTCCCTGCTCGAGTTCCGAATCCTTATAAAATTAATGTAATTGGCTAAATACCGTTGCAATGTATTCGACATTAAACTCAAAGGTATTTTTGTGCAAGACGATAGTATCATTACCATTGATAAAGAGCCGTTGGTCCATAATCTGGACCAACCAAATCTAATCTTGTGTGAAATTTCGGAAATCAACCGAACGGAATAACATTTTACCTGGAATTACGAATTTCTGGCCGGAATTTTGATTCAAGCTTGTCTCGTGTAAACATGTGCACGAGATTACGTGCATTCAGGAATACGCACAGAAAAGGGTTATTATACGTCACGACAAACAGACTGGTTAAACATATCTCAGCAAATGGTTTCCATCTATGAACCAAATGATAATTTGTCCTACCGAATCGTTCGTTATTGCTAGACCAATTGGACCGACTGATCGTGCTGTTCCAATTAACTGGACCAACCGATTAATTGGCTTAAGCGAGTAATTTCCTGGAGCTTATACATTTGATTACGTTTGGGAGGATTCTCTATTTTTTTTAGATTATGTGCTACACATTGGGAAAGTTCAAACTTGGAACTATAAATTCAAAGGTAATTTTGTGCAAAACGATAGTATCGTTGATAAAGGGCCATTTGTCAATAATCTGGACAGCAATCTTGTTTTAAACGTTGCAAATCAATTGAACCGAATTTTCCCTAGAATTACGCATTCTACCGAAAATTTGCTAAATGCTTTCAGCATAATAGTATAGAGGTTACATGCAAAACCACCACGAAGCCGGAGTCTGCACAATCGCCGGTGCAGATCGACAGCGTGAACCAGACATCTGCCTGCAACAGGCACACAATGTGGAACCGCGAATCATTGAGATCCGTCGGCTCACACTTCACTCCCAGTTACGCCTAGGGACTACCGGAACTGTAGTTTGTAGTCGTTCGAAGCACTCGATACCGCAGGTACATAGCGCATAAATCCTATATATATCGTACACATTGACTACAGAGAGAGTAAGAGTATATTACGCAGTTTGCATCGTAAACGTAACTATGTAGCCACCATTTCTCGGTATGTCCTCAGGTACAATAAACATAGCGATGGACGGAAACGTCGGATCCCTGGCTTTGTCATTTCGATATTCGTGCGTAAACGTTGTTTCCAGAATCTAAATACAACCACGCACTTGTATATCTTCATGCAAAACGTTATACGTACCGTACAACGTGCATTTCGAAATAGCAAGTACGCGTCGGTATACGATTTACGTTCCATACGTATCCAACGTAATTACCAGGAGCTCCCCGTCGACATTGCAATTAACCGACAGAGATCGACGTACCATATACGCAGGTACATGTATTTACTGTGACTGCAGCGCGGGGAAATATACGTGAGGGAGGAAGCACCACTGTCCGATGAGTAACGTCCCGGTACGTCGGACGAACGCGCGTTTCACAATCGCGAATGATCGACGACGATATAACACGTCGCTGCTGCTTCTGCTTCTGCTCGAAGGTAATCGGACGTGTACGCGAGCAGCACCGAGTGTCGCACGAGATTGCACCAATTCAATTAGGTATCTATGCGCTTCTGTGACGCATTCGCGCGCTCACTCTCTTCTCTCTCTCTCTATCTCTCTGACTCTCTCAATCTCCTAGTCCACGATCCAACAGACGCGGGCATTTCCGGTTCAATCGACCTCGGCTTTGCCACTGGCTCTTCGCTTTATTGTTCTATCTCCGTCTCCTTTTCCTTCGACTACAGTGGAAGCTTTCACATCTTATGTAATGCTGCGATAAGTAAGCTTTGCGAAGGACCAATCACATTCGCGAAATAGTACCTCCCCTTCTTTATCATGGTCGGATTCTTACCCCTGTGCCATTTGCAAATAAACAATCTGTGGGAGATTCAAGAAATTAGTTTTTTGTGATTTTCACTTCGAATTTTTCACTTATCGACAGAATTATTGGGTGATTCGGAATCAGCGGGAAATTTCCTATAAGATAGCATTTTTTAATTTTGGAATAAACGAATTTTAGTTTTTTTAGTTTGGTACCCCTGCGAATCAGGATAGCCAACGTTCGGAATATTCAATTGGACGTAACTTTGTTTTCGGTGTATCGATTTTGAATTTTCTTTTTTCCTTCGAAAGGGCTTCTCAACACGAAGAGAATTAAGCCAGTATCATAAATTTCATCCATCCCATTTGTCTTTGGAAGCTACGTGAACATAAGATGTGACGATTTCTACTGTACATCGAACCCTGAAGCTTCGAGCTTTCCGTGCCAATTCTTGGTGTTTGACACACGTGTATTAAGGAGGAAACGAGAAATCCGCAGGGACATATAACACAGCATTGTATATCCTTCGGGTAAAGAGTTACGAGATGTATGTACGCGTAACTGGAAGTAGACGAAGAAGAAGTGCGGACCGAAGAAACGCGAGCGTGCATGCGAGGAGCGAGAAGACGCGGAAGGATAGAGACTCCTAAAGGCATGCGAAATTGCGCTTCGACGAGAAAACGAGAACGCAAGCACGAGCCAAAGCTCTCTATCTGTATAGAAAGTTTGAGAGAGAAAGAAGAAGACGAAAAAAGATGAGGAGAAAGAGGTTGCGCATGCACAGAGCTCACAAGCATTTTACCTCGTACGCTTGGGAATAGCGTCGCGTGGTACCGACCCTTATTGCGCACGCCAACAAGCGAGAATCCCTTTGCCAACAATATAACCACTGGCAACAGCATTTTTACAAGAATTCTCGTGAAGCCCACTAGTACAATGTTGGGTGGCTGTCTTTCTCCCGTCAGGGAGAAGAGAAACATCGGTCTCGACAACTGTTCTGTAAAACCCTTCCCCCCCCCCCCCGGATCCACCCGATTTACCCGTTACTGGGTTATAACACGATAACTTTTGATATTAAGTATACGAAACACCGCACAACGAAAAAAAAGGTTATGGACGGAGAAGAAAAGTTTACGGACAGCCTGAAGAAACCAACTTGGAAATAAATATTTGGAGAGTTAATACAATCAAGTATTTAATACGCCTCATCAGTAACTTGGTTCTGCCTACTACATTTTTCTTGATTTAATTTTTAACCAACATTTTCTTCACATTGACGTTTTTGTTTCTGAAATGATTGTTCCTAAAATTTTTGTTCCTGACATTTTTGTTCTTGACATTTTTGTTCCTGACTTTTTTGTGCCTGACATTTTTGTTCCTGATATTTTTGTTCCTGACATTTTTGTTCCTGACATTTTTGTTCCTGACATTTTTGTTCCTGACATTTTTGTTCCTGACATTTTTATTCCTGACATTTTTGTTCCTGACATTTTTATTCCTGACATTTTTATTCCTGACATTTTTGTTCCTGACATTTTTATTCCTGACATTTTTGTTCCTGACATTTTTATTCCTGACATTTTTGTTCCTGACATTTTTATTCCTGACATTTTTGTTCCTGACATTTTTGTTCCCGACATTTTTGTTCCCGACATTTTGATTCCTGACATTTTTGTCAGTTTCTCAACCAGCAAATAAGCGAGAATCTCTTTGCCAACAATATAACCACTGGCAACAGCATTTTTACAAGAATTCTCGTGGAGCTCACTAATACAATGTCAGTCTTTCTACCGTCAGTGAGAAGAGAAACATCGGCCTCGACAACTGTTCTGTAAAACTCCTCCCCTCCCCCTCACTCATCCTCTTTACCCGTTACTGGGTTATAACACGATAACTTTTGATATTAAGTATACGAAACACCGCACAACGGAAAAAGGGTTATGAACGGAGGAGAAAAGTTTACGAGCAGCCTGAGGAAGCCAACTTGGAAATAAATATCCGAAGAGTTGTGCACTCACTGATGAAATTTTTTTAACGAAAATTGAAGGCGAATATGTCGTGAAGAAAAAAAAACATATAAGCTTCTGGGAAAGAGTCATAAAAACGGGCTGGATAGAGTCGATTGCTTTTTTAATCCGTCTTCCAGAGCTGCTCGTGTCGTCGGGTCAAAGCTCTACTTGCACTTGGAGTGTGCCAGTCTGTGTAGGCGAATGCTGCGATGTACTATTATACATATATATATAAGATGGTAAAGGCGTGAGGAATCCAGGAGAAGAGAATCCGAGCCGAGAGGATCGTACTTTCGTAGTCGATGCGCGGGGGAGGAATTGAGTGAAGCGGACGAAGAAAGTGAGACAAGGATGGACGTTCGGGTGGCATCGAAATTGCCTTGAACTAGCATTCCGAGCGTACCGAGCGAACGCGAAAGCGCGATCTCTTGCGTTCTTTTTTTATTCTTATTTCATTCCCTTTAAACACGCTCGATCGACTATCCACACCGTCAGGGATTTTTCGTGCTTCTGCTTTTCAATGTGAATGCTCATTCGTTCTGGCAACGGGCCTTACTATATTAAGCTGAGGCACATGGGAGTGCCAAGAAACGTGATGGGGGGTCTAAAATGGACCCCCATCAGGTGTTCGTCTCGTTTCGTAATAAACCAGAAAAAAAAATCGGAGAGCATTGAAAGAAGATGGCCTTTGCGGGGGCGACCAATGGTTCAAGGTGCGCCCACAACCATTTTATTAAGTCTACACGTTCGGGAGAAAAGGAAATTCGTGCCTGACAACAAGCGACACGCTCTTCAAGCTTGTTTTCTCCGACTCGTTATTTATGAGCCTATAAAGGATCTCGTGTCTCTGACGTTTCGGATTATTTATACATGTCGGAGAAACGTTCCGAAATTCTTTACTGAGAAAAATTTAATCATCTTTTCTTGTTGACATTTTTTTGTTTAGATTTTTTTACTAATATAGTGACAGTACAAATTTTTTTTTGCTATGCTAACAAATTTTTACCGCGACGCTCACAAAAAACAATTCTTGACACTGGACATTTTTTTTGGCTTAAACATTATTTCAGGATCATAAAAATAATATGCAGTTGGACCTATAGTAAAATTTTTTTTTTAAGGTTTAATTATCGAGCGGTGGCTTTCATAGTAGCTTCACAATAACACTCTCTATCGAAGTATGTAGCCGTTTTTTGATGTAATGTAAACTTTTTTTTGATAAATAATTTACTGCATATTTTTTGGCAAAAAATCGATTGCTTTTTTCAAAAGCGCACCATTTCTACAAAATTTGATTTAAAAACAAAACCCTTTGTAGTTTCATAGCCAATAGTATATAGATTGAACACTTTTAGTTTTTTGTTCCAAGTCTTATACTGTACGAGAAAACCGTCCTCCTGTGAAGGTGTTTAAAAATATGACGATTTTCAAGATGTGTTCTGTCGATGCTATTTTGTATCAAAATGATAATAACATATTTTTTATCGTACTTCAATATATGCTGAATAAATCCTCTGAAAAGAAATTCTATTCCTTTTTTCATACTCCCAAAATAAATCGTCAAAGTTAGGTTCCCTTTTTTCTGCCGCAGTTACCCCTTAAGCTGCGCCACTTAAAAATATCTTGCCCGAAAGACAATGTCCACTTCTGCAACTTTTAAGGACCAAGTACAAGTTTACTTGTTCGTCTTTAATGGAAGTTAATAGCCAGGACCATCTTTGCTATTAACGATCTTGAAGATCGAAAGATAATCCGCTCGGGAACGAATATAATCGTTGAGGGATTTCATTGGATTGGAAGTATTTCTGTGTCAGAAGTGGACATCGAGTAATCGCATGAGCTCCAAAGATAAAAGCTCAGACATTTCTCTAAAGTCGTGTCCGAGAGTAAATCTATAGCGTATGTACATCTATCGCATTTACCTTCCCAAGAATGTGTGTCCTTATATACCAAAGCTTTAAGTCTTTTGCGGTCTTAGGGCAAACAACTGCACAGCACGAAACTTGGCTGAGCTAAGTTTCGAATTGTTCGGTTTAACGCTCGGTTCTCCTTCTTGTATATATCGCAGAACCGGATACCAATGTCGAAGATGGCAGATTTACCGGTCCGAAGTCCGTACTTCTCTGTTACGACTCTATGAACGCACTGAGACGAAATGGAGGCCAGAGGGACATTCAGCAAAGTCCGCATCAAAGTGGAACCTCGAGGTTAAACCTTGCAATTCTCGTCGTTATACCTGGTAAGCTTAAGTTCGCTTTAAGACCCACGAACTTAAAACCGCGACTAACACGGATACAGGGAAACTGCACAGGACGTAGATCAAATAGTGAAATAATCCAAGGAGAACGTGGTACTTGAAAGCACATTGACTTTTGGTCTTTAAGGGGGTCCAGACAAAATAAAATTGACTTTCCTCACTCAGAAAAAGAATTGGTTAGAACGACCAAAAAGTTGGTAAATTGTTACCAAGAAAACTTGGTTAAATTTTTTTTTTTTTTTATAAAAAGAAAAAAATAATTTCTCATTTGCTCCAGCTACATTTTTTCCCTCAGTCTGATATAATGGTACATTTTTGTGAGTTTTTTATTTAGATAATAATTTTTGTACAAATTTATATTATCTTATTCAGTTATGCTCATATTTTTCCAATTTGTAGAATTAATTGTTTTTCTGTAATTAAAAACCAGAGTATTATTTTCGCAGTCAGGGAGCAATGCGCTTAATTGTACCGTGTACTAGACGCGGATTTAATTAATCTTGGTTAAAAATTTCACCAAGAAAACTTGGTAGGTACAACTAAGTTATTGGTTAACATAACTAAAGAGTTGGTAAGACAACCAAGTATTTTTCTTGGTTAAATCCTTTACCAACATTTTTTCCTCAATGTGCTTCATTCATTTTTGTCAGTATCTTCTCCGGCAAATAATATTCGTACTTTCGTTTGTAAAAATAGAGGTTAATCAAAATTCCAGTGAAATGAAAAACACAACAATTGTTATTAGCTTTTTACTACGTGCATTGAAAACATTTTTCCATTTTCACTTTGATTACGTTTTTTCATTCAATTTTATTCCATTCATGACGATATTTTTCCAATATTATGAAATGAATTGTTTTTCTATAATTAAAAAGCAGAGTATTATTTGTGCAGTCAGGGAGCAATGCGCTTATTTGCACCGTGTAGTAGACACGGCCTTAATTAATCCAGGCGCGTCTCGGAACGCGGCGAATGTCTTTAAAGCGTTGGTCCTTATACTTGACAGCAATTGTCCTCGCGGCTTTTAGTGATTAAGCAATCGGTCATCAACTTTAACGCCCCAAGGCGAGGTGCCCTCGTTTACGTAACGACAATGATACCATCGGGCATTCAGACATGTGTGAGAAATAATTTACACCGCAAACTGTAAATAGTTTTTACTGTCCGTGGTAAAAGCAAGTGTCATGTCTATTTACAGAAATTGCCGCTTTTCTTAAAGTCCTACACAATCTTCTTTCCGTCTATATTTCGCTACATATTTCACTCCGGCGACCTCGACGCGAATACGCCAACGCATGACATAATCCTCGACGCATCCAAAAGAGAGTGAATATGCTAGGCATGGCGTAATAATAATCAAGTGCCGAGTATACGAGCCATTCTCCATCAAGTTACTATTACTTCATTAAAAATTTCTACACTCTAAATATTGTTTAACGACCTTTCTAATTTTTCGGTATGTTTTACACATGGCAGATTATACAAAATTGAGAATAAAATCGTAATTGTTCACGAGGGTTAAAAATATATTCTACAAAAAAATTATGAAACATGTTAAACTTGGTAAAAAGATTCTGGAAAAATTTAATTCTCCAATCAAAATTTCGTTAAACGGTTTAAAAAATAATAGTAAGAAAAATGTTAATAAATGAAAAAAACTTCATTAAAAATTTCTATGCTCTAAATATTCTTTAACGACCTTTCTAATTTTTCGGTATGTTTTAAACATGACAGATTATACAAAATTGAGAATAAAATCGTAATTGTTCACGAGGGTTAAAAATATATTTTACAAAAAAATTATGAAACATGTTAAACTTGGTAAAAAGATTCTGGAAAAATTTAATTCCTCAATCAAAATTTCGTTAAACGGTTTAAAAAATAATAGTAAGAAAAATGTTAATAAATGAAAAAAATGTGATAGATTTGACAGAGAATGCCTCGTATATAAATTGGGTGCTCCTCGATGCATTCACTTCACTGCATTCATAGTGCAGTTCATAAACAGCGTCATAGCTGACTTCTAAAACAGTCAATGATCGCACCACTTTTCCCGGTATTATATATAATATTCCCTCGACTCGTGCCTAATAAACACACACGAATTGTTATAACGAATGGAGTGCAGGACGATTGGCTGGTTGCCCGTCAACTCGAGCGGATAGAGATCTGTAACCGCAACAGGGAGGGAATTCTACTGGTTCCCTGTTCAATGAATATAATCTGCAGATAATTGACATAAAAGCATGAACAAATAGAGAGAAATATTGAATTTGTACAGAGGGCTTATTGAAAATAATCCTCACCTTCAGTCCTTTTCATTTAAAAAGCTCAGGGAAAACAAATAAACGGTACTAGAGGAAAGGTTGATTTCGGTAGCTATGCATAGTAGGCTTAAGAAAACTCAAATACATTGTTGAAGTTAGTAATTATAATAATTATAATTATAAAACTTAATCATTTTATTTCGTAAACATTTGTAAACATTGATTTAATACTCATTATTTTCTATTGTTTAATATTTAGATTTTATTTTCAATTATTAAGAAAAAAATGTTTTCGTACTTGACAGCTAATTTATTGTTTTGTCAAAATATAATCTATATTTAATGGATTGATAAAAATAGATAACAATTTTTTTAAATATTAACATTAACTTTTCTAGCTATTAATAATAGCTGGATTAACACTATTATCCTTTTTTTCAATCCATTAAACATAAATGTTATTAAAAAAATTGATCTTCAATTACTAAAACTATTTTTTTTCTTAACAATTGAAAATAAGATATAAATTTTAAAAAAATGAAAAATAATGATTATTAAATTCATGTTTACAAATGTTTACGAAATAAAATTATAAAGTTTAGAATTTTGTATGTTACACAAATTCCAAATGTCTGTATTTGTAGTTGAAGTTGTTGTTTAGTGTATTTGGTTCTGGTGAAGGCGAAGCTATTGCTCGTGAAACTCGTCCTTTTCATTTAAAAAGCTCAGGGGAAACAAATAAACGGTACTAGAGAAAAGGTTGATTTTGGTGGCTACACATAGTAGGCTTAAGAAACCTCAAATACATTGTTGAAGTTAGTGATTATAATAATTGTAACTATAAAACTTAATCATTTTATTTCCTAAACATTTGTAAACATTAATTTAATAATCATTATTTTTTAATATTTACATTTTATTGTCAATTGTTAAGAAAAAAATGTTGTACTTGACAGCTAATTTATTATTTTGTAAATATACTTGTGAAAATATAATCTATATTTAATGAATTGAAAAAGATAGGTAATAATTTTAAAAAATATTAACATTAAGTTTTCTAGCTATTAATAATAGCTGGATTAACACTATTATCCTTTTTTTCAATATCATTAAACATAAATGATGTTTAAAAAAAATTGATCTTCAATTATTAAAACTATTTTTTTTCTTAACAATTGAAAATACAATATAAATTTAAAAGAATGAAAAATAATGATTATTAAATTAATGTTTACAAATGTTTACGAAATAAAATTATAAAGTTTAGAATTTTGTATGTTACACAAATTCCAAATGTCCGTATTTGTAGTTGAAGTTGTTGTTTGGTGTATTTGGTTCTGGTGAAGGCGAAGCTATTGCTCGTGAAACTCGTCCTTTTCATTTAAAAAGCTCAGGGGAAACAAATAAACGGTACTAGAGAAAAGGTTGATTTTGGTGGCTTAGCATAGTAGGCTTATGAAACCTCAAATACATTGTTGAAGTTAGTGATTATAATAATTATAACTATAAAACTTACTCATTTTATTTCGTAAACATTTGTAAACATTAATTTAATAATCGTTATTTTTTATTTTTTAATATTTACATTTTATTGTCAATTGTTAAGAAAAAAAATGTTGTACTTGACAGCTAATTTATTGTTTTGTAAAAATATAATCTATATTTAATGGATTGAAGAAAATAGATAATAATTTAAAAAAATATTAACATTAACTTTTCTAGCTATTAATAATAGCTGGATTAACACTATTATCCTTTTTTTTCAATACATTAAACATAAATGTTATTAAAAAATTGATCTTCAATTACTAAAACTATTTTTTTCTTAACAATTGAGAATAAAATATAAATTAAAAAAAATGAAAAATAATGATTATTAAATTAATGTTTACAAATGTTTACGAAATAAAATGATAAAGTTTAGAATTTTGTATGTTACACAAATTCCAAATGTCTATGTTTGGAGTTAAAGTTGTTGTTTGGTGTATTTGGTTCTGGTGAGGCGAAGCTATTGCTCGTGAAACTCGTCGGGATGATGCGATGTACTACACGCAGTGTAAGTACGCACCCAGTGTAAGTGTAGTACATCTATGTACAGTGTTACATGGTATACGATTACTGCTTTCCAATTAGACCAATCTAATCGATCGCCATTCTCCCTCTCTCTCTCTATCTCTTCTTCTCCTCATCGTTCACCTCGTCTAGCCAATTAAGACCTATGGAGAGTAAACTGATCTCGGGATCGGTTACTTCAGCAGCTTCATGTACCTTCCTGATGTATACTTCACAGTTATGTGCTTGCAACTCCGAGAGATGCAATCTCAGAACCTCAAATATGATGTGAGTTTCGATTATCGGAATAATTACGTTTATTGCAATGGAGAAGTGGAAATTAATTCTTGATTCAGTGGTAAATTTTAAGGAGGTTTCTGATTGATCATAAATTATTTTACGCTCGTATGTTCCTATGAAAACTAAAGTAGCGATTTTAGCTACATATTTCTTACTCATTATTATACAAATTTCACAAAGCTCCTCTTATAATCAAACATATTTAATTTTGATTTGCTCATAGAGAAATATTCATGAAACCTGAAAAATTATAATTATATAGAGGCGGTCGATTGGCAATTGGCAAAATATAATGTAAGCCAATATAATTATAATTATAAATATGATTTACAATATTCAGATCAAAATAATTGTGTATACTTTGTCAATAAATCACTATTACTACTACCACTGTGGATTAACAGGAATAAATTTCATTTATAGCTTCATTTGTGCCGTGTTGTAAAAAAATTTCAAGAAGAATTTGCCGACCAAAAGTAACTTTTTCTTTTTTCTTTTATCGCAATAAAAATGTTGGAAAGAGCAGAATTTGAAAAACGTAAAAATATGTATGAAATGTTTTTCATTTTTTATTCCACGCCTGTTCTTAATGAATTGAATTGCATTGGAACTCGAAAAATTTAATTATATTACCCGAGGTGAATTAATTAGAAATACGTATACGCTTTCGAGGATTTTTTTTTTTCGTAAATCAGTCATCGGTAAGTGGATCATTTGTCCGCTTTTTTCTCTTTGCCATTCCCGCGGAGGAGTCTATAATTACAGTACTACGAGGATTATGCGCTTCTGGAGTGGCGAGAGTCTGCCACTCGAGAGCTCGAGTGCGGGTCTCGTGTGCGTCGAACAGTCAGGCGATGAACCTAGTTCGTTGGGAGTCTGGCATCCCACTTGGACGAGCTATCTACCCACCTACGTACAGTGAAGAGAACGAGTCGAGGAAAAACGTGTGCCCCTTGCGAGAGATATACATAGGAACTGCTCTGTTGAAGCGTAGCGTTTTCAGAATAGTAAAAGAAGAGAAAAGAAAGAAAGGAAAAAAAATGTACGAGGAGATAAGCCAAAAGCCAGGTGGAGTACATACATATATATGTATATATATGTATATATATGTACTTTTGCCCTATCTCGTAATAAAAGATTAATAATAACCGAGCGAATGAATAAGACGTGTGATTTAGTTTTGGGGCGGATATTATTGATTATAATTCTGGATAATGCTTACGATTGTGAAATGACGCCGTAATTTAACCTGTCATCTGCTTGTTTGTCAAATGTCATATCGAGTGTATCTGTAATTCCTAATCTTCATATTAGTAACAATATATAAAATAAAAACGTATGTACATATGTTACATTTATTTAACATTAAAAATATAAATTATAGACATAAAAAAAAATGTCTCCACGTTCTGCCACTTGAATCCCCGTGTAGAAAAATAGTTAGGGCTCTGACTTGGCCCTTTCTAGTTTGCCCCAGTTCTATTAGGGACCCTACTAGGCTAGTCACGCTTGAAGTACGGGGCCTTTAGAGGCTCAATATGGGCGACCCTAGTGAGGGTTCCACATTTAAGCCTGATTAGGCCCCAAAGTTTGTCGTGGCCGCCTCTGTTGAGCCTAGTAGGGTTCTGGAGTAGATTCCCTATTGTGGATGTCACGTTTATACCTAAAAAGGCCCCTTATTTAATCGCGGCTGCCCGAACTAATTTCTGCACAGGTCACGTCTCATTCGTCTGGCTTTAGTAAATACACATTCTTTTTTTTTCAACGCCGGATTCTTTAGACTTTTGATCAAACCTCAGCTTTTTAGCCATTTATTGCAAAGATTTGTAAGAACAATTTTTTTAAAACAAATTTCTAGTCAACTTATGAGTAATTTAATCAATATCAACGACATTCAAGAAGTTACACCCACACACATAGTCGAGAAAAGACACGTGCCACTTCCTCGAGATATACTTAGGAAGTACTCTGTTGAAGCGTAGCGATTCCAGAATAGTGAAAGAAAAGAAAGAAAAAAAAGGAAAATGTACGAGCAGATAAGCCAAAAGCCAGGTGGAGTACAGAAGGCGTACTTTATATATATATATATATATATATATATATATATATGTATGTATGTATATATGTATGCAGTATAGAGCATAGAAGAAATATTGTGTCTGAGGAGAGGAAAGAGTGAGATCTGGTCCTCGCTTACAGGATGAGCTGGTTTGAAGGCACGTGGAGAAAGAGAGAAAGTAAAAAAACAGAAAGTAAGGAGAGACACAAGAGAGAATAAGAGAGAAAAGGATGCGAGGAAGGAAAAGTGAACCGCACTCTCGAGTTGGAACTTTACCAGTAACTTAATAGATAAAGGCAAACGTTATCGGGAATCCTATATAGTAGGAGCTGCTCATGCTCTCTCGCGACTTGCCTGCAGATGCGAGAAGGACCAGGAGGACCTGAGGCGACGCCCCCGCTTCTAGGTTGCAATCCTGACTCGTGCTGCTACACACTCTCTTTATCTCTCTCTCTCTCTGTCTCACTATATATAATTCCTCTCCCTCACTCTCAACTCTCTCTTTCTACTCTTTCTCTTTCTCTCTCTCTCTCTCTCTCACTTTCTTAACTCTCTCTCTCTTCCTACTTTGCATCTCTCTTTCTTTTTCTCTCTCTACTCTGCTTCTCTTTCTGTCTCTCTCTCATTTTCTCATCTCTCTCTACTCTGCTTCTCTTTCTGTTTCTCTCTCATTTTCTCATCTCTCTCTACTCTGCTTCTCTTTCTGTCTCTCTCATTTTCTCATCTCTCTCTACTCTGCTTCTCTTTCTATCTCTCTCTCATTTTCTCATCTCTCTCTTTCTATTCTGCTTCTCTTTCTCTCTCTCTCTGTCATTTTCTCATCTCTCTCTTTCTACTTTGCTTCTCTGTCTCTCTCTCTTTTTTTTACCATATCTCTCTTTTGCGCTTGCTTCTATCTTTCTCTCGACGTACGACGACATCGTACAAGAAAACTTTCCTGATTTCTAGGAAGTAGGTACGCGGTACCGTCGTGTGTCTCTCGAGCCGTCAGAGGATCGTGCGCGTTGTGCTCCGGAGTGCATAAGTATGTGGCTGATAGTATAGAAGCTCCGGGTAATGCAGGATGGCGACGAGATCCCGTCGAGAAGGAGGTGAATAGTAGATAGAGGAAAAGAGATGAAGAACTATGTTGGGAGGAGGAGGAGAAGAAGAGTGTCATGCAGTGGCACCGGTTGGCTCGTGCCCTTCTTCACTTCTTCTTCCGGTCCAGAGTCCGCAGTCTGCACAACGTTTAGGCGACAGTTGACCAGTTGAGAAGTTTGCCAAGATAAAGTTTCCTCAAAACGTTGAAAATTTCGACGGGTCACTCGGCGCTCCTTCCTCTCGTTCTCTTTTTGTACCCCGAACAGTGATCTTTATTCTATTTTTTTGTTTCATACTTCAGAGCAAGTTATTTCAATTTTTATATTTAAATAAATATTGGTTTTATTATAACTGAAATAGAATTTTGTATATTTTGTACTATCATTAGTTTTTAATTTTTTGTTACGTTCTCTTCATCTTCATTTTTATTTAGATTATGTCAGAGACAGTTATTAATATTCTTATTTTTGTAATCACACTTTATTAACATTATTCACTATAATTAAATTATTTTCATTTGTACATAAAATAAATTGATCATATAAATCAATTAATCTCCCGACTATAATATACGAATGATTCTTATTGAATCATTTTTCATTTACCCAATTTGTTTATTAATTACACTCATTTTTTTTATCGTAAGTTTTTTAATTTCTATAAAATTATTACTTTCTTTTTTTATGTTTTCATCTTAATTTTTATTGAGATTATGTCAAACACAGTCATTACTATTTTAGTTTCGTTATTATTTTTATAATAACACTTTATTAAAATTATTCACCGTAATGTAATTATTTTCATTTTTACATAAAATAAATCAATTAATTGATCTTTCACTCTTTCTCTTCTGAGGAAAGGATTAAAGTTTAGTGGATGCTGTAGCTGCATGGAAAATTAAGAGACTCATAGAGAACTCTGGACGCACAACCGCGAAGATCTCCGGCAGCAAAATAAGATTTGGTGTCTTAAGGGGACACCCGGTATTCGTGGAGTAAAATCTGGGAACTTGCGTCTGGTTCCTCGCATTCCGATAAGATTCTAATTAAGGAGAGAGACGCTAGTTCCTCGTTCTTCGTGCCGGGGAAATGAGGAGGACGAACCCGCTAGAACTCCGGAGTTATTCGGCGGTTCCCTCGCTCCCTTTTCCGCTCTTCCGCCCTTCGTCCCCTTTTGGGATCAACGACTACATTTCTCAGAGCCTCGCGCACTCCAAGCTCCACCGTTAGTTTCGTCTATCCATCTATGACTTGTATATTGAATTATTAAGTCGAGTAATTGGAAGACATCTCTACTTGCGGAATAACCTTAATGTATTATATCAAATTATGCATAAAGTAGAATATTCAGTTACATTCATTTAATCTCCACTCGTTCGCTTTTCAAAATAATTATCATGCATTTATAATTCTCGTTTTGAAAACGAAATAAATATTTTAACTAATATCTCACGAGGACTTTTCTTTACTATATAATTTTTTTTTTTCTAGTTATTATTTAAACATGTAAAATAAAGTGAAGGAAAATCGTTATATAATATATAGTGAATGGCAAAAAGTCTAATTCTGATTTATATTTTAATTCTATTTCATTATAATATAATATATATATATTATATTATATTATATTATATTATATTATATTATATTATAATTCTGATTCAAATTTTTTCATGAGGGACGAAGCTATGAATTTGCAATATGGAATATTAGATAAATGCAAAAACAAAATATCTGAAATATAAGATGTAAAATTTAAAACGACGATGTAAAAAAAGAAAAAAAGTGGATGGCAAAAAGTCTAATTCTGATTTATATCTTAATTCTATTTCATTATAATATAATATACATATTAAAATATAATAATTAAAATATAAATCAGAATTATATATTATTATTACATTTTATTATATATTAAAACATAATATAATATATATATTATATTATAATTCTGATTCAAATTTTTTCATGAGGGACAAAGCTATGAATTTGCAATATGGAATATTTGATAAATGCAAAAACAAAATATCTGAAATATAAGATGTAAAATTTAAAACGTCGATGTGAAAAAAGACTTCAATTTTTAAATTACCAAGATAGCCACGTCGGAATAATTTACTGATTTTCGAACAATCTCATTGTTAACTCTCGTATATTTTGAGCTCGTAACACGTATGATAATTAAATTACTTAACCGTGAAGCAGTGGATTGAGCAAACAATATAAAAACTCTGTCGGATCCTTCGTCGGACGAACAGAAAAGCGAGTAAAGTTTTTACCTTCGAGCGAGGAATTAACTTTTTTTCGACATCAGCCAAATTCGCATACTTGACGTTCGCTTCGCCTTCTTTCCTCGATATGAAATCCGCGAGACACTTTGCCCGTTGCGTTCGCGATATTTTCGAAGAATTTAATTTAAAACTTTTCGCTCGGCACGAAAGAGCGAACGGTAAGACTAAAAGCAGATACATTCAACGACCGCACAATGGAAGGAAACGAAAATCCGATTTTTCCTTCATTCGTCTGTTATTAAGCTGCTCAAATATAGAATTATGTACATATGAGCCATTTCATCGGAGTATTTCAGTACAGAATCATTTTTTATGATTTTTTTTTTCCACTAATGGTGCATTTTATTTTAAAAAGTATAAAAAGCAAAAGTTTATTGTTTTTTTTGTGATCGACAATAAAAGAATGTGTGAATATTTTTTTAAAGCAATCTTTGACATATTAAATAAATACTTGAAATTTTATATAATAACAAATGTAAATATAAAAAATCATAACTTTGGTGGATGTACCACGCTGTAATTTTACACAATATACATATTTCGCTTGTAGAATATAAGAACAATTTCATAACCCAAATATTTGTGAGATTTTGGTGAGAGACTTAAATTTTTAAGTTTTTTTTCTTAATGAACTAAAAGTGCTCTAAGAAATTATTTAAAAATCAATAAACTTTTGCTCTTTATAGTTTTTCGATGGAATGCATCGTTACCGAGTTATCTGAGTCGAAAAGAAAAATCATCAAATTAGCGAACTCCAGTTAATGTAACTCAACTGACCTTAATACCATGTAATAATTATTTTAGGAAAACTATTTTAAAAATATATAAAAATGCTATAAAAAAAAATTTGTTTCGGCCATTTTTAGAGCGGCTGAATTTTAGTGCAATGCCCTAGATATTTATCTGCGAGCAATTGGTTTCTTTTCCGGGCTTGATTCTTTGATATTTAATTAATCAGTTCCCTTCCTCGTTCTTTACTAAAATTACCTACGATCTCCCTAACTGTTCATTAAATATTCATTATCATATAAATTATCCTTTTGAATTTCCCGACTAAATAAAACTAATAATATTAATCCTTTAACTGCCAACTCAGTATTTTCTGCATTAGAAAATCCTATTGTTGAATACATCGTTGTAAATTTAAATTTCAAGTTTCATAAAAATTATGCAAACAGTGTAAATCTGCTAGGAATACATATTTATTTTATATAGCATTTATTCATTACATATATTATATATATTATACATAATCACTAGTTTTATTTTTTAAAAAAACGTGTCTACAATTAAGAAAAATTATTATTTTCATCAGAAAAATGTCTTGGATATTTGAGGGTTAATAGGTGGTGCCAATCTTTGGTTATTACTGAAACGATAAAAATAAAATCGGGAAAAGCGATGGGAATGTAGGTAATAAGAAGTTATCAGAAAAATATGTATAAAATCTTGAGCCAAGTGTAGCGATAGGATATTTGAAAATTCTTCGGAAAGTCCTAAAAAAGCGGAGAATATAATGGAGAAATTGGCTGTGGGAGTTATACTTTGATCGCGTAGCTCTGCACGTGAGTTACGGCAGGAAAATCTCTTTGTCGGTCATAAAACGAGGAGCGTGTTATGTCGAGAGTAGCGAGGGTTCGAGAGAGCTCGAACTTTCGAGCTTCTCTCTTAGTCTCGAGCACTCTCGCCGCTAAACGAGAAGAGCTGCTGGCGAAAGACAGTGAGAGAAAGAGGGAGATAACAAAACGATGACAGAGACAGATGCAAAATTCCTGTTTCCCGCGTACACTCGTATCTGCCGTAACAAAGTTTTAATGGCTCGCGAATACACGGACTACCTGCCGTTGCTCCTCTCGCTGCCAGACAACGAGCAAGCAAATTCACCCTCGAGTCGCGACGGACAGAAGGTGGAAACACACAGAGATAGAGGGAAAGCTCAGACTTACCTCAGAGATTAAACCAGACGTATATTAATACGCAAAAAAAAAAATAAAAAATTAGATACTATATTGAGATCACCGAATTAAATAAATAAAGTTGAATAAAATTTCATTTTTAAACTCACTGAATTACGAATTTAAATTATTTTTTTTCAGTAATAATTACGGAAAATCTGTGATACAGGAAATCTGTTAGAAATTTTTGTATGAAAATTAATATAATGTATTGGAATTTTTTTTGCGGATACGCGTATATTAAATTTAATATACAAACATTAATTAATATACAAAAAAAATGTTGTACAATTTATTTACAGTGTACTAAGCGCTTCATAAAATTTGGGTTTGTAATATAATTATTGGACTTTCACAATATATCTGCATATTAATTGAAATTTAATATACCGTATCTGCAAAAGAACTTCCAATACATATATTAATTTTCAAAATATTTTTAACAGTGTATTCTTAACCACACATTTAATTCATTTAAATTTCAGTATTTGCCGAGAAAGAAGAATCTAAAAAAAAATTATGAGAATATTACATGGAAATTTTCGTGTTACATGACATTTTATGTAACAAAAATAAAAACACCACCACGTCGAAAATTTTAGTAAAATACCAACGAATAAGTTTTATGAGATTTTTTTATTTGTTTTTGTTATTATTTGAAATTAATGCTAGTATCTCCAATGATGTTGATTTTTTCCTGATTAAAATTTTTTTTCTTCTTTCTGGTGAAAAAAATGGGGTAAATACTAGGATGATAAACAGCTCGGATTCAAGGGATGAAAAAAATAGAAACAGAGGGTAAAAACATAGTAGAGGAGCGTTAGTAGTACAACACATAACGTATAGTCTCGTAGGTCTCGGTATAAAGGTGCGGAAAGTTCATTGAAAAAATAATACAAGTAAACCAGGGGATATAAAAAAGGGAGGAATGGCAGCAGCAGCAACAAAAAGAACAACAACAAGAAGAAGAACAACAACAACAGAGATGAGGGCGGATTATGCAACTTTCCACTCGGGAGAATAATTTTTCAAAGCTTCTCGGGGACAACCAACGTCCGCAAGGGTCTCGTGTCTGTTCGGGACGCTCTTCTGCTTTGCTCCTCCACTAGCTCTGACTTCCTTCTCTCGTTCGCCCTATTCCGCCCCTTCTTCCCGAGTCTCGTCTTCGTTTTGTACCTGCGAGTCAAGGGGGCGCGTGGCTCGAGTTTTCCTCTCTTTCCTTCATCTCCCTTACATTTTTTTCATTTTTTTATTTTTTATATTATTTTCTCTGTGATCCTTCCACCTCTTCACACGTTTCTTTCCCCCAATGCCCTTTTTTTCTGCACCCTACTGTTAGCACTTTTTTCTTTTTTTAAATATATCATATTAACCCGTTGCGCTCATACGTGCCTTCCCCTTTGCTATCTCGTCTTCCTTTTCCCGCTTCTCCGCACTCGTGTTCGTCCCGCTGCTCCCGATGAAAATGCGCCAACGCGTACACGTCGTCATCCCCAATTGCAAAACGGCTTGCCACTTTTTTGCTGTTACTTTTTTTTTTAAATTTTATTTCTCAATTTAAAAAAACGCCTTGCCACTTTTTTGTATTTATTTATTACTAAATTAATAAAAAAAATTGCTTGCCACTTTTCTGTCATTATTATTTTTTTTTTATTGCTAATTTAAAGAAAAACTGGTTTGCCGCCTTTTCGCTGTTATTTAAATAATTTTTTTTTTTTTTGTAAATCACAAATTTTGCCGTAATTATTGTGAAAATGTAGGGGACAACTCAAATATATCGAAAATTAATTTAATATATTGTATATTAAATATCTATCTATAATATTGTATATTAAATCGAGCCCGCTTTTGTAATAGATAAATTAAATTTTCGACCGAATTTGTTCTAAATTACAAATCAACAACATATGTGCTAAATTAAAAATATTGTGATTGAATATAACTTAAATTACAAAGTTTTGTTGAACATTATTTTTTTTTCACCATTACGCTTTTTCTCGCACCTACATTTTTCCTCTTTCCCTTTTTAAAACTATATCACGCAACGGGTTAATACCCGTTGCTCATGAATGACTCCCCTTTTCTATCTCGTCTTCTTCCTTTTCCCGCTTCTTCGCACTCGTGTCCATTCCGCTATATCTTCAATGAAAATGCACCAATGCGTACAGGTCGTCATCCCCAATCGCAAAACTGCTTGCCACCCTTTTTTCTCTGCTCTCTTTATTTATTTTCTTTCCTTCTCATCTCGTATAAATACACATACTCTGTTCATTTAGAATATACAGGAAAGACGTTCCTTGTATAACTTTATATTTTTGCAACGTTCAATATGAAATTAACAGCGTTTTAAGCCAGATGTAAAAAAAAGCCATGCTTTTTTAATAATTTATAAATCGATAATAAATGAAAACCAGGAGACCGAAAAATTAAATACTTAACGGGTTAACCCTGGCAGGAAAATCAAACTAACTTTGCCGAAAAAATATCCAGTTAGAAATATTATTTATACATTTTTGACAACTAATTTAATTTTAAATATCTTCTTTTCGTGATTAAAATTACTTTTCTTTTTTAATACACCATTTTTTCCTACCCTTCAAAGCCCTTCAAACTTGAGGTAATTACCACACAAAAATTTGAATTTAATATACAAAACGATATGAGATTTACGAAACGGGTATACGAGTTCCATGTTAATATACTTTTATTCTAAATTAAAGAAAAAGGATGCAAAGTAGAACCTTGCACATTGCTTCCTCATTATTTTTCACTTCTTACAAAGCTACCTCTATGAGGAAGTATGTTATTCAATTTTTGGCTTCCTCATAGAGGAAGCTTTGTAAAACGCGAAAAATAATGAGGAAGCAATGTGCAAGGTTCTCCTTTTCATCCTTGTTTTACTCAGATAAATATACCAGTTGTGGATTCGCTTTTTCTATTTCGTTATTACGTTATTTCGCGATTATTAGAGCGTTTCCGAAAGTGAATGTAATAATGTATATTTTTAAAAATAATTCAACATTCCATAAAATCAAAAATTTCATACCGTTCGTCACTAAATTATACATATATAATGGCTGAATATTGTTTCATTTATACACGAAATTTGAGCTCGCTATCTTAAGTTTTGCAAAAGTTACAATAGAGCGATAATGTCAATTTTTTGAAAAATTCAAAACATCATAAAATTTTAACGGTTCATCCGATCTTAACCAAATTCAATAGCGATCACCGGCGTATGAAAGCTCAAATTCCTACCAATTTTAAGATCAATATCTCGAAAATTGAAAGAGTTATCGCGGAAACAGACATTTAACAAAAAATCAAAAAACGCGTAATAATTTAACGATGAAGTGGATTTTACCAAAAATCTGTATGAGCGATAAGGCTGCTTGATCCCTCTATCTATGGTCCAAATTTCAGCTTGATATCTCAAGGCATTCCCGAGTTATAAAGGTTTACATTTTTCGGTCGTGTAACATATACACACACACACACATACACATTTTTTCTAAATCACTTTTCTCGACGTTTTGGCCCATTCTGAGTGTACTGACATGAAAATTAAAAAAAAAAAAAATTTCATGAAAACAAAGCTTCCTCTATGAGGAAGCAATAATATAACAATTCTACGATACTGATATTTGAAAATTACCGTACATGAGTTTTGTAATTTTCATTTCAATATACACCAATATTATATTTGTCAATGACGAATGTATCTGAAAATTAATATACGGTATATGCATTCAAGCTTTATATCCCGGCATATTAATTTAAAAAAACAAATTTTTTACAGAATTACTGTGTTTACTTTTACTGTGTTATTTTTTAAGCTACCGAGACTTAATACCCTCGGCGATGCTGTTGAGCTCCCTACATCACGTGACCCCAACCTCCCCACCCGAGAGAATCTTTCTCTCTGGTTTTTCTAGACCGTTGAAGCAAATCGGATCCAACCTCGGTGGTGTTGGCTTCGTCACCACGAACGACGTTGTACAGCCGACTACTTCAGGGCTGCTAGTAGTGCTCGGTCAGGGCCGGTGGGTGATCAAGACTTTGCCGTGTGTTCGAACCGCGAAATCGAATCAACACCCTCTCCCCCCTTTACAGAGTGAGCCACCCCCTCTTCGTATACTATTCTCGGTTTCCTTCCGCCGCTTCTCTCGTTCTCCTTCGCTTTCGTCGTTCTCTCTGGACTCGCTGGCCACGATCCAGTGCAGTTGCCATGTCAGTGCGAATTCGTAGCGAAGAAAATCAGCAACAGCTTGTATAGCGACCGAGTTTGTATATATATATATAGTATTATGTGTACCTATCGTCGCTGGTTCGTTAACCACGGAAATCTAACCTCTGCACGATCGCTACGTTTCAGTTTACTCACTGGACTCGAGAAACTCGAAGATCGATCGACCTCTCGCTAAGGTTATGATGAAATTAGCTGAAATGATTATCCTTTATAGATACAACAATTGATTTCTGGTGTGCACTTAAAAATAATGCACCTTAAATAAATTGTATTTTTTGAAGGCTCAATTATCATGGTAGATGAAGTTGGAAATATATATGAAAGTATTTTCATATTTGAATTAGGTTTTATAATTTTTATAATAACTATTTTTAGTGCAATTAATAAAAGGTCGTTGGGATCATTGTCAAATTATTTTCTGCATATGGAGAAATAATATTAGCAATGGTAGTCTCATCTAATAAGAAAATATTGATGCAGCTGATAAATAAATTGACATGTTTTTCTAACTAATAGAATTATTTTTAACGTTTATAGTTTGGTGACGTTGAATTAATTGAATTTTTTTTTGTTTTTTGTGATTACAGAGTACAATATTGCAGAGCTGAAAAAATGAAAAAGTTCGTGAGAATGTTGCTGGTGATCCAGCTGGTTCTCTTGGCGTTGATGCCATCGAGCGACGCAGCATCGTCAAAGTCACGAAGCAAAAAGAAGATAGCGAAGGAAGTGAAAGAAGTAGATATTTGCAATATTCAGAGGCAAGAGGCTCCGATATTCTGCTATTGCGTCGAACATCAACTCAGAAATGCTACTGACGCGAATTGCGTTGTATTCAACAAGTTCGATACCGACGACGCGCTTTGGGGACATTTTACTACACAACTATCTATTCAGAAACTAACGTTCACCGTTAAAAACACTGGTAGCTTGACTTACGTGCCGACACAGACGCTCAAGCAGCTGAGAAATCTTCAAGTTGTCACTATACAGTACGCCAAAATTCATGAAATCGTCGAACAGGCATTCTCCAATATGTCGTCCATTACGGAAATAAATCTCAACAGGGACTCGATCGTTGTGCTTAGAAAATATGCCTTTGAAAACTTGAAGAATGTTGCCCTCATCAATCTCGATGAAAATCGCATCGCTGAAGTCAATAGGTAAGATAAAATATTATCGCAATTCAAGATCATTATTGTATACTATTCAGGGTGTGGAAATAATCGAATTTTTCCGAAAAATACCGATTTTTTAAAAAAGTACCGATGTTTTTTAAATACCGATTTTTTCGGAAAATACAGATTTTTAAAAATACCGATTCTTCCGAAAATTACAGATTTTTTACATACCGATTTTTTAAAAAAAATACCGGTTTCGAAAAATACCGTTTCTTCCGAAAAATACAGATTTTTTAAAATACCGATTCTTCCGACAAATACCGGTATTTAACCGGTATTTTAACCGATTTTATTTAAATATTGAATTGTTCGCAAGATATTGAATCGTCCTAAATGTTTTCTAATAACGCGCTTTAAAAAAAAAATAATAATTTGTTGAAGTACTTTAATGAATTTCAATTTTTTTCTTTCATCAGGGACGTCTTCGTGAACCTTCCATCCCTTACAAAGCTCTTTCTGAATCACAACAACATAACGATCCTCCACGAAAAGGCTTTCAAGCACTTGAGTTCGCTCCAAGAGCTGGAGCTCAACGGTAACCAGATTTCCGTTATAACGAGCGACAGCTTCAACGGTCTGCGAAGCCTTACGCGTCTCGATCTCCGTAGCAATCTCGTGCCGATGATCGGCGATCGTAGCTTCGTCGAAATGCCAGAATTACGAGAACTCGAACTCGACCAGAATCAAATATCATATATTTCCGAAAAGGCGCTCGAGGGCATGAGACATCTTCGAAAGCTCTCGCTCAGTGAGAACAAACTTGTTAACTTGGAGCCTGATTTCTTGGCTGGCGCACCGGGCATCCACTTCCTCGACCTCAGAGACAACGCTCTCAAGACCATGACCTTCGACAACGTAAAGCCAATCGTCTCCAACTTGTACAACACCTCAAGTTCCTTCTACTTGGACGGTAAGTCAATACTTAAATCAACAAATGATTTCGCACAGCGAATTTTTTAATAACAAGCTCATTTAAAAAATTGAAATCAATAACTTTTTGGCCGGCAGACCAATGAAATTATAATTTATACACGGACATCAATCAAACTACAGGCATAATTTGCCTTCACTGTTATAGATTTTAATTGATATTAATTTCTAAGCTTTTATTTACTATTTAATGTATTGATTTTATGTTTTATTTTGTTTCTATATTTTTAGGCCTTCTTTTGTGTGATTGTTATTTATTATTATCAAGGGCCTGTATCATTAAATGTTCAGATAAACAGATGAGTCAGTATAGACACCCATTGATGTCCTATTCTCTACACGAATCAAAAATAGTATTCACGAAGAAATGAAACAGCGCGAAACACTGACCGGAATCTCCAAGCGTGTGGATCTTCCTTGAAACAGTTGAACTTTCTCTAATGATGCCAGGTCGCATTCTAGTTCATCGACGCTACCTAGAATCAAGCCTGAATATAGTTTCACCCTTTCATCTAGCATCGCGGCTAACTGAAGACCAAAACCACGGCAAGAGGCTTTACTTATAGCAGTATACCACGAAACAGTTGTGCGCAATCTGCATCGAGACTGCCACGAGGATTCTAACGAGGTCGTATGCCTGAGACTGCGTCTAGGTGAGTCTAAGCAAGGAAGCTTTCGACTAAGGGTGCCTAAAGTGAGAGAGCGAGAAAGCGAGAGAGAGAAAGAGAGAGGGAGGTTGTTCCGGACACGAAGCAGCTCAACGTCTTGGCCTGGTCTTCCAATCGTCCGCCTTGGCTGGTTTTGCTACATACATATACATATGTACTTGAAGTTCTCCGTTCTCCAGCTCTCAGAAACGACATTCAGCGAACAACAACCGACGAAGTTGTTGCGCCAACTGTTCACTCGCTCTTTCCTTCTCTCATTCCCTTTTGCATCTGTCGCTGTTCCTCTCATGTCACTGTCTTCACCCCTTTCATCGCATCGCCAAGCCTAATGGACGCTATCGTCGCAGTGATTCTCAAACCCGAATATACTTTGCCACTATCCGTACAATCTTCGTTGAATGAAATATTAAATATATATGTGCTCAGCTACTATCCAGAAAGCTGGCAATGGCGTTTTCGCTGTTAGCAATTGCTCCTGAATATTCAAGCCTTTGACTGAGCAGGAAGCAAACTTGGGTAAAAGTTTTGTCGCAGAGTATGGCAAAGAAAACACGTTTGATGCTCAAGGGTGAAGAACTCGACCCTCCCTTTGACGTTCTTCCGGATTGTGCGACTCGACTTGACCCGAGAGGTGCGTTTTTTAAATTTTTCACATCACCGAGATAAGGACAACGTTTTTTCCACGCTGGAACTACATCGTAAAGAAGACAAAGTCGTCTATATATCACAAAACGTTGACGGCATTGTGCTGAAGGTGTTGGCTCGTTTCTTTCTCTCCTTCTCTCCCTTTATTCTTCTTTTCCCCTTGCTTCGAGCGGATTCTTTGCATTGCTCTTCCGTCTTTTCTCATTGGAAATTTATTAAATTTCCCGAGTGAAATAGTCGGTGCTGCTTCGAGAGGAGAAAATATTGAATGGGTAGCAAGAGGATAAAGGGATGGCAACTGGAGACAGAGGAAATGCACACGAGACCAGAGATATGGGAGAGTCTACGTGTCGGTGCAACTTGGAAAATCGAGATGCCTGAACGCCTATCGAACTTCGAGAGTATCGATTCACTCAGGACTCTTCTCGCTTTCATCACACAAGCAGACACACACAAACGTGTAACGCACACTCGTCGAATCTTCTACTGAAAGTGCTGATAATAAATCTTTCTCGCATCTCCAACAGTTCGAGAGTGAATAAACAGTCGCTGAACGAGAGTTCGTGACGAGTACGAAGACTTGGCGATGCGTCGAAGGCGAGTCAGTCTCTGGATATTCTCTAGAGTTATCGAAGCAACGTCTCCTCATTTCTTTTCCGTCTCTCCGGCTATGAAATATCAAATAATAATATTTACCTAATTGAATTTCATGCTGATTCTAGGTACCAGCTAAATAAAAAGAAATATGTTTGAGAGGTGCTCGAGAAAAAGCAGTGACTGATGTGATTTACGTCTTCTTCCTTCTTCACGCAGTTTTTCTATTTGTTTTTTTTTTCTGAGTCGATGAGTCACATTATCGAGCGTCGCAGTGTTACGAGAAGATTCATGATTGAATGAAGAGTGGATAATTATCGTGCTTTGCATCAAGCTCGAGTGACTGATGAAGGGGATTCATTGAGAGATTGATGTTGCAGTGTGCAAAGAAATTAATTATCGGAACTGATTTACTCTGGGATTTCACCCTTTCACTCACGATAAATTGCTTTAGCCATTAGTAAATCCTCGAAAGTTTCTACTTATAAAGAAATTATGAATAGTAATTGTTAATAATTGAGTATAATACAATTTATTTATTATCTACAGTGGAATTTCATTATTCGTCAGACAAACTGAGGAAACTTATAATTACAGAGAAATAATAGTTATGTCAAAGTTTGTGTAACATAATTTACCTGTGGCAATGAAATATCATTTTCGACCTAACAATCCATACAAATCTATTATAAATTTAATATTCGCTTATTTCTTACCGATTAAATATTAATTTAAAAAATCATCAGAACAGGCTAAAAAATAGATCTAACAAAATGTTGTCGTTTTGATTAATTTTAAACATAAGAATATTATATTATTCATGTCATCGCTCAATTTTTCATGGTACCAGACCATGTCATCAGTACAATAGTAGCAATAAATGAGGAGAAGTGAAAGTGATGGAAACCAATAAATTTTAATAAGAATATGATAAATGCATTTGAATATCTAGGCAGGAAGGACATGAGGGACACTGGCAAAGTAATACTTGATGCTGCCACGCGTAACTAGGTTTTCCTCCCTCTGATACTATATACTCTCTCTTCTTGTTGTCCCCTTTCCCTGCTGCTGTCGCCAACTCTAGAACTATCCTTGATGCAGCAGTGGCAGCGACCGACAACGCGTTCACCCACCAGCGCGTCCATCAATTTATCAATTCGCTCACTTATGTGTCCCGACGCCAAACACTCGAACGCATTAGAGTCAGCGTGTACGACTCCATCGACACGAGACTCTGACGGATTGACGATCGATGCATACATTCTGCTCGGCCGGAGAGAAATAATGGCCGAAGGGGAGGGAGGAAAAGTATCTTCTATTAATCTTGACGAGCTCTTCCCTCCTCTCTTCGTCCTCCACATATCCTCCATAGTCGTTTCGATATACAAGGCATTCCACACAGTTTCGAACAGTCAAAAAAGATGAGCACCCTTTAAAAAAAAATGACATTTTGTCAGATTGCATAATTATACCAAAAGGATTAGCTTAATTTTTTTCAAAATTTTTTAATCACATTTTTCTTAGTTATTCAAAATTTGAATTGTTCTCTGCAATTTCGTACCTTCGAGATAGAAAGATTTATAGAAAAAAAATTGAAATTTGGAATAACTAAAAAAAATGTAATTAAATAATTCTGAAAAAATGTGCACCAATTCTTTTAATATAATTATGTAATCTGGCTAAATGTCCATTTTTTTTTCTACGAGTTAACCACTTCTAAAAATATCGCAATTTTGTCAGATTGTATAATTATATCAAAAGGATTAGCATAATTTTTTTAGAATTTTTTTACCGCATTTATTTCAATTATTCAAAATTTCAATTTTTCTCTACAATCTTATACTTTCGAGATAGAAAGATATATAGAAGAAAAAAATTGAAATTTGGAATAACTAAAAAAAATGTGATAAAAAAATTCTGAAAAAATGTAAACTAATTCTTTTGATATAACTTTATAATCTGGCAAAATATCGATTTTTTTTTAAGGGTTTTGACTTTTGTGACCGTTTAAAACCTCGCAATTTTGTCAGATTATATAATTATATCAAAAGGATTAGCATAATTTTTTTCAGAATTTTTTTACCGCGTTTATTTCAATTATTCAAAATTTCAATTTTTGCTCTATAATATTATACTTTCGGGATAGAAAGATACATAGAAGAAAAAAAATTGAAATTTGGAATAACTAAAAAAATGTGATTAAAAATTCTGAAAAAATGTAAACTAATTCTTTTGATATAACTTTATAATCTGGCAAAATATCGATTTTTTTAAGGGTTTTGACTTTTATGACCGTTTAAAACCGTGTGGAATGCCTCGTATAAATCTGCAGACCAGCAATCACTGTATCATTCGCCATTTATTATTCATGACTTGATCGGATTTTATGTGTATACAGGGACAATGATTTCCGGGTTCTTTGAACGGTGTCACGCATTTGTACAATTGCACACATGGATTTTCCAGATAACCATGAATCGTGCACAGCAGTCGTAAAATATCACGCTAAATTATTGATCGTCACTCAATCAGATAATGTTATATGGACGTTAAGAGAGTTCGTTGAACCGCTCTCACGCACTTTAAAAGAAGGGAAAATTCTGCTTCGATTTTCTGTCGAATCCAACGAGCATTGTCGTCGAACTCTAAAGGGGGGGAAAAGCGTTAAGAGACGAATCGTGAAATACCGAGAGTCGTTGCAATTCTCTCTCAAAGTCCCCGAACAGAGTAGAGTTTCCAATCGGTGGAAACAGCAGCGCACCAGTCGTTTCCCACTCGAGACTATCCATGAATTGATAAAGATACATGCTCGTTGGATCGTAAGAAAGAGGAGCCGATGTTCGCTGGAGAAAATGCAGCAACGACAGCGCCTCTCACTCTCGCACCTAAACGACCCAAGTGCCCTAAGGATTTCACGTCGTCGTTGCGATTTTCCTACGCGTTATTTTCATTCATCCATCGTAAGCGAATGAGAAGTAAGAGAAAAGGAAAACATCGCATACCTAAATCCGTGACTATAAATTTAACGTAGAATTTTCGCACCTAAACGAACGACATGCTTCAAGAATTTCACGCCCTCCATGGGATTATTCTTTACATTTTTCATTTTCATCCATCGAGACCGAATGAGAAGTGAAAAAAAGAGAAAATCGCAAACTTTAATTTGTAACTATAAATTTAAGGCTCCCCATAATTTATGACAATTCAATATTGCGCATATAGAATCTATTACCTCGATTTAAAAATACTACTGGAAAAGTGCAAAAAGTTAAACATCTTTAAATCTTTCATTTTAAGATATTCTGCAGAAGATGTTCTTGTGCAGTAATTTTTTTTTTTGAATGTATTTGTAATTTCTGTAAAAGATCTTCAAATGGAAATTCTTATTACTTAGACAAGACAGAATCTTCCTTCAGAAAGTATTGGCTCTTAAGAAACTAATTCAGCCCAGTGGCAAACTCTACAAAAAAATATATATATTTCCAACCATAAAACAAAAAAATTGTGGCAATTATAAAGATGTTTCTCTTTTAGAGCTTTTCCAGTGTTATTTATTTCTCAAGATAAATCAGTTAATATGCACAATTGTCGCACCACAAAATGCCCATAAATTTAAGGTTTTAAAGAATATGAAATTTTATGTAAAAAAAAAGAAGTATAATGCATTTAATCCGTGGGTACAAATTCGATACAGAATAATTCATTAAAGCATGAAGTATTAACGAAGCGACACAAAAGCACGAGGAAAATTCAGGTAGCAGAGAAGTTGCAATGACTCGTATGCGGTGTTCGCAACACCTGCTGGATTAATAATCAACGTGATATATTGACGATATGTGTATGCGTTATTCGCGACGAAATATCACGGCTGACTTGGCGGTTATATTATATACATAATACATAAGCGTGTGCCGTGGCTCTCCGTTGCATAAGCGTCGACGTTATGTGAGGGAGAGGGTGAGATTCTCTCTTACTCTCTTGACGTCGTCTGCCAACCGGGTCCGACACCACATCCAGCTTATTACGTTGACCGAGCTCCGCTTTTCACAGTCTCGCACCTTCCGTAGCCAACCTGAAAGCTTTGATACTTGTTTCGAGTTTCGCCACTGTGATTTCGTTACCCATATGGTACTACATATGAAGGGTTGGCGGGTAGGCATATGTTTAACTGTCACTGTAGCCTGGCGCCTGCAAACTTTGTAAATGTCGCACCCGTTAACCAAGTATTTTGTCTCTCTCGTTACACGGATATCGTCTCGACAATCCACGTAATTCCGTCACTGATATTCACCACCAATCACGTGTATATATTAGGGCTGTTAAAAAAAACATAATTTTCTTATAATCGGCTGCTCCTGAAATGCTGTATTGTTTATCACAAAAAGAAATGTTTTGACGAAAGCTAGCAGTTGTGCGATGATATTAAGTACTGCCGCATCAAGGCCAGAATTCATGAAAAGCGGCGATTTTTATAATTTTTTTTTTTACGTGGTGAAGCGCTCATGGAGATTGTGGTTGCTTTCGATAGACTATGAAATTGTGTAAAGGCAGAAATATGTTCGATAATGTTTAGTACTGCCGCATCGACATTGAAGTTACCAAAATCAAAAAATTAAATCCTTTAAAACATTGAAATATTCGTCTGCTCATCGACTATTTCGTGCGATTTCAAATGAAAAAATGGCTCTTGAAACGGGAGTCATGTATGATCATAATCATGATGATGATAAGCGATTTTCGAATTTTGGGAAACTGCGATATCGATGCGGCAGTACTAAATTTGATCATACAGAACTCCCGTTTCATGAGCCATTTTGTCATTTGAAAATGCGCGAAATAGTCGATGAGCAGATGAATATTTCAATGTTTTAAAGGATTTCATTTTTTATTTTGTTACCTTCAATGTCGATGCGGCAGTACTAAACATTATCGAACATGATTCTGCCTTTACACTATTTCATAGTATATCGAAAGCAACCACAATCTCCATGAGCGCTTCACCAAGTAAAAAAAAAAATTTCTAAATATCGCCGTTATTAATGAATTTTGGTCTTCATGCGGCAGTACTTAATAACATCGCACAACTCCCAGCTTTCGCGAAAACATTTTTTTTGTGATAATCAATACAGCATTTCAGGAGCAACCGATTATAAAGAGATTATGTTTTTTTTTAACAGCCCTAGTATATATATATGGAGCTTTCGAGCTTCGATAATCATTTCATCTGAAAACCTTTTTCACAGAATATTCTAATGTTAAGGAGTACACCGTATACACCGAATTGATTTTTTTTTTTAATTAAAATTTATTTAAAGTCAATTTTTTATTTTTCATATTATTTTCATTTCTTTTTCCTTCGAAAGTAGAAATTGACCAAAATGGTTCTGTAAACTTGACATAAAATGTCTACCAACATTTATGACATTCTTTTATTTTCCAAAATTTCAATCAAATCTATATATTTTTTTATAAATATACTCATGCACAAAATTTTATTTCGTCCCCGAATAATTTATACAGACATTTCTATAAAATGTAAATAGTTGAATTGTTCATCAGTGAAAAATTCGAAACTGAATGACCGATGCATTTTCAAATTAGCGCCACTTCAGAGTGGCAACTTCTCCGATCGATTTTCTAATTACTGGTGTTAATAGATTGAATGTCCCAGCGTGACATACCCGGAGTTGAAAGCACGCGTCCACGACGACGGGGAGATACATGCGCGTGCTGCAAGCCCGAGGGCATACACGAATTCAAAAGCAGCCGTCTCGCCTCGAGCGTTAAGCACGAGTCCCTAATATCTGCCACTGACGAGACCGTCAAGGGTTCCCCAAACGAATTTCCTGCATATGAAACCAATATGCCTGGAAATCATCGTCTCAAAGTATTCGAGAATGTTGTAAAACCATGCTGTCAAATATTTACATCAAATTCGTCGATGGTCAGTCTATAAAAAAAATCGATAAATTCTGCTGCATTTCGAGCAAAATACTCTGTAAAAAATCCAATAACATGTCGTGCTAATTTCAGTTCGCATCGAGTGAACTGAGCGCATCAATTTTCGACCGTTTAATAAATGAAGTCAATCTACAACCTTAAAACTTTTCATCACATTTTTCTCGACAATATGACAATCAACTTCATTTTTATTTTATCATCTTATTCGTTCCATAATTCGGTATTGATTGCTAATTTTTTATTTATTTTTCATTAGCCCGTTAAATTAAAAAATCTTCGATACTGGATGAATTAGTGAAGAGGGAAATAAATGAAAATCTCAACTCTTTATGCAAATTATAAACTGTAAAAAATCGTCCTGTTACCCAAATAGATTATGATACAAAATTAACACGAATCTCTATTCCTCCATTATTTTATTTGATAAATATTTATCGTATAATTCCTTAATAATAGCTAAAAAAAACATTACTTAAAATTTCAATAAATCCGATGAATTTCCCTTTTCTCATAAATTCTGCAGATTTTTATTATTATAGAATACTAATTACGAAATACATTATACGACTCATTTTTTTTTTTATAAAAGGCTTTACAAGCTTAAATTTTCGAATGTACATGCAAAACTGAAATCGATCCGCTTAAAATAACAACTTCAATCCTTGCAATTGTTCGTTCCACACGATCAAGAGTAGCATCAATTCTAGTAGCAGGTAATTGAAATCATTGAAATGCAAAGTTAGCCTCAACTGTAACATCAGGTAAGCCAAACTCGATGGCAATTCAAGCCGTGAAATTTATTCGCTCCTCGAAGTAGCTTTGGAAGGTTCGGCTCTTGGTATACGATGGATGTGCTACACAGTAATTCTATAATAGTACCAGGTAATAAGCGAGTGAACTGAGGAATCGCGTGATGAGTCGAATGAATAATAATTTTCTGCTTCCTTTGCCTCTAGGTTCTCTGATTGCAAAGTGAGAGGAAAGAAAAAAAAATCGATGAAGACTTTCCCATCGTTATATCGTGCTTCAAAGGAACATTCCCATACTTGGATGAGAGTTTGAAAGACTATAAGAAAAAGTGCAAATACAAAAGATTTTTTTTTTTGTACGTCGAGTGGAGACCATCAATGTCCGAGCACCGTAGCGGTTTTCATTCGCTCCAAGGGAATACGACAGAGGAAAACTCTGGCTGCTCCTGCTCGTCTCCCGTGAAAGAGTAACGACTCACCAGGCGCCATGAGCTTTTCTCGTTCTCCTCCGTACCAAACACATTCACTATATAATACATCTCCGCACCGTCTCTTGAGTTTCGTCCATTAATTAATGACTAATTCGGTACGCACCAGACATAACGAAAAATGTTCTCAATTATATAAATTAAACAATCAATTAGTTTCGACTATAATCTATTTTTTTTCTCGAAGTCATTAATAATTTAATATTCATCATTTTGAGAAGCATATTTTGGTCAATTGACAAGAAAATACATAAATTAAAAAAGAAAAATATCCACATATATTCATTTTAAATTAACGTTAAAAGAAAATCAATGAGTAACGGATAATCCAAGAAATAATGGCCCATTATTTAATTGATCGTTTATAAGGGCCATGTGCAGACACTGAACGTTGAAATTTCCTCAATTATAAATTAAACAACCCAAAAGATGGGCTTTTTTTTTGTTCGTTTATGTATGAAATAAAAAATGAATGTTTTAATTTAGAAAAAAAAGAAATATCCACATACATTAATTAACAAGTTATGTCTTAAAGTAAACTAAAGTCAGAATTTAGTGGTGAAACAAATAATGACGTAAGCGGTAAAGTAATGGATAGTTACGACCAAAAACCCAACACGTCGGTTCCATATTACGTACATTATGTACCTGTGCAGTTGACTTTTATTTTCATGTTCAATGCCCTGTGCAAAAAGCCGCAGAGCGCGTGACAAAAGTTATAAATTCACACTTTACGAGAATATGTATATATATGTAAATCTGTAGGTACAACAATCGACAAACACAAACATATATATTTTTTTCCCATGACAGGCTGACTTGGCTCGCGTGTCGATAATCCCTCGTCCCACTATCACATTCTCTGGCTGTATATTTTCGCATCTCTCAGTTTGTCTGTAGTCGTGCTAATACTGGCAATAAATAACGGCTTTAAAATGACAATTACGATAAATAAAACGCTCGAGCGGCGTGTCGGAGTTAACGATAGCATGCACCCTTTCACATACATATATATATATATATATATATATATATACGTGTGCGATATTCCCATGACACAGTCGAACGACCGAGATTTCAAGGAGGGGTTGTGTGAATATCGGGGCCGTTGGTATCTCGGGGTTAGTCCGCTATGAGTATATAAGGACACGCCCACGTTCGAGAGATTCTTTTATCGCTCTCACTTTGCTTTTCCTCCCTCTGTACTTCTTTCTTCTCTCCAAATGTATCTACACTTGAATTGTACAAAATACCGGGGCTAATTGGGTCAATTTTATTTGGCTTCCATTTTTTTGTTTGTTTAAAATAAAATTATATTCGACATATTTAAACTAAGGTTCAAAAAGTCGACAAAAGTAGTTTAGAAATAATATAAATTTTTCATAATCGATGATTTCACAAATTTCATGTGAATGGTGAAAATATAATAAACTTTTCGTTGCACTCAATTGCATTTTTGTTCACTGCTGATTTGCTGGTAATTCTATCTGTATGTGTCAGGCCGAAACATAATAACTTTTATATTAGCCTGCGGTCCAAAAATGAATTGAAAACTTTATTTTTACTTTTTCGTATTTTTTTGATAGATTTTGGATTGAATTTCATATCAAAACTACATTTTGAATGTAGAAGACACACACCAAATTTCACGGCGGTCCCCAGCTTTTTTCAAAAGTTATATTATTTTTATTTCATTGCAAAAATCGGTTTTTATTGTATAAATCTTAGAGAGATATTTTTTGTCGCTCATGCTGTTAATTTGCTGCTCATAGACAATGTATAAGAAAACTGATAAGAACAAGACGATTGGGGAAAATGGCGATTTTTAAACGGTCTTAAATTGTCGTGATACAACTAGCCCCGGTCTCCCCTATTTCTATCTCTCTCTCCTCCACTGCATCTCCCGCGGGAGAGTCCGGATAGGGATGAAGAGAATAAACCGGGAGGTCACGTGCGAGGCCAAGAGACGTCTTGTTAGGGAACGTTAAAATCCCCTGCCAGCCTGTAGCCTGCATCACTCTTCAGGGTTGCTGCTGCTGCTTGTACATTCGCGAGTAGGTTTAAGTACTGCGATCGCTTCTCTCGTTTTGACCGAACACGAGCTCCCAACAATCCCAAAGCCCTTGCACTTCTTGCCCTTCCACCTTACTTTTTTTTTAAGGGCCTCTCTTCCACTCACTGTACACTTAAGTAGATGCATACGAAAGTGCGTATGTTCTTCAGCACAACGTGATATGGTCAGGCAATTATTTTATTACAAGTACTGCAACATATTTTTTTTTTCTTTTCGCTATGTTTTTACATGTATGTAATCGTAAAAGTACTTGGGTAATTATTAAAAAAAGTTTTTATCTCCTTGCCTTGGCTTGTTAGGACAACGAGGTCAGACCCCTAAAAGTTCAAAAGTGCTATTAAGAATTGAAGACGTGTATTAAAAGTGAAAAGTTTAACAAGCGTTGTCATAATGCCTGGGTAGTAAAAAGTTGCGTAGCCTCTTGTACTTTGCAGCTTCAATTTACTTGTGAGTACGTCGAAAGGGTTTTATTTTTTTATAACTTCTCGTTAGAATCCGGGAGTAGGTATTATTCTAATTGACACTTATTTATTCGTGAGTAATGCAGTTCTTAATTCTCGTGATTTTCTGGACGTTTCTTCTATAATATGGAAAGATTGATCGTTATTTTTTCATCCGCCTCGACTATAATACATAAAGATTAATTGCTCTTTTTCCTCACCTAATCATCGTAGTGATGAATTAATTATTACTCAGTGAATATTTTATACTGTAGGATAATTTATAGCACTCTTCAAATATTGCCATAGAAATTATTATTCAGTTAATTTTCAGTAGATACTCATTTATTCCTTTGTTGTTTGTAACTTTGATTCACTCCCTCTCACCTGAATTTGATAATCCTGAATTAACTTATGTAATAGATCAATTAATTATTTACTTTTCACTCTTCTCGTGCTAAATTAAATAAACGAATAATTATTTGTTGAATATTTTACGTCGTCCATTAATCGCTTACGCTCGGTGCTCTCCAAATGTAGCAGAAATAATAATTATTCATTGAATATTTAAACCCGTCAATTAAAAATTCTCGTCCTCAACGAAAATTAATTTTTCAGATATCCCGTGTAAAAAAATCATCTATGTGGAGTGGCGATAGATTTACGAAGAGACGTCTACAAAAAGTTCACCAACTGGAACGATTGTAGACTAGAATATAGACTTATAATTACAGCAAAAATCTATAAATCTAGATATGTATAGATCTACGTAGACTAGGTATAGATTTTTTATATAATCATCAGTCTATGTTCTAGTCTACGATCGTCCCAGTTGCTCTGAGAGAATATTATGGTATTAGCAACTATAAAGTGACAACTATTCATTTATGATTGGTGTAACAATTTTTTTATGGTTGACACAACTATCAAATAGTTACTATAAATAGCAAATAGTTACCATAACTATTTTCGTTGTTATCGTAACTATAAAAATTCTTGCATGTAATAAAAATGAATAGATGTCACTTTATAGTTGACTGTGCTATTACGATTTCTCTGAGTGTGGTGAACTTTTTGTAGACGTTCTTCGTAGATTTATCGCCACTTTACATAGACGATTTTTTATTACACGGGTAGTCCATTTTTCGTTTAACAAATTCGGATTTTACTCTTAATGTCCAAGACAGTCCGGTATTGACCAGAATTTTCCTGCAATATGACCAACAACGATCTGTGGAAATTTTTTAAGAAAAACTTCCTAAAGTACATAAATTTACGATTTTCCACCGTGTACCAAAATGACAATGCGTTGCAAATAAATTCAACTCGATGAATATTTCCACCCCTAATCATCGAAGTCATGTATTAGTGATTATTTAGTGAAAATCGGATACTGTTGAATAATTTATAGCACTGATTAAATATTGCTATAGCAATTATTATTCATTTAATTTTGATTAGAAGCTTATTTATATTTTCGTTTTTGTGACTTTAATACGTGTCCTGCCTTCCCCTGAATGAGTCTATATAATAGATTAATTATTTGTTCCATATTTTACATTATATATTAATCATTTTTGCTCGGTGCTCTCCAAATATAACAAAAACAAGCATTACTCATCAAATATTTAACCCCATCAATTAACAATACAAGATCCTCTTCCACCCCGAAAATGTTTATCTATAAATGTACACAGAAACTATTCATTAATATTTACACATAGATATAGGTCCATTTTTGGTTAAAAAAAATTACGTTTCAACTTTTCATGCAAAATCCGATATCATAAAAAAAGGATGCAAAGCAGAACCTTGCACATTGCTTCCTCATTATATTTCGCTTTTTACAAAGCAACCTCTAAGAGGAAGTATGGGAATTGATTTTGGCTTCTTCATAGAGGAAGCTCTGTAAAAAGCGAAATATAATGAGGAAGCAATGTGCACGGTTCTGCTTTGCATCCTTGTTTTAAATAAATATAAATAAGCGCACACTCTCGCTTTGTAAAAATATAATAAGGACGAACGGTCCAGAAACTCCGTCGAATACTCTATCTTCTCTGTTTTTTTTTGTAGAACACAATAGAAATCGGTGTTTTCCGAAATTTCATTGGGAAGCAAGGATATAGCTAGTTTATACGATATAAATTGCTACTTTTCGCAATATAGACTGTACAACATCGCTATGAAAATATGTTATCGTTCAACATTTTTGTGCTATATCTAACGTATTTTTCTGTCAATCATGAATTGGCACTCATTTGACTTCCAGCTCGATATTTGATACCAAAATTCGCATCGCAGAAAAAAAATTTAAAAATTTTTAAAATCAAAATCTCATAAACCTTTAACGTTTCAACCGATCTTAACCAAATTTAATAGGGATCACCGGTGTATGAAAGCTCACGTACATACCAATTTTGAGCTTAATATCTCGAAAATTAAAAGAGTTATCGCGTTAACAGACATTTTTGAAAAAATTCAAAACCGCGTAAAAATTTAATGATCATGTTGATTTTTACAAAAATTGGTATGAACGATGAGGATTGACCCCTCTATCTATGCTGTAAATTTCAGCTCTATATCTCGAGGCGTTCCCGAGTTATAAAGGTTTAGATTTTTTGAGCGTGTAACATACACACACACACACACACACACACACATACAGACATTTTTTCTAAATCACTTTTCTCGACGTTTTGGGCTATTCTGAGTGTACTGACATAAAAATCTCGAAAAAAAAGTTTTCACGAGAACAAAGCTTCCTCTATGAGGAATCAAAAAGTCTTCAAAATTAATAAGATTTTTCATCGAGTACCAGGAAAAAGAACTCTGAATTCCATAGAAATTGAAGTCCATAAATAAAAAAATGTCCATTCCTTTTTCATAATAGTAAAAGTAATGATTATTTAGTAGAAAAGCTGGAATGTCGTTTCTCTGATTTAACCAAAGTACCACGACCGGAAAACCCGTGCTATTGCCATGATGTGTTTAATGCCTCTTCCGAGTACCGGAACAGGGTCGTTCCGGATCTTGTAGATAGTCCTGGTGGGTGCACGCGTACCTCGCGACAGAGTGAAACGCAACAACGAGAGGTTACATCAACGTGGATGCTGCGGAGGCAACAGTCGTAGTTGTGCGGACGGATTCTCCCGTATCATCTTAACGAGCATGTCCCGCAGAAGCACGCAGAAGCTCGGCCGTACGCGCGCGCGCGTATTACGACCCCGTGCAGCTTTTATTACACAACAGAGAGAGAGATAGATAGAGAGGAGAGAAGAGAACGTGGGATGTTTCGAACGAGTCCAGTGACGTCTGTCGTTGGCCGAGCTTGTTTCCGCGCTGCTACACGCGCTTGTCCCGATGTCTCTTCTTGTTCGAAAAGGGACACGACACAGAGTTTCGCATTTCCAACTGGTCCGAGCCTCTATCGGACTATTCGTTACAACGAGAGAGAAGAGGCATTTATATACGAGAAGATATATAGCGACGTCTTCGTTTATAGGAGAGGCCTGCAACTCGACAAGCTTCTGCACAGCTTGTATCCTCACGTTTATCCGGAAAAGGGATCTTATATGTGGCATACAGACAGGTATAAAGTCATCTATATTGCATACAATGGTTCACACAGCTCAACGTTATATATATATATCCGGGACCGAGAACGAGATAAAATTGATATCTATCCTTTTACCTCGATTATTGGAAACACTTGAAGATACGGCAGTAAAGAAATGTATTACCAAATGGAAAGTGCCGAGCTGGAAATGGTTTTCAATCGCAATACTCTCTTTAGAATGTCTCTTCACACCTTTTTCTCACCTTTCTCTCTTTCTCTTCTGTTTCGTCGAGTACTCACGTGGAGCTTCACAACTTTGGCCTCGCTTTTCTACACCCCGGGGAATTTTCACACAGTGCACCAGGATGGACGTTGTGTACATTTCTATATATATATATATATATATATATGTGTATATATGTGGATCGTGGACTGAAGGCATCACAGGAAAGTGACCGCACACTCCGGAGAAACATTATTGCAGGAACGTTACACAAACCCCTTAGGAAACGGCAGATTATCCGGCATTACGATTTACGGAAAGACGAGTAGTGAGTCTGACGCGCGAGGAGCAAAGAGAGTGCAACCGAAGCTGTTGCAAAGGGTGACAGAGCAAAAGGGGATGAGATGATGCTGGTTAATCACGAAGTGTAGAGGGTTCTCAGCTTGGTTTTCGTCCCGAGGCACACCGACGACGTCCGCGCGAATGATTTACGCCTGGTTTACGAGGATAACGGATTATCTGTATTACTACACGAGTTACGTTGGGGTAAAGTCTCCAAAGTCTTCGATTTTGCACCCTACTAACCCGCTACGTACACAAGAGTTATATTGCAGCTCACACGAAATCAATTAACTTTAATAGTGTATTTGTATCGGTGTTTTGAGTTCCTATTATTTTATGAAATAAAATATACAGAACAGTTTATTTTGCAATTACGATTTTGTAATTTTAACTTGTAGCTATTATAAAACTATATGTGAACTTTTGAATAACTGTAAGAAAAACCGCATTTTTAATTAAATGTCGGGGAAAATCCTACGAAAAATGGACCAGCATAGTCCTCCATTACTTCCGCAGTATTTCTCCATTTTTTCAATACGATTATTCATGAAATTTTAATGGGAAATTAATATTTTTTACCTCTATTAAAAAATTTACACTTCATGTTATTTTCACTGCAAGTTATTATTATAAAAAAACATAATTAGAAATTCGATTGTACAATTAATTTTATTTCTCAAATAATTAGAAGTTAAGCCTTCCTGCTTACCATCATTATACCAACGAATCAGTATTCAATCAACCATAAATCAATAATTTGTTTGTGGCTGCTCAATGAATTTTCTTAATTTACTAAGCAGCTACAGTCGATATTTGTAACAGATTCGGATTAGTGAAATTTGAATTAGGCTTCGGTTTCGCGCGCTTTGAATCTAGCGATTTCAGTCTCAGATCCGAGAAGTGCTTCGCAAAATTCCATCATTAAAATTGATCGATGATAGTCGATAAAAATAATTAATATAATACAAATCAATATGTCTTAAATATATAAATCTTTATTTTTATTTCTATAAAATATATATATATAATTATTATTAAATAAATTATTAAATATTAAATATTTTAGTTCAGAGCTTAAGTATAAATTAAATACTATAATTATCAATTCTCATAACTGCTGACCTATAAGAAGTCTAACCCTATTGAATTAGTGTTTATTAAATTGAGACAATTCAAAATTTGAAGTTCTGCTCTTAAGCGATCTTCATAATTTTTTAAGAAATAAATTTGTTCAACGATTTTGAAACTTTGACAAAATTCGAAATGATTTTCTATTGGTAATTAATTAATGATGATGGTATTTTTGGTATATTTATTTGCCAAAGTACAAGATATTCGATTAAATGTCTAACGCCCTCTGGAGCGTAATAATAATTATAACCAAATAGATGTGCGGACGGGGCATTCATGGCTTAGTGCAGGAAATAAAGCCTTACCCCCGTGGCAGCTTAATCCATGCCGCAAACCCGCTTCCATTGCGATCTCAAATTTAAGTGCACCCTCTCTTCTCATCCTCTTCAGCGTGTTCTTCTCTAATATATATATATATATATATATATATGTACGCAAGTATACAGAGCATATTTCACTCTTTCGGTCTCTTCACCGTCGCTCAGAATGGCAAAAAGCAACAAGCATAGGAAATAAGAGGAAAGGATGAACGGCTGTGTTATGTTTGCACCGCTTTCAGCTACTTAATTGATGCGCGCCGGGGCTGAAGTTTGGTGAAAATAAATTTCACCGATGCAATAGCTTCGTTGGCTCATTTTACCAGCCACTGAAAGAAAGAGAGAAAGGCTCTTATTGTGCTATATAGACGAGGACTAGCTGCTGCTATACTGTGTGGAGTATAGAAGCGGAGATTTTACGAGGTCCACGAGCGAAAACCGCCTTTTCGTTTTCTCCCTGGCCTGTGCCAACCGCTCGTTTTGTTTGTGAATTTTACTGTGGGTAAAATAAGCGGACGGCGCTAAGCCAAATTCTCCGTCCGAGAGTTTCTTTTTTTTTTTTGTTTCTCTCATTTCATTTATTTTTCTCGGGTACCATAGTACAATTAATACCTATGGTACGGCGATACCCCTTTGGATTTAACCTAACGCTCACTTGCATCGCGATGCAAGCCCTTAAAATTTACTAGGTTCTTCTTTTACTTTTCTCACAGATTCCAAAGAGTTTTACGTTTATTCGTTATCTCGCCCTACTAACTACATTAGTTTTATACTGCTGCTTGCACAGTACCTATAAGGCATTCCATATCAGTTCGGCCAAAGAAAAAAAAATTCTGAAAATTTTTCTGAAAATCCAATTCTATAATACCAACAGATAAATCAAATTTCAAACTTTTAAAAAAATGTTCGCTTGTACTTTTAGGTCTTTTATTATTTTAGCCAAAACATTAATATCTCGAAGATGGTTTACTCTATCTACAATTTGAAAAAATGCGTTTTTAATGGCCTATGAAATGAACATTTGTTCAAATTCTATTAGGTATTTTTTAATGATATTAATGGCAAAATAAACAAAAAAAAATCGTGTTTCAAGGTAAACGATACCTTTTATTTTACCGAAAATTTGATGTTAGACGAAACAGTATTTTCAATCGCAATCATTTTATGCAGAAAGGAGTAAACAAATATTTCAGCCAAGAGAAATACAATATTAATCAAGAAAAATAATAACAATTCATTATTACGAGATTAGAATAAAATTGAACAATAAAATCTATCATTAATACATATAAATATTATATATTTATACTTATATTATAACACGTATAAATATAAAATAGTAAAAATGTTATTATATTTATATATTTAAGCCAAACACTAACTTGCATAGTGACTCGAGCCCTTAAAATTTACAAGGATCTTCTTTTACTTTTCTCACAGATTCCAAAGAGCTTTACGTTTATTCGTTATCTCGTGCTGCTAATTACATTAGTTTTGTACTGCTGCTTGCACAGTACCTATAAAGCATTCCCTATCAGTTCGGCCAAAGAAAAAAAAAATTCTGAAAATTTTTCTGAAAATCCAATTCTATAATTCCAACAGATAAATCAAATTTTAAACTTTTTAAAAAATGTTTGCTTGTACTTTTCAGTCATTTATTATTTTAGCTAAAACATGCGTCTTTTAATGGCTTATCAAATGAACATTTGTTCAAATTCTATTATTTATTTTTTAATGATATTAATGACAAAATAAACAAAAAAAATCGTGTTTCAAGGTAAATGATATCTTTTATTTTACCGAAAATTTGATGAGAGACGAATATTTTCTATCGCAATCATTTTATGCAGAAAGGAGTAAACAAATATTTCAGCCAAGAGAAATACAATGTTAATCAAGAAAAATAATAACAATCCATTATTATGAGATTAGAATAAAATTGAACAATAAAATTTATCATTAACACGTATAAATATTATATATTTATATTTATATTCATCTGTAAAAATAACACAATTAATACCCATGGTACGGCATTACCCGTGGGATTAAGCCAAACACTAACTTCCATAGTGACTCTACTCGAGCCCTTAAAATTTACAAGGATCTTCTTTTACTTTTCTCGCCAATTCCAAAGAGTTTCACGTTTATCCGTTATTCGTTATCTCGCGCTAGTGGTATTGTACTGGTGCATGCACAGTACCTATATGTAGGGCAGAAACGCACGCACGCTCTCGCTATCTGCGCTTCGGCTAAGTACGCGAGTACAGCGATAAATTTTCGACAAATCCGGGTGCGCAGCGTAGTCTCGACGAATGGCTCGACTATACAGAAAGAGAGCGGCGTAAACCGAAGCTAAAGGGAAATAAAAGCAAACTGAGGAATATATACAGCAATTTAAAAAAATAAAAGAAACTTGGGTAGAATATGTGGAAAAATAGTGAAAAATATTTCCCACACGTCGTACGCGACCAGCGAAGAGAGAGTTGCCCGCGGGTTGCCTCAACGCGACGCCAGAAACGCCATGTGGTTCGCGCGTCGAGACGCATTGTACCCCGTCCGGTAAAACAATGGACGCGGGGGAATCGCCTTTTAATAAATTGAACGGATCGCGTCACGAACCAAAGGAGAGAGAGAGAGAGAGGCGAATGAACGTGCGTCTATTCCTGCAGGGTATAAAGAGAAAAAGAGGGAGAACGATTCATAAAAGCTATGGGTTCCATCGAACAACCCCTTTATCCCCCAAACCCCCTCCCGCATATTAAGGGTTGACTGACTGAAGGTGCTGCAGCGTAGCAAAACCGAAAGGATTTAATTTTATGAACCTTGCTGGAAAAAATGAAATAATAATATTTTCCTATAATATTGGAAGATTTTTTTTCTTAAAAAATATAATTTAGAATAAAATATAATATATATTAAGAGATATATAATTTTTTTCTTTTAAAAATATAAATTGGCTAAATAGGCTCCAAATGACAAAATTGGTTCCGTCAATAAACTAGTTGAATGAGCCAGTAAATTAATTGGTTGCAACTAACGAATTGAGTGTTACAACCAACTAGTTTGTCGGTTCAACCAAAAAATTGGTTAACCTAGCTAATTTAGTCGTTTGGTGCGTATTTAGTCATGACAATGGTAGGGGCAACTAATTACTTTTCTCTAACGAAACTGCTGCAGCATAGCGTATAATAATATAATATTTTCCTATATTCATATAATAATAATATTTTCCGATATTATTAAAATATTTTTTTCCTTGGATTAATGCATGGAAAAAAGTAATTGGTTAAATAGGCTCCAAGTGACAAAATTGGTTGGGTCAATAAACTAGTTGGTTAGATTCTCAACAAATTGTCGGTCCAGCCAAAAAAATGGTTAAGGGAAGGAAGTCAGGCAAAAAAAATTGATTTTGAAACTTCAATATCATCCAAATCCTATTGTATATAAAAATGCCCAACGCACTATATTGTTGGTACTCGTTGAAAGGATTTTTTACTATCGTCTGACTTCACGTCTCATTTTCTTCTTCATGAAAAGATACACCGGCTAAATGGAGCAAACTATTTTTTTTCATTCTGAAAGCAAAGTTAATCACTGATTTAGAAAATAGCATAAAATTTATTTATTAATAATTATGTCACGCAAAAAATATTACCTTTTATTAACATTTGCTCCATTTAGCCGGTGTATCTTTTCATGAAGAAGAAAATGAGACGTCAACCATTCCAATCTGCCTAGAAGTTTGATCTGAATCATGCGTAGAATGGAAAACCTAAGAACTTTGCTTAAGATAATATTGAAAAGCATATGCAAGTCAAACGACTGTAAAAAATCCTCTCATCGAGTACCAACAATATAGTGTGTTGGGCATTTTTATATGCAATACGATTTAGATGATATTGAATTTCCAAATTCAATTTTTTTACCTGACTCCCTCCCCTTAACCTAGTCAACTTAGTCGTTTGTGGTGTATTTAGTCATGACAGTGGTTAGGGCAACCAATTCTTTCTCTCCGCGTTTATAAGGTGCTACATTTTATGTGGATCCTGATTTATTCCGAACCCCTTGCCTTGGATTATTCCAAAACCTCCCTATGAAAGCCCCCGATTTTTCGAATAATTAAAAGAGTCGAATTAACGTGCATGTATTCCTACAGAATATAAAAAAACGAAGAGCAGAAACAGGAATGCATATAAAAGCATGTTCATCGAACAATCCCTTTTTTTCGTACATCCCCCGCATATTAAAAGATCACGAAGGCGCAGTAGCAGGAGCAAAAGGATTTATTTAATTTTAAAAAATCCTCGCAGGAAGGAAGGAAAATAATATACTTAATAAATGCAGAAGCAGAACCGCGCAAAGACCACACACAGTCCGGAAGCTGGAGCGGAAAATCCTTTAAAAAAAAGAGGGTACAATGATAAAACATCTGCCGATACTCGGCGGCAGCTTAGCTTTTTTTTTATCTCGATTTTTTTAACCAAACAGACACGTTCGACTACCGATTCACTGTAGTCTTCGGAGACCTCACCTTTTTAATCCGGAAAAACCTATGCGGTTGGTATTCTATAGAAATCTATGTGATACATTCTCATGCTGACGTAGTTTAATTTATTCCAGTCACGATTTTCGCGCTCGGCGAATGTTCATCTCACTGGCAGCTTCTCAGCTTGCAGTTGAGTTAGCGGTTCGATGTCCCCCCGTTCTACATATACATAGGTATATAATACACATAGCGGTGGTCTACATTGGCGTCTAGGGCCTCGGTTCTTGTTCGATTCGTCCTATCCCTCCGAGAGAAATTGATCCCGCCGGGAATTTCCCGTTCTCATATCACAGTTATGTAGCCGCATGTTCCCGTGGCCGAGATTATGCCCTCGGAATATCGATGCATCGCTATCGCCTATGTCGGAGCCCACTGAACCGACGTCGCACCCGAGACTTCATCACTCAGAGTGGGGGCGCTCAACACCCCCACAGTTGGTCGTCCCGAGACGCGCCCGTGCGTTCGGCATTCTGACGAGCCTCGATCATCAGCCTCCGTGTATAGTTCATCGTGTATTAGGCGTTCTCTGTCAGCTTTGATTATTTTTTCCACCTTTTTAAATATTGCGCATAGTTTATATTTCTTTAATACTTAAAAGTATTCTGAGTTTTTTTTTATAGAAAAAATGTTCTCAGTAATACATTTCAATACTCGGGAGAAAAAACATTTTTCCTACCCGCTGCAGCCACTTTTCTGTGCAGCACTTTTTTTACCGCTGCATTATTTTTCGTCCCGTCGGTCAAAAATCGACTACTTTCCACCCGCGTTGCGGGCATGGAATATCGTCTTTTTAGCGTAGTTGGGAAAAATAGTACATTATGCTACGAGGGAGGAAAGTGCGTGATTCTCAGACGACGTGAAATATACGTTTTTATTATGTGCTTGCATACACAATTTATTTTTCAAGAAATAGTCAGATGAAACTTTATTTTTTCTTTTCATATAAATTTGTTGATATTTTAGAAAACATATAAATTTTTGAAAAATTTTCTGCAGAAAAGTACTCGCTGCAGTACATTCCTGCCCGCTGGTCAAGAATCGACAACTTTCGACCCGCTTTGCTGGCATAAAATGCGGTCTTTTTAGCGTAGACGGGGACAAAATTATTTTCTCGATTTCGCTAAAATAACTTCATTTCGTGCTCGTAACGCAGAGGCAAAATCACTTATTTTTACTAGTTGTTATTACTCCCTAGGGAGTAAAACAGTTCATTTCTGCCCGGAGGGAGTAATGTGAAGCGAACTCGTTATTGCTTAAAAATGAGTAATTTTTGCAAACTTGTTGCAAGCATGGAACGTGGTTATTTTTTAGTAAAATTCGAAATAAAAGTATCATATATTGCTCGGCAAAAATCACGCACTTCCTTCCCTTGTAGCATAATATAATATTTTCTTTCATTCGTATATTAAGAGAAAAGAAGATACAGATAACTATAAATTTATTATGAAATACAACCTCAGCCATTATAAAAAAAGTTATCTGCACTAATTATTTATAGTCAATGCAATAGTTAATAATAATTATCGTAACAAATAGTATATTATTTTGAAAATTTCAAAATAATATACTTTTGATATTTTTATATTAAATATTATTTTTCATAAACTAAAAAATACTGGCACATCATTATTGGAAAGAGTGTCGAAAAAAAAACTTCCCGAGCCGTAGTAAAATCTGCTCACTGGATTATTATGACGAAATATCCTCCAGAGCCAGGAAAGAGGCTGAACTGACGGCGCGAACATGACTGCTTCATATATCTACTGCAGTTCAGTGTATATGCAGCGGCTTTTCGAACTCTGCTGGTTACTACGGTAGACTAAACTAAACGCCCGGGAACGTCAGTTTCCAGTCCTCGTTCGCCGCGGTTGGGACTCGAGCGATTTCCGGTCAATTCGCTAGGCAGCTTGACTCCAGCAGGAAGTTGAAAATTCCATGGATTCCCTATCGACCACGTCGAGCTTGCTGAGTTTGAATTCGCCTCATCGATGACGTTTTTTTTATTGCTTTTTTTTTCTGTTTATACAGGACGTCCGATATGTACTTCCGGTTTTACAGAACAAGCATGTGTGTTAACGCTTGAAAGGAAAAGGACGAAAAGTTATTTTTTCTTTTTTTTCAACCCTTAAGTCCGCGCACAGCATACGATGATTCCAGACGATTGAATCCGAGCTCTGATCTCGCGACCCGTGGAATAAGCTCACAATAGCAGAGGCGATTTTCGGCGAGTCTGAATTGCGTCGACGGTTGCATTCTCCCACGTTAATACCACTGTCTTCTGTGCATTGCTTTCCCGGGTAAAACTCGTTTTCCCAGGCATCGTTGCATTCTTTTATTTTTTTTTATTTTGCGTCTACTTGTATAAAACTCGCTGGCTCGTTGCCTATACGTTTGTGCATGATGGCATTATACCCACGATGGTTACATTAGTTAGCACTATACCCAGTATTAAAAAATGTGGTAGTGAATTATTGAAAAAGTTTATTCACCGATTGTTAGTGCTTATTTTTGACTGTTCAAATATTTTATCTTCACACTGAAAAAAAAAATGTAGCTGTGTTGACTGAATCTGCATTAGCTGCATCAGTGAAATCTGGAATCAGAAACAGAAAAAAAGACACATTTTTTAAAATCATGGTAAAAAGGCTTGTAACCGGTATTTTCTGTGCTAGAATATGCGACTTGAGCACGATAGTGAAGACCAAAATTCGATAGCTTAAAGAAAAAAAAATGTACGTTGGATTTTCCGACCAGAAGTCTGATCTGTGATTCGGGAATCAGAAACGGGAAAAGTTCCTTTTTTTTAATTATGGTAATAAGGCTTGTAACCAGTATTTTCCGTGATAGAATATGCGACTTGAGAACGATAGTAACGGTCAAAATTCGATATCTCGAAGAAAAAAAATGTAGGTTGGATTTTCCTACAGGAAGTCGGATCTGTGAATTCTGGAATCAGAAACGGAAAAAAGATACATTTTTTAAAATCATGGTAAAAAGGTTTGTAACCGGTATTTTCTGTGATAGAATATGCGACTTGAGAATGATAGTGAAGTCTAAAATTCGATATTCGAACACAAAGTAAAAAATGTAGTTGTGTTGTCTTAATCTACATTAGCCAAAGTTCGACTAAATCGTACATTAACGCGTCAACGGTTGAATTCCCACGCGTTAATACCACCATGTCTTTCCGTGCTTTGCTTTCACATATAAAACTCACTTTCCCAGGCGCCGTTGCTTTTTTAATTTTCCATCCTCTTGTATAAAACTCGCTATAGCTCGTTGTCTGCCCGTTTGTCCTCTCGACGATGGCATAATACCCCATAACACTAGTTAGCACTATACAAAGTATTCAACCCATGCAATCCCTTCCTCTATAGCTATACTTAACCGAAGTACCATGCTTTTTCGTATATTACCCTCGTAGATTGATATAACGAATTATTAATGGACCCTAATGAGGGGACGACGAACGTGAACGTGAGCAAAGCTGGCAAAACATATTTTCATGATAATTCCGAGTCGCTCCCTTGGCAAAATTTCTCCCCCCTTCGGTTGCCAGGCTAAATTGATGAAATTTTTCGTTTTGAAATTTCAACAGTCGTAGAGGGATGAGAAAGGCTGAGATTCGATATGCTGCTCGCAGTAAAATACTAACACTAGGGACCAGCTTCTGGTATTATATATCCGCGAGGCACACGCGCTCGAATTCTCCACATCACATTTTTTCTCTTTCACTTTATGTGTGTTTAGTGCGTGCGTCTCTCAATGTTTGTGTATTTGTGTACATTTACGTTCACTAATGTTGCTTCCAGTGATGTGTGTGAGTGTATATGTGTGTGTGTGTGTGTGAAATACGGTGCGAGGGCGCAGTGGCGCGTTCCGTTATCCCTGGGGGTAACAATAGTCCCGTTGATTTTGCATTCGTCGGAAGAACGAAAGAGAGAGGGTCGGAATATATATATAGGTAATTCCATACCAAATGTGCCATGAAAATTTACCATGGTCGCAAAAAGTCTTCACAATTTTTTCAAATATTCTTTAGTGTACTCATGAACATCCATAAATTATTTTAGAATTTTAGCACCTACGGTTTTTCGAAAATTCAATAACGATTTTTTTAATTCCATTTTTTTCAATTCGCTGTATATTCAAAATTACCGATCGTACGAAAAATTTGTTCCTGCATTAAATTTAAGTTTTTGCGTGTACTTTTTAATAAAAAAATGTTCTTTCCGATTTTTCTCTAAATTTCACAGAATTTTCATTATTACGCTTACAAATTGCGGAAAAATTGTCGTGATGACAAATGAATGGCCCACTTGGTACGGAATGACCCATATAGGTGGATAGGTCCGGTTTGAATTGACGAACCCCTTTCACGCTTTTTTTCCTTTTCCATTCTTCTCTATCTTTCTCTCTTTCTCTTTTTGAAGCTCATCGTTGACGAGGTTTTTTATGCTACGTATTCTGCACACAAGCATAATATACACTGTACTATAGATTGAGGGTTACTAAGGCACGATCGCAACCCCTATCACAGCCCTTTATCGTCCCTCGGCTATTTCCGCAACGATGTTTTGACGTAATCCCATAATGCGGGTTATTCTTGTGTAAATAAACGTGAACCATTGCAATAAGGTTCGAGTCTTTCTCTCTGTCATTATTATACTTTTCTCTCTCTTTCTCTCTCTCGAGTTCCCATAAATTCTTGGCATGTTGTATATAAATGGAAGCGCGAGAGCGTACACGGGGTCACGAGACAGGAAAGTGATATAGCTACGCGACTCACGGTTAATTGACCGAGAGAGCTCTCTCGTGGTCGCATCGACCCACAAGGTACATATAGACGTTTCTCTCAGTCTCTCACTACGTGTATATGTATATGTATATATATATAAGCGCACCCCTCAGCGACACGGTGGGAAAGATCGCGACGAGAATAGAGAGAGGCACGCTAACCACCCGTCGACTTAGTCGTGCACGAGGGCAGAATAACCGCAGAGATCCCCGAGTTCATCTTTGCCCATACGTCTACCTATGTATTAAATGTGTGTAGCACGTATCACTGAGAAGTGTTGAACGACATTGATCTAATGTACTACGTCATATAACTCATCACTGGCAACTCAATATTTGTAATCCGAGAGATTCTCCCGCAATTAGATATTAGGGTTGTCGATAAACAGGGTCTTATCGAATTTTTTAACATACCCCCTAAATCGGTTAAAAATAAATAAAAACAAAGCCTAGGATTTTTTTGTAGAAATTTAATGAGACCCTGTTTAACGACCACCATAATATATATACAAATATATATTGTTTTGTAAAAACAAAATAAAAAATTCGCTGAAAAATGCGATTCTTTTCGGTGGGTTCGAATACAGCGTTTTAAAGCGTACTCCATTGTAAAAAAATTACTTCATTTTTTAAAAAATGTATCTATTTCATTGGAAAATAGAATTTTTTACGCTACTATCATTTCTCGCTGTGCGAATATCATGTTACTAACCATCGCAACGAAATATCTGCGTTCAGTATTTACGGAATATAAACCTGACAGTTCTGAGGGTTCATCTTTGCCTATGCATTAACTGTCTATGTTACGTACAAGTAAGGACTATCAGACGACACAGATCTAATATACCAACGTCCCATAACTCGTGACAGGCAACTCACAACTTAAACACGAAATCATACATCAGATTCTCCCCTAAATATATAGTATACATATTCCCGTTTTCCACCAAAATGTAACTGCATTTAGCGTCGGAACCTTGTGAAACTCGCTAGTGGCACGTGTTTGCCAGTACTTGAAACGTCGTACGCGACGAGCTAAGTTTGAAATGTGGTCCACGTCAAGTTAGACAAGTGAAAATACATTTCACCACATCGAGAATCGGCCAGAGTTGAACTTTGGGGTAGGTGAAACTCTCGAACTCGGATCCCATGGAAAAGCATGAGAGTTTCGATTCGCGATTCCGGACAAGCTACAGCGAGAGGAATCCCAAGCGGTCGATGATAGTTTCCGGGGGCATCTATCTCTCGTTTGGGTTGTAGGCTTGAACGCCCGCATAGTGGAAACTATCGCACGATAATCATCGAGAGTCCAACGTTCAGTCGGTGAGAATGGAGACGAGAGAGAAGGAATAGAAGAGGAAGAGGAGAGTACGACATCGTAGACGATAGCTATAGAATCGCTTATAGTTTCCGTGGAATCCAGCGATTTACTCTTGCCAGGAGTGACGCCAACTCGCGAGTGCCATCGTTGTCCGATGGTGGAATTCGCAATTTGACCGTTCCATTCGTCTTTCGCGAAGGAAGCGAACAAGCGAAGAGCTTCTATATGACGCTTACCCTGTCGTATAATCGCTTTCGCAAGGGCGGAGTGCAAGGGCGTAGTGCTGCAGACGTTGCAGTGGATGGGTTAGAAAGGGAAAGGGTGATGAAGAGGAAGAGGAAGAGGAAGAGAGAGAGAGAGGGAACCTCGTGCTATGGCTTTTGTGTCCGAGAGTCACCCGTCACGCCTCGTACTGCTGCACACCAGCACATAGACCTTGCAAACCACCCGCCGGGAATAATACCCCGAGCGACACCACCGAGCACAACCCCATCCCACTTCTCGGACTACGTGTTAACGTTTATTAACGACGGTAAATCACATTGGGTAGTTGACGTAACGAGATATCCAGAGACCGGAGAAACTACATACGTGTATGTATAGATGTATATATATATGTATATACGATTATTTCTATCGACGTACGTGGCCTGGATAACATATTAGCATAACGTTACTGATATGTCATCTTCGGGTGCGTTAGAAATACATATTTTGAACATGAGACATCGGAAAGTTTTTGGTGAACTTTAGGATGGATGTTAGGGGAATTTTCTGTGGTTTATTTTTCTCGGCGAATTCGAAGGAAAAAAAGATACGATTATTTTGATCAGCTTACGTGGTCAGGACAACATATTAGGATGACGTTTCTGATATGTCATCTTCGGGTGCGTTAGAAATATATATTTTAGACATGAGACATCGGAAAGTTTTTGGTGAACTTTAGGATGGATGTTAGGGGAATGTTCTGTGGTTTAATTTTCTCGGTAAATTCGAAGGAAAAAATGATACGATTATTTTGATCAACTTACGTGGTCAGGACAACATATTAGGATAACGTTCCTGATATGTCATCTTCGGGTGCGTTAGAAATATATATTTTGGACATGAGACATCGGAAAGTTTTTGGTGAACTTTAGGATGGATGTTAGGGGAATGTTCTGTGGTTTAATTTTCTCGGTAAATTCGAAGGAAAAAATGATACGATTATTTCGATCAACTTACGTAGTCAGGACAACATATTAGGATAACGTTTCTGATATGTTATCTTCGGGTGCGTTAGAAATATATATTTTGAACATGAGACATCGGAAAGTTTTTGGTTCACTTTAGGATGGATGTTAGGGGAATGTTCTGTGGTTTAATTTTCTCGCGTAAATTCGAAGGAAAAAAAGATACGATTATTTTGATCAACTTACGTGGTAAGGACAACATATTAGGATAACGTTTCTGATATGTCATCTTCGGGTGCGTTAGAAATATATATTTTGGACATGAGACATCGGAAAGTTTTTGGTGAACTTTAGGATGGATGTTAGGGGAATGTTCTGTGGTTTAATTTTCTCGCGTAAATTCGAAGGAAAAAAAGATATGATAATTTTGATCAACTCATGTGGTCAGGACAACATATTAGGATAACGTTTCTGATATGTCATCTTCGGGTGCGTTAGAAATATATATTTTAGACATGAGACATCGGAAAGTTTTTGGTGAACTTTAGGATGGATGTTAGGGGAATGTTCTGTGGTTTAATTTTCTCGGTAAATTCGAAGGAAAAAATGATACGATTATTTTGATCAACTTACGTGGTCAGGACAACATATTAGGATAACGTTCCTGATATGTCATCTTCGGGTGCGTTAGAAATATATATTTTGGACATGAGACATCGGAAAGTTTTTGGTGAACTTTAGGATGGATGTTAGGGAAATGTTCTGTGGTTTAATTTTCTCGGTAAATTAGAAGGAAAAAAAGATACGATTATTTTGATCAACTTACGTGGTCAGGACAACATATTAGGATAACGTTTCTGATATGTCATCTTCGGGTGCGTTAGAAATATATATTTTGGACATGAGACATCAGAAAGTTCTTGGTGAACTTTAGGATGGATGTGAGGGGAATGTTCTGTGGTTTAATTTTATCGGTAAATTCGAAGGAAAAAAAGATACGATTATTTTTATCAACTTACGTGATCAGGACAACATATTAGGATAACGTTTCTGATATGTCATCTTCGGGTGCGTTAGATATATATATTTTGGACATGAGACATCGGAAAGTTTTTGGTGAATTTTAGGATGGATGTTAGGGAATGTTCTGCGGTTTAATGTGCTCGGTACATTCGAAGGAAAAAAAGATACGATTATTTCTATCAACTTACGTGGTAAGGACAACATATTAGGATAACGTTTCTGATATGTCATCTTGGGGTGCGTTCGAAATACATTTTTTTCACATAATTCAACGCAAAGTTTTCGTGAACTTTAAGATGGTCCCAAGGGGAATATTCTATGGTTGTATTTTCTTTTAAATGTCGTTCAACATAGTCGCAATCTTCTCATATTAGTGTTTCTTGCAGGCACTGAAACTTTAATGTCAGCGCGAGGCATTTTGTAAAATTCAAAATTATTGATAATACGAATTACGCCACTCTACTGTAAAGGCTCTATTATTACATCATATTTTATAGGTTTTCATAATAATAGTATAGAGCAAAATAATTATTTTTTCACATGCCTTTCGTGCATTTTTATGATTCTTCTCCCTTGGTCCTTTTTTCCATTGCATTATTTTTCTGAAAAAAATCCCTCCGGAATATTACTCGCAGGTACTGTTTCCTAATGCACAAATACTGTATCGCATTTGCACGACGGTAAAAGGAAACCTGGCCGATACGGTCGGCTATATTTTACTGGATATCTGCTGTGTGAACACCAGAAACTCTGCTGCAGAAATGTTGTTTAGCATGAGCGACCAACGAAACCATATACCGACCGTGCGTCCAGAGTTGTCGGTACGTAATGTAATATAATAATAACAACAATAGTCGGTACTTACAAACAAAGAAGAAGCATTACCGATATTCCAGTTTAGTGCACCCCATTAACGGTCAAAACGATTTTCACATAAAAAAATTTATGACCATTTGTCGAGTACCACCTCGGCACAGCTTGTATGTGTTTGCATGAGAATTTGCGAAAGGCGACGGCGCAGTAATAATTCATAATGTAGGGTTGTAGTCGTCGAGTAACCCGAGATTTTCGCGTCCTCTGCTTTCAACTCCATCTTCTTGTACTCGAAACAGACAAGCTTTTTCGAGAGGCCGTGGAAGCATTTATATGGCGAATTCCACGTCATCCGATCGATTTTTGGATACTATTATATAAAGTAAATAAAATAGAATACAAATAAATGCATTTATCCAAGATTAAATTTTTTCAATTTGCAAAGAGCTACATAATGTAGCTCTATTTCATTTTTGAGACCCCATAGCCTGCATAGAGTCTCGAAACGGCAGAATTTTTTGTTTTCAAATTTTCCACATAATTGAAGTTTTACGAAATAATTCAAAATATTACAAGAACATCAATTAGGTAGAACTTCTTATAAAAAGAAAACAGCCCATTCTAGATAAGGTCTCAAAAATGTCGTAATTTTAAACAGAATTTTTCTGTAAGTATATAAAAATGATAAAAAATGACCCTTTTTTGCAAAATAAAAATAAAATTTTTAACATACATTACGTAGCTCCTTGCAAACTGAACAAATTTCCTCTTGGACATTATTCTGAACTGTTAATTTTCAAAATATTAACAATTAAAAATAACAAATCCCGAAAAATCCAAATTATTGAAAAAAAATTGGTGTGTCGAAAATATTGTTCGTAGCGGCGAACAAAACAAAAATCATGTATTTTCATTTCCAAAATATAATTTGTTAAAAAATTGTGAAAATTATTCAGAGCATTTGAGCATGAAAAATTCAGCTGGAATCGCCCATATACAAAATCATATACAGCAGAGGAGTCAGGATATTATAGCTGGCGTGCTGCAAAAGCTCTTTCACCTTGGTCGTCACAGGGAGAACATTAACCAGACAAACAATGAGCGCACATATAAATATATATATATATACATATATATATATTAGTACTTACATACACATATGCACAAGTATGGAGAACTTATATGTGTTCTGGACGGAGGATTATGATGGATCGCCTGCCAGGCGCCGCTGCTGCTACTGGCGCTACTGGCGAAGAGTCCAGAGTCAAGAGGGACCCCGGGGGCAACATATGAGAAGGATAACCAGCAGATAGAGACGCAGGACTGAATTCTGGACCCGTACCTAATGCAGCCATCCACAGAGTTTCAACGTTAGGCGAACCTGTGAACGTTGAAAGCTCTCGTCCGCCTCGAGCTCACCGGTAAACTTTCTTTCGACGCAGACCTTCTCGCAAATTTTCGAGCAGACGAGGGTACAAAACACACACACATACGCGTAGGTCAAACAACGAAGTAACACACACAAATGTAGAAAAGTGTATCGAGGAAATGGGAGAAATTTCAATTTTCCAACAACGCGTATGTGGCCATCGCTCCCTCAGTCATATCGGACAACGGCAACACCGTACTACGAGTTTTCCTATTGCCCTGTGATATCCCGAGTTTTCCGGATTCAGTTGATGCATCTGTGCGCTACTGGATATATACTGTTATTATGCTCACCTGGAAATGCGAAAGGGACGAAGGGATGTGGAAAAGTACTAGCGCGTATGACCGTAGTTATGTGCGTGTTGTCTTCGGGCTACATGCGGTGGTCGTTGGTGAACGCTGTCCCTGAACCAACATAGGAGTTTATATGCGAAAAAGTTTTTAGGAATAGTATGGAGAATAATATGGGAAAGATTTCCATATGGCGTGGTAACTTGGAAATATTCTGTCGTTTTCGTGATATTGGATATTTTTTGTTTGTCAAATCTCTTGGACAGATTTTGTTAAATTTTGGAACGAATGTGTTTGATTTTGGAATGAATCTGTCAGATCTTGGATAGAGTAACGCATAAAATCCTGAATAATATTATTTTTCTAAGGTTATGACCAAAAGTCTCTTAATCCCAGTGACAGTCTAAAAAAGAAACCGGATTTGATCCATTATAACAGTTTCTGACAGTTTCTTTCCAAGATCTGACAGTTTCTTTTTCAAGATCTTACAATTTCTTTCCAAGATCTTACAATTTCTTTCCAAGATCTGACAATTTCTCGGCAAGATCTGACAATGTCTCTCCAAAATCTGACTGATTCTTTCCAAGATTTGACAGATTCTTTCCAAGATCTGATAGTTCCTTTCCAACATCTGACGGGTGCACCGAGAAAAAAGATTTCATTGACGCCAAAGAAATGGGTGGATTGATTTTTTTTTTCATTAATTTCAACGAAATATTTCTTTGATTTCAATGAAATAGTGTATTTGAATTTGAAAGAGAATATTTCATTTCCTGTAAATAAAGATTTACTTACTGAGCATATAATAAAGAAACAGTTTCATTGTTTTAAAGAGACGTTTTCATTGGTTCAAAGAAACGTTTTTATTGATCTCTCTCTCGCACCTAACCTCACTTTTTCGTTTTCCGATTCTCCCGAATGAACGGCTTCGAATTTCGAGGAGCCAAAAGCTTAGTCTATTTCTGCCGTACTTCTTTACATACTCACAAAATTTGAGCTTTATCTGCCGCGTACTTCAGGAAAAAATAGGTTTCGAAATTTTTAGCTGGTAAGAAGAAGGTTTCATTGAATCAGAGACGATATCTTTGAAATCAATGAAAAAGGTTCATTGGTTTAAAGAAATAATTCTGCGAATCAATGTCACGACTTTTCATTGAGTTTGAGATCATTCAAAAAAAAGATAGTATCGAAATTCAAGTATTTCATTTCATTGGCAAAGATTTCCGTGAATCTATGAAACTTTTTCTCTCGGTGTGAGAATCAAGATATCGAATGGCTAAAATAGCGAATTCTGTAATAATGGCCATTCTAGATTCATACGTTGATTACATTTAAATAAATTCGCTATTTCATCCATTCGCTATTTTGATCATTCACAATCTTGAACTCCCCCCCTATTTGTCAATTTGGGTGTGACTCCGTCTCCTAAACCCCTACAATTTTTGGCATAAGAATTGCGAAAAGAGGTATTATTTGAAGATTCACCGGATCGCGATATAGATGAAAAATGAAAGCATTGGGGTAACCCTCCCCCGGCAGATAAGTCGCGCAGAGAAAGCGTATGCTGTTTGTGCGGAGGAAAGGGTCGAAAGCCGAAGAGAAAGAGCCATACTGCCGCTCGCGCAAGATATACGTAATAATTGAGGGTTGCTGTGGCCCTCTCTAGCGGCCTAAGGGATGTTTTGGTTTCATCAGAGAGAGGGCGCATGGTGTAGTACGTATATCTCAGTTTCACCGGTGGTTACCCTTGCTGGTGGATCATACTATATATATATGTGCATATATATATATATATACTCTACTTTTCATTCTGCGTCTTGCTTTCTCTCGCGATCCTTTCTCCTCGAGTTCCCTGCAATTACGGCAGACATAGAGAGAGGATAGAAAGCAAAAGCCCTGAGCGCACCCATAGCCCATATCTCTTTTCTCCCTCGCTCGTTCACTCGACGACTATAAATTTCGATGCATACATATTCAAGTTCCGACTCACTCCCTTGTTTCCCTCTCGTCGCTTTATACCCTTATGAAATAATCATGGAATTATTAGCCCGGGGCACTCGGGCAATTCCCCCCTTTTCTCCTCTAACACTCGACCGAGAGTTCTCTTCGTCTGTTTAACTCGTCGCTTCTGGTTTTGTAACTGATGCCCAACGTTTGAAAATATAATCTCTGGATTTCCGAGGCGCTCATCTGTTCGCTCAATGTCTCGCTCGCGATTCTCTGTATCTCTGGAGGTTCGCAAGCTTTTGGACGCTTTGATAGAACTCACGTATAGAGCTCACGGTTCCGGTGGTGCTTATGGGACCGCGTCACCGGACGCTATTTCGTAGCCGGAAGGCAACACGTACGTTGCGTCGGTCATTCGCGCTAGTGGCACTCGTACTCTCGTCCCCTTAATATGTTGGCTCTCTCAGGTGAGCGCAATAACGGCGAGCAATAGGGGAGATGCATCAAGTGAATTCTACAAACGTGGGATATCACACCACGGAGAAAAGAGTATGGGAATATAATCTCTCTTTCTGCAATGGCAATCAGCTAATATTTTGGCATTCTGGCGTATATTCCATAATATTGTACTTAGTCAAGTCCTCTTACACAGAAACAAAATTCTGGCATGGAGATATTAAAAAGAATATATCAAATCGGGTAGAATGGCTAAAATAGCGAATTCCATAATAATGGCCATTCTAGATTCAGACGTTCATTATATTTTAATTTACTATTTTAATTCCACCCGACAAATGTTTATCTGCTCTTGTTAATCTGTTGATGTAATTTTTCAAAATATGTTCTTCTACACTGTGAAATGAATATCTTTTTTTGTTCTATGACAAAAGCATTTGACTATTGCAAATAAGCTATAGAAAAATTTATGAGTTTTTAAAACTTCTTCAGACTTTATTCAGATGACCAATAAGTAAAAAATGCATACAAATTAGTAAATTGTGCATAAGAAGAATTATTTGGACATAAATGTAGCTTTTTTTCTTCTTTTGTAAATTAGGGTTGGTATTATTTTTTAAAGGGCCACAGCAACCCTCAATTATTACGTATATTGCGCACTTGGCTCTTTCTCTCCGGCTTTCGACCCTTTTCTTTGCACAAACAGCATATGCTTTCTCTGCGCGACTTATCTGGGGGGATTTCCCCAATGCTTTCATTCTTCGTCTATATCGCGATCCGATTGTGACGGCACGAGGACTGCTTGCCGAATTTCGACAAGAGCCTGTGCACTCAATATTCCCGAGCGATACGTCGCTCTCGGGCGGATTTTTAAACAATACCTCTTTTCGCAACTCTTATGGCAACCCTTGCCAAAAATTGTAAGGGCTTAAGGCGACAGAGTCGCAGAACTAATTTGACAGATATCTCTTTTTATCTGCTGATGTAATTTTTAAAAACATGTTCTTTTACACTGTGGATTTAAGATTTTTTTTATTCTATGGCAAAAGCAGCAAAAAAGCTATCGGAAATTTATGGGTTTTTAAAGTTCTTCACACTTTACTGAAATAATAAATATTATATTAACAATAAATATTATTTCAGTAAAGTGTGAAGAACTTTAAAAACTCAGAGCCAAAAATGTTTATTAAGTTTTTCAATTCTACATAAACGTAGCTTTTTTCTTCTTCTTAATATTAGTAAAATTAGTATTTTTTAATAAAATTTTTGTTTTTAATTTAGCAGTCGAGACTACTTTATTTTCAGTATAATTAAGCTTATCTACCTCGAAATAATATGATTTTTTTTCGAATTATGAGCAACGCGAAGAATGTAATATTTCAATTTGTTGAATACAATTATATAAATTCTTTTCTCAAATTTAGACAACACGTATATTTATTACCTGAATATTTATCACGAAAATCCCGTGAGAACAAATATAATTTCAGATACCAACCTAGATCGAGCAAATAAATTACTGTCGAATTGCTGGCACAATAAATATCAATCGAAATCCACAGAATTTAACACACATTGTGTTTGCTCTGTATAAATAAAGCTATAAAACATAATTCCAATGCAGAGGGAACGAATAAATAACAATTAAGCTCTTGAAACATCAGATATTTGTCGAATTTCATATAAATTGTATTTAACTTTTTTTTTTCGGTGTTAGCTTTTATTCTCATTGCGTGTCGCTCTTAAACCATTCACATTCGCAAATACAACGAAAGATACTTTCATCGTGATATCATTTTAATTTATTCAATGTAAGCAAGATTTAATTGCGGTTAGGAAAACTACGAGAGTGTAGTTCTCCGGTGAATGGTGCTGAGATTCTGCGACGAGCTTCCGAAATCTGACGTGCAACACACCTTGACTCCAACTGCAGAATTTACCAGGAGAGTGGGATGGTTATCAAACAGATTCGAAAGCGAGTGTAGAGGAGAGTGTTGACGCGGTTTCTATCAGCGACGAAGTTGCCAGAGCTTTGCAGTTGAGCTCGAGGCTATGAATATAGCAGCTTTCATTCGCCATTGGTACCTATCCATGTCCCTTTATTCCATATAGATTCTATACCTATATATATAAATAGGACGAAGCCAAAGGCAACGAGTAATAGGGAAGACCAGGGCTGATCGTGTTATTTTTTTGCTGCCTAGATCAGATTAAAGGAAAAGCCATTTCCTTGCATGGATCATTAGCTGGATAATCTCAATTTTTCAGATCTTTATTGAATACGTCATTTAGGAGTTAGTTGGATGAAAGAACTTTCAACTGCCTGATAGAAATTTTATATGAAGTTTCTAGGAAATTTTTATGAAAAATTATACAATTTGTTAGGGAAGAATTTATATGATTTGTTTTATAAGAAATTTAAAAAAATGTTTTTTTTCACTTGGGCAAAGTCCGACAGAAAAGTGGAAAAAAATTATTTTATTTTTGGCCGTTTTTGAAGTTGTACAAGTCAGTAAAATAGCAATAAGTGCAATTAAAAATATGACGCATCCTAAGATATAAAAAAAACTATCCTTTTCACTTTCAACTTACAATTAGACAAAACCTGAAAGAAAAATATTTAAAAATTATTTTAATTCTTAGCCGTTTTTGAGATTATCCAAGCCAGTGAAATAGAAATAAGTCCAATTAAAAATATAATGAATTCTAAGAAATCATATAATTTCTCATAAAATAAATTATATAATTTCATATAATTACTTTTATAAGAAATTTAAAAAAACAATTTCTTTTTTCAATGTCAACTTAGACAAAAGCCGACAAAAAGGTATAAAAAAATGATTTTATTTTTTAGCTCTTTTTGAGATTATACAAGTCAGTGAAATAGAAATAAATCCAATTAAAAATATGATGAATTCTAACAAATCATATCATTTCTCATAAAATAAATATATTATTTCATATAATTACTTTTATGAAAAATTAAAAAAAACAATTTCTTTTTTCAATGTCAACTTAGACAAAAGCCGACAAAAAGGTATAAAAAAATGATTTTATTTTTTAGACCTTTTTGAGATTTTACAAGTCGGTGAAGTAGGAACAAGTCCAATAAAAAATATGAAGGATGAAATATTTACGAAGTTGGTTTGGAATGCTCCATATACATAGAACGTACGATACTAGAGTCCACGAGTAGTACTCTCCGAAGAAGCATCCGTAGCTTCAACTGTTGATATCTCTGGTAGAGACGAGGAGTTTGGCTCGTGCCATCGGAAACTCCTCGAGGTTTAATGAACTAGGCAGTATATATCCGAAGTTGTATACCTCTCCGCGGTCTCTCTTCGCACCTTGACGAGATATTTGTCGCCTTCTCAGTCTCTCCCCATTGAAGCTTATAGTATAGTCCCACTGCACAGGACTATAAGCTCACTGATACAGCAAATAGATAGCTTCAGGGTAGCTTCGTCGAATCACAAGTCTATCGCGATGATTCACATCCAGCAACGTGATCTATATATATATATAGGGATTGATAGTACAGCTGAAGAGTCGAGACCTCCAACAACCCTCGGGCCACTCACTCCTAAGCCTCCGACCAGCCAATCCATTAAAAGCACTTTATTAAATGACCAAATAATGCTATGAAATATCACACTCCTGTTTGCCGATAGTTGCAAACACCGAGAAAAGAGACTCTGCTTTCATCCCCATTTCAGTGCGTTGAGCGATGGTTGTGGTCTTAGGATATTATTATATATATATAAGAAGGGCACACACTTGTGGAGTACACAAAGAAAATGAAACTAAGGTAAAAAGTGCGTCATAATTAATGAGAAACATCTTAATTAATCTAATTCACAAAGTAGTGTACATTATACGTATTCTCGCTTACGGAATTTTCTTTTTTTTCTCTTCCAGCTTTCAGTACACTGAGAGAAATCGCGGTAGTTTAGGCAACTATTAAGCCATAACTGTAGATTTTTAGTCCATGCAACAATTTGAATAGTTATTTTAACTGATTTATTGGTTAAGTTAACTACGTTATAGTTACTGTTATTAATTCTATAGTTAGTTTAACATAATTTTCTAGTTACTTTAACAGTGAACATATAGTGGAATACAACCTTAGCTACTTTCTTATACACTGTTAAAAATATTTTGAAAATTAATATATGTATTGGAAGTTCTTTTCCAGATACGGTATATTAAATTTCATTTAATATACAGATATATTGTAAAGTTCCAATAATTATATTATAAACACAACTTTTATGAAGTGTTTAGTATACTGTATATTAATTTTGCAACAATTTTTTATATGTTAGTTAATATTTGTATATTAAATTTAATATACGCGTATCCGCAAAAAAACTTCCAATACTTTATATTAATTTTCATACAATTTTTTTTAACAGTGTAGTTAGTGCATCTTTATTATTGTAGTTCCAATGGCCATTTCAAAATTGTTAAATAATTTCTCAAAGAATACTATGCTTGTGATTATGTTTTCTATGAATAGTATGTCGCATCTATCGCTAAATGTTCAAAACAGTATACTATTTGTTACGATTACTATTATTATCTGTTGTATTGACTATAAATAAATAGTACAGGCAACTTTTTTTAAATAGCTGAGGTTGTATTTCACTATAAATTTATAGTTACCAGTATCTTTTTTTACTCTCAGTGTATCGTTCGACTAAATTTCAAGCAATTTTTTTTAACGGTGTTAAAATCACAAAAAGGTTTTTGTGATTTTAACAGCTACAGCCCTTCTTTGGCTGTTGACATTTTTTACGAATTATATACTGAAATTTATATTTTACAGCTCTTTGAATTTTTTCAAAAAAGCGCGCAAAAAAGGAGCTTTTGCAAAATTGGCGATATTTCGCTAAATAATTCTTAAAAAATGCAGGTACTCTTAATGTTGTTTGGTATTAAATTTGACCTAAATCGGAAAAGCGGTTCGAATTTTATAGAGTTTTGAGATTTTCAAAAAATTAACATTATAGCCTCAATTTTATCAAAACATGAGACAACGAACTTGAATTTTATACATAAAATCAGTATTATTCTACGGTACATAGTTTCTTCATAATCTTTAAAATGGTTAAAATTTCTCAGAATTATAAATGTACAAAAAATTATATTATTGCACCGAGAAAAGAGACTCAGCTTTCATCCCGTATCACGTTGAAGGATGATGTGTGATCTTAGAACATTATACATAATAAGGGCACACACTTGTAGAGTACACAAAGAGAATGAAACTAAGCTAAAAAGTGCGTCATAATAAATGAGAACCATCTTAATTAATCTAATCCACAAAGTGGTGTACATTATTCGTATTCTCGCCACGTTTCTCGCTTGCGGAAATTTTCCATTTTTTTTTCTCCCTCTTCGCTATGTTGGACTTTGCTCTTGCTGGCTGGTCCAACACGAAAGAGAGACAGAGAGAGGAAGATAGGTGACGTAATTAAATTCGAATTTTCTCTGCGGAACGTACGAGGGTTGTGTGGAACTTAGTTGGGCTTTTGGCGATAGTGCAAGCTGTGAAAGCAGCTCGTAGTAGAGAGCACAGGCGATGAGAGAAAGGCATATAAACCCACGGGAGCCGAGACACTCACCACTCGCTCCCTTCTCAAGCACACCAACCCTTTTCCTCCCCTTTCTCCTCCTCCTCCTCCTCTTCCTCCTCTTCCTCCCCCTATTTCCCCTTCTGCGCGCGTTGCACCAGGTATACTTTACCGCAATTTGCATGTAACCACACATAACGACCACCGAGCGAGCGAGCGTGCGGCCCTCGACGGACTCTCGACTGCATAGCCCATGCAGGAATACAGAAAGCCCGTAGTATCCTCCTCACAACTACAGCTACTATTACTACTACTTGAAGCTCTGAATCGCTGTGGACATATTACTACTGGCATGGACAACCCAACACAAGTTAAGGTGGACTACACTATAGTTGCAGCAGTAAAATACACACGCGGTGTTATAACATCTCAGAAAATATATAGGTTCGAACGAAGCGACGAAGTGTGTTGTAGAGAATGCTCGACGTAAGCTTTGTAAGAAGTTGGAAGGTGTGTAAAATAACGAATGGTGCAGGTGGGTAAAAGAGAGTCTCCTGTATGTATGTATGTATGTTTGTGTGTATGTATATATTTCTTGGGCCAGTGGTGAAACGAATGCCGGGTGGGTTTATAGCTAAATCGTCGTGGGAGGAATAAAAGTCGTGCTTCAAAACGTTCGAGTATACAAGCAACTGCGGAAAATTCTGCAAACGATTTCAAAGAAATACAGTTTATCGTACACGGAAATGTTGACCGCTCGTTATTTCCTACAGCCACTCGAAATCGTCGGGAAAATTGATATCTTGTCCTCACGAGAGTGGAAATGTAGGCCATGGAAAAATGTTTCCTTTTTTAGTGTCTTCTTTTTTAACTATGTCGTTAGTCATGGTTGCTACAAAATAGTGGTAGTAACGATTGTGTCAAATAAAATTGTCGTTTGAATACAAGCAATATATTCTTTACTATATAAATTGCTAGTAAAAAATATTTATTAAATGACAAAGATATAAAATTTTTTGTATATTATTATGTAAAGGGATTTTACATAAACCTATATTTTTTGGGTACGTTTTTTAGTGTACCATATATTAATTTTACAACCCACTCGTATATATCAATTTTATTAACCCAGTTTATACATAAAAACTTCCTGTATCGTTAGACAAAACGTCAAGCAGTTTATTTTTAACGGTGTACATTATGCCTTATCATTTTTCCTTATGACGTTGTTAGCCTTGATTCAGCTTCTTTGTGTACCAAAGTATAGTAGGAATTGTATAAGCTGGGACAATATTGTAGGTATCGAGAAATCGTGGAGATGACTTACGATATCAATATGGACGAAGTTAGGGTATGCCGAATCGTCGTCGAGGGCCTCGCTTAGCCACTCTCATGCTCTTCTGTCCTATTCTCGAACTATCTTTCTCCGTCCCTCAACACTCACGTTCCCTTTGTGGCCCGAAATTGCTCGAGTTCGGTATCTTGTGGTGCAAACAAGGGGTGACTCGGATTTCCAGTCAACCCCTCAAAGGGCCAAGCTCCACGTATAGTTAAGGGTTGGATATAAACAAGACTGGAAAGGCAAGGGAACCAGTCGGTTTTTTTTTCTATGCACCGGTGAAGAAGGTTTGTTCGTGCTCGAGGTAGACTTCTCACCCTCACTAAATCCACTTTGTTCTACCGCTTTTACTATAGCTAGAGTACTGCGTACCTATTCCTTTCCTATGCTACAAATACACACATATGGGTGACCGGGGCGGGATGGATCAATTTTCACTTTTTATTTTTTTAAATAGTTGGCTACATGGATCGGATTCAATGTGACGTCATATTTCTGCAAGGGTAGTTTAGGTAGATAAGCTTTAAGGGATCTTTCCAGTGTGACGGCCCGAAAAATAACCTATTTTCACGATTTTTTTTTGGACGGTTACTATACGCCGATCAATCTAAATTTTTATGACGTATTAAGGTAATCATGAATGACAGAAAATGATTTTTTATAAGACGATTTTTATTGTTTAAATATATATTTTTAATTGTTGAAAATAATGTTGACAAAAAAGATAGCCTCATGGTGGACATCCTAGGGGTCGCAAATTTGATCCAATAAAAAACCCAGAGGATTATTAATTAGTATGCGATTGACTATCACGCTATGGAGGCTTTTTTCAAATAAAAATTGACAACATGGCGGCGGTTTGAACAAAAAGTACCGATTTTAACCGTTTTTTCGACAGTTTTTCTTTTAAAAAAGTGGGAAGATTAAAAAAAAAAGATTCCATAGCACGATAGGGAGTAGCACGAAGAATATTCTCTAAAATTCTCCTAAAAAACGATTGCTTGAAAACTGTTCCCTGGAGAAAGTCCACCGTTTTGGAAAATGTCGTTTCTATTTCAACATATGTGTTGAATTAGAAAATTAATGAATTTAAAAAATGGACAAAAATATATTATGAATCTTTTCGAATATATTTTAAAAAATACTCCGAATATTTCAGACTTGTATTTTAAGATGCGAAACTTCCTCTAGAGGGCTCTATTATGCTATTTAGAATATATGGGATTTTACTGCCTTTCCATTCCATTTTTTTGGGTCAATTTTTGTCAAAAAAAAACTTTGACTAAATTTGTCGGAACCCCAAATAAGAACCACTCTATTGTCTGATACTCCGGTCCTCAATACTATACAAAATTTCTTTGGAGCGTGTAAAGCGATTTCAGATTTATAAAATGAAACTCATACTTTCAATAGCAACTTCTTGAAGTCTTTTATTACGATCGGAAAATGTTGATTTTCATAGCAAAAATAAGTTTGGATGGAATTACGTAGGGGATTTTTTTTAAATCAAATTTTGTAGAAATGGTGCGCTTTTCAAAAAATGAATCAATTTAAAAACAAAAACAGTAAATTCTTTATTTAAAAAAAAGTTTACTTTAAATCAAAAAACGGCTACGTACTTTGATAGAGAAAGTAATTGTGAAGCTACTATAAAAATTTCAAATCGATCCATGCAACAGTGTTCAAGTAATACGTCCTTCCAGTTTGAATAAAGTGTTTTCGAGAAAAACGCGTTTGAAGTTTTACGAGCACTAAAATCATTGAAATTTTTTTTTCCCTCTAATCTGCAATGCCTACACCATACATGTGGCCATCCACGTTGATGCTCACCTCCACCTCTTCCTTATTATTCCTTATTAACCGGACCACTTATTATTTAAATATATAAATAATATTATTATATACTATTATATAATAATATTATACTATTTAAAAGCAGTACAAAAGCGATGAATCAGAGCGCGCTGCGTGAGAGATTTTACTCAGCGCGCGCCTCGAGGCCCTGCCTAAAAATCGATAATAAAAAAAATTGTTCACCATAGTACCAACTTAGGATTATAAAAACAATATGCAGTTGCATATTGTTTTTATGATCCTAAAGTATTGTTTCAGCAAAAAAAAAATCTATCCTTCCAAAATCCTAGAGTGATGTCACCCCTTAAAATGCCTTAACCCAACTCGCCCCTGAACTAACTAACCCCGGTAACCCATAGACACAAGAGGAGACTGAGAGGCGCGTGCATCCGAGGCGCTAGAGAAATAAAACACAGGCGTGTTTGGCTGGCGAGCGGCTCCAGCTCTCCATCTCCATCTGGCTGAGTCTCTCGGTCGGGATATACGTTGGCGAGAAGCTTCTGGGTAACTGAGTTTGGCTTTTAGAGCCTGACTTTTTGGGGGTAAAACAGGGGGTGGCGCCCGGTCGTCCGACTGAAGGCTGCGCTGGGGGTTGAATAAAGTATTAGACGTCGCTGTAGCACGACGAACCGTGGCGGTGGGTACAGGGAACCATGAGGAAGGGGTTTAAAGGGGGGAGGGGGCTAGGAGGTGCGGGAAAGGGTCACGGATGGCACTGGGGGCGCGTGAACAGGGAGAAGCGGAAGTAGAGCAAAGGACTACTCAAAACTACTCTCGCTCTTCCGCTTTTACATCGTGCTTTATTTTCTCCCGTTTTTTTTATTCTTTCATTTTTATTTTATTTTACATCTTTTTTTTTCTCGCTCGATCTTTGCCTCAACGTTGAAGTTCGCTTCCGTCTTCCGTTCGCCGGTACCGACGGAGTTTCTTACTCACTTTTCACTTTACTTTTAGCTGCGACATTTCTCACTCCTTCCGCGACTTTCTCCATTCTCCCGGTGTTGCACTATGTTGGAGACCAGCGAGGCAAAAGTGAAGTCACGAAAATTTAATTTCCCTGACGAAATGTAATCGCTCCTCTCCCTTCGCTTTGGTAACTTGCGGTGCGTCGCGATGCGCGAGAATAACATTTATCTGGGAATCGTCGAACGAAATGGGAACCACGGATTGGCCACGGTTTGAAACCTCCGGCGAAAATTGCCATCAGGAATAAATTCCATTCGCTCTTCGAGGGCGGAGCGTAAACGTTAAATTTCCCACGATTGCTAATAATTTTCTCAGACCTCCCGGCGTCCGTTCGACGCTTCGTGGCACAACAACTTCCTCCGCGAAACTCCTTCTTTTTAGTATTCTTCGTGTTTCCCAGAAATTCGGCGTCGATAAAACGAGGAAACGCTTGTAAGAGGCGTGAAAATACTCGCACTGTGAAAGATTGCGATGGGAACGAAAAACAAACAGTTAAATAAAGTACAAGAGGGCGAAACATGGATACACCCATAAAAAGGGAAGATAAATTAAATTCCCGAAGTGCACTGTTTTTTTATGGATATTTTGTTACGATTTATCAAAATGAAAATTGTCATGCTCTTAGTACTCTAAATGTGATGCAAGTAAAATTGAAAGGAATTATCAAAGTCTTCTAGTAAAAATTAGCGTGACGCTATAATGATGAGAATTAATCCTACATACACGTCACCATTTTTCGTTAAAATCTGCCAATCAATTATAAATCTTTTTTTATTGTCATTCTTATCAAATTTTCCACATCGTATAATTATGTAAAATGTATATGTGTGACTTAATGACCACTTAAAGAATGAACGTGTGACAAAATCCACTTTATGAAGAATAAAATTAACTCATAGCGAAATGTTATAGATTATGAAAAAAAAAAAATTAGTCTTCATAAGAAAATTTGCATTCAGTAAAATATGCAAAATTTTACTAAATTCTACATTTCTTTATCAAAATGATATTCAAGTCCACGCGGAAAAAAAGTCTTGGTTGGGACACGCCAATTACATAGTTAAATATGCGCCATTCGATTAATTACTTAGACCAACAACTTTGTTCATCTAAGCAATTAATCAGCTGGCACACACTGAGAGAAAAATTTGATGAGCACAATGAACTAGAAGTTGACTCAACCTCTCCGTGAGGTTATATATGGCGAATGAAACAAGGAGGTTGGGCCAAACTCACCAAATGGTTGTCGGGTTTTCTTCGATTCAAATGTTTTCCGTAGTTGAGAAAACCACAGTGTTTTTATTGGAGCTGTAACATTACGTTCTTGCAGACCATGGGCACTCCTGCATCAATCACTAATAGATTGATTGGAAGTATTGATGCAGTTGGTTCAACTGCGCTCATATTTCAATCAAATTCATTATGTGTTTGAGTGAGTCTAAAATAATAAAGAAAATTAATTAAACATTATTAATCGTGCTTATTCAATCGAGTAATCCTGCATATCAATTTGGTATTATGTCTTCCTCTTCAGGATGGTACATATTAATCGCTGAAAAAAAACATATCAAATTTTTTATTACATTGACGAGAATCAAACCTGCGACCCTCTGGATAATGTTGTTGCGCTGCGCTTTAGCTCACATGGCCATTCAGGTCATATGCGATTCTAGTATTTTTTTTATCTATTTGAATATAGGTAACATGAAATATAAAATGGAATTAGTATAATACAGTCAGAACTTTATAGATTTATATTATTGCGTTTTGTGTAGTAAAAATAAAAGCACTTTCCGTTATTTTTCACTGCACTCGGTTATATGGAAAAGAGTATATTGTATCGTTGTTGCCATCTATAAACATATTCGACAAAGTTGCATGTTTCATTGTTAGCCCGAATTAGTTTGTTAGTATTTGGGTGGTTGACCGTCTCACTGATCTGATGATCAGTAGTAGGATGGGTGACTATCAGCGGTCTCTGGCGGTCAGTAGTTGGATAGGTGACCATCGGGATGACTCTAAAAGTCAGTACTCGTATCTTCAGAAACAGTTTTCACACAAACGGACGTGAGGTTGAGTCAACCTTATATTTCTTAGAAACCAGTTGCATCGAGATTCTTTGAAAAGCATAAAACAGTTCTCGTAACCATTCCGACACAGTTGCTTCATAGAAATCATTTTCCTGATTGGAATGACACGCGTGATTGGCTCAACCACTCGTTACACGCACCGAGAGAAAAGATTTCATTGACGCCAAAGAAATGGGTGGATTGATTTTTTTTTCATTGAAATCAAAGAAATATTTCTGTGATTTCAATTTTCATTTCCTGTAAATGAAGATTTACTTAGTGAGCATATAATAATGAAACAGTTTCATTGTTTTAAAGAGACGTTTTCATTGATCTCTCTCTCGCATCTAACCTCACTTTTTTTGTTTTCCGGTTCTTCCAAACGAACGGCTTCGAGTTTCGAGGAGCCAGAAGCTTACCCTATTTCTGCCGTACTTCCTTACATACTGACAAAAATTGAGCTTTATCCGCCGCGTACTTCAGGAAAAAATAGGTTTCGAAATTTTGAGCTGCTAAGAAGAAGGTTTCATTGAATCAGAGACGATATCATCGAAATCAATGAAAAAGGTTCATTGGTTTAAAGAAATGTTTCTTCGAATCAATGTCACTACTTTTCATTGAGTTTGCGATCATTCAAAGAAAAGATAGTATTGAAATTCAAGTATTTCATTTCATTGGCAAAGATTTCCGTGAATCAATGAAACTTTTTCTCTCGGTGCTCGTTTTAAGTACCGAAAAATTGTTGTCTTAACCCCTTACGGGGTTAAGTCAACTGCACTGCCATTCGCTCAACAGCATCAATGTTCAGCCAAAACATTGTTATGTTGACTCTCAATTACATGAAGTAGTTCTCTCAAAGAAATGCATTGTATTGCCTCGACGAATGGGTATTTGTGCCAACCTCCATTTCTTTGAGCCAAAGTAATATTTGCCAACTACCGCGCGAGGTTGTTAGGATTTCAAGTTTTCTCTTAGTGCATGTTTAGCCAATCGCTTGATTTTTCGAAACAAACCTTTTTTTTCCGTGCTCGGCTTCAACGTCCCATAAACTGTACATATTTTAAAAAAAGGGAGTTTGATATACTGCAGAATAACATAATACACTCTAGCATAAGTCTAGGCCAAGCCCTAAAGACCGTAACAGCCTATACAGCATATCCATATATAGCACGTAATTATCATGCGGCAGTGGGAGCGGCTATTAACGTAATTACATGGAACGTAAGTGCCTCTCAGCGCTCTGTATACATACAGAGTATCAAGCACCAGGAGAGGTTGATGCAGGTATTAACGGTCGATGCTCCTGCCACTGTTGTTGGCAGTAATTAACCGACACGTGGACGTGACCAGGAGATCGAGTGTGAAGCTATATAGCATCATAAACGAAACGAGAAAGCCCAACAACGACAAAAAAAGGGAAGCGAGTGACAGGAGAAAAGCAGGACAAATTTAACGGTAGTGCATAAACAAAGCAAAAATCACCCTTTTCATTTTTCGAAACGAGCAGAAGCGCCATCAGCTTCGATTATGTGCCCGATTTTCCATATAACTCCCTCGTCCCTCAAATCCCTTCCCTCCATTTTCCCTCCTTTTGTTCACAATCGCAAACCAGCAAATACGCTGCAAGCAATTCACTGACCGCACCATCGAACACGCCTAACTCATTAGCCTAATGACTCCGATCAATTACCAATGGACGTCGAGGGATGAGCTTAAAAAAAAAGCGCATGTTACGTTCTGGGTATTTTTTCATTAATTATATACTCACTATTTCGTTTTGACTTCATTTTTACTCTTTTATTCTTTCATTATATTGAATGCATGTAGACAATAATCGTTCGGTTGCACCGGATGCTAATATCATATTATTTCGTTTTGACTTCATTTTTAAACTTTTATTCTTTCATTTTATTGAATGCATGCAGACGATGATCGTTCGGTTGCACCGGATGCTAATATCATATTACTGTCGAATCATATCCGCTCACGATCAAACGCGAGCGGATATGAATCGATATTCTTCCCACTTTTGCTGACCTTATGTTTGTTGGTCATTTTATTTTATTTATTTTAGATTTAGTTTTTGTCTTGGTTCGATTCAGTCTAATTTTTTTGCTACTCTGAGTGAGTCTTTATAAGTCTAAGTCGTCTTTGGTATATTCTATGTTTTTATTTTGAGGCTTAATTCTATCGCCATTCTTATTATTATTATATATTTTCAAAGGTTTGTCCCGTCCACTGTACCAAAATAAAATAAAATAATAATAAAATCGCATCGGCCCAGACGGCGCTAATTATTAATTTTCGGTATTTTTGTCACATCGGTGATCATTAATATTTGAAAACTAAACATTAAACATAAATAATAATTATTCAAATTGTTTGTTAATTAACCATGTAGAATTGGATTAGATAATTAACAAATTCATATAATATCCTTGTGTTTAATTAAATAAAGGGGTGACTTAATTCGGAATATTCGTTTTAACGATTAATCGAACAAGATCCCAATTACAATCAATTAATTATTATTACGTGCGTGACATAACAGCGCTAAAAATTCTTTCCCCTCTTCCACCTTTCCACCAATAGAGAAGCGCAACACCAGCAGCAGATTATATTTGCTTTTATCATGTATGCGTCTCGATGAAACGAAATTATCCAACAGGCCATCGCGACTGTTGGCCGAATTGGAGGGGTTGTATACATATAGTAACCGAGGGGTTGATGAGGAAGAGAAAAAAAAAGAACGAAAAAGAAAAAAAGGAAAATAAACAACGAGAGGGCGAGACATTGAGAGAGTTTATAGTAGCTAGACGCCGAACGAGGCTGCGAAATGAAATTGAAGCCAGTGACTGTGAAAATTCGGGATAGGCCCGAATTCGCACAGTAGTGGTGACGTCGACGTCACTCAGAATTTCATCCCTCCAACGTCGACGTCTGCGGAGGTCACCGCCACTGTCGACACAGGCTTATAGAACGTTTATGTGGGTGCAGCAGTAGCAGCAGCATCAGCGGCATCAGAATCAGCAAGAACGTATATAACCCTGGCACCCTGTTCTCGCACCCTCATATAGCCGGTAGGCGTGTCCCTATATTAGGTTTTAATCATTCAGGGGATGAAATTTTAGGGACGGAGGCGTGGTAGTCTGCTTCCCTGCCGGCTACACCCCTTCCTGCTTCATCCCTTCGCTTTTGCAAGGCTTATACTCCCTTCGACCTGCCGTTTCTCGACCTGCACACCCGCTTCGATGATGCTCCACCGTTGGTATCAGGCAGGAGCTTTGCTACTTTCTTGCTGTACTGCAAAAGCTTTACCAAGAGTTGGAACAAGAAATTCAGTCTACACCGAGAAAAAAGGATTCATTGATTCCAAAGGAATTGGTGGATTGAATTTTTTTCATTGACTTTGAAAAGGGAAAATTTTCATTAATTCAATGTCACTACATTTCTTTGAACTTCTGATCATTCAAAGAGAATATAATATTAGCTTATGTATATAATTTCATCGATTTCAAAGTAATGCTTCATAGGTTGGGTTTTTATGAAATTTCATCGAATCAATGAAACTTTTTATCTCGGTGCGACCTGCACCGTCTTCGATGATGCTCCACCATTGGTATCAGGCAGGAGATTTGCTACTTTTTTCCTGTACTGCACAAGCTGTACCAAGAGTTGGAACAAGAAATTCAGTCTACACCGAGAAAAAGGAATTCATTGATGCCAAAGAAATGGGAGGATTGAATTTTTTTCATTGACTTTGAAAAGGGAAAATTTTCATTAATTCAATGGCACTACATTTCTTTGAACTTCTGATTATTCAAAGAGAATATAATATTAGCTTATGTATATAATTTCATCGATTTCAAAGTAATGTTTCATAGGTTGGGATTTTTATGAAATTTCATCGAATCAATGAAACTTTTTATCTCGGTGCGACCTGCACCGTCTTCGATGATGCTCCACCGTTAGTATCAGGCAGGAGCTTTACTACGTTTTTGCTGTACTGCACAAGCTGTACCAAGAGTTGGAACAAGAAATTCAGTCTACACCGAGAAAAAAGAATTCATTGATTCCAAACAAATATCACTACATTTCTTTGAACTTCTGATCATTCAAAGAGAATATAATATTAGCTTATGTATATAATTTCATTGATTTCAAAGTAATGCTTCATAGGTTGGGATTTTTATGAAATTTCATCGAATCAATGAAACTTTTTTCTCGGTGCGACCTGCACCGTCTTCGATGATACTCAACCGTTGATATTAGACAGGAACTCTCTGAGGGAGACTTTCTTGAGGGAGAGAGCGAGAGGAAAGACACTTCTTGGACAAAAGGGCGACAGGAAGTCTCCACCAATTTGCGCGACCAACAGTCTGAAAAAAGGAATCAACCTCTGAGACAAAACGAGATTATGTTAGGATGGAAATGAAAATAGTGTGTATTTTTCCTCTACGTGTAACTGGAGGGAAATGGAATGAGGTGGAATAGAACTTTCTAATTTACCTGACTCTTTGTCGTTTCCTTAAGACATTGTCGAATTTTTCTAGTGGAAGATATATCCAAATATCTATTCGTTCTATTGGATCATGCGACACTGCAATGAATTTTATCGAGACCAGACAATAGTTCACCAGATTCGTAATCCCGGCTTCAGACAAATTTTCTTAAATTTTTCGGTTTTCCCCGTACGTTAATTCAATGAATCAGCAGCTGGATCGAGAACCGCACAATGATTGAATCGAGGAAAAACAGTCTAAAAAAAAGTCAAACTACAAGACAAAATAATATTGTGTTCGTATAACTAGACAGAAATAGAATGAAGTGGAATAGAATTTTCTAATTAATCTTCCTCTTCGTTGTTTCCTCACATCACTGTCAAATTGTTCTAGTGAAAGATTTTTTCATATACGTTCCCATCAGCACAGAAACACAGCATAAAATCCATCGTTCTATTGGATCGTGCGATACAACAACGAATTTTATAGTGACCAAACAACGGTTCACCAGATTCGTTATTCCGGCTTCATACAAATTTCCTTCAATTTTTCGGTTTTCCCGGACGTTAAGTCAATAAATTAACACCTGGATCGAGAACCGCACAATGATTGAATCGAGGAAAAACAGTCTGAAAAAAAGTCAAACTACAAGACAAAATGATATAGTGCTCGTATAACTAGACAGAAATAGAATGAAGTGGAATAGAATTTTCTAATTAATCTTCCTCTTCGTTGTTTCCTTACATCACTGTCAAATTGTTCTAGTGAAAGATATCTCCATATAGGTTTCCATCGGCACAGAAACACAGCATAAAATCCATCGTTCTATTGGAGCGTGCGATACAGCAATGAATTTTATCGTGACCAGATAACGGTTCACCAGATTCGTTATCCTGGCGTCATAGAAATTTTCTGCAATGTTTCGGTTTTCCCCGTACGTTAATACAATGAATTAGCATCTGGATCGAGAACCGCACAATGATTGGATCGAGGAAAAACAGTCTGAAAAAAAAGTCAAACTACAAGACAAATAGTACATTACGTTAGAAGCGAGGGAAGTGCAACTTTTCACCGAGAGTGAAGTTTGATGCCCGAGCGAAGGCAGAAATTCACACGAGGTGAAAAGTCGCACCCCTCCCATGTAACGTACTATACTTTTCTTCCGATTTCGCTAAAAAATAACCACGTTTCGTGTGTGCAACAAGGACGGAGAATAAGCTCATTTTTAACATATAACGACACGCATGCGTAGTACGATGATTACCTCCCTCGGGAGGTAATGAAAGCGGACTGCGCATGCGTACGTCATTCGTAACAAATGAGCGATTTCCCGCCCGCGTTGCGGACACGAAATAGGGTTATTTTAGCGAAGTCGGGAGAAAATAATATTGAAAGAAATAGAATGAAGTGGTATAGAATTTTCGAATTAATCTTCCTCTTCGTTGTTTCCTTACATCACTGTCAAATTGTTCTAGTGAAAGATATCTCCATATACGTTCCCATCGGCCCAGAAATACAGCATAAAATCCATCGTTCTATTGGATCGTGCGATACAGCAATGAATTTTATCGTGACCAGACAACGGTTCACCAGATTCGTTATCCCGGCTTCATACAGATTTTCTTCTATATATTGCGGTTTTCCCCGTACGTTATTGCCTGTAGGATAAATTTTAACGAGTTAGCAGCTGGTTCGAGAACCGCACAATGATTGAATCGAGGAAAAACCATCGACGTCTGGTTTACCAATCGGTGCAAACGTTGATACTGACTGCACCACTTCTCCGTGGTATTCTCATCCCCCTAAAAACTTGCCCTTTCCCTCCCTTCTCTCTTTCTCTCTTTCTCTCTTTCTCTTTCTCTTTCCATCGTTACATCGACGTCGAGCAGACGAGCTAGCTCTCTGCGATCTGCTACGCTGCAACTGCTGCTGCTGTTGCTGTTTCCAACGGATCGCCGGATTCGAGAGTCACTCGGGCGCGCGCTTTCCACTCGCGTATATATATATACCCACTCGTTTTTGTTTTAGCTCGTTCGACGTACTCCTCCACCTCCACCTCCGCCACTTCGTTTCTATCTACCGCGTACTCTGACTCGTTGCACTCTCGGCAGGCAAGCCCAACGTTACGACCCCGTGGGTATATATGTTGGCTTTTGAAAAGTGCATTTTCCCTCGTACTCTGGTTACTATACTATATCGCCAAAAGCCCTCGCAGTTTCCTCGCTGTCTCTCTGTGTGTACCTCTCACATCCCGATTTAGCCTTTTCGCAATCGGACCAACTACCGGTAGCATGAGCAACGAATCATCCGATTCTCAACCCCCCCAAAAAAGCTTGCGTGGAAAAACCTCCATCAGTAAAATTTCACCACTAAATTGTGGCGACCCACAATCGATTTTTTGAAAGAGGGATACATCAGTCAATAATCGACGCAATTCAACTAGGAACCCTGCATTTTTATGAGCATTATTCGACAGGGCTACTTATTGCTTCGTCACACGAGTGAAATAGTATATTACGCCACTAGGGAGGGTCTACTTTCACTCCCCAGTGGAGTATACTATTTTTCACCATATCTGCAGCGGAAAGTTCGAATTACGTAAAGCCCGTAGGGCGGGAAGTCGAACTTTCCGCGCAGGTGTGGTGAAAAAATATATTACAAAATTTCTTACCTCAACGATTATGTATTATAATTTCTTCCAAAAATCTTGCTAAAATCCAACGCCTAAAATCTCGCATATATATTACAGATGAATTGTAAAAACTTTCTATCTTTATTTTGTTTGGAATCTTGAAATTTTCAAAATGTGAGACATAAAATCTGGCTGACTAAATAAAACAATGTGATTTTGTTAAAAATATTGTCTCCATCCTCTGAGGCACTGAGAAAAACATTTTTTTATTGCTTTTCGTCAATCCTTAAGCTTTGTAGCTGAACGAATTTTATTCAAGTCACTGAATGATGTTTCATTGAAAATGAAATATTGTCAGGACGAGTGCCGCATCACCAGGGAGTTATAAAATATTTGATGTACTCCCCGAGTCACGTATTCCAATAGCACAAACATTGGTAACCGAATGCAAAGCTTTTACCTTCGGATTTTCAGCATTTCCATGATTTACAATATATATATCCACCGATATACGATATAAACTTGAAAAAGCTTCTCCTCTCGATAAACCTTTCAGCAGCAACTCCTGCTGATCAAAGACAAAGCGTTGGAGAACTTTGATAAAAAGATTCTTCTGATGTTAGCCACATCAGTGGATTTAACATTTTCTTAAAACAAAAAGACCATCTCGATCGCAAAATCTTCTTTTCTTCGTGACACAATTCAGAGTAAGACGTTCGTTTATCTCAGAAGGTAAGCATCTCCGGTGCTCGCGGTATCATCCAGCTATTGTACAAAAATCTGAAAAAGAAAAGACAAAAGAATAATAATTACGAATCGCACGGGGTACAATTGGTTAATTACCACGTAAAAGGTTCAAATTTTTTTCACTACATAGTGAAATATATGTCACTGATTTCACAAAGTTACAGATTTTTCAGCTTATATTCAGAGACAAAAAAAATTTGATCTTAAAATAGAATTCTACAAATTTCAGAGTATTTGTTAAAATATATTTTTAAACAATTCAGGGGTCGTATGTTACCCCAAATAAAATTCCCTAAGGGAATTATCTTTTCTTTCTTAAAGGTGTTCAATGAAAGTGCTTAGAAAATAATAACAATAAAATAGAAAAACGGTAAAATTTTCTTTTTACCTTTTTTTGAAGTAGAAAATAATAGAGGTACTCAGGAGCCCTCAGCAAGTATACAATGCAGCTGAGGAGCATCAACAAGAGAGCATCGCATCGTTTCGTAGCGCTCTCGATTTTCTCGCTCCACTCCCGGGTCTCCTACTATTCCAGAGAGGATATCCTGTCCCGCGAGCTCGCCACTTTATTCCCATCATCCCGAAGCACAGGGCATCCAGCACATATATATAGTGGGAGCATGCACTCCGGTATACGTTATGCGGGAGTTGGTTGTACCTGCTGGAATAGAGTACGGAATGTATTATGACAACAACATCAACACAGAGCTCCCGGAGGGCATACCAAACCTTATGTATAGCTGTCGTACAAAAGGGAGATGCGAAAGCGTAAAAAAATTATTACCTATAGCTGATTCAGTATATACCTACCGCCGGCCGTACCAGTGTTAGTATTATACTGTTTCCTGAAATGGAAAAACTCAAACCCCTCTTTTGCGTCCCTTGTTCACGTTCGCTGACTCTGGGATTCATTATTACATTACTATTTGTACCGCATAGAACAGATGAAGCATTGCCGAGGGGTCCAGCCCTCGATACAGCAAGACAAAATTGTTTCTTGAATAAATAATCATTATCTCTCGAGATTTCTATTATACTCCAACGTTCGCCCTTTCTCGTCTGATTATTTTATAGATTTTTCTTTCTACCGCACTGTACAAAACAAATTGATTTTTTTGTGGATTTCCGGGAAAATTTTTCTGGCACGAAATTTTTATTTCTATTTACAGAAAAAACATCATTTATTGGATATATTGGATTTTTTTTGTTGCGCCGGAAACTGAGCTATTTTTTTTATTGACAATAATGACCTGAAGATATTTGTCAGAAAAGAGAATAATTACTTGTTAGTCAAAATGTTGTCTTATTTATTTATCTTTTTTCTTATTCATAGGAATTAAATTATAAATTAAAAAACTGACATAGAACTACACTGTTAGAAAAGATTGGAAGTTTTTCTTCATAAATTCGTCATCGAAATTTAATATTAGTACAAGTACTTTGACTGTAAAATTAAAGTAAATTATTGAATGTGCTGTACCCTACATTCATTTTACATTACACTTGTATACTAAATTTAATATACTCGTTTATGAATAAAAACTTCCAGTAAAAGTACACTAACTTTCAAGTAGATTTTTTTTACAGTGTAAAAATGTGCCATGTATTATTAGTAAATACACTTTTTGTTAGAAGTACAAAAATTTCAATTTAGTTTGCTTTTCGTTCTTGGACGTTTTACACCTACGAGATTTATAGTTTTTTTTTCTCCGAGGGTTGAAGTTTTACTGTATCTGCAGCCTCAAATAGGGTGTAGCGGCATAAATCTCACTAGAGTTCTACATATTTAATATTTTTCGACGATTTCCCGGACGTAGTACTACCCGCCCTCGAAATGTCCCTTGGGCCTTCCTTTCGAGGCTATCTCGACCGGAAAATTGAAAGAGAACCTGGCGCACTCGGCTTGCGTTACATCTACGAGCTTTTATACCCTATATACACGTATATACATTTCTATAATAAAGTGCGAGCGTTGCTGAAACTGCAGACGATCGGGAAAGCGAGCGGATGGCTCTTTGAGTAAAAGTAAAATAAAAGAGAGTCCGCACTGCGCATGAGACAAGAATCCAACCCCTATTGAGGGTGTATACCTTTCTAGTAGCGGTATACACACAATATACTACTACTTCGTGTTACTCTTCGAGCAGTATATCTTCAACCCTTAAACGTCGTTTATTTACTCGTAAACTTTTCCTCCTGGAGATTCAGAAAGGACGCAAAAGCGACTCCCTTCTATTCTCACCCCGTCTCGGTAAACACTGTTGAGACTAGAGTGTTCTTTCATAATGGTGCTTTTTTTTTAACATCAAACGTTGTCGGTATCTTAAGTTCGAAACTCGCGGGAATCGTAAACAAGCGAATGACTTGGGAGACAAGAGAATACTGCAAAACAATACGTTATGTCTTACTAAACATTTAGAAAATAGAAACACAAATTACCTCCATCTCAACATTTTGCTGATTACAAATCTGTTATCTTTCTTCCAGGAAACTTAAAATGTCTTATTCAAACACACAATTCTTCAAGCATTCTCTTTTGATTTTTGGATTCATCATTTCTTGAGATATTAATTTAAAAAATGTCGATAAAGACTTTTTTAATTCTTGAAGAATTTTTACATTAGAATAAAAATTGCAAAATTACATTCTGTTACGTCATGGATTTTATTATTTCGTATAAACGCAACGAAGCTTAATTTATTTGCCTCGTTTTATGTCGGAATTCGCCAGCCAAGGATCGAAGCGGGTGTCTGGTGATTTTTTTTATGAATAAAAATAATATTTTATAAAACACTGGTTATTAAAACACCACGACCGTTTTCATTTTAACAACGGGAATCACAAGAATATAGATCTAGATCTATCATTTCAGATCTATCTATCAATCTAGATGATATCATTTTTACTTTTATTATTCATTTTTTTTATAATGAATAATAAAATACGTTTCAAAAAATGATATTATTGGTTTATTGTTATTATTATACTTCATTTTCACTTAATAAAAATAATAATAAAAATTTCGAATAATTATACATTATATTTATTTATTGTTTCTTAAATTTTCAATAATCAAAAATAAGTCCGGACGTAAAAATTCAAATAATAAAATAAAATAAATAATAAATCAAATTGTCTTAATACATATTCATAAACTAAACCTGAAGACGTAAAAAAAAATCGTGACTCTAACTTAAAATTTTATTTACCAGTACATATTCCAAGAATGAAAAGACACAGAAAAAAAGTAAAGTTTAAGACTCAATCAGTCAATACTCCCTCCAGCCAAAAAGATAAAAACCCAAAGTTCGACCGCAATTACGTTTCTCCAAGGTTCTTGTCCCCCCTCCCCCTCCAGCATCAGTCCCGGTATCCCTAGGGTAGTTTTAACAAGGGTGATGCTCGCTTGAGAAGATCCACTCGTCACGGTAGCACGATCGTCTTCTTAGATCCATCTATACGTACACCTGTACGACCTTTGCTCCGGAACAAACTGTAGAAAAGAAAAAAAATGAAAGGACTCGCAGGTCTCGAAAGGGAAGAGGAGCAGGAGGAAAAGAAGGAGGAGAAGGAAAGACGAATGAAAAAAAAAAAGAAAAAAAGGATAGAAAGGACAAGCTGGTGAAGCTGCGAACGTCTCCAGCGGATCCAGGAGCTTACTAAGCTAGGGGTCACGGCTTGGGCTTTTCGCTCTTACCATCTCACTCTAACTTCTGGAGTCTCCAGCGCCCGGCAGTCGACACAACCGCATGAATTTCTGACGGCCTCGGGGGAACGCCCGAGGGACTTGAGGTCTGAGGGGCATTCGCTAGTTCCAGCAAAGCAGAGAGAGAGAGAGAGATGAAGTAGTAAACTAGCGAAAGACTCTGGAGAGAGTAGCCACTGTATTCTCGCGACGCTATATAACGTACCCTATATATTCCCCGCGGCTGGTGCACCTCGATATATTATTAAACAATTAATTAAAATAACACCGAGAACGACTCTGCGCCACGGCCCAGTTTCATAGAGCTCTGAATAATTCATCACCTGAATAATTCGCTCTGGGAGAGAGGAAATAGCAACTTTCTTTCCAGAGATTCATCCACTGGAGTGCTTGGTGCTTCCCCAACGATTTCCCAGTACACGGGTGCGAAACCCCCGCGGTTTTAGTTCACAGCCACAGCTCGACTATGTTTAGCTACTACATTTCACTACCGTTACCACTATCACGACCACTAATAGCCACATGTGCTCCAGTCGACACCTCGAATCACACATGCATGTTAATCTCACGGTAATTGGTCGCTGAAAATCATAATTGGCCCAAGGTGTCTCGAATACATACATTTAGACAGGAGATCCCTCAGCTCTACGTTCTCCAGAGTCCTTTCCGCATTCCCCGAGGTGGCAAAATTTACTAATTTTGAGGAGGAACTAAAATAAAGATGAATTTAGAATTTTTTTAAATATAAAGGGAAGAGTATTTAATATTCCATACGGTTTATTCGGAATAAAAAAATACTACGATATTGTAAATAAATAAATAATTTACTTGACACTGGTAAAGTTTTCGCTTCACATTAAGAGCGTGAAGAATTTTCAGTTTGACGACAAAAGAATTACGGTACCAACAATTTTATGTTTTTGTTAAAACTGTCATTATTTTTCTTTTCACTTCGGAGTTCAATTTATCGAAAACTTTTCTTTCATCCTCTCTGCATCATATTGTGTTAATTTATTAAATATGTAAAAAGATTGAAAGCTCGAAATGATTAATTATTCTTTAACTTGTGTATTATTGGCAGAAAGGAGGTGATATTAATATTTTCTTTTTGCTTTCATTTGTTACAGACAACAAGCTGATATGCGACTGCAAACTAGCGTGGATCTGGGGCTTGAGAAACGAGACAAAAAACGTTAAGCTACGGGACTCCCTGGAGGTGCTAACTTGTTTCATGGAGAGCAACAACGTGACGGTCGCTCTCAACGAGGAAGCGGAGAGGAACCAGGCACTCGAAATCGCGCGTAATCAAGGTGAGAAACGAGTTGAAGCTTCTCTTCCAGTAGCGTCCAATGGGCACCTACTTTTTGTCTAGTTTCAAGCTTCTTATCTCCCTTCGAAGTATATACCTGACTCTGCTTCGCTACCCTTTTCTGCAAAAAGAAAAATCTAAGATGTGCTCAGGCACGTTTCATCGTTTCTTTTTCTTTTTGCCATCTTATCCTCCAGAAAATATTCTGCAACGTGTACCGACGATATCTTATCTTCTTTGTCTCTGTTACATAGAACAATACCGGGGGGATGACAAATCGAGGGTTACCCAAGATTCCGACAACTACATGGCCGATGATGGCGATTACGAGGACTACGAATTATACGACTCGCCAAATTCCGAGAGTGGCTCAAGAGTAAGTACAACCATCTTCTTCCTCCTCCTTGAACATAATTTTATAACACAGCAAGTTATTATTATTGAAGTCGGAGGACTTGGAGAAAATTTGGGAACCAAAAGGGACTTAAAAAAAATCTGGATTTGATTTTTTTATAATATAGAGAAATGATAATTATTAGAATAATTTTACTATAACTTTTTTATTTGAAGGATTGATGGGGTTAGAATTCTGAGGGACTTAGAAAAAATTTCTGTTTGATATTTTTATAATATAGAGAGATGATAATTATCAGTACTAATACCCCAAGAGCTTCAAAATTATCGGGTATTTCCCGATTACTTCGTTGCATACAAACAAGAGTGTTAAGTTTTCCAGGTTAAAAAATCCCGAGCGTTTGCGCGAGGAAATTTTCTCCAAAACCTAACACAATTGTTTGTATGCAGGGAAATTTGAGGGAAATACACGATTAATTTTGAAGCTCGAGGGGTATTTGTCGGATTATTTTTTCCATCGGAATTTCGGCTCATTCTTCAAATCACGTTCTAGTTCTCGTTAGAAGTTTAACAGATGTGAAGAATTCTCAGGTTAACAGCTGTTCAGAAACTGTTTTTATTGCTTAGCAACTTGTTAGGAAATATCCGAAAAGTATCCGAAATAAAATCGACTAGGTTCTCCCACATGAGGCCAAATGCGTCGTTTCCATTGGCCGAAATTCCGATGGGAAAAATAATCAGTAGTAATACCCCAAGAGTTTCAAAATTATCGGGTATTTCCCGATAACTTCGTTGCATACAAACAAGAGTGTCAAGTTTTGCAGGTTAAAAAATCCCGAGCGCTTGCGCGAGGGAATTTTCTGCTAAACTTGACACGATTGTTTGTATGCAGGGAAGTTTGAGGGAAATACACGATTAATTTTGAAGCTCGATGGGTATTTGTCGGATTATTTTTTCCATCGGAATTCCGGCTCATTCTTCAGATCACGTTCCAGTTCTCGTTAGAAGTTTGACAGATGTGAAGAATTCTCAGGTTAAAAGTGGTTCAGAAATTGGTTTTGTTGCTTAGCAACTTGTTAGGAAATATCCGAAATAAAATCGACTAGGTTCTCCAACATGAGGTCAAATGCGTCGTTTCTATTGGCTGAAATTCCGTTCGGAAAAATAATCAGTAGTAATATCCCAAGACCTCGAAAATTATCGAAATATTTCCCGATTGTTTTGTTGCTGAGCAACGAGAGAGAAAAGCTCCGCATAGTAAAATCCAGAGCGCGCAGCGCAAGGTATTTTTGTGCGAAACTTATTCCGATCGTTGCTAAGCAGGGAAACTAGTGGGAAATATTATGATTAATTTTGGAGGTCGAGGGGTATTTTTCGGCTTATTTTTCGGATCTGGATTTCGGCTAAGCACAGAGCAGTATTCGAGGAAACATTAACCCAATTTTTGACAGACAAAAATGTCAATACGAATATTACATTGGTTGGAAACAAGTAAAGAGCTACTGTAGAATATCCAGGTGAAATTTCCGATGAAATTTTTAACAAATGAACTCGGTTACCGAGAATACCGCTCTGTGACTGGTCGAAACCCAGGCCCAAAAAATAATCAACATAATTTTACTGTAACTTCTTGTTTGAAAAATTGATGGGGGGATAAATAAATAAATAAATAAAATAATTACCCGAATAATTCAACTGCAACTTTTATGTTTAAAAAATGGATGGGGTTAGAATTCTGGTTAAGAATTGTTCAAGTTGTAACGATTATTTACCGTTTGTGTTATACAGGTGGAAGTGGTCGATGGAAGGATCGGAACAATGAAGCACATCTTCGAGCTAAAACTGGAGGAACTGCCGTGTCCAGAACCCTCGAGGGAGGATCTTATGGCGTCCGAGCAACCGTCCAGTCGTCACGAACACGCTCCTATGGGTTCCTCTGCCACCAGGATCACGTTATCCTCCGCAAAGATTTACCTCTTCGTCAGTCAATGTGTTGTCGGTGTAAACTTTCTTCTTCTGGGCAAACTTCACTCCACGTAGAAAAACTTCGATGAAACGTGAAGAGTCTTGGTATCCGACCGCTCATTGTCCAATCAAATATGGAATCGACACGAAGCGTGGAATACCGGACGAGCTGAACGAATTAATTCGAGAAATGCGTCTCATCGACGCTCGCACACACGATGTTTCGAGTTCGCTTCGCGATTAAACGCACAAACGCATCGACGTGTTACTTGTAATAACTAACTGAGGAAGAAGCTGCGAAAAGACAAGAAGAATGAATTAAAACAACAACAACAAACGATACGATGAAGTGAATTAAGAAGCGCGTGCGCTATTTATACGCGGGATTGTTCCTCTTTTCGACTGCTTTTTTTTATCAATGAAGTGAAAAGAGCTAAAGAAATTTATCTCGTGTTCAATGTGAAAATTAAATAATAATTAAGAGTTGGCGGATCGATGTATACATAAAGAAGAATTAACAAAATAAATAAGGTAATAGATATTATCGTAAGAAACCATTATTCGTAGACACTTAAAAAACGTCTTTCGCCATTTATACATATAGTACATGTATGTATATCTCTTTACATAATTCTCTGTCCCTCTCATCGTAAATTAGGTTTTTCTCTTGTTCGGTTTTATATCTGTCGACGGAATTAGCGCGAGAATGATACGATCCGCCAACGCCAAAAAAAAAAAAAAACTTTGATTATAAGTCGCGTTACCTATCACGTAAGACAATCCAGAGATAAGTCACCGATTATAAGAAGTCATTTTAAATTATAATACGACTGATGACGAGATTATGGTGATGATTATTGTGAGAAGAAAAAAAAACAGAAAAAGAAGTTTTAAAGAATAATTATCGTCGAGATATTCGAATAGATATATTGATCGGAATTTCACGAGTTCGGGAAGCGCAAGTTGCTCGATCAGATCTCAATGTAATTCCGGTATTAGTGGTTAACGAAGAGAACATGTGTCATTGTATTATAAATACCAAATATCATGCACCAACGCCGCAATTTTAATACTTTATCGCTTTTCAACTTCTCCTTTTATCTTCTCGTTCCCTCTATAGTGCCATCCGTAAACTTAGCGATACCATTATTTATGTCGTGCGAAGGATGATTTTACAAAGTATGTAGAATATATTGATCGTTCAATCGTCGTTAGTTTCCGCATCGATTGTCGGATCTTTTACGACGATTGAATGAATATTGCCAGAGTTGTAAACCTCAATAATCAAACTCGATAAAATTTTATCGTATCATTGGCTTCATAATTATTATTTTCCAATAATTATCTGCAGCTTTTATATAAAGATGTTCAATTTTTCAAATGATTTGTAAGAAAAAAATTGACTTCAGATTGAATGGAGGAAAATAAACTTGCTCTTGTTAAAAAATTTGAACGTCTTGTTACGCAGCTTTATATTGTAAAATAATAATTATGAAGATGATTATACTATCGTTTTTCATTTTTTAAATTACGGGGTCTTACAACTCGGATATTACCATAAGGCGTAATCGGTCGATTGTTTTTTCGGAAGCCAAAACAAAAGGAGAGACACGCGTAGATCGGAACTATCTCCACAGGCAAAATTCATTATTAGGGAGATTGTCCGAGTTACACGTGCACGGCGTAAACGGATCTTGGGGGTTAAATCCCTGACGCGTTCTCGTGAAAATCGAAACGCCGAGTTCCAATGCATACGTAATTTTAGTGAAGCAGATACGCCGCGAGACAGGGCCAAGAGAGAGAGAGAGAACGCGGTGGAGCAAAACCGTTTTGTAACCAACAACGTTTGTTAGTGTTACGGATGATCCAGGTAAATCCTGTTTTACGACGTGATAGTCTGTTCAAACGGTCGGAAATTCGGATTCTCGCAATAATTACTGCCACTAATTATACGCATCGTCTCCAAAGATAGCAAGCGCCGTCTATCACGCGATAATTTATGATCGACTACTTATGTATTATTATTATTAATTATCATTCTTATTATTACATTAATTGTCACAGCTGTAATATGTATTATATATGTTCTTTTTTAAGAATTAGCATGAACTGATAATTGATAAATAAATCGGTGGAATGTTCTACGTAAAATATTCGCGTGTTCGCGGCAGTTATTTTACTCTAACACCACTTCCTCTTCCTATAACATCTGGCGCAATCATAACATTTTACCACATAAATAAAAGGAAATGTGGCTTAGGATGTTTCTAATATTTACAGTTCTCCACGTACACCGAGTTTTTTTTAACAGACTCTCGTAATCTTGGAAGAAATAAAAGTTCCATCATTACGTAGCTAATGCAACATATCTATCTATTTATTTACTTGACTGTTTATTTATTCTTCTTTTTTATTTCTACTCACATTTGCACATTGTACATTTTTTGCAATTGTTAACTCTTCAAATGATCATGTCATAATCTGTTAAATAAATTTTATATGGGCCAGCTAATCACTCAACGGGATCGGAGTCCCATAGCGTTCGATAACTATCGCGTTCCCTTTTTCTCAATTCTTTTCTCGGGCTTTATTCGTCGGTAATGCATTTTTTTCTCGCATTATTTTTTTCGTTCACCCCACCGGAAAGGAATTTATCAGAAGAAGAAACGAAGCAACAGGTCGCCGTTTAATATCTGCGCTGCTGCTGCTGCTGCTGCTGGGTTCTCTCCGAGGCACTTTGCAGGCCACCCCGAATGCTGAGAGGGTTGGGGGCGGCGAGAGAGAGAGAGAAAGGGGTGTGATAACAGCCAGCAAAGTTTGTTCGCTTTGGAAGCTCGCTGTTCGCGAATCCCTACTGCAGTTCTAATTCAGCAATGGGTTATTATCGAATTTCTTCGATAGATGAATTTGGTGATTATTGCACCCAAAGAAATCGATTTGATGGGTTTATTTGAGATAAATTTTATTAACATTTTATTTCGATCACATAAAACTTAAAAATCAATACGATTTATTTGAACGAAATAAATTCTATAAAATAAAATCCTATTATGCTAACATTTGAAGAAGAAATTTATTTAATAACTGGCCTAATAGGATTTTAGTTCGATTAAATAGAATTTATTGCATACTAACAAATCGTATTGATTTTTAATAAAATTTTAATTGCCGCTCCCCAAAATCATCTCCACATATATATTTTAGAAAATATTCTGAAATAATTTTCAGATTTTTGTTGTTGTATTAATCATTGATTAATTATATATATATTAATATTATATTATATATATTACTTATTTTTTAAAGTTGTTAATTATTTAATATTTACCAAATATTTACTCGTCCAAAAAAAATGTTGAATATTATTATAGCCAAATTCCATGTATTCTATATATATAATTGTAATAAATTATAAAATTATATATTTTTATTTTTATTATATATAATTATATAAAATTAATATCAGCAAAACAGAAGCCTGACATTTTCAGAGTATTTTTTAAAATATATTTCCATATATTATTATAGCCAAATCCCATGTATTTTATATATACATAATTATAATTAATTATAAAATTATATATTTTATTATATATAATTATAAAATTAATATCAGCAAAAAAGAAGCTTGAAATTTTCAGAGTATTTAAAAAAAATGTATTTTCAGACGATTTTGGAAGGGGAGAGGGACAAAATTTGTCCACAAATCTCAAATCACCCTAGAGTGAAAGTATAGGCGGGACTTTGCGGTTCCGATATACTCGCACAGGATTCTCACAGAGTTCCTCGCTACAAGGCTACGAACCAATCACTGATAATGTACGGCTGCTCTCACTAGAATGGGGAAAACGTTGCGTGCATACGTCTCCCCGTCCCCCCTTAAAAGCAAGGCCGCACTAGTCTGTTTGGTCATGTGTTTACAGACCGGAAACCGCTTACCACCAATCCCTCGGTTAATTATACCGGTAAACGGGTAGGCGGTCGTTATCGATTAGAAGCCGAGCGTGAGTCGTGATTCTCCACACCGTCTGTCCGGAACAAGGTTTGCTCTCGTTGGTAGCAACCGCAACGTGAATAGAAGCGTCTGAACGACGTTTTTTTCATTTACATAGATCATTATCCATTATTATGCGACACTGGCGTTGCTTGAATGGAAATTAAGCCATTAATAATAGCGATGGCATGTATTGTATATCATGCTAAGAGACTTCTGAGCTACATGCATCATTATGACGTGATATGCGATATAAGCGTTTCTTGTGTACATAAAAAAAAAACACAAGAGGTATTAAAAAATTTAGATCCCTGAGATAATGGACGTTTTTATTTCGACAACATTAGCCGTTAATTGAAAAAAATGACATTCATTTCATCTTTTATTTCATGCAACGAAGCTTCTTTAACATTTTTTGCATCCTCCTTTTATTGAGTGTAGGCAAAAAAAAGTTGATTGAATAAATAAATCTCTGCCGCAAGAGGACAAATGTTAGAATTCTAATTTAGATAGATAGATAGATAGATATTTATTTGTACACCAGGTAAGTACCTATTATAAAGATCGTACAAATTAAGACATTTTTAACTATTCTTTTAGAGCAAAAGCTCGCAGAATGCAGCTAGCTTTCACGTACAAAAATAGGTTTCGAGATTCGTTCTTGTTCGCAATGTGAAGGACTTCCGGGAATGTTGCGCCTCTTAGAAACTGTTTTCAGTATAACTTGTATGTCAGGCAATCGCATAAGAAATGTTCTAGGGGTTCATTCACATGCTCATTACAAACCAAACATATTTCGTTTTCGTTGATTTTATACAGAATATTTTTAATTTTAAAGACCAGTATATTCCTGCTCGGATAGTCGACATTGTGAGGATGTTGGTACGAAGTTTAAAGGTTGGAATTCGGTGAGATAATTTTCACATTTTAGTGATTCGAGTTGTTTAATATTTTTGAACAATGGCGCGTATGATGAGTTTAGTATTCGGAGAGTGTCTGTATTAAAGCTATCATTAATAAAACTTCTTAGGAGTGGTTCTATAGCGTTTTCAATTAGAATTCTAATTTGTCGGCTAGAATACTAGTCGACACTAGAGTTACACTAGAGTGTAATTCAATATTTCCAATAATAAACTTCAATTTTAGGTAATTATTCTAATAATTACTTAATTATTAATAATTATTCTAATAATTACCTAATAGTGCGAATAAAATAGCAGCAGCTTTATTTGAAGTAGAGCGAATAACGACAGAAATAATTAAGAATTTACAAGATCTTCGTGTTGGTCGATTGTCGCGTAGCGTTATTGCCCTGCAAATTGTTCTATTACTAGACTAATTACTAAAGTCACGGCTTGCAACTGCGATTAACGACGCTACGCGAATGCTATAAATTCTCATTGCTCGTGTCTCTCTCGCTAGTACAAGTCCAGTACTTTCAATTAGACTTCACTCTTAATTGCCAGGAGCATCGTGTGCTTTCCAGTGATTATTTTCCTCGCTGGAAACCGGAGAAGGGCCGCGAGAGTCGAAGAGAAAAAAATCTTGCTCCTCTTCTATTTATGGTGGCTTTACTAGTTTACTTATTCTCTTACTTCACTGATGCTACTTTACTTAAAGCGGGATAGAAACTTGCCTCCTCTTTACCCCTGGACGCTGTGCAAAAGGCCAATTGTTGCTAATTCCAAACGCGTCCGCCAGTTTATATAAACAGCAAACAGAAATACCACGAACTGTCAGTGTTGTTCGCGTTCGCTTCTACTCCTGTCGTCATTGTAACAGTTACGGTGGCGCTGATTCCCACGCTTTGTTTCTCGTCTCACATTGTCACTTATTAACCAAATTTTTCATACATTCCACTCTTTTACCCCCTTAAAAACAACAGTTCGTGTAACGATATTTTATTTAAATATCTCAGACCCATTATCACCGTTTAAACGTGTTGTGAATTGGTTCCCACAAAAGTTTATGTCGACAACTTCAGTTTAGTGTCAAATCTGACGCAAGACTAGGACTAGCAGCTTATGGGCTCAAGTTGTTTTGTTGGGTACGGAAAAATCAACGATATTATATTGTAACGAATGGTGCGTGCCAAGTTCACATTATATTGGGGTTCAGACCGATCGCGGTACACTAGACGAAGCACTTGACAACCGACGAGCTTGACAACGGAAACAGATCAACAAGACAGTTTTCGTTGACACCGCGACTAGACAAGACGTGACAGCTGGTCGAGTTTCGATAATAAAAGTTACATGACCTTTCTACTAACCCCAGAGAGTTGTTATTTCAACCACGCGCGTAACAATGTATACATTTGAAAGAGAAAAAAAAATTCAGCGTTATTTTATATATATTTGGGAAAAGCGTAAAATAACACATTTTTGGTTATTTTCACTGAAAATATTCATTTCTCGTTAAAATTATCCTCCCGTAAAAAATTCGTGTAATGATATTTTATCGAAATATCTCAAACCCATTATCACCGTTTTAAGCGTGTTGTGAATTGGTTCCCACAAAAGTTTATGTCGACAACTTCAGTTTAGTGTCAAATCTGATGCAAGACTAGGACTAGCAGCTTATGGGCTCAAGTTGTTTTATTGGGCACGGAAAATTCAACGATATTATATATACATTTGAAATAGAAAAAAAAAAATCAGCGTTATTTTACATATATTTGGGAAAAGCGTAAAATAATACATTTTTGGTTATTTTCATTGAAAATATTCATTTCTCGATAAAATTATCCTCCCGTAAAAAAAATCGTGTAATGATATTTTATCGAAATATCTCAAACCCATTATCACCGTTTTAAGCGTGTTGTGAATTGGTTCCCACAAAAGTTTATGTCTACAAGTTCAGTTTAAAGTCAAATCTGGCACAAGACTAGGACTAGCAGCTTATGGGCTCAAGTTGTTTTATTGGGCACGGAAAATTCAACGATATTATATATACATTTGAAAGAGAAAAAAAAATTCAGCGTTATTTTATATATATTTGGAAAAAGCGTAAAATAACACATTTTTGGTTATTTTCATTGAAAATATTCATTTCTCGTTAAAATTATCCTCCCGTAAAAAATTCGTGTAATGATATTTTATCGAAATATGACAAATCCATTGTCACTGTTTTAATCGTGCTGTGAATCGGTTCCCACAAAAGTTGATGTCTACAACTTCAGTTTAGTGTCAAATCTGACGCAAGACTAGGACTAGCAGCTTTTATGGGCTCAAGTTTGATTGGGTAGGGAAAATTTAAAAATATTATATATACATTTCAAACAGACGTAAAAAAATTCAGCATTGTTTTATATATATTGGGAAAAAGCGTAAAATAAGACTTTTTTTGGTTATACTCATAAAAAATATTCATTTCCCGATAAAATTAATAGCAGATTCATGTTCAGCGAGTTAAAATGAAGAATTAGAAAGAAATAAAAAATATGGTATATTTCGGCCATAAATGCATAGTCACACTAAAATATCTACAACTTTTTTAAAGAAGGGAATGGCAATTTCGGCGCATGCCAGTTTTATTCATTACGAATCAAACTATAAAACTTTATGTAGCGAATTATTATACGTTAAATGTGAATTTTTTTACAAATTTTTAAAGTTGTACTAACGAAAATTGAAAAAAATTTCTTTTCCTTCCCTTTATTTTCTGTCATTTTTTCGAAGCACTTCAACGGGCTCAAAAGTTGAGATATCGTTATAATGTTGAGTTTATCCGTTTATAAATAAAAACTTCTAGTACTCGTACATTAAATTCCAAGTAGATTTTTCTTTACAATGTAATCATTCAAGCTAGCCTCATCTTTTTTTAATATTCATCGATCGCTGCAATTTGTAACATTATTTGTGAATACCTTATTGGCCTTGCCTGTCGACAGCGAATTATTATACGTTAAATGAGAATTTTTTTACAAATTTTAAAAGTCGTACTAACGAAAATTGCAAAATTTTTTTTTCCTTCCCTTTATTTTCTGTCATTTTTTCGAAGCACTTCAATGGGCTCAAAAGTTGAGATATCGTTATAATATTGAGTTTATCGGTTTATAAATAAAAACTTCTAGTACTCGTACATTAAATTCCAAGTAGATTTTTCTTTACAATATAATCATTCAAGTTAGCCTCATCTTTTTTTAATATTCATCGATCGCTGCAATTTGTAACATTATTTGTGAATACCTTATTGGCCTTGCCTGTCGAAAGCGAATTATTATACGTTAAATGAGAATTTTTTTACAAATTTTAAAAGTCGTACTAACGAAAATTGCAAAATTTTTTTTTCCTTCCCTTTATTTTCTGTCATTTTTTCGAAGCACTTCAATGGGCTCGAAAGTTGAGATATCGTTATAATGTTGAGTTTATCGGTTTATAAATAAAAACTTCTAGTACTCATACATTAAATTCCAAGTAGATTTTTCTTTACAATATAATCATTCAAGTTAGCCTCATCGTTTTTTAATATCCATCGATCGCTGCAATTTGTAACATTATTTGTGAATACCTTATTGGCCTTGCCTGTCGAAAGCGAATTATTATACGTTAAATGAGAATTTTTTTACAAATTTTAAAAGTTGTACTAACGAAAATTGAAAAAATTTTCTTTTCCTTCCCTTTATTTTCTGTCATTTTTTCGAAGCACTTCAACGGGCTCAAAAGTTGAGATATCGTTATAATGTTGAGTTTATCGGTTTATAAATAAAAACTTCTAGTACTCGTACATTAAATTCCAAGTAGATTTTTCTTTACAATATAATCATTCAAGTTAGCCTCATCTTTTTTTAATATTCATCGATCGCTGCAATTTGTAACATTATTTGTGAACACCTTATTGGCCTTGCCTGTCGAAAGCGAATTATTATACGTTAAATGAGAATTTTTTTACAAATTTTAAAAGTCGTACTAACGAAAATTGCAAAATTTTTTTTTCCTTCCCTTTATTTTCTGTCATTTTTTCGAAGCACTTCAATGGGCTCGAAAGTTGAGATATCGTTATAATGTTGAGTTTATCGGTTTATAAATAAAAACTTCTAGTACTCATACATTAAATTCCAAGTAGATTTTTCTTTACAATATAATCATTCAAGTTAGCCTCATGGTTTTTTAATATCCATCGATCGCTGCAATTTGTAACATTATTTGTGAATACCTTATTGGCCTTGCCTGTCGAAAGCGAATTATTATACGTTAAATGAGAATTTTTTTACAAATTTTAAAAGTTGTACTAACGAAAATTGAAAAAATTTTCTTTTCCTTCCCTTTATTTTCTGTCATTTTTTCGAAGCACTTCAACGGGCTCAAAAGTTGAGATATCGTTATAATGTTGAGTTTATCGGTTTATAAATAAAAACTTCTAGTACTCGTACATTAAATTCCAAGTAGATTTTTCTTTACAATGTAATCATTCAAGTTAGCCTCATCGTTTTTTAATATCCATCGATCGCTGCAATTTGTAACATTATTTGTGAATACCTTATTGGCCTAGCCTGTCGAAAACGAATTATTGTACGTTAAATGAGAATTTTTTTACCAATTTTTAAAGTTGTACTAACGAAAATTGAAAAAATTTTCTTTTCCTTCCCTTTATTTTCTGTCATTTTTTCGAAGCACTTCAATGGGCTCAAAAGTTGAGATATCGTTATAATATTGAGTTTATCGGTTTATAAATAAAAACTTGTAGTACTCGTACATTAAATTCCAAGTAGATTTTTCTTTACAATGTAATCATTCAAGTTAGCCTCATCGTTTTTTAATATCCATCGATCGCTGCAATTTGTAACATTATTTGTGAATACCTTATTGGCCTTGCCCGTCGAAAGCGAATTATTATACGTTAAATGAGAATTTTTTTACAAATTTTAAAAGTACTAACGAAAATTGCAAAATTTTTTTTTTCCTTCCCTTTATTTTCTGTCATTTTTTCGAAGCACTTCAATGGGCTCAAAAGTTGAGATATCGTTATAATATTGAGTTTATCGGTTTATAAATAAAAACTTCTAGTACTCGTACATTAAATTCCAAGTAGATTTTTCTTTACAATGTAATCATTCAAGTTAGACTCATCGTTTTTTAATATCCATCGATCGCTGCAATTTGTAACATTATTTGTGAATACCTTATTGGCCTTGCCTGTCGAAAGTTGAGCTTGGTAGTTGCTCAACCGTTCGTGAATACGTTTAGAAAGAAATTTCTGTGAGCTTGACATCGAACTTGCGACATTAACCGCGCCGAACTGTCCCTGAATATATTTAATGCATGTGTTTTGCTTGTAGTAAGTGGACAAATCGCGTGTTCGATATATTCGAGTTTTCGTTCGTGTGATCCACCGAGAATCGTGAGGGCATAATCGATACGACCTCGATCGATATATCGAGTGACATAACCAAGTTTTCCTCGGTTTTCTTATGATGATAATAACGCATTAATCGAGAAACGATAAAAGGAAAATCGAATAGTTATCGAATCGACGAATAGCATGCGTAAAATTTAAACACTTTGCGAGAAATCTCTACTAGGAAGCCTAAAGTGAGTTTCTTTCAATCTTCGAGAAAAAAGCGGAACGACACGAGGCTCATGGAATCGATTTGACGCGAGAATTTCGCTACCTCGAAATCCAATCGAGTCGCGACGGTTCACATGTTTTTCGAAATGCTCTTCGGCTGCATCCCATCTAGAGTCTTTGATTTCTTCTTCTATTCTTAAGCTCTCCTATATACTGCAGGATTCTAGTGTTTTTTCAGTCCCTCTGAGAGACTCGTACCGAGTTTACAGCTTTTAAAGCTTTTACTCGAAACGCTTTTCTTTCACGTGTTTGTAAGGTACAAAAATAACTGCAAATGAAAAAGGAAAATGAGAAATTAATGATAAAAATGGGACGTAGAGAACAACGACGTATATTTCAATAATAATTATATTATATTTTACTAAATCAGAGGAATGTCGAATAATTTTCCTCTGTTTATCTGACAGTTGAAAATATTTTTGCGATTTTAATGTTTTGCCCTTCAGCAGAATTTAATACATAAGCTGGAATATTAAATCATGGAATTTGGAAAATCCTGAAATTCAGGAAATGTTTGATTAATTAATATTACGAAAAATATTAATCTTCATCGTTAGTGAAGTAAAACCATTTGAATAAATAAACATAACATTTTGAAAACTTAACTGCAAAGATATTAAAAAATCGTCTTCAAATTTTTCTAAAAATTGCAACTTTTCACGACTTTTCTTACCCATTTGTCATAGTTTAATTTTTCATCACACATTGCCAAATTTTTTGTTGTATACATGAAGACTATATTTATTCTGCAAACTGTGCAAAGTGCATTAATTTTTATTACGCAAAATACAAATACTAAAAAGCAGGATAAAAAATAAAACTGTGTTAATTGAACGCAATAAACACGAGCAACATCTTCTGCTTTTATCTTCTACCATAGATAACGCGCGTTTTAATTGCCTCTTGAATGCCTCTATACAGTTTCTTAATAGTTATAAGGTTCTAAGCTTACAATGATAAACCCAACTGCTGGAGTCCATAGTTATTTTTTTTTCTTATTACGTACAGAAAATTCTATGTATATTATCTTGGAAAGCAGCGATAGAACAGCGACTGTCGTAACACAAGTCTATTACACAGAGTAATACTAAAACAGTAGATTCCGGTAGCACCATAACCGAAGTACATAGTATAGAAAAAGAAGACCAACGCGCATCGAGTATTATTCACGTAGTACGTGCATCAGTGCATCACGATGGCTCGATACGATCCTAGCAGTACATCAAAGGCATCGACATTAAGCGAATAGCGTGTATCCGGCTGTGGGGTGATTTGTACAGCGGACTACGACGACGACGACACGAGCCAGAGCCAGAGGATAGTTGTTGCTGCACTGTGCAGAGTGAATCGACAAAATCTGCGTAGTTACAGGCTAACGAACAGGAATAATTTTGTGTATTATCCGGATCGTGTTTTTCATCCAACTGAAAGGTCAAATTTTTTTTTTTTTTTCATTGATCCAGAGCTTAAGGTAACAAATATAACGTGGCTCTGTTATAAAAAAAAAATAATGGAAATATGATCCTGGCAGTTTTATTTTATTTCGACGAACAGTGAAACTTTGAAAAAATTTTGTGGCTGTGATAAAACGAACTGTGTTTTACGAACAACGACATCGTTCTGCTCTGCTGAATAGATCGGGAGCAGATTAATTGCCAATTGAAAGCGATTATAGTGAACGAGAACGAAAATAAACAAGAATGTCGAAGGTAAGAATATGGGATTTATTTGGGTTTTTGATACTTATTATTTTTCGTTGTACTTGGTATTTTTAACAGAGTTGTAATTATGGCTGTAATAGGAAATCGGTCTGGTTATTTATTTATAAATAATTGAGAATTCATTTATTTTTCTTGAGAACATTCTATCGTATTTATGAGAAAATGTTTTATTCAGAACGATGGAAGACATTTTTTTTTCATTAATTAAAATCAATTAAAAGAGGAAAAAATGAAAATGTTTTATTGAAAACGATGCAGGATGGTTAAAAATAAGAAATGATTAAAAGATGCCATGAAGATCGGAGTACAAAATGCAGTAATGGACTATTATTTGTTTTATTAATCTTTTGTTTTCCTTTCATTGATTGACGTAATGAAAACACATGTTTTTAAATATAATGTATACATTTTATTACCGATGTGGTAGAATGTTTAAAAAAATTATTAATATCTAATTACTCATTGAATAAATAAGAAAATAAAATGTGTCGAAATAAATGACACATTTACTCTGAATGCAAATCAATATCTTCAAATGCTAGCATAATTAGGATTTTATTTCGATTTATTAGAATATATTTAATTCAAATAAATAGTATTGATTTTAAATAGATTTCGCTTGAGCGGAATTAAAAATTTTTAATTTAAAATAGATCCCGTATTTAATACAAATAAACCCATCAAATTGATTTCTCTGGGTGCATTCTGAGAGTCCAGCATATAAATCGTGAAAAAAAAGAAGAAAAAAAACAATTCGCGAAAACTCCCTCCATGAGAAAGCAACAAGACAAAACAAAACTTTGCTGACATTTTAACTATTTCGCAGGGAACTCTCACGAGCGGCGACCAGCGCCACAGGTGCTGCTTATTTTTGCCACGCAAATAGTCAGTAGTTATACCCCTCGAGCTTCAAAATTATCGGGTATTACCCGATAACTTCGTTGCATAGAACCAAGAGTGTCAAGTTTTGCAGGTTAAAAAATCCCGAGCGCTTGCGCGAGGGAATTTTCTGCAAAACTTCACACGATTGATTGTATGCAGGGAAGTTTGAGGGAAATACATGATTAATTTTGAAGCTCGAGGGGTATTTGTCGGATTATTTTTTCCATCGGAATTTCGGCTCATTCTTCGGATCACGTTCCAGTTCTCGTTAGAAGTTTGACAGATGTGAAGAATTGTCAGGTTAAAAGTTGTTCAGAAATTGTTTTTATTGTTTAGCAACTTGTTAGGAAATATCCGAAATAAAATCGACTAGGTTCCCCCACATAAGGCCAAATGCGTCGTTTCTATTGGCCGAAATTCCGATGAGGAAAATAATCAGTAGTAATACTCCAAGAGCTTCAAAATTATCGGGTATTACCCGATAACTTCGTTGCATAGAAACAAGAGTGTCAAGTGTTGCAGGTTAAAAAATCCCGAGCGCTTGCGCGAGGGAATTTTCTGCAAAACTTCACATGATTGATTGTATGCAGGGAAGTTTGAGGGAAATACACGATTAATTTTGAAGCTTGAGGGGTATTTGTCGGATTATTTTTTCCATCGGAATTTCGATTCATCCTTCAGATCACGTTCCAGTTCTCGTTAGAAGTTTGGCAGGTGTGAAGAATTCTCAGGTTAAAAGTTGTTCAGAAACTGTTTTTATTGCTTAGCAATTTGTTAGGAAATATCCGAAATAAAATCGACTAGGTTCCCCCACATAAGGCCAAATGCGTCGTTTCAATTGGCTGAAATTCCGATGTGAAAAATATTCAGTAGTAATACCCCAAGAGCTTCAAAATTGTCGGGTATTTCTCGATAACTTCGTTGCATACAAACAAGAGTGTTAACACTGAGAGAAATTGAGATGGTCCTGATAACTATTCAGTGATAATTATATTTTATTGGTCCAGGTGACTATTTTCGTAGTTACATTAATAATAACGTAGTTAATGTAACTACGAAAATAGTTACATTAAAAATAACGTAGTTAATGTAACTACAAAAATAGTCACCTGAACTAATAAAATATAATTATCACTGATTAGTTACCAGTACCATCTTAATTTCTCTCAGTGAAGTTTTGTAGGTTAAAAAATCCCGAGCGCTTGCGCGAGGGAATTTTCTGCAAAAACTTGATACGATTGTTTGTATGCAGGGAAGTTTGAGGGAAATACACGATTAATTTTTAAGCTCGAGGGGTATTTGTCGGATTATTTTTTCCATCGGAATTTCGGCTCATTCTTCAGATCACGTTCCAGTTCTCGTCAGAAGTTTTACAGACGTAAAAAATTCTCAGGTTAAAAGTTGTTCAGAAATTGTTTTTATTGCTTAGCAACTTGTTAGGAAATATCCGAAATAAAATCGACTAGATTCCCCCACATAAGGCCAAATACGTCGTTTCAATTGGCTGAAATTCCGATGGGAAAAAAAATAATCAGTAGTAATACCCCAAGAGCTTCATAATTATCGGGTATTTCTCGATAACTTCGTTGCATACAAACAAGAGTGTCCACACTGAGAGAAATTGAGATGGTTCTAATAACTATTCAGTGATATTTTATTAGTCCAGGTGACTATTTTCGTAGTTACATTAATAGTAACGTAGTTAATGTAACTACGAAAATAGTCACATTAAAAATAACGTAGTTAATGTAACTACAAAAATAGTCACCTGAACTAATAAAATATAATTATCACTGATTAGTTACCAGTACCATCTTAATTTCTCTCAGTGAAGTATTGCAGGTTAAAAAATCCCGAGCGCTTGCGGGAGGGAATTTTCTGCAAAAACTTGACACAATTGTTTGTATGCAGGGAAGGTTGAGAGAAATACACGATTAATTTTGAAGCTCGAGGGATATTTGTCGGATTATTTTTTCCATCGGAATTTCGGCTCATTCTTCAGATCACGTTCTAGTTCTCGTTAGAAGTTTGACAAATGTAAAGAATTCTCAGGTTAAACGTTGTTCAGAAATTGTTTTTATGGCTTAGCAACTTGTGAGGAAATATCCGAAATAAAATCGACTAGGTTCCCCCACATGAGGCCAAATGCGTCGTTTCTATTGGCCGAAATTCCGATGGGAAAAATAATCAACAAAATCTCGTTATTTACCAAAATTATAGTGTAAAACAATTTTTTTTTGTTTTCAAAATTCCGTAAAATCTGAACCTCTCAATCGATTAAATAAAATTGTCATGAAAAATAACATTTTTTTTAAAACCACTGTAAAAAAATTGAAAAAAAAAATTCACCACAACAACGCTCTTTCTATGAGAAAGCAAAAAGACTAAATAAAGTTATGCTGACATTTTGACTATTTCGCAGGGAAATCTCGTGAGCGGCGACAAGCGCCAGGTGCTGCTTCTCTTTGCCACGCAAATAGTGATCCTAGTGTTAATGGGGCTGTTTACCACTTACGGTCCCGAGGCCGATGCTAAACTTGCGAGAAATCACTCGGGTGAGTGTATAGACATACGTGGCACGCCACGAATCTATTCTGTATAGTAAACACGATATGTGGTATAAGGTGCTTCGGCGAATGACGGCTTATGACTTTTTTCCTTTTTTTTGGGTTTAACGTTTCGCCCTGATCAGGGCCTCTTCAGAAACCATTTATTGTTGTTATATTCGATGAGTTTGTGACCTCATACTTGTTTATGTCTCACATTTGTATATTTGCTGTTTGACAAATAGATCTTTTCCAGTGCTTTGTGATTGGTGACCGGGCTCCCCGGTCTTATAGGTTAAGCCTGTCTGTGTTGTATGTTCTTAAAAGTTTAACATTATGGCTTCTTTTTATACATTGCACTTGTATTTATTTTTGACTTTTGAGACCGGAGAGTCCGGTCACCACCGGAGAGTCCGGTCCGGTGACCTCGTGGTGACCGGACTCTCCGGTCTCAAAAGTCAAAAATAAATACAAGTGCAATGTATAAAAAGAAGCCATAGTGTTAAACTTTTAAGAACATACAACACAGACAGGCTTAACCTATAAGACCGGGGAGCCCGGTCACCAATCACAAAGCACTCTTAGAGTTAAAAATGTGACCTCGTGGTGACCGGACTCTCCGGTCTCAAAAGTCAAAAATAAATACAAGTGCAATGTATAAAAAGAAGCCATAGTGTTAAACTTTTAAGAACATACAACACAGACAGGCTTAACCTATAAGACCGGGGAGCCCGGTCACCAATCACAAAGCACTGGAAAAGATCTATTTGTCAAACAGCAAATATACAAATGTGAGACATAAACAAGTATGAGGTCACAAACTCATCGAATATAACAACAATAAATGGTTTCTGAAGAGGCCCTGATCAGGGCGAAACGTTAAACCCAAAAAAAAGGAAAAAAGTCATAAGCCGTCATTCGCCGAAGCACCTTATACCACATATCCTTCATAAACGGCTAAAGCAACACATAACAATCGTAAACACGATAGCCGCAATGGGAGAATCTATCCGATTGGGAGTAAAGGGTATAGCAGATGTGGTGTACTCATGAAATTCACATCCTTCGCTCATGATATAACTGGATAAACATATCCGGTTGCGAAGACTGCTTCGTCTTGAGAAAACGAGCGAATTCGAGGAATATGTACACAGTATCTATAGACCCGTGTGTGACGAATATTTTACTAGTGCATAAATCGAAACTTCTTCAACTCCCGCAGCTTCAGCCTCGAACGGAAATGCAGCACGAGATCAAAAGGATCCAATGCGAATTTATTCGAGTGAGTATAAAATTCTCAACAAGATCTCATCAATTAGTCGATTAATGAGCAACTAATGAGCTGAACAAAAAATATTCTTACCTTAAGGAAAGGCAATTAATAAAGTCACAATCAGTAATATTCATTGAAGTATATTTCACTCGGTTAGATAATTATATTACACGAGGAAAAAATTGACTATTGATTTTTTTTTACTGCAGTAGAATTTGACATCTGCAGGAAAAAAAACAAGTGAGATATGCATCAAAGTAAAATCACTGATTTAAAAATTACGCCCTTCAGTCACTAATTAGGAACTCCGACGTCTGAATTAATTACAATCAGTAGTAATAGAAATAATATTTCTGCTAAAACTAATTTTCACTGACAATAAACTTTCCACAGCAATTATTAACGAGCGATTGAGCAAAGTCCCAGTGGAAAATGAGAGCTGAAAGCCCCCAAAAGCCAGAGTTGAAAACAAAAGTTCGCTTATACTCATAGCGTAGTAGACGAGAGTTTGGCGTAGCCACGGCATTTGGGGCTATTACGCAAAACGATAAAAAAGTTCGCTTTGACGTGATCGTAGTTTCCAAACATGTTTTCGTGGCGTCGCACAGGAAAAAGGGATGAGAACGTTGTTAACGTTGTAATCTCGCTATGATGTAAAACAGTTCGAGCGTCGACTATAATATAACCTTATACGGTATACAGCAAAATGCGTGAGACTCACTCACGAAAATTCTCGTCTCTCTTGGTCGACCGAACTGCCGAACAATTGTTCTATTATTAGCTCGGGCGTTAACATTGTCCTGGCTTCTATAATATAATAGTTTTAACATGTATATAATACAGAGCATTAAAGTAGGATAACTAAACTCTCCTGTAGTTGATGCACGACTGGTACAATACAGATACAACTAAAGCTTGTCCGACTCGGTGTTGAGTCGCGCCACTTACACAACTATAGCTTATTTGCACTACAGTGAAACCTCGCAGTGCTCTGGTAAAAATAAAACATAGAAAACGATTTTAAAAAATCATATCTTTCCGAATACGAACTTTGGCGAATTTACGAAGTACTATCACAAATTTACGATCGAAATACTATGTTTCTTCCATATCCTATAATATTATTATAAATAATATAATTTTTGTATTAAATTTAATAATAAAAATATACGATCCTAGAAGTAATATTGATAATATTACATTTTTTTAACTAGCTTTCGTTATATTGAAGTATAATTATTTTTTCAGAATATTAAAATCACTAGTGCTAAATTAGCTGGAATAAGATAAGTCGGTTTTGATGATTTACAATTTAAAAATTTTTTTTAGAGCAAAACAAAAATTTTGTTGATCACTCTTAACTTATTTCAAAATTGCTTAGAATCTACATTTTACATTTTTTTATTGTACATATTGTACATGTCATAAAAAAAGAAACTTTTGCTTTTTATACTTTTATAGAGTAGCAAATCTCAACGGTTTGATTGGACCACTTCGTGATGGAGAGAAAAAAAGTACTTATAAATACTCTTCACTTTCTTCCATTAGCTAAGATGTGCTGCGAGGTTTCACTGTATTTCTGAGAGTAAGAGCGAGAGAGATTAGGAAAGTGCGACGCAGCGAAAACCACCAGGGAATTCGCACAAAATTTAACCAAGAGCTTCAAGAGCATTGCGCGTTTGCTCGTAGTAACTATGGAGCTTTACAAAATTACTGGAGTCCTTCGAAATGCGGCTTTGACCCGAGAAACCCACTATCTCCAGAGGCATTGCAAAATCTGAACTGGTGTTGTTCAACTCTGGCACGAACGCACTTCGAGCCTCTCTACAGCGAGTTGCGGGCACTGCGTGATCTGGTTTTCACGTTATTGTATTAAATTACTTAAGGGCTGAAGGCTGCAACGACGCGAGCACAATATTGCTCTCGGAGAGACATCAGGTTGGTTACTTTCAACGTCGTGGCGCTTATAAATTTACCGTCTCTCATATTTAGTAGAGATATTTAATGCATAATGCGAGGGAATGCCACAAAATGGTACGGCATCCTTGGTATTACCGACAGAGAATATGAGATACTTTGTTTACATTATTTTTCGCCAATCTTATAAAAAATAAATATGTAGTTACTGCACATACCTAAGTATATTTTCTGTTAATGTTTAAATACAAATCAAATGTGTCATATCTGCTGAAAAAAAAATTCGCGTATTTTTAATGCTTTTTTCAAAATAAGACAAAAATTTTTTTTTATACACTAATTTATTTTATTAATTTGTATTAATAATTATCAGGACCATCAAGATTTTTAAGAATTCAAAAAAGAATACATATATTTGGTTACCTTCTTTTTTTTTGGCTTTTGTTGACTAGACTTTTGTATGATTTTTAAGAAAAATAATAAACTAATTTTGTAAATTAAATATTAATTTTGAAGAACTCAGTCTTGATTTTTTCGAGTCCGTATTTTATATATTATGTTTCATGGTAGCGTCAAGGGGACAAATAAATTATTCACGTATTGGAGATTTAAAGTACTCGCTATGACCTCGCGGATAGTGAAGAGAGGACATGGCATGAGATAGACAGAATTCGGGAGGAAATTCGGGCACTGAGATTGTGCAGAGAAGAAAATCACTGTTGCTTCACTTTCGGTTAATTCGACAGAACACCGATTTGCTTTCTTGATTTATCTACGATCATAAATATGCATAGTGATCCTCTTCAGAAACTAATTCTTCAATTCTAATTAAGGACATTGATCCTTTATGTATTATCGTCAATCTGAAAAACTGACAAAATTTACATATTAATTTCTTGGCCTTAAAAAAATTCTTATATATTTATTGAACAAAGTAATAATTTTCTTTTTCAAATTTGCGCACCATTGTCAAAAATTTTTTTTAGGAAAAACTTTTTATTTTTTATTTTTAAATGTATACTTTTTCTCATCATTAAAGGAGAATATTTAAAAAAATTAAACGACCAATTGTTAATGAAAAAAAAGAGAAGTTACAAAATATAGAACAGTTACAATTCTAAAGTCGCCACAGCCAGCGAGACACTTCGACATAGTTTTTCACTCGTCGCTGGAGATCAGAGATTTGTATCTCACATTCAAAATACTTCTCCCGTCCTGTAGACGTTTCGCTGTTCGTGACGTTAGTTTCTTGACATTTGTCACAAGGTCTGCCAGTTCGACGAGGGAATCTTAAGTCTGCAGGCTTGAAAACTTCGAAGCGCTTCTTATTCCATCGTTATTCAATTTTTTTGTCCTTGGTGAACACTTTTTTAAGACATGACAGAAGGACTCGCGTTGGGTATTACTTTACTGTTTCTTCAAGGATTTTTGCTTTGCGGATTTTTGGCATTTTTCGATTATGGCACAGCTGCAAACGCGGAACTTCTACAAAACAGTTTCTCGGCTCATCTAAATGGAAAACCAAGGTCACTCCCGGTCACGCACACACGTGAGTGTTTCTCATTCGCTTTAGCGTTGGATACGATCCGTGCACTTTTCTTAGCCACGGTGTATATCGGCCACAAGGGAGAAAACCGTTGCGCGAAAGAGCAAAAACTATAGCGAGGTAAAGTGGCTTAGAAAAGAGCGTCTCCTCCACTCAAGAGACGATAATGCAACAACGCACAGTTTTCTTTCAGTAAACGCAAACCGTTTACACGGGAATAGTCAACGAGTTTGAAATTTCTTTGTACGCGAGCCCAGGGAAAAAGGAATTTAAAAAGCGATGCCACCGGCTTATATCTTTAGTACAGTTTTCTTCTGTTTGCCAGTTGCAAAACTTCTCAGCTCGAATTAAACGAGTGTAGGAATTGTCGAATGAAATAAAAATGCTAATTTATAGCTGTAACAACGTGACTCTCCGTTGATGCAATAAGAATGTTTAAACCCTATTGCAATTTCTTTGCAGTATGACACTTATTTTATATTGTTCATCGCCTTTTCACTCAAATGTCCACAAATAGTTTTCTGAACCATCGAGAGACAAAAAAAAACAAAGTTTCGAATCTTAAGAAATTATAGCATTTTTTTTTCTTCAATTCGTAGAGTAAATTCAATTTGTTAACAATTCTAAAGCATCTGATCGGCAAAAATAGCGGTTATTAAATTTTTTTTAAAAGTAGTTTTTTTATTACGCGAGCCAATATGCAACGACGATGTTTATAGAGATAGAAAAAAAAAATTCCGGTCGTCTCGCTGAATGCAAAATCGTTTTTTATCTGGCCTTGCTAATAAAGATGGTAAAAACTTTATTTTCGAATAAATGAAAAAGAATGGAAAAATCCTATAACTTTGTAGTCAATTATTTTTATATTTATTATTTTTTATTTCTTTTATGAAGCAGGTGAATCCAATTTCAGTATTATCACCGCTTCCAAACTAAGAAATTTACGGATATAAATAAAAAATAAACACCAAAGTACGAATACTATAAAAGTGGATAATTTAAGGATGTTCGATTGCTTCATACTAGTCAAATCAGTGGTAAATTTTTGGAATTGTTTCATTCAAGCTTAATGCATTAAATAACTGTAGTGGAGCGTTGATTTGTATTGAAGCATGTACACTTAACCGAGAGAAAAAAGAATAGTGACGGATTTGCATAAATATTAACTAATTGACGTTACTTTCCGATGGGATACATTCTCGTTCAGTTTTTTCCAAGAATAATCTTTAATTTTTTGCCAATTTTGATGAGTGATAGCTCATTCTCTTTTCTAAAAGATGCTCTACAACTTGACCGGCTGGATATTTGATATTATTGATCGATTAATAATTATAGCTATTTGTTTATGAAAGTATTTAGATTTTTGTTAAACAACAGACTATAATTATTAATCGATAAATAATATCAAATATCCAGCCGGTCAATTTGTAGAGCATCTTTCAAGAAAGAGAATAAGCCATCGCTCATCAAAATTGGCAAAAAATTATAGATTATTGTTGGAAAAAACTAAACGAAAATGTATCCTATTGGAAAGTAACGTTAATTAGTTAATCTGTATGCAAATCCGGCACCATTAATCTTTCTCTGCGTTAAGTGTACATGCTTCAATTCAATCTACTCTCTACTATTTTTATTCAATGCATTAAACTTTAATGCAACAATTACTAAAATTTAGCACTGATTTGACTAGTGTGAAACAGTCGAACATCCTTAATGATGGTCATAATTCAACAAATGTTTTTTGTTTGTTTTTCATTAATAAAAGTTTATAAGAAAAACTGTTACCTAACGCATGTAAAATTTTGTACTCAACTTAATTTGTTGGCAAGGACGACCCAGAATTTTCACGTTCGGAAATAATGTTTGTCGAGAAATTCGATCTGTATATTTTTATTATTTTTTTTTTATTATTCCTTTCCAACCGTATACCCTATTGGGTTTTTACGGCCGTCTCCCTCTCCCGCCATCTCCCCGCTTTTCGTTTCCATAGCGGGGAGAACTCCACACGAGAGAGAGAGAGACAGAGATTCGGGCCTGCTATCTGTCTCACTCTCTCGCCATCTCCGGGGACCAATGAGAACTCCACATGAGAGAGTCAGGCAGAAATCCCCCCCCCCCCCCCTCCCAGTGCGGCCACAGTCGACTTCCCTCTCCGTATCGCATTTGCCATAGGCTCAAGCAAACTGCAGAAAACCTAAGCCAATACAGCCAGAGCTTCTCTAAGTCCCCCGATGACAATGTGAGTAAACTCAAGCACGGGTCACCGGTGGCGCTTAGAGTGACACCTCCCCTTCAGCAATGTTTCTGCTCGGCCCGGAGGACACCATCCGCCAGATAAGAGCCCGCGAGAGTCACTCCGAGCTGAACACGAACATCACTGATAGGTGTTTTTGGGCACATATTTATCAAAGGTGGGAGAACCCAACCACCAGGATCACAGAAAAACAATTGGAAAAATTTCCAGTGGTGTCGGCCAAGAATCGAACCCGGGCCCACCGCGTGCGAACTCGAGCCTTCATGCACTCGGCCACTTATTACATCCCAGGCAAACAGAGTCACCGACTTTTTAACCAGTGTTTTAACCAGTCTCGATTAGCCCCTGTTTCACCCAGTTTAACCGAACTTGTTATTTTTAAGCGTTTTTTACTGGTGAATTAAGGTAAACGGCCCAGTTTCGGTCATCTTTAGAGCATGAGCTCATGTTTTCCGCTGCTTCTGAATACATTATATCGAAATTTCGAAAACCAACTGTTCTTATTTATGCAATAAATCCTTCTGAATATAGTCAAATAATTATTTACGTTAAATGATTAGGTTATAATATTTAAATAATCGTTTTACTAACAACGCTCGGCTGCCGGGGTTTCGGTCACTTTCCAACCTCTATGTCGCAGTTTCGGTCACCTCGCGAGTACCAGTTTCGGTCATGCCGGTTGGAGTTTCGGTCACCTGCGGATCTAGTTTCGGTCACTTATATTTTACGATGTCACAGGCGAAACGGGTGGAAATAAACGTGTAATTAAAGCAATAATTTTCAATTTATTACGTTAATTGTCACCTTTATATCAGTCAGCCCAATAAACAAAAAACAAAGTAAAGTAACTTGAAAAAGGTCCATGACTTCTTCGTTTCTTTCTGCCGGACCACCCTATGGTAAAAATTTAAAAAGTTCTGATAGAAACCGATAGAAATGGACACAAACCGCATAGATCCAGACAGGATTCTATCAGGATCTATACGGTTTTTGTCCATTTCTATCGGTTTCTATCAGTACTTTTTAAATTTTTACAATAGGGCAGACTTTCTTCCTCGTTCCGATGAATATGCCACTGTATATATCATTGTAAAATATCTGATTCGTTATTTATATTATTTATTTTAAGTTTATACATAAACAATCTGTTTAATTAAAATGAAATTCCGTCTATTTTCTGAGTTGCACTGAAAATTTGTTTCTACTATAATTCGCGACTGGAATTCAGGTAGTAAATTATGATTTATTACCATTTACTAATTAAAAAATGTAGTTTTTTCCTACATTTAATCGATATTTTATTATAAAAAAAAGTGGAATTGGATAGAACACGACTGCAGTTGTGATTCGTGCAACACGTCACCGAAAGTGCAATCTAACCTAATTTGCGGAAGCAGTAACGGACACGGCAATTTTAATGAAATCATTTTTCGTAAAACAAATTCTAACGAGAGTAATTGGTTACGTGATTCATTGCGAACCTTTCCATATAATATTTATACCTCTGAACATTTACAAATGATCAAATTCGATGTTTTCCGCAAGCCTTCGGCAAGCACTCTCGGACAACGGTTGCCGTTCGAAATTACAGACACACGCGCAGCACCACTCACTCTAACACTTCCTCATGAAAAATTTCATTGAAAAAATCGCATTTCGACAATAACGTAGAGTAAAAAACGGTCTTCAAAATGGCATTAATTTTTTTTTCGCACAATACATTTATTATTCGTATAAATGGAAGATCGATGACCGAAACCGGGACAGTGACCTAAACTGGGCCGTTTACCTTAACCAATTGTAACCGACATTCTTACAGAATTTAAAAAGAATCAATTTAAATTAATTAAAAGACAATTTAACCGAACGAAACATTTTTAATCGGTTAAATTGTCGGTTGAAGCCGGTGAAACAGTGGGCTAATCGAGACTTATCTTTTCTCGGTTAAAAAGTCGGTTAACTTCAGTTATTTTCGGTTAAGGTAGTTTGTTCACATTAGCTAGTCAAATCAGTGCTAAATTTTTAATCGCGTTTCTACAAATTTTGGTAGTTTTGCCGACTGTTCTGCAGAGTGACTTGCTCATCAGCATTAGTTCTTAATATATAAATCCATCCACAGACACGGTTTTTAACTAAAATACCCTGATACATACAAATTTCGGATGAGGTTGTCATCCAGTTTTATATTAGAAAAAACCATAATTTTTGTCAGACTTTAACGAACGATAGCTCATTTTGTTTATTAAAAAATGCTTCATTGATTGACCGGAGACATTTTCTTATAGTATTTTTTGTAAGGAAATTGCAACCGTTTTTTATCTACTCTAACCTATCATCAGATTTACACATGCTTGTAACTTGTGAATAACTAATACTAATACAGAATTTGTCGGGTCAATCAATGAATCATTTTTTAACAAACAACATAAGCTATTGCTCGTTATAACTAGATTAATATTGTGTTTTTTTTTCTAATATAAAACTGGATGACAACAACCTCATCCGAAATTTGTATGTATCAGGGTATTTTTATTTCAAACCGTGGCTGTGGATGGATTTATATATTAAGAACTAATGCTGATGAGCAAGCCACTCTGCAGAACAGTCGGCAAAACTACCAAAATGTGTAGAAACGCGATTAAAAATTTAGCACTGATTTGACTAGCTAATGTGAACAGACTACCTTATCACTACGGTGACACAGCTTGCCAGGGATACCTTACAACTTTGCAATATGACACTTATCGTCTACCGCTGATTGTCTTTTGACTCCAATGTCGACAATTGTTTCTGCGAACTGTCGGTAAACAAGAGTTGAGGCGTGAAATACGAAATGAAAATAAAATGAGCTGGATTCAACGAGTGTGAAAGGTTGAAACCGTTAACGTTTTTTAATTAACAGCGATAACGAGATGTAAATACGTCAGTGCTGTTTCTTTAACACGACGCGAGTCACTAGGTTGTCGTTTTCGTCGGACATTCCAGAAAAGACCCTTGTCTCTCTTCGCCGCAACTGAGGAGAAAGAACTTGCGCGCCTCTCGTACCCGTTCGTACGTAATTCTCATTCCGGCCTCACAGTCGGCGACGTCGTCGTGACGCGACGTACAAACGATGTACTATCCCGAGGACAACTCCCAGGAAACTGTTAACTCAACGCTACACCCTCCAGACTTTACAGCTCAACCGGGATAGACTTCATTCTCCTGTCCTTTCTCTCCGGTGTATTAATTAGTTGTGTATTATTAACAATCTCGTTGACAAAGTAAGTTACCAAGTACTCGCGGATCCTCGTTATTCTCCTTCACAACCTGCAAATGAAGAATGCCAAGGAATAATAACAGATGTTTTCAAAGTATGCGGAAAGCTCAACTCACGCGGGCATTAATAATGTTTGTGCTTTGTCGCGAGACAGTTACTTAAGGATATATTACACATATTCTTAACCAACAGGTTAATTAGATATCGAATTCTGAGAAGTTGCAATGAAGATAAAGATCTGAAACAAAATGTACACCATTGAAGATGAGTCGCAAATTATACTCTAAATAAATGAAACTTAATTGAAATAACTTTAATCCAGACTGTATGGGGAATTCTTCGTCCAATTAGCTACTTTAAGTTTCGAAAAAAAATTTGATATAAATTTTGCCCAATCTGTTGATTTTTTTTATAGGTTCTATACGTGAGACTGTAAATTATATAAAATTAAGAGCAAAATAAAAATTGTCCGAATGAGTGAAAAGAAAAAATACGTAATTGAGAAAACAAGTTTATCCCGCCGAACATTTTTCTACTTTTTATTTGCATACCACTTTGCCCCACTCAAATCTCGATACCTAGGACCAGTCTTTTTTCCGATAGTCTCAGATGAACTGAAAATTGAGGAGACTCGAAATCTTGCCGAATATTTAAAAGAAATGTGTAAAATGCGAGCGTCTATATTATCGTTATAAGAAAACATGTTCTTATTGTAATAAACCAAATTATATCACGTAGAATTAAAAGTCTCAAAAGCGAGTGATTATTATAATCCAATTTATAATAGGGAATCTCCCTGAAAGCAAACCCAAGTAAAAAAATTATATATAGTCCTACATATATAGTCTGTATAAATTCTATATACAATCTATATGCAATTTATATATAAGATTACTTGTAAAGTTGGGTTTATGTATAAATTGTATATAAATTGTATATAGATTTTATAAAAACTATATATGCCCAATTCTATGTTTAAAACTATATATATTTTTTATATACTCTATATATAATTTTTTTACTTGGGAATAAACACTATTCTATTCTATTTGCATACCACTCTAGATAATCTGAAATGAAGAGAAAGATAAAATGAGTTTATTCGACTGAAAAAAGAAATTATGAAAAAATGTAGGACAACCTCGAGGAAGGAACTAATTAATAAGCATTAACAGCACGATAAGCCGTGCATGCAGCTAAATTTCTGTCTTTCTGTCTGTTTGTTTTTTCTCTTACTGTCGCCTCGCTATCAATATCTGTCGCCTGGTCGGTGATCTAAAACGTATCAGTGTATCAAGACGTCCATGTGATGATATGGATCGGCTTCGGTTTCCTGATGACTTTCCTGCGGAAATACGGCCAGAGCGCTGTTGGTCTGACCTTTCTGGTCGGTGCTGTCCTCGTTCAGGTGGCTTTGCTGTGCGACGGTGTGCTCAACATCGGCGAAGGTGGAAAGGCTGGCTTGTCTCTCGAGGGGTAAGCGCAAAAAGCTTTCACTATCCTTGCTCCATCTACCGTCAACTCGACGAAACCTTCGCCACGGTGAAGCTGACCGTTTTGCTGCAATTTCTGCTATGGAAAAACTGTACTAATCCGGTCAACTTCACGTAACGAGAATCATATCTACATTGCAGAAGCTTTTGGTATGCGATCGTTTGCCAAGATCTACAGCAGATGGATGATTAATAGTTTTGTTCACTTTTCTTATGCTCGTCCCTCGGAAAAATTTCTGCAAACCGAATTTGTCCAAGTTCACTCCATATAAAATAATGTCAATTTTTCAAAAATTTAAAATTCTATAAGATCCGAACCCCTTTGTAGATTTATCTCAAATACAATATCTAATACAGCTGGATAATAGTTGGTCCTTGTAGAAAATTCAAGTTGCGTTGATCGAAATGAATTTGAAATAAAACAGCATCAATTTTTTGAAAATTCAAAATTCTATAAAATCCAAACCTTTCTATAAATTTGACTCAATTCAATATCGACCGTCCTTTCAGATAACTTTATTTCTTAAGAACTATTTAGCTCATTAACTAAAAAATAGCGACATCTAGCGAGCTTACAAAATTTATTCAAGAAAATTCAAAGTCTTATAAAATCTGACAAGATTGTTTAATATTTAAATAAATTTAACAAAAAAAAGGAGCTTTGCTGCTCTACCGATGTACCAAATTTCAGCTTGATTGTTAAAGCCGTTCTCGAGATATTTCAAAACTGCAGCAAACCGGAAGTCTTCTTCGTTATAGCGAAGCTGACCGGCTTGCTACAGTTTGTGCTATGAAATGATGAGGAAAAACTTTGCTAATCCGGTGAGCTTCACGTAACGAGAGTCATATCTATATTGGAGAAGCTTTTGGTATGCGATCGTTTGCCAAGACCTACAGCAGATGGATGATTAATCGTCTTGTTCACTTCTCTTATGCTCGTCCCTCGGAACTCTCCTGCAGACTGCTGAGTGCCGACGTCGCCGTAGCTGCACCGTTAATCTCCATGGGAGCACTTCTTGGAAAAACGACCTACATGCAACTCATCTTCATGGGGGTCATCGAGCTCGTCATGTACACGGTTAACAAGTACATTGGCGAACACTACTTCAAGGTACGTGATATTGGTACTCGGTGCTGCTTCACTTATTCCTTGTGATCGATTATATTGCCTCCCAGAGACTTCACTGCAGCAGGAGAAGCAGAAGAGGTGTGCGATAAGAGCCTTACTACGTAATTGTTATCTTCTTTCCTTTCAGGCCGTCGACGCTGGTGATAGCATGTACGTTCATGTCTTTGGAGCTTATTTCGGTCTCGCTGCCAGTTTTGCTCTTGGCATAAAAAATAAACCGAAGGCACATCACCTAGAAGGAGCGTCTTATCAGTCTGATATTTTTGCTATGATAGGTATAATTTTCATACACATGTAGAAAAATAATTACAGTTGTTGGTACAACCACTTTTTTTATTCACATTAAATGAGTTGTGTAAAAAAGTATATGTCCCAAATACTTTTCTTTTGTATTTTTATTGTAAAAATAGTATTGTATTTGTAAAATTGTAATTTGTATTGTATTGTATTTGTAAAATTGCAATTTGTATTGTATTGTATTTGTAAAAAAGTATTTGTCCCAAATACTTTTATTTACTTTACTTTCGAGTTGAGTTGAGAATATTTGAGATTCGGTTTATACTTTGTTAAGTTTTAATATTAAACTCTACGAAAAAAAAAATTACCTTCACTTTTATGGAAAATACTTATATTCTATCCATATGTTTTAAAAAGACGAAAACGCATTTAAAAAAAAAGTATTAAGAGAAAAAATTGGACCTATTCATCGCAATTAGTGATATATCTTTATTTGTTCTGTAATCGGTAAATAATTGAATATTTATATTATAATATAATTTTCTTACGAACTATATCGAATTTCATAATAACAATTTTTTTGACAGTTTTTTCACATACTGCCGAAAATTTGGCAAAAATGACAACAACAAAAAAAGTAACTTAAATCTGCTTTTTAAATTAAGTTATAAAAAAATTAAGTAATAAATCTGCAAACAATCGTAGAGAGCGCTTTTAATTAGTGCTAAAACTTAGCAAAGTATAAGCAGAATCAGAAAGGGTTGGTAAATAAAGTGGGCCACTTCATGCAGAAATGCCTCTACTATGGAAAATATTAAGTTTCGTTATTCTTCTAGGTACCGTCTTCCTCTGGCTCTTCTGGCCCTCGTTCAACAGCGCATCTCTTCAGGGCGATGATCAACAACGCGCTATTATAAACACCTTGCTCTCAATTGCTGCCAGTTGCGTCGTTGCTTTTGCTACCTCTGCGTTAGTTTCCAAAGAAAAAAAGTTTAATATGGTGCATATACAAAACTCGACGCTAGCTGGTGGAGTTGCTATTGGCACTGCCGCAGGTAATAATAGTTTCGATAATTGTTATCCGATATTCTTTACTTATTCATTTTACAACAATTGACAAGTAACATGCAAATTTAATTTCCCATTCTCAATTCATAAAATATGAATTATAAAATAGTAGAATAAATTCTGGGGCAAGTAAATAAGTAATGAGGATTGAAATTTAACACGAGGCACATATCAGTTATCATTGGGAAATGAGTAATAATTTATATATGGAGCATTCCACCGTAGTTTGACCATCTTAAACATGATCTAACCAAATTTGTTTTTCTATCTTTTGGTAATTGGTGCGATCATTTTTTGGGTCGCTGAATTCTTGTACAATGCCTCATATTTAAAGTAATGATGTGTAATTCTAAGGTAAATGAATAAGTAATGAGTGTCTAATTTAAATATAACACGAGGTGGTTACATCATTGGTTAACATTGGTTAATAAGCAGTAATTAATATATTTAAAGGTATGATGTGCTTGCCAAGCGGAGCTCTGGTGATTGGATGCCTGGCTGGTGTTCTCAGTGTGCTCGGTTACAAGTACCTCACGGTAATTACATCTCCGTTACGTTGTAGATGAGATCGAGAAGTGATTAAATAATCAGTAATTAATCCACAGTTTAATCCTACTACTAAATTTTTTTAGCTGATATTACCAATATTGACTTGAAAAATATTATTCATATTGAATTAATGTTGATTAAGTGTTTAGTTAAATTTGCAATTATTGATAAATTTCTTTAAATCTCGTAAAAAGATATTTACTGCTTATCAGGTTTATTTTTTGGTCCTCCTACTTGATGAGCTCAGTTACAAGTACCTCGCGGTAATTACATCTCTGTTACGATGGAGATGAAGTTGATAAGTGATGAAATAATCACTAATTAATCCACACATCATCATTAATATTCAATGACTAATTATATTAGTATCGAAATCATTATGACTCGTTCGTAAATTGACTTATTAGTATTCATATCGTAGTGAATGGGATATGCAGCTATTTTTGATTATTTAATCCGCTAAAGTTTAATGTTTATAATTTGTAGCCCGTAATTCAAAAACGGTTAAGAATTCACGACACCTGCGGCGTTCATAATTTACACGGGATGCCGGGCGTCCTTGCTGGATTATTCGGTGCCTTTATGGCAGGAATAGCTAACGAGGACTCGTACAATGACTCCCTCTATCAGGTACACTCTATAATAATTGCATATAAACATAGTATTAAGAAACTTTTCGCTTGCGTCGAGATTTTCGAGTTCGTAGTTTTTAAATTGACTGAAACGTTGAGAAATAATTAGATTAATAAACATATTGTGAATTCGCTTTTTCTATTTCGTTATTTCGTTATTATTAGAGCGTTTCTGAAAGTGAATGTGATAACGTATATTTTTTTAAATAATTCAATATTCTATAAAATAAAAAATTTGGTACCGTTCGTCACTAAGTTATACATATATAATGGCTGAATATTGTTTCATTTATATACAAAATTTGAGCCCGGTATCTCAGGTTTTGCAAAAGTTACAATAGAGCGATAATGTCAATTTTTTAAAAAATTCAAAATTCCAGAAAAATTTAAACCACTTTACCGATTTGAGCCAAATTCAATATCAAATAATATAAAGTGCACCTGCCCTTATAACCAACTATTTAGCAAAATAGACTAAATTTTACGAAAGTTGGAGCGCGCACCTCTTTTTTCAAAAAATTCAAAACGACATAAAATCGAAATTTTCGCACACATTTTGTCGAAAATTGGTACAGTTAAAGAGGGTCTGCTGCTACATTTGTGTGCCAAATTTGAGCTCGATAAACAAAACGGTTCTTGAGTTATCGGCGTTCAAATTTTCGGAATTGTATACATACACATACATACGGAAAATTTTTCTCGAACACTTTTCTGGACGTTTTGGACAATTCTACGTGTTCTGACATAAAAATCTCGAAATTTTTTTTCTTCATGAAAACAAAGCTTCCTTCATGAGGAAGCAAAATGTTAGAAATGAATGCCTTATTAGAAAATGGGTGGAAAATTTAATTGGATTTCGTTGGGTCCTTCGTATTTCATCACAGTTCTAGTTTTTTTTTTTAATGCAAGACGACGCAAACATTTTAACTCGAGCAAATTTCAAACTATCGATCTCGCATTGTCTCCATATTTGCGCTTACGGCCAAGTTTGATTGCTCTGTAAAATGGGAATAATAATGAGAACGTAATGCGCAAGTTTGAACTTTACAACGATTTTACAAGATAATGTAGTTCATGCAAATAATATCGCAGGTATTTCCAGCAATAGCTCCAAAATCAGGTGAACCTTTTTAACGATCTTCACCAAATTCCATATCTACTCCAGCTGGATATTACTTGGTCCTTGCAGAAAATTCAAGCTGAATTGGTCGGAGTGAATTTTAATTCGAACGGCAACATAAATTTTTCGAAAATTCAAAATTCTATAAAATCCAAATTCGAACACGCAATTTCTCCATACTTGCACTTACAACCAAGTTTGATTGCTCTGAAAAATCGGAATAATAATAAGGAATTATTGCGCAAGTTTTAACTTTATAGCGATTTTACAAATTAATGTAATTAATGCAAATATTTTCGCAGGTATTTCCAGCAAGAGCTCCGAAATCGGGTGGGCGATTAGCCGAATTAACTGAATATTCTGGGATATTCGAGGGGCTGGATAGAAGTGCTGGAGAACAAGCTTCTTATCAGCTATTAACGTTGATTGTCACGCTGGGAATTGCCCTAGTTTCGGGAGCAATCACGGGTAAAACTCAAGCTAAATTTATTAATGAATAATCGGTGTAAGATAATTTCCGGCTTATGCATATTTCAAGAATAGCACGAGCTCTAAAATGTTAGCAGTCCTTCTAACTATTACGTCGATATTCCTGGATTCTAGGTTTGCTCCTCAGCATGAAAATATGTGGCACGATTACCGAAGAGCAGCACTTTGACGACGCGGTGCATTGGGAAATTGAGGATGAGAGCATTCACGAGATATCCAAGAATCACGAAGGAAGCTCTGGAATGGTTGATCAAATGTCGATGGGACATTTGTGAGAATTTAAATCATGTCAAGTGCCTTCGCTCTTTTCGAGCGTTTCAGCTTCGTATGCAGCTTTCAAACACTCGAACCCGTTTCGCGGTGACAGTTAAGTTCTCCCGACGTTATGAACATCCCATTCGCGAAATCAAATATGCACGTGAATCAATATTCTCCCATCAAGGTTTTGAAGCAGACAGATTCTCGTGAATTATGTGGGGAAATTAAAGTAAATTCGTCATAATCGAAACGCAGACGACCGAAAAGATCATAACTGCACACGTTGTTAGCGACTAGACTTAAACTCGTTACTCTTTTAAAGTTGAGCGATTATTTGACACCTCGATTTATGGATTTAAGATGTTACGTCCTGGACATTTTTCCACCCTCAAATTGCATTGAGACGTAACGAGATTTTTTGTAACGCCAGCATAAAATTCTTTCAATTATCAGAACATCACCAGACAGCAACATTGTTAAACGTTATAGTTTCTCGTGACTTAAAAACGCATTCGAATAAAACATTCATTTATCATTCATTCGGACATTCAATCAATCACGTAAACAGTTAAACATAACTTTGATTGGATGTTAGATTCTATACGAAAAAAGGGAAATAAAGAAGTCTACGGGATTATGGCATAGAGTTTCTTTACTCGCATTTCACATAATTTGTTTTCTATAAAATTTTTCTTTTCGATAAAATGATCTATGTATACAATAAATATAAACTACACCGCAAATAGTTTATCGATCGAGCGTTTCTCCGTGTTATTTTCACATTTTTAATGGACAGAGCTCGGAATTACTTCATGAGGGCGTGCACCACGGCTTTTGCATTCAGGGACTTCAGGTCGGTGTAAGTTTGACCGGTACCGACGAAAACTATCGGTTGTCCGGTGATGTAAGTCATCGAAATAGCTGCCCCGACCTGTTAAACAAATTTTTGTTGCTTAGTGATACATAAGAAAGCGATATTCATTTTGCGCTCTGGGACTAAGTTCCCTCAAGCGCCGGACCAAAAATACAATGGTGTATTTTGTTATCTAGTAACAATTAATTAAATTACATTTGTTTGGTAATATACATAAAAAAGGAAGAAAGTGAGACAAATGTATAACTAACATTTTAAGTTACAGAGGAAAAGTAAAGTAAAATTACGGATAGGATCCGAATTTACAAAAACTACAAATGTGATAAATATTAAAAGAATTTCCCACATTTTTAGCAGTCGATAAAACAGCGAATTACCTTATCATCGATCGTGTCGAATTTAGTGAGAACAATCCCGTCGATGATGTGCGGATTCGACGAATTGCTGTAGTCCTCGAGAGCTTGATTGAATTTTACCAATTGATCGACGGCCTCGTTGCCGACGAGTGCCTCACCGACAAAGAGCACAAGATCCGGCTCGTTCACTTTGATTAATTTAGCGAGTGCTCGCATCAAAGGCTCGTTATCCTGCATTCTGCCCGCAGTGTCTATCAGCACGACGTCGAATTTCGAATCCTTTGCGAAGCGTATAGCTTCCATAGCTATTCCAGCGGCATCCTTTCCATAGCCCTTCTCGTAGAGCTCTACCATCGTCAAGTTGCCGTGTTTCTGCGGTGGATGCAATGCGTTGAGATGACGCATGTGAGTGCGCAATTGCTCGACAGCACCGGCTCTGCAAACAGCGATAGAACATTTGCAATTGCATTCCCTAGACTCAGTAATCCAACTTCACAGGTCCGACTTCCGGTCCGGAAATCTAACTTAAAATTTTTTTCCTTTAAGATATCGAATTTTGATCATCACTATCATTCTCAAGTCGCATATTCTATTATGGAAAATACCGGTTACAAGTCTTTTTACCGTAATTTAAAAAAAAAGTCACTTTCTCCGTTTCTGATTCCAGAATTTACAGATTCGGCTTCCGGTCGGAAATACAACCTAAATTTTTTTCTTCGAGATATCGAATTTTGGCCTTCACCTGTCGTTCTCAAGTCGCAAATTGTACCACAGAAAATACTGGTTACAAGCTTTTTTACCATAATTTAAAAAAAGTCACTTTTTTTCGTTTCTGATTCCAGAATTTACATATCCGACTTCCGGTCGAAAATCCAACCTAAATTTCTTTTCAAGATATCGAATTTTGGCCGCTACTATAATTCTCAAGTCGCAAATTGTACCACAGAAAATATCGGTTACAAGCTATTTTACCATAATTTTAAAAAAGATCACTTTTTTCCGTTTCTGATTCCAGGATTCACGTATCCGACTTCCGGTTGGAAATTCAACCTACATTTTTTTTTCTTCGAAACATAGAATTTTGGCCGTTACTATCGTTCTTAAGTCGCATATTGTACCACAGAAAATACCGGTTACAAAACTTTTTACCATAATTTCAAAGAATCTTACCGGAATGTATCACAGGCGGCAATGAGCACGCGGAAATTATTTTCAATCAGCCAGAAGCAGATTTTCGCGAGGTTCGTAGATTTTCCAACGCCATTTACGCCACAGAAGGACATTACGTATGGACGACCGTTTTTCTTGGCCTCGAACGCATCTCTCAGTATGTCGACACGTCTCTTCGGCGACAATATCTGTACAAGCGATTCGGTAAGCGTAGTTTTAACTGTACTCGCAACACTATCGAAAGTGCCAAGGACTTTGCCTTCCAATTTAACACGAACGGAGTCGCAAAGCTTCAACGCGATATTCGCAGCGACGTTCTTGGCGATAAGATGATCCTTCATTTTCTCGAGAACCGGAACCATATCCTCGGGCTTCAATGATTTATTTCCGACGAGTCCCTTCAACATCGAAAACATTCCACCCGATTTTTTCTGCACTTGAGGCTTTACGCTTTCGACTTCCTCTTCGTCGTCCTCGTAATCATCCTCAGAATCGCTCTCGACTTCCAAATCGCGGATTCCTCCTTTCATTTTACCAATCAGCTGCATGAATAAATTATTTAATTAGTACTCTAAGAACCGATGATCTTTTGGCAGACAATTCACATTTTAACCAACAATAAGAAATAACAAAAAATGGAAAAACTATCTTTTTCCGTCGACATAAAATAACAATAAAAGATCAAAATATACATAAACAACAATCTATCTAATGAAAACACAAAAAATAAAAAAAGAAAACTAAATAAAACAAAAACAAGAATCGCTGAAAATCGAATACTCACAGTTGTATCAGCCTGCACAATTTGATCCCCAGCCTCTTCAGGTTTATCTTTAGTGCGCTCAAGATTAGCCAAATCCTTGTTTGTTCCACCTAATTCCCAAACGCGAGGTTTTTTACCGGCTTTCTCAGGCTTGGGACTTTTTCTGAAGGGAAAAATAACATTTAATAGAGCAATAATGTAAAATAAATTTAATCCTACTACTCATTTTTTCTTTTTAGCAATACTGTCAATATTTCCATGAACGATGTTATTTATATTGAATTAATGTTGATTGAGTATTTAATAAAATTTGCAATAAAAAGATACTTACTGCTTATCAGCTTTCTTTTTTGGCCCTCCCATTTTTTGAGCGAGACGTTGACGATTCGCGAGCAGAAAATCAGTCTCCAAATCCCCATTCTGATCCCCGACCGGTGATTTAATTGCCGGTTCCGGTTTTGGAGACTCTTGGATCTTGACTATAAAGCAAAAACATTTTTTGTAGAATAAAAAATCGAAATTATTCGCAAGATATTAACAAAGCCATGAATGTTAGTAATTGCTTATGAATGTTTTTGTACATATGAAGCCAATGGAGAACCCATGAATGGTAACAGAAGCTCAGAATTCCTAGAACTGAATTCCCAGACTTACATTCACCCTCTTCACCAAGGCCCTTCTTCTTCTTTCCTAAAATTAGAAACCAAGAAAAATCCATAGCCCATTACCCTGGTTAGAATCAAGCATGAGGACCAGTGAATAAAAAAAAAATACTTACAGTAGCTTTGTAACTAATTATGAATTATTATAATATACAGAATAATATTATTCATTGTAAGTAAATAATTTATCCAATGAAATAGTTATTTTGTTAAACACTTTCAGTACCAAATGTGTATGAATTAGTACAGAATATAGGATATTATTATTTATTGTAAGTAAATAATTTCTCCAATCAAATAGTTATTTTGTTTAAAAAGTATTGTAAATACTTTCAGTATCAAATGATTATGAATTATTACAGAATACAGAATATTATTATTTGCTGTAATTATACAATTATCCTAGTTATATAGCTTTTAATTCAAGAAGTATTTGAAATCATTTTTCATTTGAATGATGCCCATATGAGGTTTTTTAAATTAATCTTGTAAGGAATATTAGTGAAGCAGAATGATAGCTACTAAATTCTCACCTTGCTTCTTAGTCTCCTTGTCATCTTTTCTTTCTATCATACTAGCGACAGTCTTCTTGGACTTAAGACTTTCGTCAAAGGTACGCATTTGTTTAGGTAACTTAGCCTGCTGTCTTCCCCATTGTTCGGCCGAGGCCAGAATCTTTTCATAACCATTCTTGAACTCGTAGTTCGAAAACCATTGTGATTTCTGCAGTTCATTTTTGAAGCGATCCCTGAACTCGAGATGCACGTCGTTCAAGAATTTATCAACGTACGATAGCTGCAGTATCTTTTGATAAGCAACTACAAAAACCAGCTCAAATTCATTGTCAAGCTTGTACTGAAGTCTGAGGGAATCATGATCAAATATGTTGTTTCCGGTGCGTTCCTATTTTGAAAAAAAACACGCGGATTGTGTTATCGAGGACTGTGTAAACATATGTTAATTATTCTAGGTCAGCAGTTTTCGAGAAAATCAGCGTTTCGATGAACCTCGAGTCATCGTTTACGTTTCGTATCTCGTGAAAATCACGTTGTCGTTTCTTTTATTACGCAATAATCATTTATACATTATTTATGATAAAAGAAAAATCGTTAAAATCGCTCACCTGTAGAATAACACTGCGTATGAGTGCGTTAACGCTCGGTGTGAATATTTGTGAGGTGCTCTGAAAACACCAAAGCACTATTCCACCTTTACTGAATATCGTGAATAAATCCAACATCTCGGAAACACTTGTTTCTTACTCTTTATTATTATGTATATTTATAACGAAAAAAATAACGATAACAGAGTGCTCGTGTCTAACCTACAGCTGATCGTGCTGTTTGACTCTTTTGTACACGTCAGATTTGCGGAAGCTGACTTGCATCGAGCATGCGGATCAAAGTCAGAAGGGAAACACGCGGCGTTTGCTCTGTCGGTAAAACAGCGTCGCTTCCTTCTTCTGAGACTTGGTAAACAATCCTCACTTTGTTTATTAAAAGAGTAAATAGGAAATTCAGGGAAAATCATTAAAAGAGATGTGAAAATCGTACAAATGTTACTGAAAAATCGTAGCGAAAAGGAAAACGAGCGAGTGGCTGCTCTGTCGGTAAAACAGCGTCACTTCCTTTTTCCGAGACTTTGTGAGCAAACTTCACTCTGTTGATTAAAACAACAAGAAAGAAATCATCGAAATCATTCAAAAAATGAATAAAAGAGACGGGAAAATTGGACAAACGTTATTGAAGGTTCGACGGTCAATTCCGCGATCCTTTGAAGGTATTTTGTAATATAAAATATTTTATTCAAGAATTCGACGAGAATTTGACGAGTTATATCACATAAATGATTTTCATTTTTAGGTTTTTCAAATGATAAGTTGCAGTATAGGTAGAAAGAGCACAATATATGTCAGCCCAAAAGCACTTTTCGAATCATTGCTCCACTGACAACTTCTTCATTACCGTCTCTCGGTCCGATGCACTTGCTGCTGCACAAATATTGCAGAAGAGGTAGACGATATTTTCCACAGAAGTCAACAAACTTAATGTGCTCTACTCTATTGTCGAAGAAAACACCTACAAGAAGAAAAATGGAATTGTAAAAAATTGGTCCCAAGTAAAAAACGCTTGAAATGATCTTTTGTTTGCTAGATTTTACCTTGGCATTTTGGATTAACACAATGGTGACTACTGTTCAGGTACTCAGTGAGATTTCTAGGCAAATCCTCTTCGTTGTAATTTATTTCTGTTGTTTTTATAACTCTAGCGGCAACTTCGAGCAGAGACGGAGGATTGTGCGTCATGTCAGAGACAAATCTGACTACCAGAGGATTGTCTCGCAGAGAAAGTTCAGTCAGGCATTTGAGAGTTATAATTTCGGTTGGCAGTGTTCTTAGTCTGTTTTTGTGAAGCAGCAGAGACTTGAGATTCTTCAGATTTGCTATCGAGCCTGGCAAACTTTCCAGCATATTGTCGCAAAGTACCAGAGCTTGAAGAGCGATAAGTTTTCCTAGAGTGGAAGGCACTTCGGTGAGTCTGTTTCCTCCCATGCCCAAAACTTGCAACCTGGGAAAAAAAAAAGTAAAATATATTTTAAGAAATTTGACAAATAAAACTGTAAAATTTCTTGATTGTTGGACATATAAAGATTTGCTAAATAATTTGAAAAACCATTTTCAACCTTTAATATTTTTCAACTAGTCCATCTCAGAGATTACTCAAGGATGCACCATTCGAATGTGAAATTAAAAAAATAAATAATGACCATTTTACAAAAATATAAATTTTCGTGTGACAATAACTAAAAATTATTATTAAATTATTTTATATTCTTTATTATATATTTTATATTTATTATATATTATCCTAAAAACCATTTCAGTGCATTCTCTATATTTTTTAGATTAATAATTACGACAGTTTTGAAAAAATAATTATGAATTGAAATATATTTATTTATAATAAATGATTAAAATAATAATAAGAAAAAGAAATATTATTTTTTTCTACCTCTGTAGCTTCCAAACATCTTTATTGATTTCCGTGATGCCATTGCCGCCCAAATAGAGATACTTAAGAGTCGTGAGGTCCAAAACTTGGACGGGAAATTCAGTGAGTCGATTGCCGCTGAGATTAAGTTCCCGGAGGGCTGGAAGATTTTCAAGGCTCTTTGGTAGCGCGTCGCTCGTTAGACTGTTGTGTTTCGCCACGAGACAGGTCAGAGGGCAATCGCCCAGAAAGTCGGGCAATCGTGTCAGGTTGCAATTCGAGAGATCGAGAGTATTGAGATTTGTAAATTTGGCGATTGTCGAAGGCACGTTAATAATGGGATTGTGATTCACCAACAACGTCTCGACATTCTCAGGATTCTTTGCCGCGAGAAAATGCTCATTAAGACGCTCCGAGTCCAACATTAAGTAAGACAAGTCGATAGTCTTGGCACTTGAGTCCGAGTCGCTCGAATCCGAAGTGTAATTTTCCATTGCTGTAATTTCTCCCGTATAACTGCAAAAATGTATAATTAAATAATCGACTTAGTGATTTTCTTTTTTTATTTAATTTCGGAGTCGAAAATATGACCTATATAAATTTGCCTTATAATCCAATCAATTTTGCAATTAAGAATAATTTTGATTAAGTTAAAACACTTGTTGATTGCACGTCGATAATTAGAACATCCACGTTTATGCGCACTCACGATGAATTGCTATAATAGCTGATAGATAAAAATTAAATTCGATGCTTATTTTCTCCACGACTACGAAGTATTTAAACGTTCTACTATTAGTTTTGATATTGTATGTACCTCTTTAAATAGCACTTTCCAAGATTATAGAGTAAAAATAAAATTAAAAAAAAGGTCTTCTTTGTCTGTTATCTGACTCTCGGAATTCACGCTTTGTTGCAAATTCAGGTCGACCCGTTGAGAAAAACGAGTGTCATCGTTGAGTACGTTGTAATGTCCGACAAGAACTGAGACTCTCCGCATTTATCAGTTTATTTTATAAGTTTCTATTATCAGCTACTATCATCGGAGTCTGTGCTCGCAGTGCCGCCTGTAAAAGTTGCTTTTTCGACCCCTCTTAATGCCTTTCAATGACTTCGTGATATCAATGATTTTTTCGACAAAATATTTAGCCTTTCTTGCTGATTATTCAGCTGGATTCTTGAGATTATTATTCCCGTGATGAGTACGCGATAAGAAAAATATGTGCGCATTCTCTTTTTTTTTTTTTCATACTCGCGAGGAATCGCCATCTTAAGGTTACTCGATACGTCACTTGTTTCGCACGTGTGCCGACCATTGTTGACGTAATTGCTCATCCAGCCAATAAAACAAGAGTGCCGCGAGTATCGAGAGCTTCGTGCATTAAAAAAAGAATCACACATATTAAAAAATATTCCCGGAAAGTTCGCTGGTTTTCCTGAACGCAATTAAGGCTTTAAATAACATTGTGATTAATAGACGTGTTTTCCGTTGTCGCGAATATTTGATTCTTGATAATAGCGGAATTCATGGAACGAGAGGTTAGGATTTTCCTGCTTTTGCTTATGATGTGTGGAGTAAAAAAACAATTAAATTTACTGTTTGTTAGTTGTTAATTCGGATTATCAACATTTGAAGCAAAATATTTTTAAAAAGGGTGTGAAAATTTAGCTGAAACCGTGTTTTTGGATATTTTGGAGCCCATAGAATAAGTTTTCTAAATAGTTCGATGTTGATTTGGTTTTTGGGAGTTTTCTTAATTTTTGGATTGTATATTAAGTTTTGTTAATGTCAAATTTACTTTTTACAATAAGTAAGAATTATAAGTTAGTTTTTAAAATAATACTGTGAGACCGTCGCTAATAACCCTGGCAGTTGTTGCAATGTTAAAAAACCGGAAAAAAATTAAATACTGTAAGGCAAAATCATTTGCGTAATGTTGGAGAGTGAAATGTTAGTGGGATGTTCAAAACTTGTTATCTTAAAATTTGTTGAGTCTTTTTTGAAAATATTGCACCTATTGGTTTTCAGCCTATTCCACATAATTCAAGTTTATGAAAGAACTATGATATATGAAATGATAATTGCCACTCGTCAATAGTACAAAGTCTGATCTCTATGTACAAAAATATCCAAAACAGCTGAGGGATGGACATTTTTATCATCATCTGGCTGCTAAATATTCACATTCAATTTTTATTTAATACAATTCATCGTATGATCTTTCTGTTTTTACAAATGCATGTAAAACAGGAAATAATAAAATCTTCATAATTACCAGTGCTATACAATTAATAAATAAAACAAAACCTTACATGATTTAACACATTTAACACAATCAGACAATGTTTTTGGTTTTATTTGCCTCAAAATTTAGAGCCAAATAAACTTTTTTTTTTCTAATTATATTTTTTTTACTTATTCAGAAACTTTTTATTTTGCTCCAAATTTGATATATCCTTCAATATTATGTACAAAAACTATATAAAAATTGCCAGAGTAAACAAGAATTATTTGCATCTGTAAAAAAAGTTTTACAGTACTTCACACAAGTTCCATATTGACGGAAAATATATTTTTTGACACTCCCAATTTACGCACATATATGTATATCGATTAAATTTTTCATTTACAGGAAATCACACCATGGCTCTTTTGAGAAATTTCGTGAAACTATGGGCTCGTTCCCTGCGCTCATTTAACACCGAAATGCATGCAACTGCGGATCTAACAAGTCGGCTAAAAACGCCCGGTCGAATGACTCCAAGATTAATGCGAGTGCAGAGCAATTTGCCGTTAAACGATCGTTTAAAAGCTAACGAACAAATTGGCCCTGAGGGCTGGATAAACATTCGCAAAGAAATTCTAGCATCGACAGAATTTGATATCACAGAATCAACGGTGGACATGACGATCGTTCATCTCTGTTTAGATAATCGCAGGACAGAAAAGGCCATGGAATATCTGCAGTATCTTTGGGACGGTGATTATGATATGAATCTATCGTCCATGATAAGTTATCTTAAATTGTGCTACTCAATAGAACCAAACGAAATGCAAATTAAGTACCTTGAGAATATATACAATAAATTGAGAGAAAAGTATTCTGTGATGGATGCTTTAACAGCGGAATGTTGTATTTTGGCGATAAGTAGAACGAATAGATGGAAAGAATTCTTCGAGTTGCTTGATATGATTAAACTGTCTAGCAAACCGCGTTCCATAACATACGCGGCGATAGTTGCCGCAGCTTTTAAAAACAACGAACCGGATATTGGGTGGAAATATTTGAAGGAATGTCTCACTAGATTGAATCCAGATCATAACGTTTACATTGAGTATCTTAATTATTGCAAGAGAAACTTTGAGGGTGAACAATTGCAAACGGAAATCACGAAGATGTTTGAACTGTGGGGCGATGAGGATCTACGCCCTTATGTTGGCGTTATTTCCGAGTATGAAAAAGTCCTGGAAGAGAATGGATGGCGAGCAGTACGAACGTCCATCAAACAATTGTAATTATGTTTGAACAGATTTTGTAAAACATTGAGAAGCATTCTCCGTCAGTTCGGATGGTTTATTTTGCTCTTGATTTTAAATAAACTACAATGGTATGTGCAGATTCTATAGAAAAAGTTGCAGTGTCAGCAAATAATATTTGGTGCGATAAAAAATGTTTTAAAAAAATATTCGTAATTTTTTTTTCACTTGTTCGATAATTTTGTATTTTGCTCTTGATTTTAAATAAACTACAATGGTATGTGCAGATTCTATAGAAAAAGTTGCAGTGTCAGCAAATAATATTTGGAGCGATAAAAAATGTTTTTAAAAAACAATCGAAAAACTTTTTTTTTACTCATTTGGACACATTGTATTTTGGTCTTAATATTATATATCTGATAGTGTTACTTACAAAATGTACAGAAAAATTGGCAGGGCTTGAAAAAAATATTTGGAGGAGAAAGAAATGTTTTTTAAAAAATTACAGCTACACTGATGGAGAGTGCTTGGTTTTTTACATTTTTTCCTCAATGTTGTCGGTAATTTTGATACATTTGCGAATATTTTATTTGTAGAGGTGTGTGCTGGAATTGCTCCCACAAATTATCCTCTCTGCAGATCACTCCAGAGCAATATAGGAAATTGACTGACGCTGTTCGGGAACGAGTAATTATAGGTCATGATGTCTATCGGAAATCGACACCGCAAGAATTGAAAAACTTTCTTCAATTTATCGATCGTGTGAAGCCTTATGATATCGTTATCGATGGACTTAATGTTGCGTACTTCACTAAAGCAAACGTCAAACCTGACGGATCACAGGTAAAAAAATTGAAATTAGGTCCTAGGGATAAAATTTTACAACAAACTCAATAATTCTTTGAAGTAAATATTAAATGTACCATTAATTCAATAGTTATTATTTTGCAATAATTATCTACATCTTTTATAAACAGATATTCAAATTTCTTAATAATTAAAAAAATTAAGAAATCATCACTTTTCTCGCGATTTTTTGTGAAGTTTTATTGAAAACGAATATTCTTCGAAGCTATACAAATGGTTAAACATTATTTTGTGAGCAACAGCTGCTGTTTATATTATTACGAAATAGTTAATACATTTTTTTTTCATTAATCGTATCTTTGTATTCGCAGCTCGCTGAAGTTGTTAAAACTTGCGTAAAGATGGGGAAGACTGTGTTGGTTTTGGGACGTAAGCATATGTACAAGTGGCCAAAGCTTGACATAAAGTACATCAAAGCTCATGGAAATATTTTCCTAGCCGAGAACTCGTAAGTGTTTGATAAAATTAGCTTTACACGTTAAGGATGTACGATTATCAGAGGGGGGAACAACGAGGAAGAGATAGACGAGGTAGTTCGCGGCGGGATGTGGGAACGCTGAGCTAGTCAATACACTATCGCCCCATTGAAAAAAAAGTTCTTTATGTCGATTTAACTTTGGATTCAGACGGTGACATGCGATTTTTTTTTTCAACAAACCTTGATCTTTCATCTCCTTAAACCTGGTTTTTCATAATCCGTAGTTGGATCAGTGCCTAGTAAACTAATGATTATCCACCGCTAAGGGCACATGTTAAAGAAGGCTCACAGTGGTCCACTTCGAAATCGTATTACGGAAAAACTAGACGGTCAAAATTCTTCAAACTTTGCCATTATTTGCGTTAACTTTTCAGGTACAGCATACCCAAAAAAAATAAGGCCCAAAGTTGAATTTCATTTCACAGTCGTACATTCTTAATTTGCGAATTGTTATTTCATCAAAAGATTTTTTTGACTTTTTATTTTTTAGATCTGCCGACGATCCATATTTGTTATACGCTACATTGATCAGAGGGCCGGAGACGCAATTTGTCTCGAAAGACTTGATGCGCCAGCATAAATTCCTTATTGAGGATCCGGAGCTCACAAAGATCTTCAAATATTGGCAAATGGCCCATCAATTCCATCCAATTTTTAAAGCGTCGAATCGAGGAGTGCAAGTGGAACTGAGACCTCCACCGGACTACCTGCCATTAGCACAGAAAGATGACAACGGTTGGCACGTGCCATTCTCCCTTGATTCTTCTCTTCAGCCTCCATCAGTCTACGAGCCACCAAAATCGTGGGTTTGTTTTCGAAAAAATCCGTCTATTTCAACTGACGGTGTAAAATAGACCTAGAAACTCTTTTAATAAATTGTTTTTCAATCAACGAAACTATTATACTTATTTTCCTGTTGATCCTCTCCAAGAGTTTTGTACCTTTACAAAAATAAAAAAATTATCTTTGCTTTCAGTACTTTATCACCGAGAGTATTTATATTTTCGTCGGTTTATGATATGAATTTAAAAAAAAAGAATATGTTTGGGGATATAAAATCACGTTTTGCAAAAAGCCTGTATTTAGAATTTAAAACAAAGTAGAACTTTGCAAATTGCTTCATCATTATTGTTGGATTTTCACAAATCTACGTTTATGAGGAAGTATGTTAATCTATTTTGGCTTGCTCATAGAGGAAGCTTTGTAAAAATCCAACAGTAATGAGGAAGCAATTTGTGAAGTTCTACTTTGCAGCCTTGTTTTAAAAAATGTTTAATGGCATTAATTTTTAACCCCTTGACAGACTCTCGCCAGATTCGAACTGATGTTTAGATTACCCACACTTTACTTGCGTATCAAATTTCAGCCCGACAATTGTTGGTTTTTCGCCAAGTATATTTACAAATTTCCGTGTTTACGTTCTCGACGAAACGTGACGTAGCTCCGGTACCGGGAGACGAACTCGAGACCGGCTATATCGGCATAGGTTTTCCGCAGTTTCCCTATGCCCATAGTAGAAATGCTATGGCAAATGCGATATAGAGGGGGAAGTCGAATGCGGCCGCATGGGGGCCTGGTTACTGATCCGGACCAGACCCCCAGGGGGGACTGGCTAATAATCCGGGCCAACTCTGTAATAGGCGTAATGCCTGCAGACGGGGGGAAATGCAACATAAAAAAAAAAAAAAAATATTTACAAATTTCACGAAAACGCCATAAATTGCCATAAATTTTAAACCCCTTAACGGATTTATGCCAAATTCACTCCTAAACTTTATTTAATAACAGTCCAGTTGTGGACTAAATTTGAGCCCGATATTTTAAAAATTGCGGAAGTTAGAGCACGAACGAAAAATTTCAATTCTTTTTTTCCAAAATGCCATAAATTTAGAACCTTTCGCCGGATTTACTCCAAATTCAATCCCATACCTTGTTTAATTACAATTTACTCGTGGTTCGAATGTGAGCCCGATATCTTAAAAATTGCAGAAGGTAGAGCACAAACAAAAAATTTAAAATGCCATAAATTTTGAACCCCTTAATGGATTAACGCCAAATTCACTCCTAAACTTTATTTAATAATAGTCCACTTGTGGACCAAATTTGAGCCCGACATCTTAAAAATTGCGGAAGTTAGAGCAAGAACAAAAAATTTCAAAAAATTAAAAAATGCCATAAATTGTGTACCCCTTAACGGATTGACACCAAATTTAATCCCAAACATTAATTGATAACAGTCCCCTTTTGGTCCAAATTTGAGCCAGATATCATAAAAATTGCGGGAGTTGGAGCCCGAGCTGACATTCTCCAAAAAATTCAAAATGCCATAAACTTTGAACACCTTGACAGATTAACTCCAAATTCAATCCCATACCTTGTTTAACCGCAGTTTACTTACTTGTGGTTCAAATTTGAGCCCGATATCTTAAAAATTGCGACGGCTATCGTGCTAACAAAAAATTGTGCACATACGCACACGCACACACATACAGACATTCGTACAAACCATTTTTCTCGACGTTTTAGACCATGTTAAGTATTCTGACATGAAAATCCCGAAAAAAAATATTCACGGAAACAAAGCTTCCTCTATGAGGAAGCAAAAAAAACCAGAAATCAAATTTATACATTAAAAATTTACAATACATTTTTTTTAACAAACAAATAAATAAGCAAACAAACAAAATCGCTGCTCTAACAATTACGAAATTATTATTATACTAGCAAAATAACAAATGATTTTTTCAAATTCAACCATTTTGTTCGAAAATTTTGATTTTTAAAAAATGAATAAAAAATGACGCATCCCAAGTAGCACAAAGACAAAGGATATCTATTTATATACGAAAAGGTATGTTAATTTCCGTCCAAATGATATATTTTTGGATTTGGATATCTTAAGAATGTCTAAAATATATCTAAATCCAAAAGATATCATTTGGACGGAAATTAACATACCTTTTCGTATACCAAAAAGATATCCTTTCTCTTTGTGCTACTTGGGATATTTGTAGAAAAATTTAACAATTTTGATTAGTAGAAACTATTACTATTAAAAAAATGATAAACCGTGAAAAAATAAATATTTCGAAATGAAAATCCTTCTTCAATTCTGCATTAAACGCCAATTTCCTTTTATCTACATTTTCAAGCATTTATCAATCTACTCAGCATCCTGCGTTGCTCTCTCTCTTTCTGATAACGTCTGTGAGATCTTCCTCGTTTATTATCAGTAAAATAATTTGTGGCGGGAGCCGCGAGGTGTCGTGAACAGCGCAGTCGCGAGTGTTTCTGTCGGCTCCGCGCGCGTCGACCGTGCATTCCAGTCTTTCCGCTGTCTCTTTCTCGTGAGCAACAGGTGATGCGTACGTAGAGTGTCACTCTAAGCCTATCGTTTCGCGTGTTTCCCCAGTGTTTTCGTATTTAAGCCTTGTGTTTTTCTAAGTGTAAACGAGCGTGAGTGAAGTGAGAGGTGACGTTATCCTTGTCCAGTTATTATCCGACGCGCCTTTGCATCCGTTTTTTAATGCAATTTCCTTTCCGGTTAAACGCGAACTATTATCCGGTGTATGTGTGTGTCTGGACCAATTTTTATCAAAGTTCGACCGGTGTTTGCAGGATTTTCATGAACTTACCGACAATAAGACAAGAAAACCTTCTTCAACAGACGAGGTACTTAAAACATTGCATTGCATCAATAGTATTTATTATATTCGTGATAAAACCAATGGTAATCATGAAATGTACGTAATAAAGTTAGTATAAGTCGTAAAGTTGGTATACGACTATCTCGTTGGGCTTTCCTCAACATCTGGGAGCACGATATTCGCGCTTTAACAGGGTTTGCACCTGTCTCACGTGAATTGCAGTATATACACGAGGTGCAACGTAGAAGATACAACGCCTTGTGTTTTTTTAAGTGTAAACGAGTGTAAGTGAAGTGAGAGGCGCTGTACTGTTGTCGAGTTATTCTTCGACGCTTCTTTGCATCTGATTTTTAATGCAATTTCCTTTTCGGTGAAACACGAATTACTATCCGGTGTGTTTGTGTGTTTGGATCAGCTTTTATCAAAGTTTGATCGGTGGTTTGCAGAATTTTCGTGAACTTACCGATTATAAGACGAGAAAACCTTCTTCAACGGACGAGGTACGAAAAAATATTACACTGCATCTTTATTATATTGTTGACACTGCGTATTTATGATATTTGTGATAATTCTAGTGGCAATCGTGAAATGTACGTAATAAATTTAGTATAAGTCGTAAAGTTGGTATATGACTATCGTTGGGCTTTCCCCAACATCCGGGAGCACGATTCTAGTGTTAATAGTCTTGCACCTGTCTCACGTGAATAGCAGTATATACACGAGGTGCAATTTAAGAGATACTACGCGTCGAGTGAATACTACGAACTTGCCCGAACGTTCATCGCAATGTGTTGTATTATTAGCAAGTGCATAAACCCCGCAAGAGATCGCGCAGATCACTGAACCATCGAAGGTCGCGAAAGTCTGCAAACGACGATTGCCGAGGACTTTCCATTCACGGATAATAACTTTTCCTAAGTGAAGCTTAGGGCTCTGCGAGAATAATTTGTATCCGCGACGTGTATATCGTGTATATTTTACATCGTTGTTTGCACGAGTAGAGAAAGTCGACTGGAGATTAAGACGAAAGGTGCAAAGGCTACGAGCAGTTATATATACTATGTAAGAATACTCTGTTGAATATCAACATTTTTTACCTTAAAGCCAAAGTAGGAAAGATTTTTCTTCATATAATTTTTAAGCTTTTTTGATTAAAAAAATTATTTAAAAAAAAATAGAAAAAAGAAATCAACCTACGAAGGACGACAGTTTTTATATTCAACAATGTATTTTTCAGATTTTTAAATTATGGCATTCGACATATCACTTTAAAAAAATTAGTATAGAAAATTAGCATAGAAAAAATAAAAAAAAATAAAATCTGGTGCATTTGAGGGTCTAAACAATCCTTCAAAAAATTACGAGCCAAATCGGAGATGAAGCGTCGAATCGGGATGGAATGCCCCATGTATTTTGCTATAAGCTTTTACATGTCTTTCGTATCTGCAACTCGTTTCGACAAACTTTTGTGTGTTGAAATTCCTGCAAGAGCAAAGATAATCCTGAGGATGCTGAAGGCCTTTTTCCATCAGCATCTAATTATGCGAGCTGTTGAGATATCAACCGGACTCTTGGCTTCTCGTGTGGCTCGTCTACGAAAGAATGAATCCTGAAAAGCATCGTAGTCAGCAGTCTCACGATCGAGTACGCGACGCATCTTCTTCTCTTGCATATATAGTTATATATTCCTATAGTTATAATATATACACGCACAAGTATGTTGCTATACATATTTCAGTGATGCTTGAAAAACGAGTGAGAGAGAGAGAGAGACTTCTGAGAACTGAGTCAGCATAAATCTGCGGCAAAGTTCTTCGTACGCAAGATCTCTGCTGAGTTTCTTACACAGCTTCACAAGCGACAAAGAAGTCGTTGACGCGGGAGTGGCCACTCATCTCTTCGTTGAGTCAATGGATTCGTTTTACGATGATTAGTCGATTATTGACTGAGTCAACGACTAGTGCTTGATCCGCATCAAAATGAGCATACACTAAAATAATTCCTCTTGCCACAAATTAAAACCTAATTACGGCAAAATAATTTCGCTTACCACAAACGAAAGTCTATTTGCAGCAAAATCATTACTCTTACCAAAAATAAAAGTCTATTTGTAGCAAAACAATTCCTCTTACCAAAAATAATAGTCTATTTTCGGCAAAATCATTCCTCTTATCACAAATACAAATCTAATTGCGCTTACCACAAACGGAAGTCTGTTTGCGTCAAAATGATTTCTCTCATCAAAAATAAGTCTATTCTTGGAAAAATAATTCCTCTTACTAAAAATAAAAGTCTATTTGTGTAAAAATAATCCTTCTTACCAAAAATAAAAGTCTATTTGCGGCAAAACGATTCCTCTTATCGCAAATTAAAATTTAATTGCGGCAAAATAATTGCGCTTACCGCAAACGAAAGTCTGTTTGTGGAAAAATAATTCCTTTTACCAAAAATAAAAGTCTATTAGTGGCAAAATAAATCCTCTTACCAAAAATAAAAGTCTATTTGTGGCAAAATCATTCCTCTTACCAAAAATAAAAGTCTATTTGCAGCAAAACAATTCCTTTTACCACAAATAATAGTCTATTTTCGGCAAAATGATTCCTCTTATCACAAATACAAATCTAATTGTGGCAAAATAATTGCGTTTACTACAAACGGAAGTCTATTTGCATCAAAATGATTTCTCTCATAAAAAATAAGTCTATTCTTGGCAAAATAATTTCTCTTACTAAAAATAAAAGTCTATTTGTGGAAAAATAATCCTTCTTACCAAAAATAAAAGTCTATTTGCGGCAAAATGATTCCTCTTATCGCAAATTAAAATCTAATTGCGGCAAAATAATTGCGCTTACCGCAAACGAAAGTCTATTTGTGACAAAATAATTCCTCTTACCAAAAATAAAAGTCTATTTGTGGCAAAATAATTCCTCTTACCAAAAATAAACGTCGATTCGTGGCAAAATAATTCCTCTTACCAAAAATAAAAGTCTATCTGCAGCAAAACAATCCCTCTTACCAAAAATAATAGTCTATTTTAGGCAAAATCATTCCTCTTATCACAAATACAAATCTAATTGCGGCAAAATAATTGCGCTTACCACAAACGGAAGTCTATTTGCGTCAAAATGATTTCTCTCAACAAAAATAAGTCTATTATTGGCAAGATAATTCCTCTTACTAAAAATAAAAGTCTATTTGCGGCAAAATGATTCCTCTTACCAAAAATAAAAGTCTGTTTGCGGCAAAATGATTCCTCTTACCGAAAATAAAAGTCTGGTTGCGGCAAAATGATTCCTCTTATCGCAAATTAAAATCTAATTGCGGCAAAATAATTGCACTTACCGCAAACGAAAGTCTATTTGTGGCAAAATAATTCCTCTTACCAAAAATAAAAGTCTATTTGCGGCAAAATAATTCCTCTTACCGAAAATAAAAGTCTGTTTGCGGCAAAATGATGGCTCTTACCGAAAATAAAAGTCTGCTTGCGGCAAAATGATTCCTCTTACCAAAAATAAAAGTCTATTTGCGGCAAAATAATTTCTCTTGTCATACTATCATTCAGTCGTTGCTGAGCCAGAGTTAAACGTTATATGTGTGTATCGAAGATTTCTATGATGGAGTTATGCAGTTCGTTTGGTCATGAGCGATGCCCGAGGGGCGGAGGAGGTAACAGAAGGCAGAAATGTACTCGCAAGTTCGTCGCGCGAGACGCGAAACCCGTTTAGCCAACGAGCTCTCTCGCGGTGCACAAGTTCGTGTGGGTGCCGGGTAAAAAATTCGTCGTATGCCCACGCCAGTTTTACGTATTTGGCGCGTACGAACGATCCGTCGTCGTTGACTTGGGATCGTGGGCACCCGGGTTCTCTTATAACTCGATCCTCTTATAATGCCTTTCTCGTTGTTCTTTCTTACGCGCACTTTTACAAACTATACGCGCGCGCCTTTGTCGACAAAACTATAGAGAATACGTTACACGTATTTTCTATAGTAAGATCTGAGTACGAGTGGAACTTATATCGCGTGAAAAATTCTAACTACATTATATTATCAATGCGTTTGCTTGTATAACAAGCCACTTCGGCTGTATCGATGAATGAGTGAACGAACGAGAGTCTAGCTTTGTGCTAACGACGATATACGCGCTGTAAGTCTTGTTAGGAAACGTCAGGATTTTTCTTTGTGTCGTTGACATGTCGTAACGCTTCTCGTGCGATTAATTTGCGCCTAGCTCGAATGCTACACTGTTAAAAATGTTTAAAAAATTAATACATACACTACTATTCAGAAATGAATTTTCCTGACGGCTTATATAATATGCCATATACTCAAACTAAAAATCTGTCGATGTACATCTCTTCATGCTGTAAATTGCGAGCATTTATCCTCTCGAACTAAGATATCAATAAGAGATTGTTTAATGATACTAATCTCGCGTTAATTACTAAGAGAAGTTAACTATATGTTTAAGAAAAGCCTTCGAAAATATTTTTATAACTTAGTAGGTAAGAAATGTAAGAATTTTAAGTTGTACGTGATAACTGAGTTATCCAATTTGTAATAGGTGTCAAAATACCTCAACAAATAAATATTCTATTCTATTCTATTCTATTCACTACTATTCAGATATGCCTGGATCTGCCCGCGACTCTACCATTCGCAGACAGATCCAGGCATATCTGAATAGCAGTGTATGTATTAGAAATTCTTTTGCAGATACGGTATATCAAATTTCATTTACTATTGTTGCGTATATAATATATTTATTGGGTTAAATACAATTAAATATACAAATATATATTGTAAAATTCCAATGATTATATTATAAACACAACTTTTATGAAGTATTTAGTATACCGTATATTAATTTCATAACCATTTTTTTTTGTACATTAATTAATATTTATATATTGAATGTAATATTAAGGAATATATGCTAAAATTGTTGAATCTATTTAGAAATTCTAAAGCCGAAAAGGCAAGAATGGCTATTGAATTAATAAATAAATTTAAAAAATGGTATATTAAATTTAATATACGATTATCCGCAAAGAATAATTTCCCATACTTCATATTAATTTTCATACAAAAATTTATAACAGTGCAGGGAAAAAAGACGGGAGTATGTATTTCACTGGCACCGCGCGAATATGCCTATTTTCTATTATTACAATGCTCTCCAAAACGGTCAAAGATATCTTAGCAAAATTTCGTACACAGGTTCTATATACCGATTCGTGTGTTTTTTTTCTCGATTGTATGTACTAGGTACGATTTCCGAAAGATCTAAGCATTTAAGGGGAGGGAGTCAGGTCAAAAAAATTGATTTTGGAAATTCAATATCATCCAAATCCTATTGCATATAAAAATGCCCAACGCACTATATTGTTGGTACTCGATAAAATGATTTTTTACTGTCGTCTGACTTGCATATGCTTTTCAATATTATCTTAAGCAAAGTTCTTAGGTTTTCCATTCTGTGCATGATTCAGATCAAACTACTAGGCAGATTAGAATGGTTGACGTCTCATTTTCTTCTTCATGAAAAGATACACCGGCTAAATGGAGCAAATATTAATAAAAAGTAATATTTTTTACGTGACATAATTATTAATAAATAAATTTTATGCTATTTTCTAAATCAGTGATTAACTTTGCTTTCAGAATGAAAAAAAATAGTTTGCTCCATTTAGCCGGTGTATCTTTTCATGAAGAAGAAAATGAGATGTGAACCATACCATTCTGCCTAGTAGTTTGATCTGAATCATGCGCAGAATGGAAAACTTAAGAACTTTGCTTAAGATAATATTGAAAAGTATAAGGTAAACGCCCCGGTACCCAACCATGTACCAGTCTCCAACCACTGACACAAATATTGACTGAAATTAAGAAATTATGAATATGAAATAAATAAATAACTAGTGCTACCATTTTTGCAATTCTTTATGTCTGCATAGGCCAATAATAAAAATAGTCATTAATTTTTTTGTTGACATTTTTTAAAGATATTGTGCACTGCAGACGCCGCTCAGAGGATCGGCGCATATCTTTTAGCCAGTTCGTTAAGATTTGGCGTAACGTTGTAAAGCTTATGACGCTGTTATTTTCACGATTTCCACAATAATTCGTGGCTTGTGGTATTCGCGAATAAATAGACTTTATAAATCTTCCATTAAAATTTGCGAAAAACCACTGCTAAGTCGTCAATTTCCATGGTTGGCTATTGGGGCGCATCCGCAGTATGCTGTACCGATATCCAACCGCGGCCTATTCCCGGCCAACACAAACTCAGCGAACATAACCTCTATGGCAAGTTGATGCCGGTTGCACGTCACGGTGAACCTTTTTATTAGTTATTATTTATCATAAATTATCCCAAACGTTGTGTAATTTAAGAAATAAAATGAAGTTTCAACGAATCGCATAGCCTCGTATCGGCGGGTGGTTGCGTATAGGGGCATGCTTGGTCGGGTATTTAGACATTACCTGAAATCGGTGGTCGGGTACTAGTCCATCGACTTTCTCAATTGTTTCCTAACTTTAACAAAAAACTATACCCCTGACATGAATTAATGGATTCTTTTCGAAAAGTAGAAAAGCTAAACTTTGCATTAGTTATGGTTACAATTATAGAAAGGTCATTTTAGTATAAGAAATATAACTTTACAGTTTCCTGTTCTCTAAGATGGCGGGCTATTGGGGCGTTTACCTTATGCAAGTCAGACGACGGTAAAAAATCCTTTCATCGAGTACCAACCATATAGTGCGTTGGGCATTTTTATATGCAATAGGATTTGGATGATATTAAATTTCCAAAATCAATTTTTTTAACCTATCGCCCTCCCCTTAAACAAAAAGCCTGTTTGAATATATCGAAATGTCACAAGATGGCCGCCATTGTTGCGTATTCAGTAACTCACTTCACAGCGCTTATGGTGAAGTATTAGAATTATTATCACTGCGTTTGCTTGTATAACAAGCCACTTCAGTTACATCGATGAATGAGTGAACGAACGAGTGTCCGGCTTTGTGCTAACGACGATATACGTGCTGCAAAAGTCTTGTTAGGAGACGTCAGGCTTTTTCTTTGTGTCTTTGACATACCGTAACGCTTCTCGCGGGATCGACGCGTAGCTCGGACGCTAACACACATTTTACTGGCTCGCGTTCGCTGCAGCAATTCAGTCGATGTGAAAAACCGTGACTCGTGACTCATGCACTGTATGACTATCGAAGCGTGACCGTTCTAACCAAGCTCTTATCGTAAATTTTGTATTTAAAAAAATTACTCTTTATCCTCGCCATTTCCTCTTCGTAATGACAAAGACGTGCGGAAAAGTGACGAATTCTTGTGGCATCACTGCGAACGAACGGTTTTAGTGAAGTTACAGGCGTAATCACGAAGCAGAATTGCAGATAGGATGCAAATAAAAAGGGAAACGATGACTACGGCCATTTGAAAACTCGTTGGACTGGTCTAAGGCGTAAATCATAGAGATATTATAGTGACGCGTGTGGGGCACTGCCGAGAGATTCTGAGCCATGGTATCCTGATCTCTATAAGCACCGACGTGTATTTTATACTCTTAATCCGTTGTTGGGTGTATGTGTGCGTGTTTCGGTATCACGGAGAGTCAATTAGCTCACCCGAGCCGAATAGGGGATTAAATATAACAGATTATTAATATCTCTCACTATCTGCTACATCTCCGCCGGTGCTTTTATCTGTGATACGCTTTAAGATGCGTCGCCGATTAAGCTACACGATGATTTAATGCGCTAGCACCGATTAATGGATACGATCACGATATCCGGTCACCAGATGGCCGTTGTAATTTTAATCGTCCCGATTGCGGGTTTTTTTACTTCCTCACGCGGAAGTCTCCGCTTTCTATCTTTCTCCAATCTTATCGGCCCGTTATAGTTTTTTGACGGAAAAAGGGACTGTATGTTTCGATGCAGGAAATCAGAGTGCTCGAGAGGATTTTTCTCTTTTGTTTACATTTATTTTCTACCTTTCTCTCACTGTTTGACGGTTTCTTTTTCGTTGTTGAGAGCACGAACAAATGCAAATTTTAATCGTCCCGCTTGTGTTTTCTTTTTGCTTAGCAATAGCGGAAGCTTTGTTTTTGTGCGAAATTTTTGTTTTCGCTTTTATTATCAGTACACTCAAAATGGTTTGAAACGTCAACAAAAGTTGTTTAGAAAAAATGTATGGATGGATGTATGGATTTCAAGAAGTGCTTTAACAATCTGGCTGAAATTTCGCAAACATGTAAAGCAGGTCGACGCCTTTGTTTGTGGTAATTAAAAAATTAAAAAATATGTTCAAATTTTATTGGACTTTGTAATTTTCGAAAAAAGTCTGTACGCCCTCTATCATCCGTAAATTTTTAGCTGTTGAGCTAAATATTTTTTTATGATTAAAGCTATATTAAATGTGGATCGTTATTGAATTTGGGATGAATCTGTAGAACAGTTCATTTTTTATGGAATTTTGAATTTTTCAAAAAATATTCTTTTTGCTGTAACTCAGGTCAAATTTCACCAAATCAACTGAAATTTTCTACAGATGAAAAATAACATTCAGCGCTGCTACCTACCAAATTTGGTTGTGATCGGTAAAGCGGTTTACCGTTTACAAATCGGTGAAACAACTTAATTCATTAGAATGCGAAAGCTATTTGAAATTAAAGTTACCACTAGTTCAAGTTAGAAACATGGCCAAATGTAGACTAGCAGGCTCTGGACTACCATGGACATTTAAGATTAAGGATATTCAGTACAAATTTAGTGGTAATGAGAATTGTATGGTGTGCGACTTACAGGAAATAGAAACGATCGAACATTTCCTGACCAAATGTTCCTTATATAAACCGATCAGAGAACATTATTTTAAGGATGTGCAAATGGCACAAATACTTGATGTACAAACTGAGGCCCATGTGAAAAATTTATATTATTTTGTTGTAGAAGCTTGTAAACTTCGTTCCTTCGCCTTAGTAGAATAAGAATGTATGGACTAAACACCTAATATACTAAAGAGATTATCTCAATTAAGGAAAATACATATAGGTTACGGTTAAGCTCTGACTTAACAATTTGTAAAAGGTTTTATAGCCTAAGCACAAATAAAATTACTACTACTACTTACTACGGTAAAGCGGTTTAGATTTTACGTAATTTTGAATTTTTCATGAACTATATAGGTAACGAAAAATAAAAAACCCAAAGTAGAGCTTTGCAACATTTTACATTTTTTAAAACTTCCTGACCGTCTCCCGAACGCGGAAGTCTCCGCTTTCAATCTTTCTCCAATCTTATCGGCCTGTTATATTTTTTTGACGGAAAAAGGGACTGTATGTTTCGATGCAGGAAATCAGAGTGCTCGAGAGGATTTTTCTCTTTTGGTTACATTTATTTTCTATCTTTCTCTCACTATCCGCTGGGCGTCTCGTAAACGTCGGGACAGAGTCAACAGCGAGTCCGAGAAGCGGCTGTCTGACGGTTTCTAGCGTTCGTTGAGCGCACGAGCAAACGCACTGCTGGGATAAGATAAATCTTATCTGTCTTCTACCTGCGAGCCTCTGGACTTACACGCACCGTGGCTGCGTTTACTACTACTGCGGGCAACACTAGAGTCCAGGCAATGACCCCCTTTATCGCAGTCGGGCTGCGACCGCCTCTGGACTTGTAACAGATAGTTAAGTACACTCGAATATGGCTTTTCACTATATATGAGAGAGAACCTGAAGGCAGCCTTCTTATCTGTCTAACAAAGCTGCTCCTGTTCGGATAATATAGAAGAACCTACGTAGTGTATACTAGTGGGAAAAAGCTACATGATCGTCAAATTTTATTACTTCGTATGATCAATGAGCAGTTCGTTACAAACGCCTTTGAATTACGATATTTATCACGTGATTCTATTGGTTACATTCGATTTGAGAAATCGTTGCAAAAATTATTAAATTATTATTTTTTTTTCCAAAATTTAGAGCTAAATCACAAAAAAATTCTAATCTTGTGGAATAAATCTATGTTATCGCAATTATATTATTGGAATATATCAATATTATTGCAATAATATTGCAATAATATCAATATTTGAAAAAAGTCATAGGATTTGACACCTGAGATTATGAGAATTGAAAAAAAAAATGATTTTGTAACTGAAGCGAAACGAAAGATTAAACGATTCTGGTATGACGTTAGAGAAAGAGGGAAAGCAGTTCTGATAGAGGAAAATTGTGCGGTATCATAAAACGATAAACGGCAGTACTAAAAGTAAGTGGCTATTTGAGTATATTGCACGGCATCTCCGACGTTAGCGCTAGGATTGCTACCATCGAGGACGACGCGCCGTTGCCAGATTCAGCGCGACGTGTTCATACGAGACACTAGATTTTCCTGACCTGTCGAGACGCGTTAGCCCCTCTCCACTTACATGAGCTTTTGTGTGGCAGTTTTGCCGTTTAACACGTTCGCGTTAAGACTCGCTTATAATACTGCTGTAGATCCTCATAGAAATCGGACGTCGAGGCACTCGCTTTCGGGTAGGTAAGTGAGAATTGCTCGTGCATTTCGGTCGCTATACCATTGCACGTTGGATCGTCGTTCTCGTTGATAGCGTAAGAACGTTAAACGCTCTCGGATGTCCGCTCTGCGAGCAGTAAACTGCCACTGTTCGCTACTGAACATTATTCTTATCGGAAACGACGAGCTTTTTGTCACGAACTGTTATCGTTTAGTAAAATCCCCTTCTTTTGACTTTCGTCGTTTCGAAAAGTTTACGAATATATGCATAATGTTACAAAATAATTACGGTAAACTATGCAGATATGATTTTTTTTTAAAATGAGATACTATTTTTTTTCTATGTGTTCGCATAATAGTTTTTTTTATTTTCTGATATTACACAAAGTTTTGAAAAAATTTATACGGATTAAGAAAAATTGTCATTTTCATTTGGAAATAAGTTAGATGTCGTGTGATTTGTTGAAAAATCTTATTTCATCTTTAATTACCTAATAAGATTTAGGAATTAATAATATAATAAATAAAATTGTTTATTATGCAAAATAAATTGTTACAGTTCTTTCCAAAAGCTTGATTTTTTTTCTTCAGGTTTCTATCTACTGGAGGGGAATTTGAAATTCTCTTTGAATCTCACATTTGGCTTTAATTACCTTAAATAGAAAATAAAAACTCTTCTTTATAAATCCCGAAAATGCAGTCGATTAAAATAACATCATGAATTTAATACATAAATTATATATTTTCGTATAATATATAAATAGCCATTTGGCTGCACACAGTTTCGATACATCTGCGGATAAATATATATACCTGCTAATTGTTGGGGTGGGAGTCAAAATAGCGAATGACCAAAATAGCGAATGGCTAAAATAGCGAATTTCAAAATAAGGAAAGTCTAAATATAGGATGGGCATCATTATGAAATTCGCTATTTTAGCCATTCGCTATTTTGATTGCATTTTAATAAGATGAGGATCAAAATAGGGAATTATCAAAATAGCGCATGACTGAAATAGCGAATTTTATAATGATCATAATGATCCATTCTGGATTCAGACGTTATCGATACATCTGCGGATAAATATATATACCTGCCAATTGTTGGGGTGGGAGTCAAAATATCGAATGACCAAAATAGCGAATGGCTAAAATAGCGAATTTCGAAATAAGGAAAGTCTAAATATAGAATAGGCATCATTATGAAATTCGCTATTTTAGCCATTCGCTATTTTGATTGCATTTTAATAAGATAAGGATCAAAATAGCGAATTATCAAAGTAGCGAATGACTGAAATAGCGAATTTCATAATAATCATAATGATCCATTCTAGATTCAGACGTTATCGATACATCTGCGGATAAATATATATACCTGTCAATTGTTGGGGTGGGAATCAAAATAGCGAATGATCAAAATAGCAAATGGCTAAAATAGCGAATTTCAAAATAAGGAAAGTCTAAATATAGAATAGGCATCATTATGAAATTCGCTATTTTAGCCATTCGCTATTTTGATTGCATTTTAATAAGATGAGGATCAAAATAGAGAATGACTGAAATAGCGAATTTTATAATGATCATAATGATCCATTCTGGATTCAGACGTTATCTATCGATACATCTGCGGATAAATATATATATCTGTCAATTGTTGGGGTGGGAGTCAAAATATCGAATGACCAAAATAGCGAATTTCAAAATAAGGAAAGTCTAAATATAGAATAGGCATCATTATGAAATTCGCTATTTTAGCCATTCGCTATTTTAATTGCATTTTAATAAGATGAGGATCAAAATAGGGAATTATCAAAATAGCGAATGATTGAAATAGCGATTTTCATAATGATCATAATGATCCATTCTAGATTCAGACGTTCCTTATTTTGAAATTCACTATTTTGACCCCCACCGAATTGTTGATTACCGAAAAATGCAGCAAGAAGCAAAGTGTGTGTGGCTCGCGAAAAATGAAGGGTGAAAGTGCGATAGCAGTTCAACAGCAGCAGCAGCGATTCCGTCTCGCTCGAGTCTGTCTGTTTCGTGTGTACGTGTGTGAGTTCTCGTCGACGGTGAACTCGCAGCAGCAGCAGCAGCAGCACCGACATCGGAGGGTCTCTGCTCCGCACGCGCCTATGGTGGTCCACCACGCGCCTAAAATCGATTCGGGCGAGAGACACAGACAGACAGGAGCAGTGGCAGTAGCAGCAGGGCATGGACCTTCTATCCATCTATACAACTACGACTCTATACCACAATACTACAGTGGCTTCGTCGTAACTCTTAACGTTAACGCTCTGTGACGCTCGCAACTCGGAATATTTATTTGTATGCGTCGAACAAAAGAGAGAAAGAAACAAAAAAAAAACAAACTCGCATCTCTTTTTCACACTGGCGTGTCGAGTTCCTGCATTTTCATGAACTGGACGAATAGGAGAGCTGAATACAAACGGAAATGAGGGTTCGATGCACTGTTCGCGTATATAGGGAATTAAATATAATAGATTATTAATATCTTTCAGTATCTGCTACATCAATGAATTTTAAAGAGGCTTTTGCAATTCACACTCGACAAATGGACACTAGAAAATTTTATATGTCAATGTACAATTTACACGGCAATCCGGAAACATTTCGTCGGAGAGTTAATCTACCCAAACGTATTAACAATAAGTGATAGCACGGAAACGCCAGATTTTTTCTTGTATGTTCAAGCAGCGTGCAAACTAAGAGCATTCGTGTCGAAGGAATAGAAATAATATAAAAAGCAAAGTAAGTATATGTTGTTACCGGAAAATATTTCCTCGACGTCGAAAACTCCAGTTGACTCCTTGAGCACTTTGCGAAGATTAAATTGACAAAATTAGAGCCGAGTCCGAATTCTCGTCGTCTATCACACCCATATTACTTGCGACGGTGTATATCTTTGTCTAACGTAACGAGTTTCCGAGAAAAGAAACTGAGAGAACGACGTTATATTCCATCCATACGCGAGACAAAGACAGCCATATATCGACTCGTAACGATCAACGAGATCTAACGGCTAGAGGTGCGACGCGCGCAATAAGCGAGCGATTAAATCGATCGCGAACGAACGCGATTACTCGTCTGCCGATAGCGCCCGAAGACAGTCAGTCCTCGAGGAGTCGAATATTGTCAAACGTATTATAATTGTTAAACCAGGAAGTTAAACCGCAATATTGTATGCTGTCGAATTGTGGAGTAAGCTGTACGGATTATTAAGGTAGTATGAGCGGAGTACCTAGTCAATAGAAAGTCCATATTTTTTATTATGGGGAAAAAGCGAAGTATCACACATTTCGCTATTTTAAAAATCACAATATAAAGAGAGAAAAAATATGAAGTGTGTGTGATGATAAGGTGTGTATATTTATAAAACGGTAGTAGTTTAAATAAGAGTGTTATTTGACTCAGATTGTCCAGCCGGCTGCCATTTGGCCTATCAAGGAACGCGTGGCTACGCTATAGTCAACTGTTTTCCGGCATTTTGATGCCGGTTTGCGAAAACTCGTCAATTTAATCGATGATATCTATTCGAAATATTCGGTAACATATATTTTTTAAGGGACGTACGTGTTCGTAGCAGTTTTCTCGGTATTTCGAGCTTTTATTTACGGAGGTGTCTGAATTTGAAGAATTGTTATTTCGGTCTCCAAGTGTTATCAGGGCAATTTCCGTATATAACATGTACTAAATTTCCCAATTTTGCACATTAACTATTATTGTAAATGGTCGGTAAAATGGTTTGAAATTTTACAGACAGCATCCTCTGAACCTATTCTAGAGCATATTAAAAAATCACTTTTCTCTCTGATCGTGAGGTTTGTGCTCATACTACCTTAAGACAAACTGTCAAGGAATCGAATTATATATTGTCAAATTACGTAAGTAAAACTTTAATATACTTATATATTGCTTGTCTATTTCTCAGCTTCTTATTGAACTTGCAAATTTATTCCTACTTGGGTCCCCCAATCGAACCCCCTTGCGTTGTCTCATAGTCGAATATTTCTAGAACTAGCAGAGCAGAATTAAGATTTATCGTGAGTATTTTGTTAGTTTTGTAAAAACTAACTGGCGCCCATAAATACAGTCAATAGTAAAATATTTCGTCAAACAGAGCCCTGGCAACTATTGACCCAGGCCGCGCTAGGTGAAGACTTCTTTAAAATAATAATAATTTTCTTTGGTCAAAAAGGGAGTTGGTCTCAATGTAAGTAGTTTTAAGAATAGCCTTAGAGAAAATGTACGCATTCAAAGTTATAATACGTTGAACTGATGTACACGAAATAAATATACAATACTCGAACGAATGCTAAATTTTAAAAAGTGGTCCTACAATTTCTGGTAGTTCAATCAAATGTTTTGAGGCTTTACTCACGTAGCAACATTAATTCTTAATAGACAAAAACATTCACAGCTATGACTTGAAAAGTAAATCGATTGATATCTGCAAATGTCTGATGTTCTGTTTTTTTTTTAATTGAGTTTTTTAAAAGCGTGCCATGCTTTGACACTCGCAACTCGGAATATTTATTTTTATGCGTCGAACAAAAGAGACAAGAAAAAAAAACAACCTCGCGCCACTGTTTTCGTCTTTTTTTACACCGCTCTGTCGAGTTCCTGCATTTTCATGGACTGGACGAAAAGGAGAGTTGAATACAAACGGAAATGCGGGTTCGACGCACTGTTCGCGTATAGTCTCGTACCTCTCGGACAGTGGAAAGCTTGAGAACAGCGAGAAGCCAATAGCCAATGTCTTCTCGTCTCGTTTGACGAAGGGCGTTAAACATTCTCGACTTTACGATGACAATAAAAAATGCTTTAACGTACGCCCTTATTCATCGGTGTATGAGGCATTCCACGGTATTTCAGCCACCCAAATATTCGAATTTAAGAAATAACTTCGAAAATAAGTAAGATTCAAATATTAAGTTAACAAATTTTTTAAAAATGTCAGGCCCCTAGAATTTTTAGTCTTCGAAAAATATGGAAATGTCGATTTTACACTCTTTTTGTGATATCTCGACGATGTAAACAAATTCTAGAACGAAATTTTTTTTCATTCTCTTTCAGAAAAAAATAGAAAAGATTCTTTACAGTTGTTAGAAAGCGTTTTTTTCGTATTTCAAACTATTTTAATGCTGGTGTATAAGAGAGACCATAAACATTTCGGATCGTAATTTTTTGGTATATTTGTAAGATTAAAACTGAATTTTCGGTCAAAGGGGTCTATATAAAAGACCTTTCAGAAAAATTAATTAAAAATAACGTTTTTCAATTTTTTAAAAATAAAATGATAAATTTTTCAGAATCTTGTAGTTTCCAGTAGTTCGTTAATTAATTTTTTTTTAGTATGTCCATGTTTGTTTTTTTTAAATATTCGATTAATTTCTGTTACGTTTTCCCATTCTTGATTGATGATTTTTTTCTTCTAAGAAAAGAAAAATCCTCGTGACTCTCGGACAGTGGAAAATTTAAGAACATAGAGAAGCCAATAGCGAAAGTCATCTCGTCACGTTTGGTGAAGGGCGTTAAATATTCTCGACTTTACGATGACAATAAAATGCTTTAACGTACATATCCCTTAACGGAGGGCATAACGCATCGATGTATACTCATGCGCCTTTGGTCGAGTGACGTTCGATGTGTGTGGGTATAGCAAAAGGGATAACAAAGGTTTCTCGTGCATCAGCAACGCGAAAGGAGAGCGAGCAGCAGTTTAAGTGCTCTGTGTATATGCCTGGCCGCTTGAATAACACGGAATGTACATGCAGTGGAGATAAAGTGAGACGAGAGGACGCTAGAAGGTCGACGAGTTCGCTTCACTATTGAGTTCTTCTTCTTCTGCCTTTGTCTTTCTCTCTTTCGCGCTTTGCTGTTTTGACGGGGCTGAATTTTCGGAGGGTCCCAACACCGCAGGGTCTCCTTTAACGCTCGCTTAATTTTACGGTCAGCCGTAATAGTTTCGCGGGCAAATTATTATTACGGAAAGCTCGAGACTCTCTCCTTTTTCAACATGCAGCAAGCAAGCAAAGGCGTCTCGTCGACACAAGCCGGTACTGAGGCTGCCAACGATTGTTGGAGCAGGAGAATGAGGTAGCCGCAGTTCGAAAATTATCCCTGACTCTGTGTTCGCCCGCACTGCTAAAGTCTCTGCGCGATGAGCGGTGAGGCCGCGGGGGTGTCTTTTATGGCAGTTAGGTTTATTAGCTGCCGTTTCGCACAGTGAACTCGCTGGTAAAGTCGGAACTCGTCGGGGACTTTCGAGACTCTGCTTCCCTCTCGCTCTTTCTATTTTGGCTTCACGCCTCTTCTGTTCTCTATGGCTTCTAATTATTGCACACAGTTCGTGTATAGTAATTGGCATCTTCAATTAATTTTTTTATTCAAACATTTTTTACACGTTTAGGTAGAATATATATATATAGATTTTTTTAGGAAAGTTTCAGTAATTTTTGTCATCAATGGCGATAAGATTAGAGAGAATATTTTTAGCTGGAGACGACTTTTTTTAAACTTCTTTTTCTTCTATATTGTACAAAGTCTATTTTTAAGTGAGCAGAATCTTTACTTTATTTCAGTCTACACTTTATGTATTTATTTATATTTTTTTTTGCATAGATAGCAACTTGGGTGTTTCGGCAGTTAATTTTTTTATTCAAACATTTTTTACATGTTTAGGTAGAATATATATATTTTTTTTAGAAAACTTTCAAGTATGACTTCTGTCGTCAATGGCGATAAGATTCGATAGAATATTTTCAGCTGGAAACACTATTTTTTTTTTACTTTCTTTTCTTTTATATAAACTTTATGTATTTATTTTTTTATTTTTTGCATAGATAACAACTTAGATTTTCTGATTATTTAGATTTCTTACATCGTTTAGGTGAAACACTTAGTTTTCTTGATGGATTTGCAAGCCTAATTTTTGCCAACTATATGTCAAAGAGATTAGATTGCACATTTTCAGTTAGGCTGACCACTTTTATAGAGATTACGATAAATCGCTCTTCTGGTTAGGCTCTGAGTGATTCACGGTCGTCTAACTCGGCGACTGGAATTCTAGCGATGTTAATTTCACGCGGAATCCCGGAATCCGTCGGAGCTCCCCACTCAACAGGGGTCGATCCGTCTACGTATATTCGAAAGTCAGCGGGACTCCTCGAATATATATCGACGTGACGCGGTTATTGCTTCGCTTTGCAGACATCATGAACGGACATCCGAACGGCGAGAATTCGCCGGCTACATTCCTCTTTGCAATATAAAAAGACAAATTTGGCGAGGGGTTGTATTACGATCGTAATACGCACTTGCAATTCTTAACTCTCATGGAAAAAAAACTTTATATTTAATGATATATTATTTATATATCTGACATGTACCGAAAAAATATGAATTGCTTCTATTTTAAAAAAAAGAACTTAAACAGCAATTATTGCATTATTTTATAATCTTGAACAATAGAATGCTTCACAAAAAAAAAATCATAATCTAGATTATATCTATCCAACAATAAATGAACTTGCATAGTTAATAAATGATATTTTCTTCCATCCTCAAATCGTCCAGTATTATAAATAATTGAAAAAGAAAAAACAATTTCAACTAAACAGACATTAAAAATATTATTGTGCGTATGTAATTTTTATTAAGTCAATATTTTTAAAGCCTGAAGTTTATTACCTTACGCGCACAAAATAGCAAATGTTTATTTCGCCAAAATTCCTTATACGATTATATCCATTTTTTAAATAAGAATTTACTACAATACGAATTACAGATCTACCAAATATTAGAGATCTACAATTGCTTCCTCATAGAGGAAGCTTTGTTTTCATGAAGAATTTTTTTTTCGAGATTTTCATGTCAGTACACTCAAAATGGGCCAAAACGTCGAGAAAAGTGATTTAGAAAAAATGTCTGTGTGTGTGTGTGTGTGTGTGTGTGTGCGTGCGCGTGTGTGTGTGTGTGTGTGTGTGTGTGTGTGTGTGTGTGTGTGTGTGTGTGTGTGTGTGTGTGTGTGTGTGTGTGTGCGTGCGTGCGTGCGTGCGTGCGTGCGTGCGTGCGTGCGTGTGTGTGTGCGTGCGTGCGTGCGTGCGTGCGTGCGTGCGTGCGTGCGTGCGTGCGTGCGTGTGTGCGTGTGTGTGTGTGTGTGTGTGTGTGTGTGTGTGTGTGTGTGTGTGTGTGCGTGTGTGCGTGGGTGCGTGGGTGCGTGTGTGTGTGTGTGTGTGTGTGTGTGTGTGTGTGTGTGTGTGTGTGTGTGTGTGTGTGTGTGTGTGTGTGTGTGTGTGTGTGTGTGTGTGTGTGTGTGTGTGTGTGTGTGTGTGTGTGTGTGTGTGCGTGCGTGTGTGTGCGTGTGTTATACGATCGAAAAATGTAAACCTTTATAACTCGGGAATGCCTTGACATATCAAGCTAAAATTTGGACCATAGATAGAGGGATCAAGCCTCATCCTTCATACAGATGTTTGTTAAAATCTACTTTGTCGTTAAATTATTACGCGTTTTTTAATTTTTTGAAAAATGTCTGTTTACGTGATAACTCTTTCAATTTTCGAGATATCGATTTTAAAATTGGTATGAATGTGAGCTTTCATACGCCGGTGATCGCTATTGAATTTGGTTAAGATCGGTTAAACCGTTAAAATTTTATGATGTTTTGAATTTTTCAAAAAAATTGACATTATCGCTGTATTGTAACTTTTGCAAAACGTAAGATAGCGAGCTCAAATTTTCTATATAAATGAAACAATATTCAGCCATTATATATGTATAATTTAGTGACGAACGGTATGAAATTTTTGATTTTATGGAATGTTGAATTATTTTTAAAAATATACATTATCACATTCACTTTCAGAAACGCTCTAATAATCAAGAAATAACGTAATAACGAAATAGAAAAAGCGTATCCACAACATGTACATTTATCTAATTAAAACAAGGATGCAAAGTAGAACCTTGCACATTGCTTCCTCATTATTTGTCGCGTTTTACAAAGCTTCCTCTATGAGGAAGCCAAAAATTGAATAACATACTTCGTCATAGAGGTAGCTTTGTAAAACGCGAACAATAATGAGGAAGCAATGTGCAAGGTTCTACTTTGCTTCCTTTTTTTTCTTCTCTAATATGAATTAATTAATTTTTCAGTTTTCGTTCAATTACATATTCTCAATTATTTTTAAACAATAAGGTAAAAACATTTAATTATATAGATGTAAACATTCGAAAATATTGACATAATTCAAACGAAAAATAAAATAGGTAAACGACTGCTGCTTCCAACGCAGTGGCTTTTTTGAATAATTGAAAGAGCACTCGGAAAGTCTGGCATATACGACTACTCAAGAGCTTATGTCGCCTAAGAACCGGCGGCAAAGGAGACCATTATCCCGGTGTGTGTTTGGCGCTTCTGTTGCACTCGACGTGACTATCGGTTGTCCTCCGTGTTACAACAGTGGCTTCTGAGTACTCAGCTCGATGGTGCTTGCGAACCTGTTTTTAGGGTTTCGGCGTCGTTGCCCGTAGAGTATAACGCGACTATAATGTCATACGTGCACAGGAATGCAATACACGAGATGTGCGATGCGCCGATGGCTCTACGTTATAACTTCGCGCGAGCAAATGACCCGAGTAGTTACCGCGGCGATCTCACTCTCGCGACAAAGTTTCAACGGCGCTGCCGAGGGACGGGAAAAGCACGAAGCGCTTTCGATAGACCAAAAGTTTGAAACTCGAAGCGACGCGCTGTCGGTCGGGGCACTTATGCAAATGGACTGAAGCGAAGAGCCAGGCCGGTTTACAGGGGGCGTATCTCCCCTCCGAGCAGTATGCGGCTGTGTACGATAGAGGTTAGGTGTAAGTGACGGCCAGGGAAACCGGAAGCATCGCTGAAGTTACGACGAACGTGGAGAGAGGTCTCTATCTCTCTTCTCTTTGCTGCTGCTGCTGTGTTGTTTCACCAATGCTAACGCTAAAACCCTCTGCTCTCTTGCTATCCTGCTCTGCATCTACTCACTGCATTGTCACGGGGTTAGGGACAAGTTTCTTGAGTGGAGACATCGTCGCTTAGGCGACAAGAGGCTCAGGTGCTACACAACAGTGAATAATAAGGAATATATACTCGAGTCAGTCGTTGGATTTACCCAAGGGTAAAAGTGTTCCAACGAATACGTGGAAACTTGAAAATGTTTGTAAAAAAAAAAGTTGCGAAGTTTACGAAGACGTATGCTGACCAAATTTGGCTAGCAAGGTGCAAAATGAGGAACCAATGTGCAAGGTCCGAATTTGCAATGTTTTTTTTTAAAGATTCTAATTCTAATAACTCAGTCGTTTTTTAAATCAAATTTCGAATTTTTTCTAAACCACTTTTCTGAATGTTTTAGATCATCTTAATAAATCTGGTATGAAAATCTCAAAAAAATTGGTTAAAGCCCAATTTTATGTAAAATTGTTTACAATGTCTGATACCGAAAATATAACTAAACTTTATGCTCATTGCAGAGACGATAATTAGATACGATTGTTATGAATAATCTTGATTGTGAACATTTCTGAATCGCACAGCTTGCGAAATCTAAGCGGTCGAGGTGAACTTGAGCGAAATTTATATTTTTCAGTGCCAAAGAAGTTTGTCCGAATGGAAAAGTAGAAGACTCATTGATTGATTCCTTATTATTAATATAATTATAGTTATATTATTAATTATAATTATATAATTAGGATAATTTTTTATTTTTCTAATAAGAATTTTCCTATTCCTAATCGCATCCTCTGTTTATTTGTTAATTACGGTAAGTAACCATTTATTCTTTTATTCTTAAAAGAATCTCCGTTTAATTATACATTTCATAAAGGATCGTCTGCGTATTCAGGGCTGTGGAAGCAGAAAATTTAATTATTAACTACGCACGTTCATTTATTATTGGATACATATAATGTATATTATGTTTTTTTTTTGGTGAAGCATATCTATTTATTTGTCAAGTGGTTGCAATATTATAAAATAATGCAGGATTTGCTGTCTCGAGTTGTTGCTAGTTTAGTTTTCTTCCGGTTTGCAACTACTGGGATTTTTTTTTAAGAAACGCATTCATTGACATGTTGATTGCTGAATTACCCTTCAGATTTCATAACATCTCGTTTAGCATAGGCACATTTTAGATATTTTCCAGCTACTTCGCACGGGTCGTCCGATACTTCCGCTGTAATTAAACAAATTGATTATTATTCGAGCGGTTCTCAAAAATATCGATTTACTATAAATTAAAAAGCAAATGCAATTCGGTTCGAATTTCTGTAAACAAAAAGATAAGAAAAAAATATCCAAGTATTACATGAAAAAAAAAAAAAAAAAAATTAATTTTCTTTTAACTGACATCTGAAAAAATTAAGGAACATTCTTACCCTCTTCTTTGCAGTCCGTCATTATTTGAACCATTTTTTTGATCATGTCTTCGTTCGGTTTTTCAGCTGATCGTAACAAGCTCTCCATCTTCTCGATATCAAACTTGACATCGTTCATCTGTATAAGGTTATTTTTATTGTCTCTTTTAAAATATTTCATTGCTTCAGTAAGTATAATTCACTTTTCTACTATGCAACACTCACCAAACCAGCCTTATTAATCATACAAGCTTGGAAACATTGGACGTCACGATTATCTACACCCTCTTCATTAGCCGCGAGTTCCAGAATTTCTGAATATTATAAATAACTTAATTAACAATAAATTCATAGTAAACTTTACTTTGTGGGGCAATTGTGAACGTTTACCGTCGCTAGGGTTCATTGATTCTTGGCATTCTGCAAAGCCTCGCTTCAGCTCTTTTGCCAGAGGACATTCTTCGTCCGCCTAGAAATAAATTAAGCAATCAAACAAAATCAAAAAGCTTCTAAAGCAAGTCACTTAATTTTTTTTTAGTTGCAACGCCATATTTATTCGCCGATTCAGTAATTCCTAATTTCTTTTCCATTCAAATCCCAGTCAAATAATTTAACCTAGAATAATGAATACCAAATAAATAAAAATAATGAAAAAAGCTGACGATTGAAATTGTCACGTTGATTCCCCGTTAATTTCTATAGCTTTCCTGAAAATTCTGTTTCTCTTATTTTTTATTATTATGTTTGGCATCCCCGTAAGAATAAAGAATCCACGTTCCAGTATAAAAAATCCAGGTTTATACTATAACATTGAGTCTCGTAACAGGAAATCAGTGTGTGGATTTCTTGTTTTTGGGCACAGATTGAAGGATTTTGGTGTAGCAAGTAAAAAAAATTAACATTTGTTCAAAATAAAAGAAAATTCAATTAAATTTTTTTTTTAATTGCAGAAAATTTCAAAATAAAAAAAAATTACAATTTCAAAAAAATTCATAATTTTGGAAACTACAATTTGTTTTAAAATCAAATTGGCCATAGAATTTCGAGCGAATGGCGTCAAGTTCAAATATCTTTAAAGATGTGAAAGTAAGAGCGTGATGTGATTTTATAAAAAATTCACTTTGACATCTTGAAAATTGCGTACGTCATCGTGGTAACAAGAATCCGAACATACACACACACATGCACACATACACATATACAGACATTATATACAAATCATTTTTCTCGACGTTTTAGAGCCTTTTGAGTATCCTGAGATGAAAATCTGGAAAAAAATTTTTACGGGGAAGCAAAAGAAAAAATAATAAAATTACAAAAATTGTTTTGCATAAATGATGCAGTTAAAACAGTTTAAATAAGTTTCATCTACAAATTAGAGGTGAATCTATATATGTCACCGATCATTATCGTCCGTAAAAATCCAATATTTTTTTTTCACAATCCTCTACTGTTTAAAAGCGGATTTACGATAATTAATATCACAGGTACTCACAGCCACGTAGGCGAAGAAAAGACCGAGTAAAATCACAGCAGTTTTCATGATCCCGTGAAAATTATTTTAATTCCTCGTCAACCAAGTAAAATAAACCAAATGGTCGCTGGTAAAGTTTCGTCGTTCACTATTTCACAGACTGATTCATAAACCGCTCCCGCTTCTCATATTTATATTTGCGGGCTCTCGTGCTTCAGGACAATGGGATTTAAAGCGAATCCCTGAAACTCTTCACTGCACGACAGGAAACGCTGCGCTTCGATAATTGCGCGAGATATCTACGCGGGACGCGTTACATCAGCGAATATTTACCTGTTACGAGGAAACAGGGCTAGTACTATATGTAAAAAAAAAAAATCCAGATGCCACGCCACAATCGTCTCGTATTTTATTTCAAATACAATTCCTCTTTTTTTCATTGTTCAAATTTATAGGTTATATCAAGTAGAATAAAAATGATGAAATCATTTTTTTTGAAAATGTTTCTCGTACTGACCTCAGGTTCTAATAACGTATTCACTATTTTTATGGGCTCTTAACGGTAATAGCAGCAGTCTGGAAAATAACGGGTCTCACGGTAGAACGAAATAAAATAATGCGGAGCTTTTTCGTGGTCGACGACGTCCATGATTTAACGCTGCGGGCCGTGTCGGAATTCGAACAATGTTAATTTCGAGCGGAATTCAGGAATTCGTAGGTTGCGTGCAATGAGAATGGAGCTCAGAGGGTCCAACGGGCAAGCGCGTGGACAACCGGAAGTGGGCACACGTGCTAATTGCAAATTCGGTTTTCCGTTGCAACATCGACAGAGTTATACTACTGCAAAACATACTTTAAGTTTATCGTAAGGCACGATCGATAACGACTGTGCATTGTCACCACCCACAGACAATACCGGTCAAATAACTGAAAAAAACACCTATTTTAATCATAGTAAGTAATTAGTGAATGATTAAGTTTCCACGCGAAATAACAGATAGCGTTGATTAAAATCTTCGGGAAGTAGTTATTATTATGCAATGATGATAAGGAAAACATGACACGGGGAGAACTGATTCCTGGATTGCCCTGTTCACTATTTTGTTCCAATAATTGCACCGCCGGAGACTGTCATCATATAATAATATGTTTGCGAGTATGTATGAAACAGTGACAAGAATCAGGTTCGATTATTTATATAGCCCAACACATTGGCTGGTGACCCTTTAAATAGTAACGCACTGCAAGCGAAAACGTTATTTTTAATTCCTCGCAAAGCATGAAGCTTGTTCCTTTCCTTTATTCTTCATTCGGTAGTCAACGAAGCCACCTTTTGGCGCTGTAGTCGCGACAGCGTTTGGAGAGGGGGTAGTACACTGACGCCACCGCCTGGCGCTGTTGTCGCGGCAGCGATAGGAGTGGGGGTCAAACACTGACGCTATCGTTTGGTGCTGTAGTCGCGGCAGCGACAGGCGCGGGGGTCGGATACCGACGTTGTCATTTGGCGCTGTAGTCGCGGCAGCGATAGGCGTGGGGGTGGTACACCGACGCTATCGCTTGGCGCTGTAGTCGCGGCAGCGATAAGAGTGGGGGTAGTAGACCAACGCTACGGTGTGGCGCTGTAGTCGCAGCAGCGTTTGGAGAGGGGGTAGTACACTGACGCCACCGCCTGGCGCTGTACTCGCGGTAGCCGAATACCGATGCTATCGTTTGGCGCTGTAGTCGCGGCAACGATAGGAGTTGGGGTAGTACACCGACGCTACGGTGTGGCGCTGTAGTCGAGGCAGCGTTTGGAGAGGGGGTAGTACACTGACGCCACCGCTTAGCGCTGTAGTCACGGCAGCCGAACACCGATGCTATCGTTTGACACTGTATTCGCGTCAGCGATAGGCGTGGGGGTCGGTAACCGACGCTATCGTTTGGCGCTGTAGTCGCGGCAACGATAGGGGTGGGGTGGTACACCGACTACCCTCGCTATCGCTATCGTTTGGCGCTGTAGTCGCGGCAGCGATAGGAGTGGGGGTAGTACACTGACTACACTGACGCCAACGCCTGACGCTGTAGTCACAGCAGCTGAACACCGACGCTATCGTCCGGCGCTGTAGTCGCGGCACCGATAGGAGTGGGGTAGTACACCGACGCTACCGTCTAGCGCTGTAGTCGCAACAGCGATGAGAGTGGGGCTAGTACACTGACGCCACCGCCTGGCGCTGTAGTCGCGGTAGAAAATAGAAAGGAGGTTACCTTCCCATCATCATCCCTTTATTCTTAAGTATATACATTTAATACATATTTTAATAAAAAAAGAAGAAAATTTAATATATTTCCATACCGTCGGTGCTAATTTATCAATAACAAAACATCGTCATATTATTCTACTTTCTATAAACTTAAATAATACATTACACGTCCAATAGTAAAATGCTATCGCGCCAATGCTTTGAGATAATAACAGTGTAATTACATTTTCAGCAAACCAACCGAGTTGTTTTTTTTTCGATTGTACATGATAAGTAGACACAATCGTTCCTAAATATAATCACTGATATCGAGTATATTGTATACACTGGGAGCAGGATGGATAATAATGCAAGGGTCGTTGAACATAGGCTCGGCTGCCTGTCGCACACTCGACTGTGAATAACGAGAAACCGAGTGAGGGGGTGGAGGGGGGGGGGGGGAGGGTTGGTAGAGCTCTCGGCTTTCTAGTCAAGTGACCACGTTAATCGGTTATTATTATTATCATTGCCCGGCTCTAATACGCTCGCTATAATAGTGCTTCTCCTGCTGCTAGCGATATTGACGCTGTAGCTCGATACTGGTGCGCTCGACGGAGCCTGCACTCGCTAAATACTGTTGCCCACGGGACGCGACGACGCCTGTGCATCTGGATACTCCACGCCTTCGCTCTCATCGACCCCTCGTAGATTCCGATTTTGACCCGACGTTATTAACACACGATATCTCTCGTTCTCTACACTGCTCGATATTCCAGTCGTACAGACGATCATTCCCAGTTGCTTTCACGGAAAGAAGTATATCTGCAAACATTTTTTTTCAGTATTAATTAACATGTCGGAAAAACCAAAACAAATTTTTTTCATGAAGATATTGAATTTTCGTCTTTACTATCGGTCTCAAGTCGTATATTGTACTCTAGAAAACATCACTTTCAAACATTTTTTTTGTCATTTTGAAAAAAGTCATTTTCGTCCGATTCTGATTCGAGAATTCACAGATCTGAGTTCCGGTCGGATAATCAGACTCAATTTTTAAAAAAATGAAGATATCGACTTTTGGTCTTTACTATTGGTCTCAAGTCATATATTGTATCCCAGAAAACACCCTTTTCAAACATTTTTATTGTCATTTTGAAAAAAAGTCACTTTTGTCCGCTTCTGATTCCAGAATTCACAGATCTGGTTTCCGGTCGGACAATCAGACTCAATTTAAAAAAAATGGAGATATCGACTTTTGGTCTTTACTATCGGTCTCAAGTCGTATATTGTATCCCAGAAAACACCCCTTTCAAACATTTTTATTATCATATTGAAAAATATTACTTTTGTCCGTTTCTGATTCCAGAATTCACAGATCCGACTTCCGGTTGGAAAATACAACCCTAATTTTTCCCTCTCCAAAACATCGAATTTTAGTCTTATCTATTATTCTCAAGTTGTATATTCTACGTCAGAAAGCATCCGTTTCAAATCTTTTTACAGTGATTCAGAAAAAAAGTAATTTTTTAATAACTTTCCAAACAACTTTACCGAACACGAATTTATTCACGATCCCGATGTTCGATCATGACTTTTTAAAAAAACACTATTTATAAACAATTTTTTAATTATTATTCACATATATTTGTTTTTGCCCCGGCGGAAAATTACGAAAAATAGGCGATAGAAAGTACAACGCAAGGCTGTACGATAAATATATATATATATATATTCACACATATAACACCGGGAGTCTACGATGCTGCTATGCACCATCTGCAACGGTGCGTTGTACGAACAACCCACGAGAGAGAATTATATGGACAGAGCGAGAGACCAACACGAGGAAACCACCCTTGGCACATGTTACTGGCCATAACACCCGCGCGGCTTCGCCGCTAATTGCACTACAAATTTTAGAGCAGAACCACTGGCGGTGGCGCGTCGGTGTATCATATGTGCTATATATATAAAGTATATATCGTTCTAACTCGACTGTTCGCAATATATTTGCCACAGATCCTACGATTGTGCATATTAATTAATCATCTAATTAATTACCGACTTGTCTGTCTCGTAGAGACATTTTATGAACTGCCAACTGTGTTCACAAAATTCGGTGCTATCCGCTGGAAAAAAAAAATTAAAAATTAAAAATTAAAAAGCTTGTTTACTGTCAAAAATATTCAGAATATTAATATACATTTTTTGAATATTTTAATGCATAAACGAGTATATTAAATTATAATATCACTGTATAAAAATTTTGTTTGAAAATTAATATACATTATATAAAGCTCGGATGTATATACCGTTATATTAATTTTTAGATGCATTCGTCATTGACAAATACGGTATTTGTATATTAAAATAATCACGTACTGTAATTTTCAAATACCAGTATCGGAGAATTCTTATACTATTCTTAAATTTACTATAAAAGTATATTAATATGGACTTCATATACCCGTTTTGTAAATCTCATATCGTTTGGTATATTAAATTCACTTGCATTTTTAGCAGTGTAAGACATTTGTTTTTGAAAATTAATATACCGTATATAAAGCTCAGATGCATTCGTCATTGACAAATACAATATTTTTATATTAAAATGAAGATTACAATATTCACGTACTGTAATTTTCAAATACCAGTATCGGAGAATTCTTATACTATTCTTAAATTTACTATAAAAGTATATTAATATGGACTTCATATACCCGTTTCGTAAATCTCATATCGTTTGGTATATTAAATTCACTTGCATTTTTAACAGTGTAAGACATTTGTTTTTGAAAATTAATATACCGTATATAAAGCTCAGATGCATTCGTCATTGACAAATACAATATTTGTATATTAAAATGAATATTACAATACTCACGTACTGTAATTTTCAAATACTTGTATCGGAGAATTCTCATACTATTCTAAAAATTTGCAATAAAAGAATATTAATATGGAATTCATATAACCGTTTTGTAAATCTCATATCGTTTTGTATATTAAGGGGAGGGAGTCAGGTCAAAAAAATTGATTTTGGAAATTCAATATCATTAAAATCCTATTGCATATAAAAATGCCCAATGCACTATATTGTTGGTGCTCGATGAAAGAATTTTTTACTGTCGTCTGACTTGCATATGCTTTTCAATATTATCTTAAGCAAAGTTCTTAGGTTTTCCATTCTGCGCATGATTCAGATCAAACTACTAGGCAGATTGAAATGGTTGACGTCTCATTTTCTTCTTCATGAAAAGATACACCGGCTAAATGGAGCAAACTATTTTTTTTCATTCTGAAAGCAAAGTTAATCACTGATTTAGAAAATAGCATAAAATTTATTTATTAATAATTATGTTACTTAAAAAATATTACAGTTTTTTAACATCTGCTTCATTTAGCCGGTGTATCTGTTCATGAAGAAGAAAATGAGACGTCAGCTATTCCAATCTGCCTAGTAGTTTGATCTGTATCATGCGCAGAATGGAAAACCTAAGATCTTTGCTTAAGATAATATTTAAAAGCATATACAAGTCAGACGACAGTAAAAAATCCTTTAATCGAGTACCAACAATATAGTGCGTTGGGCATTTTTATATGCAATAGGATTTGGATGATATTGAATTTCCAAAATCAATTTTTTTGACCTGACTCTCTCCCCTTAAATTCTCTTGCATTTTTAACGGTGATTACACTATATTATATTATTTATTGTGTTTAATATACCGTTTATTAATTTTACGTCATACTTGTGTATTAAAATTAATATACCGATTTATTAATTATAAACTTCCGACAAATGTATATCAATTTTTGTAATTAATTTTTTTACAGTGTTATCAGAATATCTAAAATCAATAGTCGGTTGAGAAATTACATCTTTTGGATGCCCAAGTTTTTTACCTGAAGCGTAGCATTCCTCGCTGACTTCCCTGCATCTCGCTATTACATCTGTTACCATCACAGCGTCGATTTGCTTCTCTATCGATTCGAGACTCAATTTACCTTCTTTAAGCTGTCAAATAGTTGAATTATGTAATCGGATCTCAGTTTTATATATTACAGCACAGTTGGAAATATTTGCAAAAAAAAAACAGTACAATAAAAGTCAAAATCAAATTATTAGAAAATATTGTTGAATAATCATTCCATACTTTTGTAACAAAACAGATTTTTTATGCATTGGAAATTATCATAAAACGGAAGAAAATAGAAATAAAAGGGAAACCAAATTAACAATTTCATAATTAGAGTTTATAAAAATATAATTTTATTATAATTACATACGAAAGTTTAGTAAAAAATAATTAGATACTCACGATCTTCATTTGCCCAAATACACACAAGAAATAGCATTGCAGTTTTGGATCAGGTGGAAATTCACCGTTTCTGGTATTGGCTGCGATTGCTGTGTTTTTTGTCCGTTGTAATAATAGTAGAGAGAAAAAATTAGTATATATTTGAGACACAAGGAACAACAATTATTTCGCAAATTTCATTAAAGAAAAACATATTCATGTACCTGGATCAACACCGGTTTTTGAGACGCAAGTCTTGGCCATTCCCTTCAAAGCATTTCTTAGTTGCGCCACGGTCATTCTCTTAGATTCCGAGGCACAGCGAGAAAGCACGAAGAGCGCAACACAAACGCAAGATATATATATATAAATAACAGAGAAAAATGTCCATTCAATGTCACAGTTGTGGGAAAACCGGTCTGACGGAATTACTTTTATCGTTCTTTTGCGTCGTTATAATTATAGCCTTGAAAGAGACTGACTAAAGTGAATAGCAATTTATTTATCTATTTTATTTATTTATATATTTATATTTGAGTCATTCCTCTCGATTTTGAACGATTAAAAAGTTTGCCACTTCCAAAAAAATCGAAATCTATCAGATTTCGTGTGGAATGCTTCATATTTATTTATTTATTTTTTAACACGAAAAGAAATGCAATTATTATCATTTATCTTGAAAATCATACTTACAGCTTCGGTTTTTTCGGGTTTCAAGCTAATAAGAAGCATAACGGCAATTAGAAACATCGATTTACACTTCTGCATGATTGCCGAATAAATTCTTTTCTGTATGCCTTCAAAACGTCACAATTTTTTAAACCACCGATTAATATTTGTAAAAAAATGTTGGAGCACAAAAAAAAATGTCTCAGTTCTTTTACCACTTCAAGTTTCCGATGAACACCAACTCGCGCGATGAACAGACTCGCCACTTTATACTCTCCGTTCGTGAGCGTACAACAATGTTACATGTCAAAACGGTGACAACTTAAATTGACGGGCAATTAATTCACTTTGGCTTGAGCAAATAAAGTTCATGACCTAGGAGGATTTTCTTGATGACTTCGAGACGGATTTTACATAACGCGCGAAAATTAGCGTAATTTGAATGCCGGTGTTTCATATTGCGTAATTCTGCACTTAAAAATATGTCACCTTTTTATTGAATAACGCATACAAATTTTAATATACACTATTTTTTTCTAATTTATTAACAACGTGATTATAAATATTTTTATACTTGGAAAGTATTTCAAGTTATTGAGATTTTTAAATAATTGTGCACTTGAAAATATTTCTTTTTTTATTGAATACTGTATAAAAAATTTTATATGGACCATTTTTTTTTTTTTTTTTCAAATTTATTAATAATTTGGTAATAAATATTTTTGTTACTACATTATTATATATCGAAATGTTTTCACACGGGAACAAAATACACTTGAAAATATGTTTCCTTTTTATTAAATAATAATGCAAACAAATTTAAACATGCACTATTTTTTTTCTAGCTTATTAACAACGTAGTCATAAATCTTTTTGTTACTACATTATTGCATATCGAAATGTTTCTCACGGGAAAAAGAATACTCCGGGATCTGATTCGTACTGACACTTTACGAACTGCCAGGCAGCGACACACGGATCCTCGTTGAAATCTGAGGGAGAAAAAGCAAAATATGATATTTTTATTTTGTCTCACAAAATTTAATAAAAATTAACCTACCTAACGTCACGCACTTTCGTGCCACTGCCATGGTACGTTCGTGTATTTCCGATGGCATCATAATATTAATTTGCTTCAGGAGAGTTTCAAGCACAGGTTTTCCATTTTTCAACTATATGAAAAAGTAAAAAAAAATTCAACGTTTAATGTTCTATTTTTTTCTTCTGAATGTCAGTTGAATAATTAATACTTGCCGATTTGAGCATTGACATCACGCACTTAGTGTAGCATTGGAATTTTGGGTCTGGTGGAAATTCGCCCCTCTTCATGCCGTCAAGAATAGCTAAAAAGAAATATAAAAAAAAATATCGAATTAAAAGATAATTTTTTTTTTTTGCTTTCAAGATTATAAATAAATTAATTTCGTCACCTGGATCAGCACCAGTTTTCGGTTGACACACATTTCTAAATCCTTTCGCTGCATTTTCCATCTGTTCCATCGTCATCGCCTAAAAAAAAAAAAAAAAACATTCCCATTGCTACAATTAATTCTTGCAAGATATCACAAAATAATTATTTTCTCTGCACTCACAGCATCAACGTGATTGTCCACAAGCACTATTAAGCAAATTAGTAAAGAAAAACACTGAAAACCCCGTGGAAACATTTTTTTGATTGTTTCGAAAAATGAATTAATAATGATAAATTTTTTTAGAAAATCGTACGAGGAAACTCGTACGTAGGAACATCGAGCGTTCTGACGCTGCGCAGAGCCTTATAAACCAGAAAAAGCAGAGAAATAATTGCAGGGCAGAGAACTTAACAACATTAAACCAGAAGCTCATTGAGTCTTTGATTCTATGACATTTTGTCGCGGAAATCTACCATTTGTCGTTGGGACATCCTTTGGCGGCTAACGAATGGGGAAATATTTCTTGACGAGATTGCGTAAGAGGTTTACAAATGTGTTTATGCTGAAACACGAGGAATCCAACACGCTAATTCGAGGCTCTCTGTATTCAAGAAATTTGTACCATGAATTTGCGTATATCCGTGTGGATATAGATCCATTGAAACATCGGAACATAATGGCCTTGGTGTCTCTTGTCAAGCGTGTCATTCACGCTGAATTATACACTGGCTCCGAGGAAAAGCTACGTATAGGTATATTGTAATATAGGCAAACGTAGGGGAGAGTGGGGCACAGTGTGTCACTATTTTCCTTATCATTTTTTATATTTATTAGAGTAGAGTTACGACTAAAAACCAATCATAATTGGTTTCTTTGACCCTTTGGGCATAGAAAAACACTGCAATCACACCGAGAGAAAAAGTTTCATTGATTCACGGAAATCTTTGCCAATGAAATGAAATACTTGAATTTCAATACTATCTTTTCGTTGAATGATCTCAAACTCAATGAAAAGTAGTGACATTGATTCGAAGAAACATTTCTTTAAACCAATGAACCTTTTTCATTGATTTCAAAGATATTGTCGCTGATTCAATGAAACCTTCTTCTTACCAGCTCAAAATTTCGAAACCTATTTTTTCCTGAAGTACGCGGCAGATAAAGCTCAAATTTTGTAAGTATTTAAGGAAGTATGGCAGAAATAGGCTAAGCTTTTGGCTCCTCGAAACTCCAAGCCGTTTGTTCGAGAGAACCGGAAATCAAAGAAGTGAGGTTAGTTGCGAGAGAGAGATCAATGAAAACGTTTCTTTGAACCAATGAAAACGTTCCTTTAAAATAATGAAACTGTTTCTTTATTATATGCTCACTAAGTAAATCTTTATTTACAGACAATGAAATGTTCTCTTTGAAATTCAAATGGACTATTTCATTGAAATCAATGAAAAAAAAATCAATCTACCCATTTCTTTGGCGTCAATGAAATCTTCTCTCGCGGTGCAACAGTTAAAAAGGGTCGAGGATATAAAAATAATTCAATTGAAAATAATTTCCGAAATGACACATTGTGCCCCACTAGTAGCACAATCCCATGTACGAATCTCAAACCGGCTGGGTCTTGGCGCAGTACCGTTGCCAACGTTGACGGTACTGGCGAGTAATACTGGGGAGGTATTGTAACATTACAGACTCAACGCTGGCGCAACGTTGGGATGATCATACCGGTCCTATGTTTGCCCCTTGGTATTGGCATGGTACTGGCTAGCGGTACTGGTGAAGTACGTTGGGCCAGTACTGGACCAGAGTTGAACCGTAGTCCCGAGGAGAATCTTCAGTCTGTACAGTGCCAGTAAGGTTTTTCTAACGATGCCGGTGCTGGCAACTAATTCTGGTAAGGTACAACCGATACTGAAGAGGTATTGACTGAACGATGGCACAACTCCGGGATGATCATACCGGTCCAACGCTTACCTCACGGTATTGCGCCGACACTGAGTGTGAGCCGTTGGGCCGAGGTCCAGTTTCAGAAGCGAGCCAGTACCGAACCAGAACCGAATATTAATATTCATATTATTATTAAATTTATATATTACATAATAAAAATATGTTATGATATTAATTATATTGGTAATATTATTTTAGTAATATTAAAAAAAGAAAAAAAGTGATTCCTTTACAATTACAATTTTTCCGTGATGCTCCCTGAGAAGTGATGTGTGGGGATTTGAACCTAAGACCTATCGACCTACCTAACTACCTATCTACCTAAGAACGTACACGCTAACCACTAGACCAAACCGACTATATGGATTTCTGATACTAGACTTTCATAAAGGTTGCTTCGAGTATAACAATCACAGAAATATAGACGGATTTGAGTAAAAATATGCCACCCGGTATTTTCGAGGTCGCTAATTACGAATCTGATCTCAAAATTGAGAGATTCAAAATGGCGGAGCCAATATGGCGGACCGAAAATGCTAAAAGTAACGTGGTGTGAATAAGACTCCGTACCCGAAAGCTATTTATGTCGTTGACTACGAACCTTAACTGCACATTAGGAAATTCGAAATGGCGAATCCAATATGGCGGACCAGATATTAAAAACCGTTTCGATTTAGATGAAACTCAACACCCATAGGTTTTCGCAGTCCCTGATAACGAATCTGAATACGAAATTCACGAATTAAGTCACGGGTCCAAGATGGCGTATCGAAATGCAGAATTTCAAAATGGCAGACCAAAATGTAAACCGTAACTAAATTTCAATCAGAGACTGGATACGTAAAGGATTTCGATGTTACTTTATACGAATATGAATACAATTTTCGGCCAGCGTTGGGACAGTGTAACTCCAGTACTCTAACGAGTCTTGGATATCCGTCGACAATATTATAAAGTCTGTATAAAACATAAATTTCGGTGCAGTATAATGCCAGTACTTAGTTGTATGTCAGGCTGATACTAGCAAAGTTTGCTCTATAACAATAAAATAAGTTTCGGCCTAGTCCGGGCCCAGCACTCGGACAGCTCTCGGCGGTGTTCCGGCAATATATTCAACCAGTACAACGCACACCTGTTGGGACAGTATTACCCCAGTACTCAGTCGAATGCCAGGTTAGTATTGGCAAAATTTGCTTGCCGACAAAAAGACGAGTTTCGGCGAAGTGGGCTCCCAGTACTTGGACGACTTTCGCCGGTGGTCTGGAAATATATTCAGCCAGTACGAAGGACAACTGTCGGAACAGTATTATTTCAGTACTCAGTCGCATGTCAGGGTGGTACTGGCAAAGTTTGCTCGACGACAATAAGATGAGTTTCGGCCTAGTCCGGGTCCAGCACTCGGACGGCTCTCGGCGGTGTTCCGGCAATATTTTCAGCCAGTACAACGCACAACTGTTGGGATAGCATTACCCCAGTATTCTGTCGAATGCCAGGCTAGTATTGGCAAAGTTTGCTTGCCGACGTTAAGACGAATTTCGTTGAAGCCCACGCCCAGTACTTGGACGAACCCCGGCTGAGTGCCGTCCATGTTATCATGGACGTACTGGCCACAAGTACTGACGCAGCATGGTGCCAATTGTTAATCGGTGATGTGACAACACTGTCCAACGCCACTTGGCGGCCAATTCCGTTTTAGTACTGGACCGTATTGGCAACTCTGGCAGTATATCAGAATTCGTACATGGGCAAAATAGAATGTTTATCGAGGGACAGGTTTTAACAAAAAAACGGAATGCTTTTATCGAACCAATGCCTTCCTCTGAAATAGGCATTTTCAAAATCGCGCTGCCTACTGGCTTAGGCATTATATTCGCATTAATGCTATTTCTGAAAAGTGCATGATATTGCCAATTCGTAACCGTACATACGTTATCAGCCTTTTGCATATGTAAGCATTGCTGATGGATAGAAAGAAGCGAGACGATTTATGTATCAGTAGAGCAAAAAAAAAAACGAATAATATTAATGAAAAAAGTTGTCAAGCGAAAAATACATTTTTTTTGTATTATGAAAATAAAATACGTTTACAAACCAGAAGATTCCAATTTCTTTCTTGAGCTAATACTTAAAAGTAATCTTGAGGCATGCGACGGAAAGACTATAATATTCTAGTATCCCATTAAAGGAAATCCCATACAAATAACCCAAAACCCACACCTTACTTTGACTTCAGATTCGTAATTAGTTCAAGATTCAAAACCATCCAGCAATGCAGTTATGCGATACGTGTAACACGTATCGCACCAGTATGGTCACATTGCTGGACGACATGTCTGGCGACAGCTATAATAATTTACTCGGCAACTATATGACAGCTTTCTTACAAGCCATGGCCAGTACTGATTCGACTGGTAGGCCGAGTGTTGGTGATATTTTTTAGCCAGTAAGAACAATAAGTGTTGGGGCGTTATGACCCCAATACTGAGTCACAAGCCAGGCTGGTACTGGCAAAGTTTGCTCACCGACAATAAGACGAATTTTGTCCTAGTCCGCGCCCAGTACTCAGACGACTATCGGCAGTGTTCTTGCAATATTTTTAGTCAGGACAAAGCACAACTGTCGAGACAGTATTATTCCCGTACTCAGTCGCATGTCAAGCTAGTACTGGCAAAGTTTGTTCGCCGACAATAAGACGAGTTTTGGTCAAGTCCGTGCCCCGTACTTGGACGGCATTCGTCGGTGGTCCGGCAATTTTTTCAGCCAGTGCAAAGCACAACTGTCGGGACAGTACTGCCCCAGTACTCAGACGCATGCCAGGCTAGTATTGGCAAAGTTTGCTCACCGACAATAAGACGAGATTTGGCCAAGTCCGCGCCCAGTACTCCGACGACTTTCACCGGTGCTCCGGCAACATTTTCAGCCAGCACAAAGGACAACTGTTGGGACAGAATTACCCCAATATTGAGTCCTAAGCCAGACTGGTACTGGCAAAATTTGCTCACCGACAATAAGATGAGTTTTGTCCTAGTCCGCGCCCAGTACTCAGACGACTATCGGCGATGTGCCGGCAATATTGTCAGCCAGCACAAAGCACAACTGTCGGGACAGTACTGCCCCAGTACTCAGACGCATGCCAGGCTAGTATTGGCAAAGTTTGCTCACCGACAATAAGACGAGTTTTGGCCAAGTCCGCGCCCAGTACTGCGACGACTTTCACCGGTGCTCCGGCAACATTTTCAGCCAGCACAAAGGACAACTGCTGGGATAGTATTACCCCAATATTGAGTCGTAAGCCAGACTGGTACTGGCAAAATTTGCTCACCGACAATAAGACGAGTTTTGTCCTAATCCGCGCCCAGTACTCAGACGACTATCGGCGATGTGCCGGCAATATTGTCAGCCAGCACAAAGCACAACTGTCGGGACAGTACTGCCCCAGTACTCAGACGCATGCCAGGCTAGTATTGGCAAAGTTTGCTCACCGACAATAAGACGAGTTTTGGGGAAGTCCGCGCCCAGTACTCCGACGACTTTCACCAGTGCTCCGGCAACATTTTCAGCCAGCACAAAGGACAACTGTTGGGACAGTATTACCCCAATATTGAGTTGCCAGCCAGACTGGTACTGGCAAAATTTGCTCACCGACAATAAGACGAGTTTTGTCCCAGTCCGCGCCCAGTACTCAGACGACTATCGGCGGTGTCCCGGCAATATTGTCAGCCAGTACAAAGCACAACTGTCGGGACAGTACTGCCCCAGTACTCAGACGCATACCAGGTTAGTACTGGCGCAGTTTGCTTGCCAACAATAAGACGAGTTTCGTCCAAGTCCGTGCCCAGTACTTGGACGACCGCTGGCTGAGTGCCGTATATTTTGTCTTGGAAGTACTGGCCACCACTACTGGCGCGGTACGGAGCCAGAGGTTGATCAGTACTGTAACAGCACTGCTCAACGACACTTGGCGGCCGATCCCGTTCCAGTACTGGACCGTATTGGTAACTCTGGCAGTATACTTGAATTCGTACATGGGATGTATCATGTAATGTAAAAAAGGATGCAAAGTAGAACTTTGCACATTGCTTCCTCGTTGTATTTCGCTTTTTACAAAGCAACCTCTAAGAGGAAGTACGCTAATTGATTTTGGCTTCCTCATTGAGGAAGCTTTGTGAATAGCGAAATACAATGAGGAAGCAATGTGCAAGGTTCTGCTTTGCATCCTTGTTTTAAATAAATAAGTAAGCGCACACTCCCGCTTTGTAAAAATATAATAAAGACGAACAGTCCGTAAATTCTCACGAATACTCTATCTTCTCTGTTTTTTTTTTGTAGAAACGATAGAAACCGGTGTTTTCGAAATTTCATTGGGAAGCAAGGATATGGATAGATTATACGACATAAATCACTACTTTTCGCAATATAGAGTGTGCAACTTCGCTATGAAAATATGGTATCGTTCCACATTTTAGGGCTACATCTGACGTATTTTTCTGTTAATCATGAATTTGGTACTCATTCAACTCCCAGCTTGATATTTGATACCAAAATTCGCATCGCAGAAATTAAAAAAAAAATCAAAAAATCAAAATCATATAAAATTTTAACGTTTCAACCGATCTTAACCAAATTTAATAGGGACCACCAGTCTATGAAAGCTCACATACATACCAATTTTGCGTTTAATATCTCGAAAATTAAAAGAGTTATCGCGTTAACAGACATTTTTGAAAAAATTCAAAACCGCATAAAAATTTAATGATTATGGGGATTTTAACAAAAATTGGTATGAACGATGAGGATTGACCCCTCTATCTATGGTGTAAATTTCAGCTCTATATCTCGAGGCGTTCCCGGGTTATAAAGGTTTACATTTTTTGACCGTGTAACATACACACACACTCACACATACACACATACAGACATTTTTTCTAAATATCTTTTCTCGACATTTTGGACCATTCTGAGTGCACTGACATGAAAATCTCGAAAAAAAAAATTTCACGAAAACAAAGCTTCCTCTATGAGGAAGCAAAATAGTGCAAGGTGAGTTCATAATACTTTTGCTTCGAAAACTGATTATTCATAATGCTGGTAAATAGAAAACATGCACACAGGGTGCCGCGCGAGCAATAATACCACCCGTAATGACCGAATATGTGGGCTGCTCAGAAAGGTAAGGTTAGCTTTCATATTTTTCCAAAACGCAAAAAATTTCTCTTCCAGGGGTACAAATCAATAAGTATTTTTCATTTTCTTTCACGGGCCATCGCCGAAATACGTGACAGATTGTATTCCACCCTACATTCTGTGTAACGCTCGGTGGCACATTGTACCTCAAGATCCAGGTGACACATTGTACCCTATTAGGCATCAACAAAGTTTTTAACGAAAAATAATCATTTATCGAACTAAATTTAACAAAACATGGTCACTGAGCAACGCAGCGATAATTGGACTATCATTTACGATCGAAAACTCAAGCAGGCTTGGAGAAAAACTGAGATATTACATTTTTACTGACAGCCCAAAAATTTGCTTTTGAAGGGTCCAAATCTTTTTTATTTTTTAATAATTATTCATAACACTTGATCATTGTTTTTCACATAGCCTGAAACTCAATTTAGCTCATTTCCCAACACAAAAAAAAAACATTTATGAACGTTAAACCTCCGAGAAATTCCAAGTGGTTCACTGTGCCCCACACATTGTATCCCACTCTCCCCTATTGTTCACATTTGATATGGATAAAAATTCAATCCAATTCGTAAATTATTCTTGGGGCACTTTATAACGTTCAAACCTGAAACTGACCCTTCACATCTCGGATTAGGCCCTTAATTTTTTATAAAATTGTCATAACTCTTAACAGCAATTTATTCAAACCTTTTTTTTCAATGTTTCAATTATCTATGATTTTTTAAAATAAAAATATCGGTAGTCAATCATAAACAAACTGAAAAATCTTTTGTCAAAAATAAAGATTTTTGCCATCCGAGCCGAAGTAAACCGTCGTCTCGTTTCAATTTTTTATGAAGCTTTCTCGAAAAAAAAAATTATCAAAATTTAAAAAACTCTTCATTTTACGATGTGCGGAAGGTACAAAAATCTTTGAATTTGTATCGAACATTTATTTTTACAAAAATAAATCTTTGTGCTAAATATTTGGTTCATCTAAGTAACAAAGTTCACACGATAAATATTGTTACCAAAACCAAAAATCTTTGAATCGGTATCGCAAATTTATTTTTACGACAACGTAAATATTTGAAATTATTAATTTTATCAAATCTTAAAGAAGTAACGTAAAATTCATTAGCAACAAAAATCCATTTTATATAATAAACAATTTTTCATTTCTATGTTAATTCGATATGTATCAGTGGAGTTAAAATTGTCAGGGCCACAATTTTAACTCCTCGACTCTACGATCTGTCGACGAAAAAAATTGATGCCCTTTTACCGTAATAGTAGACAATTAGTAGGAAGATCAGACAAAGAGTAAATTCTCTCTTTTATCGATTTTGAAATACTTTCGATGGACTGTTCTTATTCTTTGTTTCCTCTGTTTCAGCAGCAAGCTCATCACTTCTTTTTTCACTGTTTCACGACTCTGACTGACTCGCAATTCGCTAATGTCGAATCCTTGTATATCCGGAGACAATTGAGTGAGAGAAACAGAAACTGACGGAGAATGCGATATACCGTTGAAAGGACTTTCCATCTCGACATCTGGAGGATCCCTGAACATCAGAAGAGCAACTCATCGTCTGCCTTGGCGTTTATAACAGAAGCTGAAGATCGCCAAGGAGTTTTGGCCATTAGTAGAAGAGCTTTGGCACTCTTGGCTCGTCCGATAATTGCAAGACGTTCTTCTCCTCCTCTTTTCTCCTCTTTCCCTCATTCATCTTTTTCTCTTCTTCTTCTTCTGTCTTTTAGTATCTCGCAATTTTCCTCTCCTCTTAGCGACGATTAATCTCACCTGACATGCCTCAAGGCATCAGACCACGTCACGCTCGAAGATTTTCTTCTCTTTCCCTCTTGTCCGTCCATCTGGAACATATTTTTCGCCCCAATTTCTTGGCTAATCGAGGAATCAAGAGGGAGTGAAAGATTTCATAAGGGGAAAGATTCTTGTATAAGGTAAAACTCGCCAGACGTGATTCAAAGCACTGAGAGAAGCTTTTTCGCATTTACCAAGTTATGGAAAATTCGTTGATAATTGATAAATATAATTGTCGGGGTTTAAAGCTCTCTATTAGCGAAATAAGAAATTGTATATAGAATTGTACTTTGTCTTCACAACGAGAGAACAAATTTCCTTCAATCTTATAAATAGAATTTATATATCGAATATGATTCAATCATGAAATGTATTTACCTCAATCATATCTTTTATTTGAATGGTTTTAAAATTAATGAAATTTTTCCATTGAATCAATGAATATTTAATTTAAATCAACTAAACGTTAAAAAACAATTTTTTAATTAAATTTTATTTTGCCACTTATAATAAAAATGACAGTACAATTATTGAATTGTGTACATTATAAAATTGAGAATTTGTCGTTTATTTAAATTCAATATAATTATTTTTTTTTAGTCTGCCAAAGAAATTTGTATTTCAAAGCAATAAAATGTTCTCAATACGTAATTCTATGAACGTAAATAGATATTTATTTGACAAAAAATTTCAAGGTTTCTATTTATCTAAATGAATTATTATGCTGTTATTATCTCGGTGTAATTTGGCGTGATTCAAAGCGAAGAAAGTTACGAAGCTACGAAAGTTTTATTGATAATTACAAAATTAAATTCTCGGGTGTTGAAGCTCTCTATTAGCGAAGTAAGAGCTAAAATATTGTATATAGCAAAACTGTTGGATGGAAGTTCTCGAAGGCATCGAATCAATCGGCGTAGCCCCCTTTGCCTTCACCAGCAACCCTTTGTGATGCTAATTAGCTTTCAATTAAAGCTCGAGCACGGGAACCCAAGTCGACTCGACCAGGGAATTAGCTACCAGCGACTCTCCAACGCTAACCGCACTGCTGAAGCATTAATGCAGCGAGAGACGTATAGCAAAATATATAGAGTGGTGGGATCTCAATGAGGCAGAGCGAAGGAACTTAATATATTTCTATGAGTACGTCGATTAAATTTATGCATGTCGAGGGGAATTCGTCGACTGGCCAGCTGGCCTCTCATTTCTCTAAATTCTGTTGCCCCCTATTGGCCCCTCCCCCCACTACACAATAAATTACCTTGAACTCATTAATTCATCCCTACAACCCTCATTTATGCAAATATTTTTTTCGTACATAATTCAGCATTAAATGCCTTTCGATTATAAAATGCAGACCAAGATTCCAACTTTTTATTTTTATTTAATTATTTTATTTAACAAACCTCATTTATGCAAATATTTTTTCGTACATAATTCAGCATTAAATGCCTTTCGATTATAAAATGCAGACCAAGATTCCAACTTTTTATTTTTATTTAATTATTTTATTTAACAAACCTCATTTATGCAAATATTTTTTTCGTACATAATTCAGCATTAAATGCCTTTCGGTTATAAAATGCAGACCAAGATTCCAACTTTTTATTTCATTAACATTTGTCGTATAATTGACTTAAAAATCATCATAACAATAAGCTGTTTTTTTTTAGTAATTAATATTGTTGTTTCTTAATAATAACTGCAGATTATAAAATAGTTGTAAAATTAATGTTTATACAAAAAAAATAATGGGGGCTTAAAATTCTGATACAGTGAGATTAAAACAATCCTCATTTATGCAAATATTTTTTTTGTACATAATTCAGCATTAAATGCCTTTCGATTATAAAATGCAGACCAAGATTCCAACTTTTTATTTCATAAACATTTGTCGTATAATTGACTTAAAAATCATCATAATAATAAGCTGTTTTTTTTAGTAATTAATATTGTTGTTTCTTAATAATAACTGCAGATTATAAAATAGTTGTAACATTAATGTTTATACAAAAAAAATAATGGGGGCTTAAAATTCTGATACAGTGAGATTAAAACAATCCTCATTTATGCAAATATTTTTTTTGTATATAATTCAGCAATAAATGCCTTTCGATTATAAAATGCAAAGCAAGATTCCAACTTTTTATTTCTTAAACATTCGTCGTATAGTTGACCTAAAAATCGTCATAATAATAAGCTGCTTATTTATTTTTATTTTTTTCATTAATTAATATTGTTTTTTTGTAATAGCAACTGCAGGTTATAAAATAGTTGTAAGAATAATGTTTATAAAAATGAAAAAAAAAATGGGGTCTTAGAATTCTGATACAGAGAGATTAAAATAAAGGTGGTAGAAAGAGTACGAGCTATTAATAAGCAAAAGTATAAAACTCTGCATCACGTGCTGCCAGAGTTGTAAGCAAAAGTTTTGTATATTTTGACTGAGGGATTCGGAGCTCCGTTGTGCCTCGGGGCAATGAAACTTGAAATCTTCTCGGCGCTGCCGTCGCGAACCATACTTTAATACTCTCTTTATCAATATACACGCGTCACGAGTACACGAATACCGTAATGCTCGAGTACGAAGGCATTAGTTGGTTGTGATGCTCGCGTTGGCGAGCATCACAACCAACTAAATATGAGACATTCTATGTCAGATTGCCCACTTTTTTTAAGATTATATTTTTTTTCACTCATTTAGACACTTTTTATTTTGCTCTTTATTTTATATAACCTAAAATAGTATATTAAGCATTCTCTGTCAATTCAGCCACTTTTTTTTTCGACCCTCTCCGATTTGTCCTGTAATTGATTATATAAATGTACCACTAAAAGACACTCTATGTGAATTTTTTCAGATTTATAAAAACAATTTTTCAGAAAATGGCTTTTTTTATTCAAGTGCAAATATCTCAGAATTTTGAAGTTACTGAAAGAAAATGTCTGCACATAAAAGTTGTCGTTTATTGTTAGCTTCCGAGCGGAATATTCCAAATAATTGTCATGTTCCTGTGAGTATGATTTTTTCCGAAAAATGGAAGAATTATTTTTTAATTAAAAAAAGGATATTTTTTTTACTGAAAAAATTACAGAGTATTGCTACATGACTGTTGATACCACAAAAAAATCGCCAGAGTGGCACCGATCGATCTTCTGGTATTAAAAACTGCATTTGTGTGAAGGTTCCGAAAAACGGGGGCATTATTATTTTTTTGATAAAAGAAAGGTTATTTTCTTTTGGCTAATAAAATTGCAGAGTATTCTTGCATGACTGTATATATTGCAAAAAAATCATCAGAGTGGCAAGGATCGAGCTTCACGGTATTAAAAAAAATTATTCGTGTGGAAGTTTCGAAAAACGGGGGACTTATTTTTTTTTATACCGGAAGCTCGATCCGTACCACTCTGACGATTTTTTTGCAATATCTACAGTCATGCAAGAATACTCTGTAATTTTATTAGCCAAAAAAGTAACCTTTTTTATCAAAAAAATAATAATGCCCCCGTTTTTCGGAACTTTCACACAAATGCATTTTTTAATACCAGAAGATCGATTATTTTTTAAAATCTGAATAAATTCACATAGAGTGTCTTTTAGTGGTACATTCATATAACCAATTACAGGGCAAATCGGAGAAGGTCGAAAAAAAAGTGGCTGAATTGACAGAGAATGCTACATATTCAGATCCTATAGAAAAATTAACAGACTGGGCAAAAAATATTTAAAGTTGTAAAAAAAGTTTTTCAAAAGTCAGTCATGATTTTTTTCAATTGTTTTTTTTTTTCACTCATTCAGACGCTTTTTATTTTGCTCTCAATTTTATAGAACCTACTTTGGTATATCCGGATCCAGTAGAAAAATTGTCAGGGTAGGCAAATAAATATTTGAAGTAGTAAAAATAGTTTTTCAAAAGTCAGCCACGATTTTTTTTCGATTATATTTTTTTCACTAATTCAAACCCTTTTTACTTTGCTCTCAATTAAAAAAAACCTAGATTGGTACATCCGGATCCTATAGAAAAATTGTCAGGGTCGGTAAAGAATATTTGAAGTAGTAAAAATAGTTTTTCAAAAGTCAGCCATAATTATTTTCAATTATATTTTTTTCACTGATTTAGACACTTTATTTTGCTATCAATTTTATAGAACCTACACTGAGAAAAAAAATCGTTAGAACCAACAAAACGTGCGCTTGCGGGCAGCGAAAAGAATATTTTGTCGATTGGACAAAAAATTTGGCAATGGTAATCATATAATGTTTGGATTGATCAGCTGTTGCTTCGAACAATTACATACGGTAAAGCGTCGATTATCCGAACTAATTGGGACCGACTATCGTTCGGATAACCAAAAATTCGGATGACCGAACATCAATATTTTGTGAAGGGCGAGGGAGGAACTGAAACGCTTAAAATAGTAGAATATATACGTATAATATAATATACATATGTATATAATATGTATGTATTTATCGAAAATTAATATTTTTGATATATCATTGATAATATATATTATATATTCTGACAAAACCGCCGGACTCGATACAATATGCTATTTTCTTGGGAAAAAATCGAGGATTTTTTCGGTTTCTTCGTTCGGAAAACCGAAAATTCGGATAAACTGAATCGCTGTTCGGATGATTGACGTTTCGGATAATTGACGTTCGGATAATCGACGCTCTACTGTATTTCATTCGATCAAAAGAATATTCTTTTCGATACCCGCAAGCGCACGTTTTTGTTGGTTCTAACGATTTTTTTTCACAGTGTACAATAGTATATCCAAATCCTACAGAAAAAAATGGCAGTGTGGGTGAATAATATTTCGAAGAGTAAAAAATGTTAAAAAATTCCAGCCACTATTTTTTTCAATTAATTTTTTTCACTTATTCGAACGTCTTTTATTTCGCTCTCAATTGTATAGAACCTACAATAGATTTCATAGAATTCTTTTATGGTTGGAAAAAATTTGTTGGGGACGTAAAAAAAAAGTTATGGTGGCTTAAATGACGGCGAATTCCGTCTATATGACGATGACGAAAATGCCACGACGACAACGTTGCTCTCTGCGCTTTCGCGATCGTTTTGATGGTGGCGACGGTGCAACGAGCGGACGGAGACGATGATGTTTATGGCTGATGATGCCACTAGTGGGGCGTTCGGTACTCGTCGTCGTCGCATGTTGCTGCTGCTGTTAGTATACTGCTTCTTCTTCATCTTTTACTAACTCGAGTCTCCCTCGTGCAGCGAGTCAAAACTTTGTCGCGTAAAAAAATTCCCAGGAGTCTTAGTGAAAAAAAAGTGTTCCAAAAATTAATTTAAAAAAATGATATAAAATTTATTAATTAAAAACGTTGGAGCTTCGCACTAGTGAAATCAGTGTCAAATTTTTGGAGGCCTTATTTGGGCAATAAATAAATGGAGCGCAATTTGGGTTAAAAAATATTCCTAATCCAAAAAAAAAAAAAATTCATGATCCATTTAATAAATTGCCAACAATTACATTTGATTAATGCACTAAATTTAATAAAAACCCTTGCAAATATTTAACATGTGTGGAAAAAAACTGTTCCAAAATTAAATTTACAAAAAATGATATAAAAATTACTTATTAAAGACGATGGAGCTTCACACTAGTGAAATCAGTGTTAGATTTTTGGAAGGCTTATTTGTGCAATAAATAATTGTACTGGAGCGCAATTTGGATTAGAAAATATTCCTGATCGAAAAAAAATATATTCATGATGATGAATTTTTATAAATTGCCAAATACTACCATTGATTAATGCACAGAATTTAATAGAAACGCTTACAAATATTTAGCCTCGATTAAACTCCGGCCGCATTAAATTATAATTATTGTAATAAAACTAATGGCTTCATCACAAAGTGATAGTGACTTAAAATTTTTTTTTACAAAGTGAATTCGACAAACAGGAAGTACGCTGGGCGATTTCGTGGAATGCGTCTTCCGGCGTGGGTGTAAAAAATAAAATACAGCTCGATCCGTGTGGAGAAGAAAAATTCCGCGTTAATTCGTCGCGGGTCAAGGCTTAAGGGACCTCGACTCTCGTTTCGCACGAGAAATGCGACTCATCCGTGAGTACGAGTAAAATAATAATTATCCCGAGGCTTTCGTCGCTTGGGACCGTGAAAGAATTGCCCACCTGGTGTTTCGATATATTTTCCAAGTCGAATTCACGGCGGAGGCGTTGTATTTTTTTTTGCCAACGAAATTGCGGGGGAAAGAGTTAATCTTCGCTCGGACAATTTCTTTATTGGAAGCAACACAACGCGGATATATTTACGACGCTCGTTCGACTTTGAGTGGATGAATTGACGCGTGGGCGGATAATGACGAAAGGGAAGACGAAGCGAAATAACTATACGGATGAGAGTGTGAGACGAAATCAAAGTTCGCTTCAGCGCGTAAATTCAACGTGACAAATCGCATCCATAATAATATAGGATAAACGGTGTGTAGTATAGTTTTATTTTTTTATTTTGTGCTGGGGTAAATTCAGAAGAGATGCCAATATTTTTCTTTTCTCAGGCATTTTTTATTTTTTGTCATATTTAGTAGAATAAATACTTTTTTCCTTTTAATAATAAAATATTGTTCACAAATGTTCACAGAATCCTAACGTTATACGAAATTTAATCCCCAAATTTTAATTTGCCAAACGTTTCTATTTTTTTAAATTGGGATAATGAATAATTTTTTTTTTGGCTGTAGCCCATATTTGCTTACTGCACGGAGAGAAAAGTCTGTGTGTAGCTACGAGGGTTGCTGTTGTTAATTACTGTAACTTACGTACCGCGGTGACACAAGGGTTTTATCAAAGTTGTTCCTATACACGTAGAACCTTTCACAATGTGTATTGTAATCTTTCCGATTTTGCTTTAGTACCATGCTCATTATTCCTATATTAATGTTTCCAACCGAAATTTTACTTATACGTATACGTATGACAGTATTCCCTTTTTATATAGGAACAATTAGTACATTTTTCGTACAATTTTATTATGATACAGGAATTAATTATGGAAGGATTTTCTATGCGATCCCTTAAATACATTTAAGGAAGGGGAAATGTATTTAATATGCTTTGCAAGTTAGTGTATAAAAAATGTGAACATTTTTAAAGACGCCATCATATTTTTTAATTCAATTTTGTTTCTCCGACTGTTGTGTTGAAACTGCAACACCCTAGCCAAGGTAGGTCGATAAGTCAGAGTTGTAACTTATCATATGACAACTCGACCAAAAATACAAATATTGGGCAGCTTCACTGCCATGTCTTCGATGTCCGACGAAAGACACTTTTGGGTGAAAAACCTGCTCTTTATATGCACCGCCGTAGATCTTTTCGTTTACGAGAAAAGTCGTGGTTATTCGCCATCTAGCGGATGAAAACTCACTAAATGTTCTCTGGGTTTGTTTACTATATAAATATGACAAGTCAATGTTTCTTATGGTGTATAGTAATTACAACATTTCTTATACACTCTAGATTCACAGTTCTACTTATTTGTGATGTCGCTAGATGGCGAATTCGTCTACCGATTCTCGTAAATGGAAGTGACTACGGAGGCGCATATAAGCGGGGAGGTTTCATGCCGATTCGTCCTGCGGCATTTATACCGGAAGGCAATATATCGATTTCTCGTCGCTCTCTTCGGGTCGTTCTAAAATAGTAACGACCCAGCGCTTTTGAAGAAAAGAAAGACTTTTAAAAAACCTCAAACAACAAACGTATGCTCTTAGGAAAATTTTACATATGTAGCGGATAAATAAATTCGCGACGTCATCATTAACTATGTTCTTATTTGCAAATCTAAAAAATCCCTACATGTTGATAATCCCACAGCAGAATAGGAAATTAATACTAATCGACGGTAATAAGTCCCATGTAAATGAAGATTACTCCAATGTTTTCAGCTTTCAAAAAGATACAGATACAACGGATCACTATACTGTTAAGGAATAAGTTGTAATCAAGCAAATTTGGGACGATTACTATACATATCGTAAGCTGTAACTTGTTTATATGAGCTTTTACAATAGAGCCCATGTGTCACCGCAGTACAATATTTTCTGCGAGTGGCAGCTATATTCGCGGATCCATTTCTCTCCGTGTGGTGTTGAAAAATATGACTTGCCATTTATCATTCGCAGCTCAACATTTTATTCACATCGACCAAAAATATATTTTAAAAAGTATATTACTTCTTAACAATAAAATGTTTACAGAAACTTCAATTTTTTGAATGCTTTTAATTATTTCTTATTTTAAATAATGACAAAAACCTCTGAAAAATTGTTATCCATAATTTTGCAAAAAAAAAAAAGAACCCTGGTAGAGCCCAAAAAGTCCATCTCTCCCGAAAGTGCCCTTCACGATATTCGCCACTAAAAATCCGAAACTGAACGATATCGCATTGCCTCGTCCTCTCCTAAACATTTCCAGTGCGTACTTGAGGAAAATTGTCTGTAGCCCACATTTGATCACTGGTGTTGAAAAAATATGACCTACCATTTACCATTCGCAGCTCAAAATTTTATTCATATCGACCAAAAATATATTTAGAAAACGTATATTTCTTAACAATAAAATGTTTACAGAAATTTCAATTTTTTCAATGCTTTTAATTTTTCTTATTTTAAATAATGACAAAAACCTCTGAAAAATTGTCCATAATTTTGCAAAAAAAAAAGAACCCTGGTAGAGCTCAAAAAGTCCATCTCTCCCGAAAGTGCCCTTCACGATATTCGCCACTAAAAATCTGAAACTGAACGATTATCGCATTGCCTCGTCCTCTCCTAAACATTTCCAGTGCGTACTTGAGGAAAATTGTCTATAGCCCATATTTGATCACTGGTGTTGAAAAAATATGACCTACCATTTACCATTCGCAGGTCAAAATTTTATTCATATCGACCAAAAATATATATAAAAAACGTATATTTTTTAACAATAAAATGTTTACAGAAATTTTAAATTTTTGAATGCTTTTAATTTTTCTTATTTAAAATAATGACAAATACCTCTGAAAAATTTTCTGTCCATAATTTAGCAAAAAAAAAGAACCCTGGTAGAGCCTAAAATTCCATCTCTCCCGAAAGTGCCCTCCACGATATTCGCCACTAAAAATCCGAAACTGAACGATATCGCATTACCTCGTCTTCTCCTAAACATTTCCAGTGCGTACTTGAGGAAAATTGTCTGTAGCCCATATTTGATCACTGGTGTTGAAAAAATATGGCCTGCCATTTACCATTCGCAGCTCAAAATTTTGTTCACATCGACCAAAAATATATTTTAAAAACATATATTTTTTAACAATAAAATGTTTACAAAAATTTCAATATTTGAATGCTTTTAATTTTTTCTTATTTTAAATAAGGACAAAATCCTCTAAAAAATTGTCCATAATTTCGCAAAAAAAAAAAGAACCCTGGTAGAGCTCAAAAAGTCCATCCCTCCCGAAAGTGCCCTCCACGATATTCGCCACTAAAAATCCGAAACTGAACGATATCGCATTACCTCGTCCTCTCCTAAACATTTCCAGTGCGTACTTGAGGAAAATTGTCTGTAGCCCATATTTGATCACTGGTGTTGAAAAAATATGGCCTACCATTTACCATTCGCAGTTCGCACCTACGTAGCGGTTTTTCTCCCCTCAGCAAACTTTATAGAAGCGCATGTATAGAAGGAGAGTAAAACACGTGAGAGAACGTATAGTCCGCGAGATGATCATCCGTCGGAAATGCGGCGAGGGTTTTTTTCTTTTTTACGCGCTGGAGAGAAAGTGCGAGAGGTACAGAGGGAAAGAAAGTGGAGGTTTTCGCTGGGTCCATTTGTTTGACGATGAATCGTCACGCCCCAGGGTCGGAGCCGTGATGGCCTGAGGGAAAACTCACTTTCCGCAAAGCGAGAAGAAGAAGAAGATACACGTGCTTGTGTCTCGTCACTTTTCTCTCGCACGCGACAAAATCGTTGAGCACAACGAGCGCGTGGCAGCCAGCAAATGGGAACGCACGACCTCGTGACTCTGACTCTGACTCTGACTACTCGACCGCACGAGTTTTTCTCGCTTCGCTGTCGTGTACAGCACGAGCCGTTTGCTTTGCAATGTCCATTCACAGTGACAGGAAAATTGTCTGACCCTCGTTCTATATACCATTCGTAATTTCTTTACCTATATTATGATCATACCATGGTCATTTTCTCTTGTATATACGACGTGGACCCAAAATAAAATAGGAGATACAGAGGCGTGATAAAAATTCCCAAGGGAATTTTTATTATTTAGTTTGATAAATATTTATTGTAGAGATTTGCGAATGTTTAATAATATAGAATATTCGACTTTGGATCGGAATTTAATTATTTGGCTTGTATTACAAATTTAATGTTTGAGGTTTAAATGGAATATGGGCAAATTCGAATATTCGACGTTCAAATGGAATATTCGGCAAATTCGAATATTCGAAGTTCAAATGGAATATTCGGCAAATTCGAATATTAGAAGTTCAAATGGAATATTCGGCAAATTCGAATATTCGAAGTTCAAATGGAATATTCGGCAAATTCGAATATTCGAAGTTGAAAAGGAATATTCGGCAAATTCGAATATTCGAAGTTCAAATGGAACATTCGGCAAATTCGAATATTCAACGTTCAAATGCAATATTTGGAAAATTCAAAGTTCAAATGGAATATTCGGAAAATTCAAAGTTCAAATGGAGCATTCGGCAGATTCTTCGATTATTTGAGGATTTTTCAATTATTCGAGAATTTTTCAATTATTTGAGACTTTTTGAATTATTTGAGAATTTTTCAATTATTTGAGAATTTTTCAATTATTCGAGAATTTTTCAATTATTCAAGAATTTTTCAATTATTCGAGAATTTTTCGAACATTTGATTTGAAGATCGAATCGAATAATTCTATTTGATTCGATCTCCTACTTTTGATTATTTTTTATGTTTGCTCGAGATTTTTCATAATTACTAAGAAAAAATATGGTCCATCGAAATAATAGATTGAGGTATAAAGCCAATAAAACTAGCAGTCCCAATACAATTAATAGGAGACAATTTTTTTCTTTGTATCAAACATGAATAATGCAGTGATTGCGTTCATTGTTATTCCCATTATTATAAAATTTCGCAAGGTTTTTCACACATCTCTTACTGTATTATATCTCCCATTCCTTCATCTCTCGTTCCGCTGACACCTCGCTATTAAGATTAGAATCATGTGCGAGTGGCTGTCCGATGCCTGAAAGCATAGCAACTTGTTGGAGAATTTTCGCATACGCACAAACACATTTACAATATGCAGTTACAGAACGCACATATGGAATGTGTGTATCTATATATACTAAAGTGCATTCGTTCGACGCCGACGCCGCCACTCGCTCAATCGGTCCGCAGGATCGGTGAGTTACGTCACCGTCGAGGAGCGTTATTCGAACAGACGATTTCGCAAGTCATTTTCAATCGAGTCCAATGAGCGGAATGGCTGCTGCTGTTGCTGCTGTGCAGCTTGTTCTATGCTCTGCCTCTCGACACTCACGACATCAGCACGAGGCGTGACCACGGGAGTTACGAGACGCGTGGATAGCTCGATCGTTTCATTAATATTAATAATAATGAAGCTCGTATGTGTGGACAGTATTGTAAATTAATTTATGAAGTAGAAATGTATAGCATAATTAATGCAGGAGCGCATTTTTATTTCACGCAAATTTTCTGACGTATTAGATAAAATTCCTTTGGGGTTATTAAATCGGATAGATAATATAGAGTATTTTGAGACTGCTTAATTTTTTTCAGAATTTTAAAATTGATTTAAAAAAATTCAATTTAGGTCTTTGCTGAAGTTAAAACGTGTGATTTTGAGTAAAGTTTAATTTCTGCGTAAAAATTTGTCAGGTGTTAAAAAATCGTAGTGTCGAAATAAGAGCATTACAGAAAAACGATGAGAGTCCACAAAAATAATTCCAAATTTTATTAAGAATTTGATCATTTCATTAATATTAATAATATTACGGTGGTTATTACAAAAATGTTGCATTTATTTTGAATATGCACTGCAGATTATTATAATGCAATAATAATTATTGAATTATGTCTGGCATAAAGATTTTTTATAGAGTGATAGGGTCTTCCAATTCGACTGTATATTTTTATACTGCATTGAGTTATATTTATGAAATGTAAAAAAAAAAAATTTTCCTACAATTATATATTATTATATTTATCTATTATTTTTTTGATACCCTAATACTGAAGCACTTAAATGAATTTGACTGAATGTAGTTCATCGCACGAATAAATAATGAAGAGACTTTAGCTCGATGTGTCACTGATTAGGACGATTTACATTGCATGGGGATGGGCGATTGGAAAATAAATGATTATCTTGTACAACTTATTTTTTTATCGGGTGTTCACATCGTTGGTTGTGTTGTCACAGTCACGCAACTTTGCGATAAGCGCCTTCTTATTTTTCTTTCTTCATCTCTCGTCCGTTCCACTTGGTGACCACTTTTACGTGGCGTCTATAGTGCAATGTACGAGGCATTCTACGTCACTTCACCCCATTCGTTTTTCTGTCATATTTTTCACACTCATTTGCACACTTTTTATTTTGCTCTTAATTTTATATAACCTACACTAATATGCACAAAACCTATAGAAAAATTGTCAGTGTGGTCAAAAAATATTTACAGGGTCTGAAAAAGTTGAAAAAAGAAATCATATTTTCCTTAGTCACTTGGATATTTTTAATTTTGTCTCTTAATTTTATATAACTTAAAATAATTTATACAAAACCTATAGAAAAATTGACAAATTGGGCAAGCAATGTTCAGAGTAAAAACATTTTCCAAAAATTCATTTAATTAGATTTTTTTAAACTCATTTGGACATTTTTTATCTTGCTCTTAATTTTACATAACCCACAATAATATGTACAGAACTTATAGGAAAATTGTAAGGGTGGTAAAAAAATATTTAAAGGGTTTATATACCCTAAAATAATAAAATATATACCAAAAAATTTCTTTTTTAATTAGATTTTTTAAAACTCATTTGGACACTTTTTATTTTCATCTTAATTTCATATAATCTACGATAATATACAGAGAAAGTATAAAAAATATTGTCAGTGTGGGGAAAATAATATTTAAGTGGGTAAAAAGAATTGCATGAAAAATTAGTGATTAAAGTGAAGGAGAATGACATTCTACGTCACTTCACCCCATTCGTTTTTCTATTATATTTTCCTCACTCATTTGCACACTTCTTATTTTGCTCTTAATTTTATATAACCTACACCAATATGTACAAAACCTATAGAAAAATTGTCAGGGTGGTCGAAAAATATTTAGAGGGTTTAAAAAAGTTTTAAAAAAATCATATTTTCCTTAGTTACTTGATCATTTTTAATTTTGTCTCTTAATTTTATATAACTTAAAATAATTTATACAAAACCTATAGAAAAATTGACAAAATGGGCAAGCAATATTGAGAGTAAAAATTTTTTCCAAAAATTCATTTTTTAATTAGATTTTTTAAAACTCATTTGGACATTTTTTATTTTGCTCTTAATTTTACATAACCCACAATAATATGTAAAGAATCTGTAGGAAAATTGTAAGTGTGGTAAAAAAATATTTAGAGGGTGTAAAAATTTTTTTATAAAATTATATTTTCCTCACTCACTATTAATTTTTCTATTAATTTTATATACCCTAAAATAATAAAATATATACCATCAAATTTCTTTTTTAATTAGATTTTTTAAAACTCATTTGGACATTTTTTATTTTCATCTTAATTTCATATAATCTACAATAATATATAGAGAACGTATAAAAAACATTTTTAGTGTGGGAAAATAATATTTAAGTGGGTAAAAAAAATTTTATGAAAAATTAGTGGTTAAAGTGAAGGAGAATGACTCGTATAGTGTCCTCTTTCGGGCCGGTGTGTTGACTCGATGGATATAGGTCGACCGGAGGAGTCGCGTCGCTCGATTGCGCGATAATACGCGGTCTCGGGAAACACCGAATATCCCGGCACGACAGAAAATGGCTTGTAACACTACACCGCAACTTATACCATCAATTTCTCTCTCGTATTTCCAGGTTGAGAGAGAATCTTCCGACAAACTATAACCACAGTTGCCGTTCGCTGGTCGTTGATCCCTGCAGACTAATTATGAGAGGATGACGTCACTGATCCAGAGGGAGTACGGCGGTTCGCAGAGGAAGAGGGAGTCAACCGGAAGCAATGCCTCCAGCTACTTGCTCGTGAGTACACGAAAATTTACAACTAAAATGTTGACTACGTTCAATTAAAATTCTCAGTGAAAATTTACTGGCGCCATTAAAGATAACATAACCGGAAGATAAATATATTATTAGAAAGAAAAAAAAAATTGTTTATCCTTAGAAAAGTCGCGGTAGTTACATGAATCACTCAGAGAGAAATATGATATTGGTTATTGTAGTGATAGGTTAATAACCACATAATTAATTTTGTTTTTTGTTATGAATTTAAAAAATCAAAAAGTCACTGAAATAATAATAAAATATTAAATATTGAAGAAAAAGTAACGTATTTGAAAAAATACCGTGTATTGATAATAACCACATAATTATATTTTTTAGTTATGAATTTAAAAAATCAAACAGTCACTGAAAAAACTATAGCACAAAAAAAACACAAACAAAACTGTAACATGTATTTTTAATAATTACACTTACCACTACTACTCATTATTTTACCAATAATTTGAATTTTGAAAAAAACCTAAAATATTAAGTATAGCACAAAAAGAAGCATACAACCAAAACTGTAACATGTATTTTTAATAATTACACTTACCACTATTACTCATTATTTTTCCACCATTTTATGCTTTCACTGCAGTAAAAACAATGACATTAATTTCCTTACACTACATAGCGTACGCGTGTCCAGAGTATATAATATTCATAGAGTAAGATATGGTATCACGAGAGTGACTTCCGGTCACTTGATGTTGCAGCTGTGCGCCTGTATAAAATACCGCGCCCACCAAATCCTCTGGCACGTGTTATCCTTTTGTTATATTTCCTATATGCCACATATACATCGTTGTCTACCACAAAGTAAAGTTCGTTTATTTTATGGGGTTGACCTCGCAAAAGTTGGAAACTATATTTTCAGTGTAGATGTACGTCGTCATATCAAAACCGTTCGTTTTCTCCCCGCGTACAAAAATCCATGGAATTCTTTTCGTGGGTGAGATGGGCCAATTGTACCCACAATTTTACTGTTATGGTCGTCCCTTTGATTGTTGACGCGTGCTGTTACATTTCTTCAGCACAACGAGCTTTTTTTTTTTCTTTCCCCACACAAGCGACCCTTTAACCTTTCTTTTTTTTTCTCTCGCTGTTTATTTATTTTATTTTGTTTTACGCTCGCATTTTCAACCCTCCCACAAAAAGGGGCCAATGACGTTATGAGTTTTAGGTGATGTCGAGGGGTTGTTCGTAGTTTGAACCTTATACAGTAACGGTACTACCGGGTTCCAGGGACTTTAGTCCTGCCTCGCTCGTTTCTGCAGGTCGCCGCTCACGAAAGTCGTGACGCACGAACGACTCTGCCAGCTGATGTTATATATATATCGTGTGCGGTTACGTGGCGCACAGCGGGTTGAGAGAGCCCGGAATTTAAATTGTTTCATTGTCGATAGACGCAGCGGCTACTCTCACCCCTGTTTTCGAGATAAAATTTTAACTTTGCAGTGCTTCCGAGCTTTTGTCGGAATGATAGAGTGGCAAATGAGTTTAGGGTTATGATTGGTGCGCAATAAAGTAATAATAATAGAAACGATAAGGAAAGGATGACAATGAAATAGATGACATGGATGTTAATGACAGAGAAGGAGATGTCAAGAAAGTAGATGTCACGAAAGACGATGTCAAGAAAGAAGATGTCAAGAAAGGAGATGTCAAGAAATCAGATGTCAAGAAAGGAGATGTCAAGAAAGCAGATGTCAAGAAAGAAGATGTCAAGAAATGAGATGTCAATAACGGAGTTGTCAAGAAAGTAGACGTCAAGAAACTAGATGTCACGAAAGGAGATGTCAAAAAAGGAGATGTCAAGAAAGGAGATGTCAAGAAAGGAGATGTCAAGAAAGGAGATGTCAAGAAAGGAGATGTCAAGAAAGGAGATGTCAAGAAAGGAGATGCCAAGAAAGGAGATGTCAAGAACGGAGATGCCAAGAAAGGAGATGTCAAGAAAGGAGATGTCAAGAAAGGAGATGTCAAGAAAGGAGATGTCAAGAAGGGAGATGTCAAGAAAGAAGATGACAAGAAAGGAGATGTCAAGAAAGGAGATGTCAAGAAAGGAGATATCAAGAAATGAGATGTCAAGAAAGGAGATGTCAAGGAAGGAGATGGACAAGAATGGAGATAGCAAGGAAGAAGATGTCAAGAATGGAGATGTCAAGAAAGGAGATGTCACGGAAGGAGATGGACAAGAATGAAGATAGCCAGGAAGGAGATGACAAGAATGGAGATTACAAGGAAGTAAATGTCAGGAATGATGATTAACAATGAAAAAGACGACAAGATAGGAGATGCCAAGAAAGGATATGACAGTGAAGCAGATGATTCAAGTGTGCCATGGTGATGGATACTTGAAGGGAGATGCTGATTCATTCACGAGGTGCTGATCGAGTGACGCGGTCTATTCAATTACCCATCGAGCACACGGTGTGTTACCTACTACTACTATCCTCTTCCCATTACCGCACTCCTTCCGTGTGTACTCTTCCTGAACCGTGCGAGCGTGCACAAGATCAATCCGTATCCAATTAATCGAACGCGTCTGCTACCGCACTACTAGAACTTCTCGTCACGCCTCCACTGCCTACTGCACTCTCGAATCATTAAATAATCATTAGATCGCTGCGGCGTACATACGTATAGTGACGTGGGGTTGTGACGGTGGAGAAGATCCTAATACACCTCTTTGTGGCTCCCGATTAATCGTTGTGTCCTACCAGCACTGCAACGCTTCGTGATCGATCGGCAGTCCGCTTTCTCTCTGCCTCTCTCTCTTCATCCAGTCCTTCTCCCTTTCCATGGAACCCACAGTCTTCATGGCTGGACCCGAGGCTCATGGCTACATGCAAACGGGACGGGACCTTAAGCCTCTTCGCATTTGCATACCTGTATACTCGATCCGGACGGAGATAGACGCTCCGGGGAAGCTTCTCATCCACTTGGCTGCAGGATATAGGTTGCTGCAGGTATTAAATCGATCGAGTGTATGTCGCACTCGATTAATTCGATTATCTTGGTTAGAACTGGGGACTAGCGAATATTCGAAATTTTTAATCATTCAGACTTTGTCGAATACGAATAATTCGATTCGAATATGAATAATTTCGAACCATGAAAGAAATCGTATATTTCGAACGAAATCAAATAATTAAAAGAAATCGAATAATCCGAAAAAAATTGAATAACACGAAAGAAATCGAATAATTCGAAAGAAATCGAATAATTCGAAAGAAATCGAATGATTCGAAAGAAATCGAATGTTTCGAAAGAAATCGAATGATTCGAAAGAAATCGAATGATTCGAAAGAAATCGAATGATTCGAAAGAAATCGAATAATTCTAAGGAAATCGAATTATTCGAGAGAAATCAAATAATTCGATAGAAATTGAATAATTCGAAAGAAATCGAACAATTCGAAAGAAATCGAATAATTGGAAAGAAATTGAATAATTCGAAAGAAATCGAATAATTCGAAAGAAATTGAATAATTCAAAAGAAATCGAATAATTCGAAAGAAATCGGATAATTTGAAAGAAATCGAATAATTTGAATAATTCGTACGAAATTGAATTACCCGAAAGAAATCGAATTATTCGAATACTATTCGTACAATCCTAGTTAGAAATCATCGTTGATTCTCATATGTGATATAAGATATGATTATAGTCTCTGAAATTATTAGATCTCACGTAGATGTAGGATATCACAATGCTTGCGTTAGTAAGTTCACAGACATCGTATTTGCTCCATAAAGTATGCATAACTCATTTCATAGTTCACAGAAGAAAAATCAACTTCTCTCATGGCAAATGATGGTATCCTCGTGTACGACCAACCACCACTAGCAGCTTCTTCGATTCCCTCGACGTTCTCTGGCTTTCCACGATAACAATAGTGAAGGCACTACGGAAACGGACAACTTTGGTAGGAACATCGAACTTCCGATTACCCGTCGGGACTACGTGATCCAAGGAGAGGAGTCGAGAAGAGAAGCGGAACTTTCGAGGGATTCATTCGTACCCTGTAGGACCGAGGATCCAATCGACAAACCCAGCGCCCAGGATTTCCATAACTTTGCATCACATATTCCAACATCTTTACCGCTTTATATATGCGCCAGCATATTCTCCTTCGTAAAGTCAAGAAAGAAGAATTCTGCTTACTCGACACTGAACAAAAAAAAAACCGGAACTTCCTTAACCGGTCAACGACATTGAGCTAAAAAATACTTTTATATAAAATTAAAAAACTCCCGGCAGAAAAAATGAGAGTAATTAACAAAAAAATTCGGTAAATAAAAATGGTTAAATAGGAATCATTCGCATATTATAGTCGGGAGATTATTTTTTTTTCTTATTTAACCATTTTTCATTTACTCTATTTATCTATTAATTACACTCATTTTTTCAGTCGGCAGTTTTTGGATTTTCATAAAATGATTACTTTATAAACCGTACATCGCGTACTTAGTATTTTCTTCCAACGTACACATAAATCGATGCTCCAACATTTTGAGAAGTGGCTGGAGGGACTTATTGTATAGTCACATAAAAGTACATTATTATTATTACATCGCTACAAGGGAGATAATACCAACTGCTCGTACGCGAAACTTTCCTACACTTTATTCCGTTTTCGCTCCTTCCCCCGTTCGCCCATCTCTTCCATTTCTCTGCTGTGTATATACTGCAAAGTAGACTCTCTTAAAAAAGCTCTGGATTGCTCGTAGTAGAAGTCGAGATGCTGAGAGAAACCCACACAAAACCGCTACTGAGAGACTAGAGAAACATAAATCGAGCGTCCAATCGGCCTAAAACGATACTAAATTATTTGGCCACGGGCACGTGTTACTCCTGCAAGAAGTCTCGCTTTTTCCTTCCTCACTCAGCTTTTCCGACGAGTGCGTATACACAACACCAGTGCTAAAAGTCTCTTGCGGAAAATCTACAGCAGCTTCGCTTCCGCTTCGAAATTTATTCAGATTACATGTAAACGTTTCCTTTTTCCTTTTATCCTTTGCGTCTACTTTCTGAGTCAAGAGCATACGGCTTAAGTCTCTATAGCCATTTCCTGAATCTTTTGGAAGGGTTTTGATGTAAACACAGCAAATGAAGGGTTGTAATGGTAAACAAGGTTAAGGGAAGGGGGTGAGGTCTAAATAACTGAATTTAAAAATTCAATATCGTTTATGGTCTAATATATTTATAAATTATTAATTAGCTACATTCTTGGTGAAAGCATTTTTTCCATTTGACAAAATTATACATGACTTTTTATTTTGTCTTCAATACAGTTTTCAATATTTTTTCTCTGCAAGGGTTAAATTTTGCAGAAAACACTAGTTCACAAAGCTCTTATTTTTTATATAAAAAATAAAATTTAACTTTTGAAGAAACTTTTTTTTTCATTAAAAAATAAGTAACTAACTAGTTTGCAAAGCTCTTTTATTTTTTGTATAAAAAATCAATTTTTTTTATATATTATTTTTTAAGCTCTTGTTTTTTTTGTATATAAAATAAGAACCTTGTAGATAGATACATAGTTATTTATTTTTTTAACTAACTAGTTCACAAAGCTCTTATTTTAAAATAAAATAAAATAATATATAAAAAATATTTTATTTTTTATAATTATTTATTTTATATTTATGATTATATATATAATTTATATATATAATTATTATTTTATATTATTATATTTTTTATGTATTATTTTATTTTATTTTAAAATAAGAGCTTTGTGAACTAGTTAGTTACTCATCTTTTAATAAAAAAGAGTTTCTTGAAAAGTTAAATTTCCTTTAATTAAATTTGTTTTAAATGAATAGTTTATTAGTTTCTAAGTGCAAATGTAAAAGGAAAGTCAGAGGTTGGTGAGTATCACTCGTCCCCAAATCCTTACCTCTTATATTTGTTTTATTAATAAAACAAAAAAAAGAACATAGCAATTTTCAAAGATAAATAGTCGAGAGCCATTTCTAAATATTGAAAACCAGAAATATTCCGTATAAATTTTTAAATCGTTCGTCAATCATCCCGACGTATGACCTTCGTACAGAGAAGTTATAATTAAATGCTTTCTAACCACTTTTCCGGGTGCTCAAAGCGAGATAACGTTTTCTAACGATTATACCGTTTGGATTGATTATCAATCACTTGGAGGACGATCCAACTTTCCCGCGGTCTTAGACGCAGCTCGCGTGATCGATCGGCACCTCGAGGTCGAGTAATGTACATGTATCGCGAGATTCTAACACGATGAGTATAAAGGCGGAAGTGCATCGTCCACCGTTCCGGATTCTTTGTCTCGTGCAGTGCCTTCTTCTCCACTTTTTCTTTTTCTTCTTTTTTATATTTATGGTTCAGTGGCCTAGAGACTGATGAGCCTTCGCTCGGTGATTCTATCTATATCTGAGGTCGGCGAACGACAGAGAAAACTCTCACCTACTACTTTACTATCGGGTATCAAAGAGAGAACAACACTTTGGTTCCAATGCCCTCAGCGTCTGATCAATATATGGAAATAACTTTGCACCTTTACACGATCGTAACGTGCACTTGTCTCAACGATAGCCACGAACAAACTTACATGTAATCATGATTTCTCAGGCTTGGAATAATTCACGTTGAATTATTGCTGAATCGACCCGACGAGGGAGAATGAATTTGAATTCCAAGGAGGAGAATTTCAAACATTTTGCTTTCTCATAGAGAAAACTTTGTTTTCATGAAATTTTTTTTTTTTTAAATTTCTTGACGAATAAAATTTTTCTGAACTTCATTTTTTCAAATTTGTTCCAAATACGGATGCAAATTTTAATACTTACTTCCTCATACGGATATATTTGTAAAAAGTGAAAAATAATTATGACACATCCTTTTAAATATTTTCATAGCTTTGGAGTAAAAAAAATTAATACAAAACTATTTAAAAAACCAATGGAGATAAATTTATAGGGTTACCATACAAATTATGGTAACCCTATTAAGAATTAATTGGGTACTATGAAAAATGACTACAGAAAAAATATAGTTGAGATTTTAAAACCGACTATCGATGCCAAATATTTTTCTGAGAAAGGCAATTACAGAATAAAATCTCTACATGCATCAATATAAATATTTGTATAAATTGAAAGTAGAATAAATTAACTGATCACAACAAAACATAACGTCGATATATCCCGAAGTAACTTTACTTGCTGCAACGATTGCAGCTTGCACTTTGAAAGATATTTATCCGAGAACAAACGAGTACATGATTTCACAGCCTCAGATTTACTTCGCAGTAAATAATGTCCGCGTCGATGGAAAGATTAAGAAACAAATACACGTCAAGCTCGAATTCGAATTCCACGTTCTACAAACTATCACTAAACTCACGCATTCTATTAGATCACGTGATTTCAATGCAATTCTCTCTCGTTTCAATCTTTCGAGGGATTTCATCGTGGCGTTTCGACATTAACATGGCACAATGTTGTGCACCACTTTGCTATGTTTTGGTCCCGAGTTGCTATAGCAATTTACTAACGAACCAACTGTATACGTGCTCACTACTATTCTGGCTTACCTACAGCAGTTTACTATCGATTGTGAACCGACGAAAGAGAGAGAAGTGGTTGAACTCGAGGCATTGCAGCTTGTAGAATTATTATTCAGTGCTGAATTTCCTTTGGCAGGTCACGTGAGTAAAGTGACGATTTTAACCCGGTTAAGTTCCGTGTAAATCCCTCGAGTTTGAGTGGACGTCATCAAAAATAAAAGACAAAACTATATTTGGCTTCGTGAAATGCGATTTGACCGAGATTAAATATTTTTTAATATTTACTAATTAACATTACCGGATATTACATTTGCTTCATCAGCTGATATATTAAATTTAATACACGAGCATAGTAAAATTACGAATTTTTATATTCCTTATTTCTATAGGATTTAGTAGAAAATACTGTAATTTTATATTTCATTTGCATATCAAATTTAATATACCAGTTTATGTAAATGTTTTTTCATTATTCGTCATGGAAGATTATGCGAAATGTTTTTAACAGTGTAGATTTAAAGAAACGTGTGCGCCACTCGTTATTTTCGATACCGCGAAACACACCGAATTGGATATTTGTTGTTCAAAGGTATTTAACGTTAATTTATAATAATTTTAATGAATTTAGAAATAATAAAATAATGTATGTATGAGTCTGTTTCAGTTTTAATTGAAATATTATTGTTTGATATTTAAAAAAAATGTTTTAGTGATTGTAATTAAAAAATGTTGCCACTTCCCGTGCAAAAAGAAAAGTATTAAAAACAGTATGAAAAGTATGATATCTCAAGTATGATCTATTGGACTGAATTAATACTAAAATGTATTAGACCGTATTATTAGTTTTCAGGGTCCGGGTTGATATGTCCATGGTTTTCGGTGTCCAGGTCGATATCTCCATCGCTTTCGACGTCCAGGTCGACCGGCCCATAGTTTTAGTTGTCTAGATCGATTGCTCCACAGTTTTAGGTGTCCAGGCCGGTTGATATAGTTCTTGGAGTCCAGGTCCATCGATTCGCAATGTATGTTGTACAAATTATATTCGGTTACAGTTTGTGAGCTGTAGGTTAATCGCGCCGCAATCTTCAGTATTCAGTCCGGTCTGGATACTTAAAAAACAAGTGGGAGATCACCGAAAACAATGAAAAAATTGACCTGGACACCTAATACTATTGAGCGATCGATCTGAACACCAAAAGCTATAGAGATATCGACCTGGACATCAAAAACCATGGAGATATCGACCTGGACACCAAAAACCATGAAGATATCGACCTGGACACCAAAAACCATGGAAATATCGACCTGGGCACCAAAAACCATAGAGATATCGACCTGGACACCAAAAACCATGAGATATCGACCTGGATACAGAAACCGTGGACATATCGACCCGGACCCTTAAAACTAATAATACGGTCTAATACTTTTTCGTATTAATTCAGTCCAATAGATCATACTTGAGATATTATACTTTTCATACTTTTTTTAAAATACTTTCCTTTTTGCGCGGGTTGTTACGAAAATTTCTCGTAAAATTTAGTTGCCAATTTACACTCAACCGTGACGAATAAGTAATTACTATAACTATTTTATTGTCAGTATCAATAAGTTAGTGAATATATCAATTACTTAATAGATAAAAAAAATTGTAATTAAATTAGTTATTTGTCATGTTAAAAAAGACTTTGACAATATTCGTTCCAACATTCCATTCATTCGTTCGTTCACCACTTTTTTATTTCGAGTTCAAGCTGGTGTTCTGTGCTTGTCGAGTCTCCCACAATTACTATAATACGCTCGTGCGTTCAACTGACCGTGAGTGGCGAGCAGCTGTCGCACTTAAAACCGTCTGTCCGATTGGCTGCTGCTGTTACTGTGACTCTAAAGCTGCTTCTGCTCTGGTCACTGTCAAAATATATATTAACCATTTTCACTTTCTCATCACATACAAAGTATGTTAAAAAAAGTCAATTCTCAGATTTTACAATAACGTTTGTAAAAAGCTGTAGACAACAGTGAAATTTATATTTTTGTGTACACTCTGAAAAAATTATGGTAAATTTTAATACACACATGTTTCATTAAGAGAACAAAAAACTTTTTATACTTTCTGTAACAATAAATAATGTAACCAGTAACAAAATTATGGCACGAGTAATTTAAAAAAAATTTATATTATGTATAAATATATATTTATATTATGCACGAGTAATTATTATATATTTATAGTAAAAATCACTATATTTAGCAATCTATCACATTAATTTTTTTCTCAATGTAATTCATCACTATACTCCAGTAAATTCACGATAAAAACTTCACGTCTCTAATCAACGTCATGAAAAAATCACATGTTGTTGTTTTTTTTTCTTTTACTTCCTCAAAGAGGAAGCTTTGTTTTCTTGAAAAAAAAATTTCGAGATTTTTATGTCAGGACACTTAGAACTGTCTTAAACGACCAGAAAAGTGATCTAGAAAAAATGTCCGTATGTATGTATGTGTGTGTGTGTATGTATGTATACAACTCCGAAAATTCGAACTCTGATAACTCAAGAACGTTTTTGTATATCGCGCTCACATTTGGCACACAAGTGTAGCAGCAGACCCTCTTCAACTGTAGCAATTTTCGACAAAATCTGTGCGAAAATTTCGATTTTATGCCGTTTTGAATTTTTAAAAAAAAGGAGGTGGTCGCTCTAACTTTCGTAAAATTTAGTCTGTTTTGCTAAATAGTTGGTTATAAGAGCAGGTGCGCTCAATGTTGTTTGGTATTGAATTTGGCTCGAATCGGTAAAGTCGTTCAGATTTTATGGAATTTTGAATTTTTTAAAAAATTGACATTATCGCTCTATTGTAACTTTTGCAAAACTTGAAATAGCGAGCTCAAGTTTTGTATATAAATGAAACAATATTCAGCCATTATATACGTATAATTTAGTGACAAACGGTATGAAATTTGTGATTTTATGGAATGTTGAATTATTTTTAATAATATACGTTATCACATTTACTTTCGAAAACGCTCTAATAATAACGAAATAACGGAATAACGAAATAGAAAAAGCGAATTCACAACATGTTTATTTATCTAATTTAAACAAGGATGTAAAATAGAACCTTGGACATTGCTTCCTCATTATTTTTCGCTTTTTACAAAGCTTCCTCTATGAAGAAGCCAAAATTGAATAACATACCTTTTTTTGCTTCCTCAGAGATGAAGCTTTGTAAAAAGCGAAAAATAATGAGGAAGCAATGTGCACGGTTCTACTTTGCATCGTTTTTTAACGACATTTTTACAGTATTTGAAAATTAACGCACATGTTTTGAGTTTTAGGAGCTGCGATAAGAGGCGGAAACAAACCGGCTTCGTTAAGATTCTGCAGGATGGTCCGTCACCCCCTCGAGACGCTCTTGCGTCCTTCACAATATTGCAAAAGTTCGCATAGGCAGAGAGGGCTTCGTTCCTTACTGGCTTAGCCTCCGGGTCGGGCCCTTTGAGAGCCCTTGTACTCGTGAAACATCTTTCGCTCTTTGGCGATGAGACAGAGCATCAGACTTGTGCTCTCCAAGTGGAAACTTTGCAACACTTCTGTCTATCCTCTTCGCAGTTAGGCTTTATCTCTCGCTTTGACGAAAGGTAAACCCTTGGTCGTCTCGCCTTAATTAGTGTACGAGGATCGATTATTAAATTTGAGGGAAAAAGGAAATACCTCATTGGGATTTTCGTCACAGTTACAAATTAACAAGACACTTGATGTTGTCTTTCACAAAATGTGTTTTTTTTACACAACTTTCTTCTTATTCTTGCAAATTTCGATTGCTTCATTTCATTCATAAACATTTATAATAAAATTATTTTTCATATATAATTTAAGAATTATTATTTTGGAAAAATTATCCGCAGCTTTTATTTTTAAATGTACACTTTTCTTTCTCACAAAATATTTATTTTATAAAAAATTTCATGAATTTGTGTAAAAAATTAATTATTCTTGTACAGTTATTAAGAAAATTAAGGAGATTCTGCCAAAACCACGTGCTTGATATATTACATTTAAAAAAAGTATAGTAATATATTAAGTAATACTGAATATCTAAATTAAAAAATTTATTCCTTATGTCAATAATTTCGTTAAAAATTATTTTCATGACAGATCGTCAGTAGATTGTTATTATTTTGAAATTATTATTATTATGAAGTTGATAACAATTTTGCAATAATAAGATAGAAACTTTGCAACACTTCTTGTCTATCCTCTCCGAATTTGAGGGAAAAAGGAAATGACTGATTGGGATCTTCGTCACAGTTATAAATTAATAAGGCACTTGATGTTGTGTATTTGTTACGCAAGTAGTTTCTGAGAGAAGACGAAAAGGAAATATAGTTTCAGAGACTTGCATCAGTGATGTTGAGTATAGTTGCAGAGTGCAGAGCAATGAGCCGAGAGTCGAGTGCTGCTGATTGGATCTGATCCGTTTAATTCGGTGAATGAGTTTCACTGGACCATTTTAATTCGAGTCTATTCCTCCTCCGACTCGACATGGACATAAGCAGACGCCGCAGTTGTTTTACTTTTTCACTCGTCATTCAGTCGCCTCTTGTCTTTCTGCGAACGTTAAGGACGTCGAGTGCTTTGCTTACTTTTTCTGTACTGATGACGACAGTGGGAAATAAAATAGATAAGATTGGAAATATTAAATATTTGAGATTTTTTTAAATATTTGAAATATTTTTAAATATTTGAGATTTTTTCGAATATTTAAGATTTTTTTAAATATTCGAGATTTCTTCGAATATTTGAGATTTTGACTGAAATTTGAGATTTTTTCGAATATCCCCAAACACCCCAACAATTTTATGAATAAAAGGAATCATTTCATCAATTAGCAAAGTAAAATATCAATTAAAAATTCCATATTTATTAATTCGATAAATACTTAATTATTTTGTTCGATTGGAATCCCGGAAAAAATACCCCTGGAAAAAATACCCCCGGAGAAAATACCCCAGATAAAATACCCCCTAGAGAAAATACCCCCGGATAAAATACCCCTTGGTAAGCATACCCCCGGATAAAATACCCCTTGGTAAACATACCCCCGGATAAAATACCCCGTGGTAAAAATACCCCCGGATAAAATACCCCTTGGTAAAAATACCCCCGGATAAAATACCCCTTGGTAAAAATACCCCCGGATACAATACCGGGGGTATTTTAAAGAACCTAATGAACCTAAAGAACCTAAAGAACAAATATAAGGAAAATACCAAACTAACTAACTCCCTAAAGAAACGAACGCCAACCTAACTAATGCCCTAAAGAACCTAAATAATAAATATAAAGAAAAAACCAAACTAATTAAATCTCTAAAGAAAGGAACGCCAACCTAACTGCCGCCCTAAAGAACGTAAAGAACAAATATAAGGAAAATACCAAACTAATTAACTCCCTAAAGAAACGAATGCCAACCTAACTAACGCCTTGAAGAACCTAAAGAAGTCAGTACAAGTGGATGATTCACGTGATAATTTGTCATTGTGACTATTTCTTATTGTGATATTTTGTAGGGGTGTGCGGGTTCTCGAAAATTTCGAGTTCTCGATGCTCGAGTCGGGTTCAAGTTTTCTCGATCGGGTACGAGTCGAGTTCAAGCCACCCGAAAACCTCGAGAAAACTCGAAAATATCGAGAAAACCCGTAAATCTCGAGAAGACCCGAAAACTCAAGAAAACTCGAAACTATCGAGAAAACCCGTAAATCTCGAGTAAATCCAAGAATCTCGAGAGAACACGAGAATGTCGAGATAACTCGAATATCTCAACAACAAAATCGTTTATATTCAATGTATACCTACCAAAAAAGATATTCATAATCGCAGTTCAAAATATTTCTGAAGACAATTTTTCGAGTGGCGATTGTTCGATGATGATTGTGCTATAGGGCCCACTTTAATTATCTGCGGTTTCGTTAACAGAAGAAGTAAATCTAAAGAAGTAAAGAGATACATCTAAAAAGATATGTAATAAAAAAAAATGTACAGAGTGAAAACAACAGGACTATGTAATGCCAAAATTACAAGAACAAATATAGTGAATAAAAATATATTCAACGCGATATTACATTATATTCTTTTCTCGATGTATTATACTGAATGCATATTTATGATTTAGATAATATGAAATCATATTTTCGAGTTTTCTTGAGGTTTTCGGGTTTTCTCGATATTTTCGAGTTTTCTTGAGGTTTTCGGGTTTTCTCGATATTTTCGAGTTTTCTTGAGGTCTTCGGGTTTTCTTGATATTTTCGAGTTTTCTTGAGGTTTTCGGGTTTTCTCGATATTATCGGGTTTTCTCGACATTTTCGCGTTACTCGAACCCGACCCGAACCCGATCGAGAAAACTCGAACCCGACCCGAACCCGAATTTTCGAGAACCCGCACACCCCTAATATTTTGTCGTTTTTACCAAGGGGTATTTTATCCGGGGGTATTTTTACCAAGGGGTTTTTTTTATCTGTGGGTATTTTTACCAAGGGGTATTTTATCCGGGGATATTTTTACCAAGGGGTATTTTATCCGGGGGTATTTTTACCAAGGGGTATTTTATCTGTGGGTATTTTTACCAAGGGGTATTTTATCCGGGGGTATTTTATCCGGGGGTATTTTTTCCAGGGCTATTTATACCAGATTGCACAAGGAAATATTTATTTATTAATTGAATAAATATTTATATTTAATTAAAAATATAGAAAAAGCGATACAATCACCACATTATAAAAATTCAGAGCTTTAGAATACAATCATAATTAATACTAAACACTTTTCCAAGGTATTACTACGTCACTATAAATATATAAAAATAAATATATCTGCCTTTCCTTCAGTACCAATGTGGATGGAGTTTATCGAGATTTGAGCTCGGATAACATAGAGTATATTGTAAAATATCGTACGTGAGCACAGGTCGTTCGACCACGAAATTAAATTCGTTGTTTACCGACGATCACTTGCAGTCGATAGAGCGCGAAATGAAATTTCTCGATCGTGCGTTCGTGCTGTGATGTTTCTCGCGCAGTCCATTCTCTACCACCGTATAGCTATGATATTGATAATGAGATTACATTGTACAGTCTGTGAGCCTCGGATACGCATTCCCCGCGCGGAAATGCAGAGTTCGGGTAGAGCTGCTGTGCAATATTCATATGTGTGTGTGATTGGACCTTCGAACGTCGGGAATTTTCGCACACATTGTGCGACGTCGAAACACGGCGGTATTCACGTTGGAACTTTATCGGATATCTTCGTCGAGAGGGTTCAATATTGACACTGGGAAAAGCGCCCGGAGCTCCGGAGAACCTTCTAATTTTACGGACTCCAGAACTCGTATAACGTAATGCAAATAACCAGAGCCAGAATGTATTTCAGCAACTGTAGGAATTTTTGTCAATTTTTCCCCCTTTGCTTTGTCATAGTAAAATCTCTGGCTGCATCCAATTTTTTTTCTCGAGTTTTTCACGTCAGGTATTGTCTAAATGGTAAAAATAGTCTGTAAGATTATTAAGGAAAGTGAAAAAAAATACTCGTTAATTTAAATTTTGTTAGAATTTTTATTGGAATTTTCAGAAAAAAGTTTGGGCGCCGCAATTTTTTAGCTAAGAGGTTAAATATATTTTAATGCAAATAACCAGAGCCAGAATATATTTCAGCAACTGTAGAAATTTTATCAATTTTTTTTCTCTTTGTTTTGTCATAGAAAAATCTCTGGTTGCATCGAATTTTTTTTTCTCGAGATATTCACGTCACCTTTTATCTAAATGGTGAAAGTAGTCTGTAAGATTATCAAAGAAAGTGAAAAAGAGAAATATTCGAAAATTAAATTTTTTTTAGACTTTTTATCAGAATTTTTTGAAAAAAGTCTGTGCGCCGCAATTTTTTTTACCTAAGAGGCTAAATATTTTTTTACAAATTAAGAGATGTTACAGAATATTTCTCGTTTTCTACATTTTTTAGTTATTCAAGTCAATTTCAACCAATTCAGTTTAAATGTCTACATATCCCATTTTTGTAAATTAATCAGGAAGAAATTTCCAAATGTCTATTTTTCCAGCTTTATTCAAACATTTTTTTTAAATTTCCGTTCTCTTCAATATTTTTCCAGCTTCTTAATTCTCTGGCCACCGATCTGGACTGCATGCTGAGCGAACTCTGCACAACCCCGGATCCATTCCAAGACCGGTAAGAGCAGCACGAAATGTTTTTTATTTTTATTTATTTTTATTATATCATGCATTATCTTAAACGAATTGGCGTTCGACCTGAATACCCGGATTTTCGTTTCTATTTTATTATCACTTTCTCTCTACTGTTAGGGAGAAGCAGAGAGCGCAGGGAGGGCACGACGAGAGAGAATAGAGCGTTTATTCACGGTATATAATTTATAGCCGGAATCTTCGCGACTACCCGCCAGAAGCGGCCACCGAGGACGTTATAACACACGGAATAATTTACATATCGTAAGGCCACCCTCGCCTTTCTCTCTCAGCCTCCGCCCCCGTGATCTATGACGGCTCTTCTCTTTCGTACAATATCCGCCCTGGTTACACGGGACACTCTGTATAACGGGTGGAGCAGTTCTATCCGAATATGCGAGAGTTTCAACGTAACAAGATGCAAAACAAAAAAATTTCCATAAAAATTTACCCCTAGAAAAAAAATTCATTTTTTCAACAGCACTTTATTTTTTATAAAGCAAAATCGAAATTAATCAAAAGTATCTATCAACGCAACAGAAAAAATAACCAGTAACTAAATTATGCCATGAGTGATTTTTTTTATAGTAGAAATCATTATATTTAGCAATCTATTACATTAATTTTTCTCAGTGCATTGAAGATATTAACATTGATTTTTTGGGCAAAAATAATAAAGTTATTAATAAGTGAATTGAAAATAATAAATAATAACGTGTCGGAAAGTAGTAAAATATTATAAGAATTTTTTTACGTATATTTTTGGTTGCATCATTGTTATAAACGAAATTGTGACATGACTGGTCAGGAGACATGTGTAAGTTCATATTTCTTGCTTTAAAATGGATTTTCACATAAAACGCCTCATGCACATAATAGTACATAGTCATAACACATAAATATGTACTCGACAGTGAAGCAGTCAGGCAGGCAGGGTTAACCGGTATGATTTAACGTTATAAGAGGGCTGAATCCGGAGACCCTGCTCCGTTCAACGACTTTCCTCCAAGATGGACGACGTCTTCCTGAAAGGACGTGGCTCCGAATTTCAATAGTAAATCGGGAATAGCTTAGACCCGCAGAATCTTCTCCGGCTTCTCAACGCTTCTGCTATTCTCCTCGCTGCTACTGACAACTCCGAGAGACTCTCGAACCTCGTTCAAGAGCTTCCAATTTACTTATTTTTTCGGGACAGTCGAGTTAATTCTTGACGTTAACAGACTCCATAAGCAAATTATTTGCTATTTACAAAAATTCATAGATTCAAAAAATAAAAATAAAAATATTATGATTTAAATAGGAATTAAATACAAATTTATCAATAATAAAATATACAAATTTCAATTAAATCATTAAATGATTTAAATATTTTTCCAATTTTCTCATTTTTTCGGGACAGTCGAGTTAATTCTTGACGTTAACAGACTCCATAAGCAAATTATGTGCTATTTACAAAAATTCATCGATTCAAAAAATAAAAATATTACGATTTAAATAGGAATTAAATACAAATTACTTAATAATAAAATATACAAATTTCAATTAAATCATTAAATAATTTAAATATTTTTCATAGATTTGAAGAATTCACAGATTCAAAAATTAATAAAAAATAAAATAATTATGATTTAAATAAAAATTAAATACAAGTTTCTGAATAATTAAAAAAATACAAATTTCAATTAAATCATTAAATGATTTAAATATTTTTCATAGATTTGAAGAATTCATAGAATCAAAAATTAATAAAAAATAAAATGATTACGATTTAAATAAAAATTAAATACAAGTTTCTGAATAATCAAAAAAATACAAATTTCAATTAAATCATTAAATTATTTAAATATAAATAATTTAAAATAAAATAATTAACATAAAGGAAATCTTATATATAGCAATAAATAGTTTTTTTTTTTTCAAAAATAACTCTATTAATTTTTATCGGAAAATTCGACATTTAAATTTCACGAAGGAAAAACTCATTTGTACTTTTTCACTATTTTTGTTTTAAAAAGTAAACTAAAAATGTTGTTATGGTAAGGAAAGAGGTTATATTTACTGTGACTTAAATGAGAAAATATTATTCTTGTTTAATGTTTCTCTCGAGACTGAATGGATATACCCAGTCGTTTAGCATGTCAATGTCGTCACGTACACGTTGATGCCCCATTCGAGAAATTCGAGACGCTCTATTAGGCGCCGCCGGGCGCGAGAGCAAATCGTCGACATCTGCTCCGCGAGCCCACCAAACGATTATGCATAATCACAACGAAGCTAATCCGCGCCACATGCTTTCAATTGGGTCATCCTACGTGGGAATACTAATTTCGCACGTTATTTGTTATTTCAATCGACCCTCGCTTCCATTATCTCCACGATCATCATCAGTGTCAAGCTCGATCTCGCAAACACTTGAAGGAAAATCTCGTTGCGTATTGTCTTGGGACTGAGGGTAGCACTTTAGGCTTTTCCGAGCTCGTTAAACGCTACGAACCGATGATCCATCACGATGGAAACTCTCTCCAAGATACTCTATACAATATACAGATTATACTACATTTCGCCACTAGATCCAGTGTATTACGGGAAAGTGACGGGCTTTTTTGCATTTAACACTTTAAAAAGGTTCTTTATAATAAAAAAAAACAAAATGCTGAGTCTTCCCTGAAGATTGATGATGGATTAAAAGAGATGGGTCATCATGTTGAAGTGCATCTTCGCCTCGCATGTTATTCCAAATAATATTAATTCCACTTTGCCGATACAGAAAAAAAAAAAAAAATTTTCCCTATAGTCAAAGTATATAAAAAATTTGGTACATGAAATTAAAAAAAATTAAACAAGTATAAAATATTACTTTTGTTAATATAATATAATTATCACACTCATTACTTGTAAACTCACTCCATTTGTTATTTCTTATCTATTTATTAATTCCATAAGGAATCTTCACAATTTTTTAAATATATTCAATTATATTGATATCAGTGATCTTTTTATTGAAATGAAAAAAGTGAAAATTTTCAAACAGGTTCAAAATACCACAAATAAAAAATAATGGTCCATTATTTTTATTTTCGTGATATTTTATCATGAAAACCTTTTTCAAATTTTTAACCAAATATACATACATTTATTTTTTAAAGCTTTAGAATATAGTGAAAAAAATAAATTATTCTGTTTAAAAAAATGGGTGGTATAACTCTGTAATTTTTTAAAATTCTTTGCTTTTTGTATTTTACCTCTTTTAAATTTTTAACTAAATGTACATACATTTATTTTTTAAAGCTTTAGAATATAGTGAAAAAAAGTAAATTGTTGTATTTAAAAAAATGGGTGGTTATAACTCTGTAATTTTTTTAAATTCTTTGCTTTTTGTATTTTACCTCTTTTAAATCATCATTCTGTTTATATGTCTGCACAGACATTTCGCGTCTCGCTGATAACAGTTCACATGTGTGAGTGTGTGTGTGTCACTGACAAGTTTGACGGGATACCCGCAGAAAATTTTCACGAACAAAGATATCGTCGCGTCGCGATGTTCAAGAGAGTACAAGAGAACTGCTCTCGCAGACTCGAGTACAGTTCATTGCGTCTGGAGTGTTCGCCGCAGAAAGGGAGTTCCGATTTCCGGTATTCTCGATACTTCGCATCGTCTCTTCAACCCCGACTCGTGAACGAGTGAACGAACCGCCGTCGGCATCGATATATATGGAATTCTCCGTCACTTCGGTCACATTTTTTTTTTATAATTTTTTTTTAACATCTTTCAGAGATTTTTTTTATTTTGCTCCTAATTTTATATAATCTAGAGCAGCACCTATAGAACCTATAGAAGAATTGACAGGGAGAAGACAGAAAATATTCGGAGTATTTAAGAAAATTTTCAAATGTTTTTTTTAAATTATGTATTTTGGACTTTTTCAGAAAATGTTTATTTTGCTCCTAATTTTGCAAAACCTACAGTAGAACGTCCTAATTTAAAAAAAAAAATTAGCAGAATGGACAAAAAATATATTTCGCCGGTAAAAAATAAAAAATCCCAAAATTATACCCGCTGAATTGACGTAGAAAGCCGTATACACTTTCCTCTGAGGTTTTGTCGAATGTGGGGAAAAATGCAAATTTAATTTTTTTCTTCTTCCTTTCGTCCTCGTCAGCGAGACAGCCCTGTAGGTATCACATTCTGCCAGTAATACACATGTCGTGCACCCCACTATACTTCTTTCTACGTCATGCGACACGTTAAAAAATACATTTTTATATGTTTTTCTTCTGCCCGTCGTAAAAAATGCTATCTAACAAATGAGAGTGATCTGTTGTGCGCTGCATTCGCCATGACCACCGTTCATCACCCTCATTGCTTCGAATCGTCAGAGCCGAGAGAATAAAATAAAAAATAAAAAATATAAAAAAGGAAGTTATTAAAAATATATAGTTATTTATATTTTCGATATATTTTATTATATGTGTATATATAATACAATGTATAGCTATTTATAGCTATATATTTTTAATAGCTCCCTTTTATATATATATATATATATTTTTTTTGTCTCGACGAAAATATATAGCTATAAATAGTTATATATTTTTTTAAAAACGTATCTCTATTAATTTTTATGAAAAAAAGTCTACATTTAAATTTCACGTAGTAAAAACGCCGTACAGCCACTATACTTCTTTCTATGTCATGCGACTCGTTAAAAATACTTTTTTTTATTATTTTTTTCTCCCTTTCGTAAAAGATTCTATCTAACAAATGAAAGTGCTCTGTTTTGCGCTGCACTCGCGGTGACCACCGTGCAACCATCCACCCTCGTTGCTTCGAGTCGTCAGAGCCGAGAGTATAAAATAAAAAAATAAAAAAATAAAAAAATAAAAATAAAAAAGGGGGATGAAACGATTTTTCTCGGTTCCACGCCACTGTCACTTACAACCCCTAACTCCGGTAGCTGACTCTCGCACTACATCGCGCGCTTCCACAGAGACAGAGTGAGCGCATATAAAGGGGATCGGAGAAACGAGGAATTGAAATGAAATGCTTTTTGCCCTCCCGCGCCATATCCGTCGTTGAATTATTATCGCTGCCGGAGATTTTTTTTCATTGAAAACTTTTTCGAGCTCTCATTTATGCTGTGGTATACGCACAGCGAGGCATTAAGTGGGTATACGTGCATCAGCATTCTTTGCTCTCGTTCAATCTCTCCTATTGTGTATTCTATAGCTCTCACAATGCAATATAGCATAATATCAAACTATGTACAAGTATTGCATTAAGGTATGAATAGAAAGGAAACGTTGGAAAGCCTCTAGAGCCACGCAATTTTTAGACGTCTTTTCGCATCATATTCCTCGACGAGGAGAATCATCTTTGTCAAAAATTCTGTCGTTTTTTGCTTCCTCCATGAGGAAGCTTTGACTTTAGAATTTTTTTCCTGATTTTCATGCCAGTACGCTCAGAATGGTCCAAAATATCGAGAAAAGTGGTTTAGAAAAAATGTTGCATGTGTGTGTGTATGTGCTGATTTCCTTGTTAGCACGATAACAGTCATAATTTTTAATGTATCTTCTTCAAATTTAGTACGCAAGTGAGCTATCATATACGAAGGGTCGGGATTGTATTTGGCACACGTCGGTTCAAAGGTTCAAATTTTACTGCATTTTGAAAATTTCGAAAAAAGTCGTTTTGTGCTATAAATTTCGTAAGTTATGAGATATCAAGCTAACATCTTGAATACAAATGAACTAACATTAAACCACTATCGGTGTCCAATTTAGCGAAAATCGGTTCAGAGGTTCAAATTTTACACCATTTTGAAAATTTCGAAAAAATTCATTTTATGCCATAACTTTCGTAAGTTATGAGATATCGGGTTAAAATCTTGTACACAAACGAACTAACATAAAACCATGATCTGCGCCAACTTTGGTGAAATTTCATACATTGGTTTTAATTTTATTGCAATTTCAATATTTTCAAAAATATTCAATGCTCTTAAATTCCGAGATATCTGGGTGCAATTTTCCACGTGAATTCATGATTAGTGATTATCAATAATGAATTTGATCCAAGGAACGGTCACCATACAGGTAAATTTCGATTTTGCTTCATTAAAAAGAAAACATTGCTGTGATTAAATTTCTTTTTTTATTTTGTTTAGGTTTATTTTAAATTTGGAACCTTCTTCCATGATTGTCTTGTATAGGGCTTTGAAAATGCAATAAAACGAAATATCAAACTATGTACAAGTATTGCATTAAGGTATGAATGGAAGGGAAACGTTGGAAAGCCTCTAGAGCCACGCAATTTTTAGACGTCTTTTCGCATCATATTCCTCGACGAGGCGAATCATCTTTGTGAAAATTTCTGTCGTTTTTTGCTTCCTCCATGAGGAAACTTTGACTTTAGAATTTTTTTCTTGATTTTCATGCCAGTACGCTCAGAATGGTCCAAAATATCGAGAAAAGTGGTTTAGAAAAAATGTTGTATGTGTGTGTGTATGTGCTGATTTCCTTGTTAGCATGTTAAAATCGTAATTTTTTATGTATCTTCTTCAAATTTAGTACGCAAGTGGGCTATCATATACAAAGGGTCGGGATTGTATTTGGCGCACGTCGGTTCAAAGGTTCAAATTTTACACCATTTTGAAAATTTCGAAAAAAGTCATTTTATACCATAACTTTCGTAAGTTATGAGTTATCGGGTTAAAATCTTGTACACAAACGAACTAACATGAAATCGTGATCTGCGCCAACTTTGGTGAAATTTCATACATTCGTTTTAATTTTATTGCAATTTCAATATTTTCAAAAATATTTGTAAACTATTCAATTTTCTTAAATTTCGAGATATCTGGGTACAATTTTCCACGTGAATTCATGATTAGTGATTATCAATAATGAATTTGTTCCAAGAAACAGTTACCATACAGGTAAATTTCGATTTTGCTTCATAAAAAAGAAAACATTGCTGTGATTAAATTTCTTTTTTTATTTTGTGTAGGTTTATTTTAAATTTGGAACCTTCTTCCATGATTGTCTTGTATAGGGCTTTGAAAATGCAATAAAACGAAATATCAAACTATGTACAAGTATGGCATTAAGGTATGAATGGAAGGGAAACGTTGGAAAGCCTCCAGAGCCACGCAAATTTTTAGACGTCTTTTCGCATCATATTCCTCGACGAGGAGAATCATCTTTGTGAAAATTTCTGTCGTTTTTTGCTTCCTCCATGAGGAAGCTATGACTTTAGAATTTTTTTCCTGATTTTCATGCCAGTACGCTCAGAATGGTCCAAAATATCGAGAAAAGTGGTTTAGAAAAAATGTTGTATGTGTGTGTGTATGTGCTGATTTCCTTGTTAGCACGATAACAGTCATAATTTTTAATGTATCTTCTTCAAATTTAGTACGCAAGTGAGCTATCATATACGAAGGGTCGGGATTGTATTTGGCACACGTCGGTTCAAAGGTTCAAATTTTACTGCATTTTGAAAATTTCGAAAAAAGTCGTTTTGTGCTATAAATTTCGTAAGTTATGAGATATCAAGCTAACATCTTGAATACAAATGAACTAACATTAAACCACTATCGGTGTCCAATTTAGCGAAAATCGGTTCAGAGGTTCAAATTTTACACCATTTTGAAAATATCGAAAAAAAACATTTTATGCCATAACTTTCGTAAGTTATGAGATATCGGGTTAAAATCTTGTACACAAACGAACTAACATGAAATCATGATCTGCGCCAACTTTGGTGAAATTTCATACATTGGTTTTAATTTTATTGTAATTTCAATATTTTCAAAAATATTTGTAAACTATTCAATTTTTAAAAATTCTGAGATATCTGGGTGCAATTTTCCATGTGAATGCGTGATTAGTGATTATCAATAATGAATTTGTTCCAAGAAACGGTCACCATACAGGTAAATTTCGATTTTGCTTCATAAAAAAGAAAACAAAACTGTGATTAAATTTCTTTTTTTAATTTTGTGTAGGTTTATTTTAAATTTGGAACCTTCTTCAATGGTTATCTTGTATAGGGCTTTGAAAATGCAATAAAGCGAAATATCAAACTATGTACAAGTATTGCATGAAGGTATGAATGAAAGGGAGTCGTTGGAAAGCCTTAAGAGTCTCGGAACTTTTAGACGTCTTTTCGCATTATATTCGCGACGAGAAGAGTCATCTTTGTGAAAATCTCAGTCGCTTTTTTTTACCGTGTAATATGTGCGAGTGTACTTGCGTATCACTGCAAAGAGGAGGAGATAAAGGTATGAGAATAGCGATGGGATATATTTTTCTTTGGAGACAAGTGACACCGGTGAATTTTCGTGTGTTCCTTTATATTAAAAAGTTTCGGAGCACTCTATAGTTTGGTATGAGGGAAAGAGAGTCGTGACTGAGGGATGAAAAAGCTTCGGCAATATTTCGCGGAGAGACGAGGGAGAGATCTGGATTTTTTTCTTTTCTTTTTCTTCCTTGCCCTTTTTTCTTCTTCGAGTGATGCTCGGATCGAACGACTCGCCATTTCCGGTTGAGAGTCGAAGAAATAACTTCGGGGCATGGTGCAGAAGTGGCTGTAAACAGCTAACGTGAATATAATGGCCGAGAGCTCTGGCGAAGTTAGGACGAATATATATATACGAATCATTTTCGAATCGTTGCTGAGGCAATAAAAAAGAAATTCCTCACTTGCCTCTCAGCATTGGAATCTGGTTTCAATAAATAGAGATCTCTCGTCGTTCCTGTCAGCTTAAGATGGTAAAAATATACATTTTTCTGTAACAAAGAAATTATTTTCTATATTCCTGAAACGATTAATATCAATTCAGCAAACATTCAGAAACAAAATATTAAAAGTCAGCAATGCATAACATTTTTTAAAAAGCATTATGTATTTGTTTAAAAACAACTGTGTATCTATTAATAACACATTATCATTTTTATTATTCAGAATCACTGCACCGAGAGAAAAAGTTTCATTGATTCACAGAAATCTTTGCCAATGAAATAAAATACTTGAATTTCAATACTATCTTTTCTTTGAATGATCTCAAATTCAATGAAAATTAGTGACATTGATTCGAAGAAACATTTCTTTAAACCAATGAACCTTTTTCATTGATTTCAAAGATATCGTCTCTGATTCAATGAAACCTTCTTCTTACCAGCTCAAAATTTCGAAACCTGTTTTTTCCTGAAGTACGCGGCAGATAAAGCTCAAATTTTGTGAGTATGTAAGGAAGTACGGCAGAAATAGGCTAAGCTTCTGGCTCCTCGAAATTCGAAGCCGTTCGTTCGGGAGAACCGGAAAACAAAAATGTGAGGTTAGGTGCGAGGAAGAGATCAATGAAAACGTTTCTTTGAACCAATGAAAACGTCTCTTTAAAACAATGAAACCGCTTCTTTATTATATGCACACTAAGTAAATCTTTATTTACAGGCAATGAAATGTTCTCTTTGAAATTCAAATGCACTATTTCATTGAAATCAAAGAAATATTTCGTTGAAATCAATGAAAAAAAAAATCAATCCATCCGTTTCTTTGGCGTCAATGAAATCTTTTCTCTCGGTGTGGTATTGGTATTTTCAACGGCGTCAATTATTTTACAGAATTTTCTCTTTTTAAACTAAAACAAAAAATGTTTCCAACATATTCTTAAAATTATTACATTACTTAATTTTTTTTTAATATTATGAATTTGTAAAAAAAATTGTACTCATATATTAATAATATATTATGATTGTTGTTATTGAAAATCACTGATATTGACATCACGTCGATTTTTAAAAGAATATTCTCTTTATAAATTTAAAAAAAAATGTAAACCCTTTTTGGTCGTTAAGCTTTGGGATTTGGTTTGGAAAAATTGAGATTTCCCATCGACCCTGTCGGACAGTGACGAGACAGCTAGATGACCAACGTGAACACATTACTGCTCTGCTATTGGGCTGTCCCGGCGATCGAATTATCCGGAAACTCGATATCGATGAGCCGGAGGGCTGGGGGGGGGGGGAGGGGGACAAAACCCGACGCTGGTTTCTCCGGCTGCTACCGGATATCCCTCGATACGTACTCAGCCCACGCTCAGTCTCTCGCAGGCAATGCCAGCAGCAGCCGCGGCGACGACTAACGCGAGTCCGATGTTTGCCGAGGGGGAGGCAGCCGTGATACACACCATCATCCCCCTGAGCTTGTCTCTGAACCCTCTATCCGCACCACCGTCTCTTTCTCTCTCCTATCTCTCTCACTCTCGTTATCTCGAGATTACGTCTGGATACGACGTTATTAATTTAGTTTATTATTTAATTTTGCAATATTATTTATAATTTTGCTTCCTCGCAGAGGAAGCTGTTTTCATGAAAAAAAATTTCGAGATTTTTATGTCAGGGCACTTAGAATAGTCCAAAACGTCCAGAAAAGTGATCTAGAAAAAATGTCCGTATGTATATGTGTGTATACAACTCTGAAAATTCGGAACGCCGATAACTCAAGAACCGTTTTGTATATCGCGTTCAAATTTGGCACACAAGTGTAGCAGCAAACCCTCTTCAACTGTAGCAATTTTCGACAAAATCTGTGCAAAAATTTCGATTTTATGCCGTTTTCAATTTTTTTTAAACAGAAGGCGGTCGCTCTAACTTTCGTAAAATTTAGGCCATTTTGTTAAATAGTTGGTTATAAGAGCAGGTGTACTCAATGCTGTTTGGTATTGAATTTGGCTCGAATCGGCAAAGTGGTTCAGATATTATGGAATTTTGAATTTAAAAAAAAATAGACATTATTGCTCTATTGTAACTTTTGCAAAACTTGAAATAGCGAGCTCAAATTTTGTATATAAATGCAACAATATTCAGCCATTATATACGTATAATTTAGTGAGGATGGTATGAAATTTTTGATTTTATGGAATGTTGAATTATTTTAAAAAATATACGTTATCACATTTACTTTCCGAAACGCTATAATAATAACGAAATAACGAAATAGAAAAAGCGAATTCACAACATGTTTATTTATCTAATTAAAACAATGATGCAAAGTAGAACCTTGCACATTACTTCCTCATTATTTTTCGCTTTTTACAAAGCTTCCTTACGTAGCTCTGTAAAAAGCGAAAAATAATGAGGAAGCAATGTGCAAGGTTCTACTTTGCATTCTTTTATTTATGATTTTAAGTTCTCTCATGTACAATTCTTATTTTTATTTTTTTTTCTTGGTTTATACGACATAATTCCATAAATATTGTTATTTAAGACCTAATTGTTAATTTACGAATTTTCATTTTTTGTTAATATTTTTATAAAAATTATGTTCAATTCACCATTGTCTACATTTTGACTGTGGCATAAAATAAAGCAAGCAATCAATCAATCTATATCTTTTCGTGTTAAATGCGAGCAGCGTTATAATTTACAATATATTTTATTTCATTTATATTCCTAAATTCTTATTTTTATTTTATTCCCAAATTATCATAAATCTGTTAGTACTTACACTGTTATTTTTATTTGTATTTTTTTTATTGAAAATGTTATCTTCTGTTATTCTGTAGTTGTTAGTTTTAGTTTATATGATTTTCTGTTCTTGAGTTGAATTTGAACCATAGTTTTTACTATGGTGCAAATTAACAAACTAACTACAGTATAACATACTGCAGTTGTTAAAACTAACAACTACAGTATGTCATACTGTAGTTGTTAAAACTAACAACTACAGTATGTTATACTGTAGTTGTTAGTTTTAGTTTATATGATTTTCTGTTTTTGAGTTGAATTTGCACCATAGTTTTTACTAGAACATTAATAAATACTATCAATATATCTCTCTCGCTTTCTATATCTCGCCTCCCCTCATTTCTATCTGACTGTCGGTGCCTCACTGTGTGAGTTTGTAGATATTGCTCATCTCTATCTCTATCTCTTTCCCTTTCGTCTCCTTTCTTCACGACCCCTATCCCGTAAACCATAGACAAAGGGTGCGTCCAAAGCTCTAAGTCCGAATCTCTTAGCCCGAGGCTACGACCAGACTAATTCTGCCAATAATCTATTTGGAATTATTGCGTTTACGAAATCATGTTATCTGCATTTATTCAAGCTTGGCAAAGAAGTCCACACTATTACTTTACTATGCACAATACGCATCATTTTTTTATCGATTTTATATTTTATTGGTTGAACAATCATTGGCAATAACAATTCTTGGCATGGATTTCCATACATCGATGTCGTATCACCATAAAAATTATATGGTGCTCTATTCGCATATGACAATTTCAAACAGCTTTTCGCCTATAAAAAAAATCCTCGTTCATGACATTCTTTAGGTTCTATTTTTTTAGGTTCTTGTAATATTTTTAATAATTTTCAATGGTTCGAATGGAACTGTCCAAGGGTCCAAAGCACGAGGCCACGACCAAATTAATTCTGCCAATAATATATTTCGAATTACTGTACATGTCAAATTTTGTTATTTCAATGTTTCTCAAATTTTGCGAGAAATTATTTGAGTACGAAATCTGTACTAAAATCAAGAATTCCATTGGAACTAAAAGGTATTGTTAGTTTAATATACACCATATATCTGGCATTTTTTAAATCAATTTTATATTTTACTGTTTGAACGATTATTGGCAATAGAAATTCTTGACATGACTTCCCCTCCTCCAAACCCGTATCCCCATAAAAATTACATCGTCCATATAAAAATCCCAAATGTCTATCCGCCCATAAAAAAACCCTTAAGCCTAAAATTCTTTGGCTCTATTAAAAAAAAATCCTGAAACATTTATAATCATTCCATCGGACCTAAAATAAATTCTTAATTCAATATCTACACGATATCTGACATTTTTAAATCAATTTTATATTTTACTATCTGAACGATTATTGGCAATAGAAATTCTTGACATGACTTTCCATACACCAAAACCCCAATAAAAATTATATCGTCCATATGAAAATCCCAAATGTCTTTCCGCCCATATAAACAAATTCTTTGGCGCTACAAAAAAGGTAAAAAAGAAATCCTGTAATATTTCTAATCATTTCCGATGGTTGCTTCAAACTGTCCAAGGGCCTGAAAAATTCTGCTGGAAATGGGCGACTGACTGCGAGGCTATATAGCCAGTCACTCGGGCGTCGCGTTCAGGGTACACACAGAGAGGGTGATGAACATACAGAACATATAGATAGCGCGGAGAATTTTCCTCGCTCCGACGGCACGGAAGGAAATCGCGATTGCGGAGAAAGGCAGAGGCGTATATAAAGATGAGTTATCTGACCGTTATACTAGCTAGTCGATCCTCTCTTTCTCTCTCTGCTTTCGTATAACTCTCGCGACAGAGAATCAGCCAAGCAGGGATATAGATATATGTATGTATGTGTGTGTGAATATATATAGAGTTTAGGAGGAACGAGGCGCTTTGTACCACGCGACGAGCCATAAATTCGCGGTGGTGTAATCGCCGCGGTCGTATTCTCGCCCGCCGAACGATTCGCATCCCCTAGCTAGTGGCTAGCTAGCGCCAGTAAATCGCCACATCGCGTGTAGAGTCACCGATATTGCCTACTCCGGACAATCGGAATCTCGAGACGATCACGTCAGCGTCAATTCACTCGATTATCATGGCCCAGATTGCACGACGCATGCCATAAGACTATTTACCTAACTCGCCGACACTCAACCGCTACATTCCTTCTTTTTTATTTTTTTTTACAGGAAACCCAAGCATTCAAAGTCTACACGACGTTTTCCACTGATTACGAATCTCGGAGAATTTTTATTGAAGAGAAAAGAAAAAGTTTCTTTTTTTAGCTTTTATTACAAACTGTTGTTTTTGTGGTTGAATTTTTAGCAAATTAGTGGCCTGCGGATCAGGATACATTGGTAAAGCGTTTTAAATAAAAATATTGTTTTTTTCTACATTTTGGAAAAATGAAGTTTTACTTAAAATGGAGACAATTTAAAAAAAATGTTTAAGAGATTTCGTCTTGCGTTTGTTTTCTTCGTTATTAATTAAGATTGGCGGATTATGTTTTTTGAGTTTTTTTCGTTTTACCAAGCCCTTTCGAATAAAAAAAGAAAATTGAAAATCCGTCAATCCAAAAAAAAGTTACGACTAGTTGAAAATTCCGAATTTTGGTAATCCTGAATTTTCAGGAGTTCCGAAGTTAAAAAAATCTATTCCGCATTTTGCACCATTTCAAACGCCTATCTGATTAAAATTATGAAACTGACAAATTTTTCGTCGATAACCTAAAAAATCTATGGGAAAACCTGGAAAATTTGAGAATTTTTTTATTTTTTTAAATTTTCCACTTGACATTTTTGAGGTATTGACAAAAAAAGCTTTTTTTAAACCTATCTAATCGGTAACACCCCTTTGTAAAAAATCGTTCAACTGTAACTAAATGATTGAATTCCTCCCCATATAAAATTGACCCACGAACTTTTCATACCCAGACAACATATATCTTTGTTTTTTTCTTCCAGGAATTTTTCATCTCCTTTTTTCCTCCCCTCATATCTACGTCGGAATATGCTCTGATATCGGTGGTATCTGTCTCGTCCATCTCGTGATAGAGTTGGAAAATTTTTCTTCCCACTCGAAAAATTTTTCTCCCACATGTAAAAAAAAAGAAAAAAATCACGACGTCCAAACGGCATAAATATTTTAAACCCTACCGGGGCACCATGAATTCTTCGACCCTTTTACATTTTTCCTCTCCTTCTGAGCCGTACGGTTGCCGTACAAATTGGTACATAATGGTCGCCGCGAGCGCGGACTACACGAGTTGCCGGGTAGATACGATCGATAAGGGATGACTCTCAAGAGTCGTCCGAGACAACCCCGAGAATTCGAAGCGACATCGGCTAGGATATATCTACTTGTCCACCTGTGACCAGCGAGAATAGAACGAGAGAAACACTTGACCTCTTGACACTTTATTATTGTTCGGTGAACGGACAGGCGAACCTTCGCAATTTAGAAGCGACATCTGAATATTTCAGGCGGAATTCAATAATTCCATTATAGAAAACAGCACGTCAGTAAAAAATATTTATTTTCAATAATAAAATGTGGATTAGTAAGTAAATTTATTTAAAGTAATTTGTTCATTTTGATAAAAAGACTTCCTAAAAATATTTAATTAGCTAAATTTTCAAAATATTCGAAGGCGAATTTGTTAAATTAATTTTTTCACCGTCATTTTTCAATTTTTTTTGTGAAATTTCAATTGCTGTTATAAAGTAGGTATAAATAACAAGGTGACTTTAGATTTTTGTTGATGTAGCTTTCAAATAAAAAATATCGTATTTGCAAAAACTGCTGATACTTGAAAATCTTACTCTCTGCTAAAAGTAGAGCTCACAATAAATACTATAATATCTGAGGATCTAAATCTGAACGGACAGGCGAACCTTCGCAATTTAGAAGCGACATCTGAATATTTCAGGCGGAATTCAATAATTCCATTGCAGAAAAAATCATGTCAGTAAAAAATATTTCTTTTCAATGATAAAATGTGGATTAGTAAGAAAATTTATTTAAGGTAATTTGTTCATTTTGATAAAAAGACTTCCTAAAAATATTAAATTAGCTGAATTTTCAAAATATCCGAAGGCGAATTTGGTAAATTAATTTTTTCACCACCATTTTTCAATTTTTTTTTGGTGAAATTTCAATTGCTGTTATAAATTAGGTATAAATAACAAGATGACTTTAGATTTTTGTTGATGCAGCTTTCATATAAAAAATATCGTATTTGCAAAAATTGCTGATACTTGAAAATCTTACTCTCTGCTAAAAGTAGAGCTCACAATAAATACTATAATATCTGAGGATCTAAATCTGAATGGACAGGCGAACCTTCGCAATTTAGAAGCGACACCTGAATATTTCAGGCGGGATTCAATAATACCATTGCAGAAAAAATCACGTCAGTAAAAAATATTTCTTTTCAATGATAAAATGTGCATTAGTTAGAAAATTTATTTAAGGTAATTTGTTCATTTTGATAAAAAGACTTCCTAAAAATATTTAATTAGCTAAATTTTCAAAATATTCGAAGGCGAATTTGTTAAATTAATTTTTTCACCACCATTTTTTTCGATTTTTTTTTTGGTGAAATTTCAATTGCTGTTATAAATTAGGTATAAATAACAAGATGACTTTAGATTTTTGTTGATCCAGCTTTCAAATAAAAAATATCGTATTTGCAAAAATTGCTGATACTTGAAAATCTTACTCACTGCTAAAAGTAGAGCTCACAATAAATACTATAATATCAGAGGATCTAAATCTGAACGGACAGGCGAACCTTCGCAATTTAGAAGCGACATCTGAATATTTCAGGCGGAATTCAATAATTCCATTGCAGAAGAAATCACGTCAGTAAAAAATATTTCTTTTCAATGATAAAATGTGGATTAGTAAGAAAATTTATTTAAGGTATTTTGTTCATTTTGATAAAAAGACTTCCTAAAAATATTCAATTAGCTAAATTTTCAAAATATTCGAAGGCGAATTTGTTAAATTAATTTTTTCACCACCATTTTTCTACTTTTCTTTGTGAAATTTCAATTGCTGTTATAAATTAGGTATAAATAACAAGATGACTTTAGATTTTTGTTGATGCAGCTTTCAAATAAAAAATATCGTATTTACAAAAATTGCTGATACCTGAAAATATTACTCTCTATTAAAAGTAGAGCTCACAATAAATACTATAATATCTGAGGATCTAAATCTGAACGGACAGATGAACCTTCGCAATTTAGAAGCAACATCTGAATATTTCAGGCGGAATTCAATAATTCCATTGCAGAAGAAATCACGTCAGTAAAAAATATTTCTTTTCAATGATAAAATGTGGATTAGTAAGAAAATTTATTTAAGGTATTTTGTTCATTTTGATAAAAAGACTTCCTAAAAATATTCAATTAGCTAAATTTTCAAAATATTCGAAGGCGAATTTGTTAAATCAGTTTTTTCACCACCATTTTTCTATTTTTCTTTGTGAAATTTCAATTGCTGTTATAAATTAGGTATAAATAACAAGATGACTTTAGATTTTTGTTGATGCAGCTTTCAAATAAAAAATATCGTATTTACAAAAATTGCTGATACCTGAAAATATTACTCTCTATTAAAAGTAGAGCTCACAATAAATACTATAATATCTGAGGATCTAAATCTGAACGGACAGATGAACCTTCGCAATTTAGAAGCAACATCTGAATATTTCAGGCGGAATTCAATAATTCCATTGCAGAAGAAATCACGTCAGTAAAAAATATTTCTTTTCAATGATAAAATGTGGATTAGTAAGAAAATTTATTTAAGGTAATTTGTTCATTTTGATAAAAAGACTTCCTAAAAATATTAAATTAGCTAAATTTTCAAAATATTGAAAGGCGAATTTGTTAAATTAATTTTTTCACCACTATTTTTCTATTTTCTTGGTGAAATTTCAATTGCTGTTATAATTTAGGTATAAATAACAAGATGACTTTAGATTTTTGTTGATCCAGCTTTGAAATAAAAAATATCGTATTTGGAAAAATTGCTGATACTTGAAAATCTTACTCTCTGCTAAAAGTAGAGCTCACAATAAATACTATAATATCTGAGGATCTAAATCTGAACGGACAGGCGAATCTTCGCAATTTAGAAGCGACATCTGAATATTTCAGGCGGAAATCAATAATTCCATTGCAGAAAAAATCACGTCAGTAAAAAATATTTCTTTTCAATAATAAAATGTGGATGAGTAAGAAAATTTATTTAAGGTAATTTGTTCATTTTGATAAAAAGACTTCCTAAAAATATTAAATTAGCTGAATTTTCAAAATATTCGAAGGCGAATTTGTTAAATTAATTTTTTCACCACCATTTTTCTATTTTTTTTGTGAAATTTCAATTGCCGTTTTAAATTAGGTATAAATAACAAGATGACTTTAGATTTTTGTTGATCCAGCTTTCAAATAAAAAATATCGTATTTGCAAAAATTGCTGATACTTGAAAACTTACTCTCTGCTAAAAGTGGAGCTCACAATAAATACTATAATATCTGAGGATCTAAACCTGATTAAACTCACTTTGCATGATATCAGAGGTTAAAGTGTGAAATCTGATCCAATTGCTATTGGCACTTGGAAAAATAAGCAAAATACCGCATACCGCATATGTCCAATCAAATTTGTTCCACATCCCCGATAACAAAATAAATATAAAAAGAATCAATTGTAGCATGTGGCTCGATGCTTGTAATACTTCCGCGTTAGATTGAACATCGATTAAAACAGATATTTCAAGTTTCCCGTGGTGTTTGGATAAGACTTGGCTAAGCCAAGTGAAATATGGAATAGGGTTTCAACTGAGCGTGTTGTTGTAGGTACACGAATGGCGGAACGATAATTCCAAAGCGTTACGTCGAAACCAGTCGCCAAGTCACGTTTGCCTGCTTCCTCGAGTAGTAAGTATACTGCGGGGGTTCTCCGTTCCCTTCTCGTAGCTCCTTCTTCCCCTTCTATTTGGCAACAGGTTAACGGCTGCTGCTGCTGTTGTTGCTGCTGCTACGTTTGGCTGCAACTGACAAAGAGTCTCAGTTGATTTGTCCAAAGACGTGTGTACGTATGGAAACGTCAAATTCGTTCATTACAATCGTTACGAACCATCGTCAACGTCGTCTACGGTAGCAAATACTTACCAAGGGAATTCAAACGTGCTTAAGGTAGTTCTGTCGCGAAGGCAAACCAAACTCATATGCATGAATTTTTGACATGTTGTAATTTAGCTATTCAATTTTACATGCACAAAATCTTGAAGGCTTTTACCGAGTATTTGAATGAACAATTAAAACTTGAAAATCGATCTTTTTACACGATGCTCATGGGAGGGCTGGAAAAATTGATCTTTAAATCGAAAATTAACACACTTAGATCAAAGATAGAGAAAAAATAAAAAGTACTACGGATTCGCAAATCATTCAGGACTTGATGCATCATGGAAAATGGTGAAGTCTGCGGAATAATGTTTAATTGAACCAAGGTCAAAGTGCACGATACCGGGCCAAATGACGTTTCCTAACCTAATTATCGTAAAAATGAAGTCAAATCCCCACTTAACATATCAACTATTTACAAATAATCGTTTTAATTTGATTACGACATTTTCGAAGGATTCTCGATTATTTTTGATATTATTATTGAGGCAGTCAAAGTGATGCGTATGATTATTTTTTAATGTCATATAGACTCTGAGATTTATGACTCCGGCGTACCGACAGAACTACCTTAAATCGTTGCTGACTCGTGATTGATTCCTAAAAACTACAGAAAACAAATTTGACGCAACGAAATTCAGTTGCGATATTAAAATCAGTAGAACAATTTCTCGACAAATGATTTGCCAACTCGAAATTGATGAATTTAAGGGCTTGATTCGTCGCTAGGAAAAAGATTCACTCTGCGGAAGATGATTTAGTAACCTCAGCTTTTGACAGACTATGATGAAGCAGTGAATTGGTTATGCAAGACCAACGATGTTTTTCAGCCGCTGTTTTAAATTGCAAGATTTAAATTTTCAATATATTAGGATTTTTCATACTGTGTTCTTTCGGACAACCATTTTGTCTTAAGGAATTCTGGAATTCGGACCGGGTATATTTTTTCAGCATTGAAAAATACAGAAAACAGTTTTGTAGTACTTTCTTCCCTTTCTATCTGGCAACAGGTTTACGGTAGCTGCTGCTATCGCATTTCGCTGCAACTGACAAAGAGTCTCAGTTGTTGACTTGGGCCAAAGACGTGTGTACGTATGGAAACGTCAAATTCGTTCGGTACAATCGTTACGAACCATCGTCAACGTCGTCTACGGCTTTCCATGGAGTGCCAAGTTGCAAATACTCGCCAAGGGAATCCAAACGTGCTTGAAGCGTGACTGACTCGTGTGAGTTTCCTAAAGGCCGCTTTTGATCTCTGAGAATCGGAATACGTGGCTCACTGTAGAACCCAAAAGCTATATACTAGTTTCCCTCCTACAAAAGAGGAGAAACGAGAGGGAGATTCGAAGGGGTGCGAGAGTTGAGAGCATATAGGAAAGTTTAAGGGTGACCGGGGCAGTTCGAGTCAGAGAAAAGTTGGATTAAGGCCTTTTAAAATTAGAAATTACACGAGGCGCTAAATTAAAAGTGACGGCTAAATGTATTTTGAAGACGAGATAAGCGCAAAAAACAGATTCAGAAAAATAGATTTTTGAAAATCACGTTTCCTGCGATATCTCTAAGAAAAACCATATTTTTCATCTGCAGCCTAGTTGATCCAATGTACT